>JAVLUX010000020.1:2865000-3465000 GCA_032164185.1 Moxostoma hubbsi
GATTTGTTACTTGGTTGCTAGGGTAATCACATCTGGTTGCTAGGCAGTTACCAGAGTGATACATATCAAGGCTAATTTCCATCCTGAGTGAAATAAGTCAACCCGGAAGTCTCTCTGATTTTCTGTTGCAGAGATATGTGATTTGTTACTTGGTTGCTAGGGTAATCACATCTGGTTGCTAGGCAGTTACCAGAGTGATACATATCAAGGCTACTTTCCATCCTGAGTGAAATAAGTGAAACAGGAAGTCTCTACGATTTTCTGGTGCAGATATATGTGATTTGTTACTTGGTTGCTAGGGTAACCCCGTCTGGTTGCTAAGCAGTTACCAGAGTGATACATATCAAGGCTACTTTCCATCCTGAGTGAAATAAGTCAACCCGGAAGTCTCTCTGATTTTCTGTTGCAGAGATATGTGATTTGTTACTTGGTTGCTAGGGTAATCACATCTGGTTGCTAGGCAGTTACCAGAGTGATACATATCAAGGCTACTTTCCATCCTGAGTGAAATAAGTGAAACAGGAAGTCTCTACGATTTTCTGGTGCAGAGATATGTGATTTGTTAGTTGGTTGCTAGGGTAACCCCATCTGGTTGCTAGGCAGTTACCAGGGTGATACTTATCAAGCCTCCTTTCCATACTGAGTGAATCAAGTCAACCTGGAAGCTACTATACTGTGGCTATGAAGATTTTAGGTCATTACTGATTGGCTGCTTGATAAAAGAAATCCTCTGAGGGAGAGAGAGAGGGAGAGACGCAGGGCTGACAGGCCCTTTTTCGTCTGTGTGTGTGAAAACGTCAGTTGGGATTTAAATTTCTGAACATTCCGCAATGTTAATCAATGGGAGTTTTTCCGAGTTTTGATCGTCATTTTTAGGAAAACCGTAAGTCCGATCAGTTAGAAAAGATATAGCACACTATTCGGGATTAGTCTGAAGGTCTGTGCCGAGTTTGGTGCATGTAGCTTAAAAGCTCTAGGAGGAGTTACATTTAGAAATTTAGTCTCAGAATAATAATAATAATAATAATAAGTTTAAATAGGATTTCAGTAAGTTGGCTTTCTCAAGCCAACCTAACTAGATTAAAAAGTTTGAGTACAAACTTTAGGTTGGCTTGAGAAAGCCTAGCATAAAGTTTGAAGTAGTTGTAAAAGTTTGAAGATTTAAGGTTTTTAGTTTGATGTAATTATAAGTAGTAGTTTTCAAAGTTCAAAGTTTAGAGATTATAAAACCATTCAGTCTATCAAATAGATAGATAGATAGATAGATAGATAGATAGATATTGACCCTCAGATAGATAAATAGATAGATAGATAGATATTGACCCTCAGAAAGAGAGAGAGAGAGATAGATAGATAGTCATTGACCTATAGATATATAAAAAGATAGATAGATAGATAGAGTATGACCCACAGATAGATAGATAGATAGTTATTGACCCTCAGATAGATAGATAGATAGATAGATAGATAGATAGATAGATAGATATTGACCCTCAGAAAGATAGATAGATAGACAGATAGATAGATAGATATATTATTTTTTACTTGGTTGCTAGGGTAACCCAATCTGGTTGCTAGGCAGTTTCCAGGGTGATCCTTATCAAGCCTCCTTTTCATTCTGAGTGAATAAAGTCAACCCAGAAGTCTCTACGATTTTCTGTTGCATAGATATGTAATTTGTTACTTAGTTGCTAGGGTAACCATATCTGGTTGATAGGCAGTTACCAGAGTGATACATATCAAGGCTACTTTCCATTCTGAGTGAAATAATTCAAACAGGAAGTCTATACGATTTTCTGGTGCAGTGATATGTGATTTGTTACTTGTTGCTAGGGTAACCCTATCTGGTTGCTAGGCAGTTACCAAAGTAATACTCATAAGGCTCCTTGCAATCCTGTGTGAAATATGTCAACCCCTAAGTCTCTACGATTTTCTGGTTCAAAGATATGTGATTTGTTACTTGGTTGCTAGGGTAACCGCATCTGGTTGCTAGGCAGTTACCAGAGTGATATATATCAAGGCTACTTTCCATCTTGAGTAAAATAAGTGAAACAGGAAGTCTCTACGATTTTCTGGTGCAGAGTTATGTGATTTGTTACTTGGTTGCTAGGGTAAGCCCTTGTCGTTGCTAGGCAGTTACCAGAGTGATACTTTTCAAGACTCCTTGCTATCCTGAGTAAAATAAGTCAAACAGGAAGTCTCTACGATTTTCTGGTGAAGAGATATATTATTTGTTACTTGGTTGCTAGGGTAACCCCATCTGGTTGCTATGCAGTTACCAGGGTGATACTTATCAAGCCTCCTTTACATCCTGAGTGAATTATGTCAACCCGGAAGTCTCTACGATTTTCTGTTGCAGAGATATGTGATTTGTTACTTGGTTGCTAGGGTAACCGCATCTGGTTTCTAGGCAGTTACCAGAGTGATACATATCAAGGCTACTTTCCATCCTGAGTGAAATAAGTGAAACAGAAAGTCTCTATGATTTTCTGGTGCAGAGATATGTGATTTGTTACTTGGTTGCTAGGGTAACCCCATCTGGTTGCTAGGCAGTTACCAAGGTGATACTCATAAGGCTCCTTGCAATCCTGTGTGAAATATGTCAACCCATAAGTCTCTACGATGTTCTGGTTCAAAGATATGTGATTTGTTACTTGGTTGCTAGGGTAACCACATCTGGTTGCTAGGCAGTTACCAGAGTGATACATATCAAGGCTACTTTCCATCCTGAGTGAAATAAGTGAAACAGGAAGTCTCTACGATTTTCTGGTGCAGAGATATGTGATTTGTTACTTGGTTGCTAGGGTAACCCCATCTGGTTGCTAGGCAGTTACCAAAGTGATACTCATAAGGCTCCTTGCAATCCTGAGTGAAATATGTCAACCCTTAAGTCTCTACGATGTTCTGGTTCAAAGATATGTGATTTGTTATTTGGTTGCTAGGGTAACCCTGTCTGGTTACTATGCAGTTACTAGGGTGATACTTGTCAAGCCTCCTTTCCAGTCAACCTGGATGCTACAATACTGTGGATATGAAGATTTTAGGTCATTACTTATTGGCTGCTTGATAAAAGAAATCCTCTGAGGGTGAGAGAGAGGGAGAGACGCAGGGCTGACAGGCCCTTTTTTGTCTGTGTGTGTGAAAATGTCAGTTGGGATTTAAATTTCTGAACATTCCGCAATGTTAAGTCAATGGGAGTTTTTCCGAGTTTTGATTGTCATTTTTAGGAAAACCGTAAGTCCGATCAGTTAGAAAAGATATAGCACACTATTCGGGATTGGTCTGAAGGTCTGTGCCGAGTTTGGTGCATGTAGCTTAAAAGCTCTAGGAGGAGTTAAATTTAGAAATTTAGTCTCAGAATAATAATAATAATAATAATAAGTTTAAATAGGATTTCAGTAAGTTGGCTTTCTCAAGCCAACCTAATAAGTATGCAAGAGAACAATAGTGATGCTTTGCCTATGTCAAGCACCACTAATAAGAAGAACTAGAATGTACATTTCCTGAAGAAAATGTGAGTGGTGCTTGCCGTGGCAAAATTTCTTACCACAATGTCCCACCTACTGCCCAAAGTTGAAAGAGGCCACCCCCATGATAGTAGGATGTTCTGGTGCAGAGATATAGGTGTTGTTCCATGGTTGCTAGGGAAACCCATCTGGTTGATATGCAGTTACTAATGTGACAGCCACCAACGCTACTTGCCATCCTGAGTAAAATAAGTCAACCCAGAAGTCTCTATGATTTTCTAGTACAGAGATATGTGATTTGTTACTTGGTTGCTAGGGTAACCCCATCTGGTTGCTAGGCAGTTACCAAGGGGCAAGCCAACAATGCTCCTTGCCATCCTGAGTGAAATAAGTCAACCCGGAAGTCTCTGTGATTTTCTTGTGCAGAGATATGTGATTTGTTTCTTGGTTGCTAGGGTAACCCCATCTGGTTGCTAGGCAGTTACCAAGGTGACAGGCAACAATGCTCCTTGCCATCCTGAGTGAAGTAAGTCAACCTGGAACTCTCTGTGATTTTCTTGTGCAGAGATATGTGATTTGTTTCTTGGTTGCTAGGGTAACCCCATCTGGTTGCTAGGCAGTTACCAAGGTGACAGCCAACAATGCTCCTTAACATCCTAAATGAAATAAGTCAACACGGAATCACTACAATTTTCTGGTTCAGAGATATGTGATTTGTTACTTGGTTGCTAGGGTAACCCCACCTGGTTGCTAGGCAGTTACCAAGGTGACAGGCAACAATGCTCCTTGCCATCCTGAGTGAAATAAGTCAACCCGGAAGTCTCTGTGATTTTCTTGTGCAGAGATATGTGATTTGTTTCTTGGTTGCTAGGGTAACCCCATCTGGTTGCTAGGCAGTTACCAAGGTGACAGGCAACAATGCTCCTTGCCATCCTGAGTGAAATAAGTCAACCCGGAAGTCTCTGTGATTTTCTTGTGCAGAGATATTTGATTTGTTTCTTGGTTGCTAGGGTAACCCCATCTGGTTGCTAGGCAGTTACCAAGGTGACAGGCAACTATGCTCATTGCCATCCTGAGTGAAATAAGTCAACCCGGAAGTCTCTGTGATTTTCTTGCGCAGAGATATGTGATTTGTTTCTTGGTTGCTAGGGTAACCCCATCTCGTTGCTAGGCAGTTACCAAGGTGACAGCCAACAATGCTCCTTGCCATCCTGAGTGAAATAAGTCAACCCGGAAGTCTCTGTGATTTTCTTGTGCAGAGATATGCTATTTGTTTCTTGGTTGCTAGGGTAACCCCATTTGGTTGCTAGGCAGTTACCAGGGTGATATTTATCAAGTCTAATTTCCATCCTGAGTGAAATAAGTCAACCCGGAAGTCTCTACGTCATTCTGATCCTAAGATACACATCTTAGTGATTTTGAATGGATGTCAATGGTTCTTTGTTGCTAGGGTGCTTTAAATGGTTGCTAGGGCGTGGCTAAGTAGTTCACATGATGAAAGCTGAAGACTGATTACTCACCCAATGAAAACAAAGCAACTATCATGTCTCTAGGACATTCTGATCTGAAGATATCTTACTGTTATTGAAATCAATAAATGTGGTTGCTAGGGTGCTCTAAATTGTTGCTAGGGAGTGACTTGGCAGCTGCCAATGATGAATCTCCAAAGGCTGCTTGTCAGTATGAATGATATAAACCAACTCCCATGCTTCTGTGACATTCAGAATGGAAGATATCTCTCTTTGGTTTTTGGTTGCTAAGGTGCTCGAAAATGGTTGCTAGGGAGGGGCTAGGAAGTGTTGAGGGGATTCATGATTGGCTGTTTTACTGCCCCAAGTCAAACAAGACCACCCTCGTGTTTCTATGATAATTCAGTCCGGAGAAATCCCTTTGATCTCTTTCAATGGAAGTCTATGGGACTTGTTGCTAAGGTGCTGTAAATGGTTGCTAGGGCGTGGCTTGATAGCTTCACAATGATCCTGAGAGACTGATTGGTCGTCTGAGTAAAATGAGCCCGCCCCCTTGTCTCTAAGACACTGTGATCCAGAGTTATGTTCAATACAAAATCTACCATAGACTTAACATTGGGGCAAATTTGGGCAGCTCCTGCCCCCAAGGGGTGCAACTTTTACCCCATTGTGAGGTATTTTCGCACAGAGCCTGTCAGCCTCTTCAAATGTGGTAAATCACACGTCTCTGTGAAATCCTCGCTCTGAGCTATGACTCGTCAAAGTTCGGCGCAATGTTAAGTCAATGGGATTTTTTGCCCAATTTTTTGCCCCTGGGGCAAACACCGTACCCCTGATTGCTTATAAAAGTTATAGCACACCATTCCCAAATAATTCGCACAATTTGACGCCTCATTTGTAGGTCTGCGACAAAAAATTTTTGCAAAAAATTCCATTGACTTACATTGGGGCAAATTTGGGCAGCTCCTGCCCCCCAGGGGTGCAACTTTTACCCCATTGTGAGGTATGTTCTCACAAAGCCTGTCAGCCTCTTCAAATGTGGTAAATCATACGTCTCTGCGAAATCCTCGCTCTGAGCTATGACTCGTCAAAGTTCGGCTCAATGTTAAGTCAATGGGATTTTTTGCCCAATTTTTTGCCCCTGGGGCAAACACCGTACCCCCGATTGCTTATAAAAGTCATAGCACACCTCTCCTCAATGAGCCGCACGATTTGACACATCATTCATGGGTCTACGCCAAAAGGTGCGGGACGAGTTAGGCGCCGAAGTTTTGTACGGAAGAAGAAGAAGAAGAAAAAGAAAAATAATAAGTATGTGAGATTACAATAGTGTTGCTTTGCAAGCACCATTAATAAAAATAACTAGATAGGTACATTTCCTGAAGAAAATGTGAGTGGTGCTTGCCGTGGCAAAATTTCTTACCACAATGTCCCACCTACTGCCCAAAGTTGAAAGAGGCCACCCCCATGACAGTAGGATGTTCTGGTGCAGAGATATAGGTGTTGTTCCATGGTTGCTAGGGAAAACCATCTGGTTGATATGCAGTTACTAAGGTGACAGCCACCAACGCTACATGCCATCCTGAGTAAAATAAGTCAACCCGGAAGTCTCTACGATTTTCTAGTACATAGATATGTGATTTGTTACTTGGTTGCTAGGGTAACCCCATCTGGTTGCTAGGCAGTTAACAAGGGGCAAGCCAACAATGCTCCTTGCCATCCTGAATGAAATAAGTCAACCCGGAATCTCTACGATTTTCTGGTTCAGAGATATGTGATTTGTTAATTGGTTGCTAGGGTAACCCCATCTGGTTGCTAGGCAGTTACCAAGGTGACAGCCAACAATGCTCCTTGCCATCCTGAGTGAAATAAGTCAACCCGGAAGTCTCTGTGATTTTCTTGTGCAGAGATATGTGATTTGTTTCTTGGTTGCTAGGGTAACCCCATTTGGTTGCTAGGCAGTTACCAGGGTGATATTTATCAAGTCTACTTTCCATCCTGAGTGAAATAAGTCAACCCGGAAGTCTGTATGTCATTCTGATCCTAAGATACACATCTTAGTGATTTTGAATGGATGTCAATGGTTCTTTGTTGCTAGCGTGCTTTAAATGGTTGCTAGGGCGTGGCTAAGTAGTTCACATGATGAAAGCTGAAGACTGATTACTCACCCAATGAAAACAAAGCAACTATCATGTCACTAGGACACTCTGATCTGAAGATATCTTACTGTAATTGAAATCAATAATTGTGGTTGCTAGGGTGCTCTAAATTGTTGCTAGGGAGTGGCTTGGCAACTGCCAATGATGAAACTCCAAAGGCTGCTTGTCAGTATGAATGATATAAACCAACTCCCATGCTTCTGTGACATTCAGAATTGAAGATATCTCTCTTTGGATTTTGGTTGCTAAGGTGCTCGAAAATGGTTGCTAGGGAGGGGCTAAGAAGTGTTGAGGGGATTCATGATTGGCTGTTTTACTGCCCCAAGTCAAACAAGACCACCCTCGTGTTTCTATGATAATTCAGTCTGGAGAAATCCCTTTGATCTCTTTCAATGGAAGTCTATGGGACTTGTTGCTAAGGTGCTGTAAATGGTTGCTAGGGCGTGGCTTGATAGCTTCACAATGATCCTGAGAGACTGCTTGGTCGTCTGAGTAAAATGAGCCCGCCCCCTTGTCTCTAAGACACTGTGATCCAGAGTTATGTTCAATACAAAATCTACCATTGACTTAACATTGGGGCAAATTTGGGCAGCTCCTGCCCCCCAGGGGTGCAACTTTTACCCCATTGTGAGGTATGTTCTCACAGAGCCTGTCAGCCTCTTCAAATGTTGTAAATCACACGTCTCTATGAAATCCTCGCTCTGAGCTATGACTCATCAAAGTTCGGCGCAATGTTAAGTCAATGGGATTTTTTGCCCAATTTTTTGCCCCTGGGGCAAATAACGTACCCCCGATCACTTATAATAGTCATAGCACACCATTCCCAAATAATCCGCACGATTTGACGCCTCATTCGTGGGTCTGTGACCAAAAAATTTTGCAAAAAATTCCATTGACTTACATTGGGGCAACTTTGGGCAGCTCCTGCCCTCCAGGGGTAAAACTTTTACCCCATTGTGAGGTATGTTCTCACAGAGCCTGTCAGCCTCTTCAAATGTGTTAAATCACACGTCTCTGCGAAATCCTCTCTCTGAGCTATGACTCGTCAAAGTTCGGCTCAATGTTAAGTCAATGGGATTTTTTGCCCAATTTTTTGCCCCTGGGGCAAACACCGTACCCCCGATCGCTTATAAAAGTCATAGTACACCTCTCCTCAATGAGCCGCACGATTTGACACCTCATTCATGGGTCTACGCCAAAAGGTGCGGGACGAGTTAGGTGCCGAAGTTTTGTACAGAAGAAGAAGAAAAAGAAAAATAATAAGTATGCGAGATTACAATAGTGTTGCTTTGCAAGCACCACTAATAATAAGTATGAGCAATAACAATAGTGATGCCTTGCCTTTGGCAAGCACCACTAATAAGTATGTGAGATTACAATAGTGTTGCTTTGCAAGCACCACTAATAAGTATGTGAGATTACAATAGTGTTGCTTTGCAAGCACCACTAATAATAATAAGTATGCAAGAGAACAATAGTGATGCTTTGCCTATGGCAAGCACCACTAATAAGTATGAGCAATAACAATAGTGATGCCTTGCCTTTGGCAAGCACCACTAATAATAATAGTAAGTTTAAATAGGATTTCAGTAAGTTGGCTTTCTCATGCCAACCTAATAATAATAATAAGTTTAAATAAAATTTCAGTAAGTTGGCTTTCTCAAGCCAACCTAATTATAATAATAATAATAATAATAAGTTTAAATAGGATTTCAGTAAGTTGGCTTTCTCAAGCCAACCTAATAAGTATGAGCAATAACAATAGTGATGCCTTGCCTTTGGCAAGCACCACTAATAAGTGTGCAAGAGAACACTAGTGATGCTTTGCCTTTGGCAAGCACCACTAATAATAATAAGTTTAAATAGGATTTCAGTAAGTTGGCTTTCTCAAGCCAACCTAATAAGTATGCAAGAGAACAATAGTGATGCTTTGCCTTTGGCAAGCACCACTAATAATATGTATGCAAGAGAACAATAGTGATGCTTTGCCTTTGGCAAGCACCACTAATAATAAGTTTAAATAGGATTTCAGTAAGTTGGCTTTCTCAAGCCAACCTAATAAGTTTAAATAGGATTTCAGTAAGTTGGCTTTCTCAAGCCAACCTAATAAGTTTAAATAGGATTTCAGTAAGTTGGCTTTCTCAAGCCAACCTAATAATAAGTTTAAATAGGATTTCAGTAAGTTGGCTTTCTCAAGCCAACCTAATTAAGGGCACGTAGAATGTTCAACCCCAACTCCGAAAAAGTTTTTAAAAAAACTAAAAACAAAAAGGAGTTTATATGTAAATTATATTCACTCTTTGCTATATTAGTTTCCATATGGTGTGCTTCATAATGCACCACACATTCTCAATTGGAGACAGGTCAGGACTGCTGGCAGGCCAATTTAACATCCACATTCTCTGCTTATACTCCCATGCACTTGAAATCTGGGCAGTATGTGGTTTGAAGTTGTCCTGCTGGAAAATGCAGGGATGTCGCTTGGAAAAGACAGTGCTGAATTTAAGTATATGTTGCTCCAAAATTTGTACATATCTGTCTGCATTTATGGTGTTCTCGCAGATGTGAGATTTTTGCAAAAAAAACAAAACAATGAAATTCACAAGGAAAAACAACATAATGTGTAGTTGTAGGGCTTTAAATATAGCAAAGGGTGAATATAATTTACAAATCACACATTTTTGTTTTTATTAGCATTTTTCATACGGTTCCAGCTTTTTCAGGGGTTTAAAATAAAGTGCTTTAATGTGTGGACCACCAATAATTATGGACAGTCTTCCTACTCTTTAATATCTTATGTTCTAATCAGTTTTGATATTTGGAAACAACCTATGTGGAAAATGGCTAGTTGCCTTCAGATGTTTAAAATTATTTATCATTTTAGTTTAGTTTAAGTTTGATTTCCAACAGTACCTTGAGGTAAAAAAAAAAAAACCTGTCAAATTCAAAATATTGAAGATGCTTAGATGATCAAAAATAACTTGTATATCCAATGTAAACATCATATGCAGCAACATAATTATGTTAAATATGTATAAACCAACTTTGTGCGTGTGGGTGACAGTGTATATCTTTCACCACCAAAGACCCTTTTTTGACCCAGGAAAAACCCTATCCAAGAAGATAACTCTACCATCAGTTTAACTCTAACCAACACCCCTGGCCCTAATGCCAGTCTGAACCCCAAAATCGACAGATGCTCGATGACAGATGCAGACCCTCAGTGCCAGGGCCAATTCTAATGATCAATTGAAAGTTCTAATGGATGAATTTAATGACCTGACCAAACATTTAAAATCAAAGGGCAATGATTGGTTGATTGAGAGAAAGGTTGTTCCAAGACCACCAAAAGCTGTTGGTCTTTATTGTGTAAATCAAATTGTGCATATTGCAGAAAGATTTCTTTTAAAAAATGTAGGTATTTGATTTACCAGTAGAGGGCATCATTGACATAATCTATCTCCATCTCTGTGTGTAGGTGATTCCTCTGTTTGCTGTAGAGTGTCTCTAATATGGAGAAGCATTCTCATCCACAGAGAAGTGTGCAAACGAATGCAATTGCACTTATCACAACAGCGTTTAAAAATTCTTATGTGCAAATATCTGCATCAAACTTAACTAGAATGGAAAAGAATTTATATATATATATATATATATATATATATATATATATATATAAAGAGTACATCTTTATTCTAACCATAGTGGTTATATAATGTTAATAAATTATGATACTGACAGAATTAAATTCTGATTTTTATGTTTTCAAAATGTAATGAACTCAAATAGAGAGTTTGGTTTGTCCTGTGTATCACTCGGTTAAGTTATTTCAGAAGGGAATTATGACTCTCAGCTTGTTATGAAATGTTGCTCATTGTAAAGTTGCTCATAAATGTCAACGTCTGAAAATTTTCACTTTCTGTGCTAAGAGAGCTATAAATCGGAATTTCAGTAATCCCTATTTTGTTCTGTTTGTAGATTCATTAAGATGCTAAAAATGGATTTAGACTCTTTCCATATAAATTTAGAAAGCTTTTGTTTTATTTCTAGCAAATACTGTATTACCGTCTCACAACTTTAAAAATATACAATTTTAGAGCTATAACATTTATAAAGAAAAAAATAACAGCAAAATTTATTTGAAAAACCACAACAACAAAAATAAATCAGTAAAATAAAGTGATAGAGTATGCTTGATCAAAAGTAGATATACCCGTATCAGAGTTCAAAACACTAGATTTCCATAGTTTTTCCCTGCTCTCAATCACACAGAAACATAAAAGGGGAAACCACCAATCACCAGAGGACCTTTCTGATGTGTCATTAGCACCATAGCTCTTTAAAAAACACCAGCCCCAGTACGGTGTGTGCGTGGGAATCTGACTCCAGCCGGGGTGGTTAATTCCATCATTAGTGTCTTTTCCCTTGGTAAGAACAGACTGGAGTATAATGCTAAAGTGAACTAGCATATTGACCCGAAAGCTTGGCTGAAGGCTGCTAATCCATTCAGCTAGCCTGCTAGACTGAAGGTACAAATGCAGTTCATAAGCATGAAACAAGACTGCATTACGAAAATAACAGTTTTGAATTCTACTGTTTTTTTGTTTGTTTTTTTAGCATATTCACAAAACAATTGTAATATATTTATATAATCGTGTATTTTATCTTCTTTTTCATCCAATATCATTTGGATGTTTTAATACTAATTGAAAAGACATACCCTGCAGAAAAAGGCTTGAGATTAGCATAACTAAAAGGTGCATGGCATTACAGATACGTGATTTTTGATTGCCTTATTGTGCATGTAGGGCTTTCCCTTATGAACTTGCATTTAACAGTAAAGCACAGAAGGAAAACAATTGACAGGCTATTCCATGAGGTTACTTATAATCAATTGCTAAACCTTTCCAGGTGACTTCCCCACTCCTGGTCTTCTCATGGTGAAGATAAGTAAGATTGTTACTGCAGTCTCTCATGCTTGGAGCATTGAGGTAAATGGGAGCTAATTTCATTTCCCGACTGAAGCTCGGGGGCGGACCAGTGTCTCTTGCGGGTATGGGGGCATTCAGGAGGAGAAGGCTGGGCCGTGGGGAGAGGAGGAGGAGCAGGTGGAGGGGGCATTCTCTCTGCTGTATCTGTGCACGATTCCACCCCTGCTCCTGAGCGCTGTGACTGGCTGCTGGAGTGTGCAAGGGTTGCCGTTGAGTGGAGTGAAGTGAGTGTGGGAGTCAGTACCAGACACACGTCGCCTGTGCTGAGCTGACGGCACTGCAGGCCATACAGCTGGGCGCTCCGCTGAGGACTACACGAAGACCAGCCTCGGTCCCGTACGAAAAATGGATACTCTGCTAAGACTGTGAGTAGCTCCTGCCAGCATGAAAATTTGCATCTTAGTACAATTGTAATACCATCTAACACATCATAGTCCAAACTAAATCCTTGCCAAGAAAATGAACAGAGAAATTAGTAAAGTAAATAATTTAATAATTTTTATCAACAATTTCTTACAAAATCTATTTGAGGTGGTTGAGTCTCTTATTATAGAGACCCCTAGAGCAACCTGATGTTAAGACTGTATAAATTAGTTTGTCCAAACATGAGTTTGATTCTACCATTTTTTGAGCACTTAGATATCAGACATCAGAAATCAGAAATAATGTCCTAAGTGTCTTGCTCAAAAGAAAATGTAGAAAGTTTATGAACTTTTAGATTACAAGCCCAAATCTTTAACAAAGTAATATCAAAATTCAAGTTGGGATATTGGGAGTTGTTGTTAAATTATTGTGGGCAAATTATCTTCTCAATAAACAAAGCAAATGTAAAGTCAAGCCACCAAAACTGAGAAAAATACATTAATCATTGCATGTTTGTTCTGCTGTACTTACCTGAGTGTTGCGATCTGTGAGCAGGACCTGCAAGTTTTTGAAGCCATTGGTGGGTCCAGGTGAAATTATCAGAATACTGCAGGTGCTCAGATGAAACTCAGGCAAAGTGTCAGCACTACGCAAGAAATCCTCTGTCTTCATCTCCTCCACCCTCTTCAGATGGCCTCCGGCCAGCTCAATCAGAGAACCTTTGGAAAAATGAGGTAGGACTGTAGAAGGGGGCGGGTCAGGGCCAGTGAGCACAGAAACTGCAGGACGGTAGGACCCTGGAGAGTGATCACATTCTATCTCAGTGCCATGACTGTTGTGGAGGCTGTGCAGGGAGTGCTGGGAGTTCCTTAGGGGGCAAGAAGGGGGGTCAGAGGGTAGATGTTGTGGGTAAGCCTGAGGGTTCTGGTGAGCAGTAGGGCAGAGGGATCCTAGGGCATAGTAGATCTGAGCTCCAGGCTTGGAGGCACTTCCACCAAAATGGTCCTGAGAAGACTTTCCAGCCTTTGCATCTGATACTGGGGGCATTGGAGCTTTAAGAGTTTCCTGGGTGTCCCTATCCCATGGTGAGGAATGTGCACTTGTGCTTTCTTGTAGCAGAGGGCCCCTTCCAGTGCTCTCTTTGGCTGCATCCTTCTGCCTCCTGCCATTGGTATGGGAACTGTCCAACCTGGTCATGCTATCATTCCCATAGTCATCACAAGAGGGCACTCCTCTGCTAGAGCTAAACCTGTTGTCTAGGCCACCAACACCATTGGGCCGTCTTGCTTGGTAGCTGTGGTGGCTGTCAGGGATGGTGTCATGGGGATAGACTGTAGACTGAGGAAGGAGATGGGAAGAGAACAGAGATGAGCTGTAATCTTGTCGGCTGAGGCTGTAAGGCCATATTTCTCTTGACTCGCCCACGTAAACACTCTTGAACATGGGCATGGATATCAGTGGCTGCAGATTCATTGGGGGGGTGTCACAACGCCACCATCGGGAGTGGTGGGCAACCGGGTGCTCCAGTCCCCCTTCTGTACCCCATCCACACACTGTCTCTCTCCATGACGCAGAGGCCAATCCTTGCCTCTCACCCACCTGGACTGGCACATATGTGTGATACATAGATGGGGTGTAGGATGCCCGCCAGGGCAGTGACAGAGGAAGGGGTAGGAGTGTGGGTGGAGGGGGTGGGAGTAGATTGCCACTCTCTCTGTGACCATCGGTAGAGTGGTAGTGCCTTTGGCTTCGGAGAGGGGCAGGGGGTTTAAAGTCATCATCCAAGGCCAGCTGTTCTGAAGAGCCCTGTCGGGACTCCCGCTTCTTGGGGGGGAGACACTCTTTGCTGCGGTCTGGGCTTGGATTCATGGGGCAATCCCCCGGGCTTTCCGAGCCACACTAGGTTACATGGGCTACTGAGGAGAATGAGGGGCCAGGAGAGAGACACTTTCTTCTGCTAATCAGCATCACGCACACCACGTGTCACACACGGCCAGGCTCAGAACTCCAACTCACCTGAGAGAGACAACAAGAGAGGGCAAAAATCAACATATTACTGTTTTACCCCTTCTTAGAGTAAAGAAGGGGTAAAACAGTGGTCCCAAATAATATTTGAACAATTAGGCCACTCTTTAAAGGAATTAGTTGCATAGATGAAACATCCAAGTATGTAGCTTCTGTTTTTTTAAAGACATTTTATAAGAGTATGTTTATGCTTTTATTTTATAAAATATTGATATTTGAAATATCAATGACATTCAGGCACTTTTAATGGTGGCTTAAAGGTACACTCACCAATATTCTGAATATGTCATATTGGACTTGCACTGACACCTAGGAGCATGAATGCAGCATCATTCAAACACGATAGTTTTCATTTTCTGAAAACATTGTAGAGATTTGCTATATGCAGTTAGCCACGGTTAATTTAATCTATGAGTGATAGTGTCCAGTAACAGGGTGGTTACTGAGACTAAGCAAGTAGTATTTGGCTAGTCATGGGTTGCAAACATGGCTGCCCCCATGACGGAACTCTATCCATGTAGAATAAAAAAGCTTTTACAATGCTACAGATATGACAGGAGTCTTCATAATCATGTCATGTGAGTGTTCATGATTTTATGCATAAGTTTCAAAATTACTATTAATTTACACTGGAGTAAATCTTTTTTAATGAGAAAAAAATACTTATTGCACCTTTAAGTATCCAAATATATCGAGAGGCCAAAATGAAAATTGTTTAAGGACTACTGTTCTGTGGTTTTGAGTCTGTAGATTTAAACAATCCAACAGCTTTCAGCAGGAAGCATAAATTGGCCAATTGTACTCTAAACTGATCTAAATATAACTTTCATAAGAGTATCACCATACTGCTGTGCTACCAGCAATCACACAAAAACATACTGATTCTCTCTCCCACACATAAATATGGCAAGACACTATATTCCAGTTCTTAGGAGATGGGTTGCTAGTGTTCATTAAGGTGCAGGGCTGGACTGGGAAGACAAATTGGCCCGGGATTTTACATAGCAACTGGCCCAAAAGTTGATAGAAAAAAAAAAAGTTCACTGTCTTTTTCTACATATCGCAGTGCCGTTTTGTGATGTGTTCGCATAACTTGATGGCTAATTTTAGCGTATCGCGGCCCCTTTTGGTCTGTTTCGTGGCCGACCCACTGGACCACTCAGTTCTTCCGATGGCCATTCCACCCCTGATCGGCCCCAAAGTGCGTCAGCCCACCATAAAAATCCAGACCTGTTAAGTTGTGATTGGAATCTGTAGTGATAGGACGATTCTTCTCATGGTATTTATATTTTTATTTTGCAGACCCTTTTAGCAGTGGCATGTAGTGGACCTTTGAAATTAGGAGGCAATGTGCCATCTCAGGATTCAGTTTGAATGACAAATGAATTACAGGGTAATGATGACCAGACCAATCAAAGTGAAAACACTGCCTTCTCTCACAATCCCATTCATGCCATGCTTCAGAAGCTCAATGAGATAACAATGAGCTGAAGGGATTCGAGAGAGGCAATGCCTCCCTCTCAAACTTCACCCAAGGGTGTCATTGTTAGACAGTGTAGTTTTAGAAATATGACTTCTTTATTGAATGATTTTAGCTTACAATTCATAATATTTTATTTATTTAAATTATGTACAGTCAGTTGTATTTCTCATCCAAATGTTTTGAGGAGGCACTGCCTCCCTTGCCTCATAAGAGAAAACGGCATTGCCTTTTAGTAAAATGTATTTGGGCTCTCTGTGAATCAAACCCATAAACTTCAGTTGATCTACAGTTTGCCCATAAGTTCATTATAGGATGTAAATGCATTTATTAAAAAAAAAAAGATTTAAGCATTTAAGCGCGCTTGTTTCATTCACAGCAACTTGTGGCAGATTTTTTCTAATGTCACTCTGAACGCTCTATATTAGACACTTAAATTTGACTGCTTTGTGCTGCAAGAACATCTGGTCTCCTCCTTAACGTATCTGTCTACCACGCTGTCTGTGTGGACAGAACCCGATACCCTGCTGCTGTCTCCATGGAAACTGAGTTCATACATTTACAGTGACCAAAGAAGGTTGAGAGGGTTATATTGGGATTCTCTCAAGAAATGTAGCAGAAAAACACTTCAATACACCCCAAAATAGGAGCAAGCTAAAACAACAAAAGTTAATAAAATAACAGTTGGGTTAGTTTATCCACACTTTGCTCACTAGCTGATTGAGTATTAATTTGAAGAGATGGATAGAGAACTCAAGTTCTGGAGCAAATTAATGGACAGTATGTGAACATGAGTAAATAATGGTAACCATTATCAAGGTTGGTAAGACAAGCATTATTTTTTACAAAGATATGAATGTGGAGTAGCCACATGATTACATTTTACTTTGTTTTAAAGTAAAAATGTTTTTTTTTTTTTTTTTTTTTTTTATCTTAGAATTCTGCATACTATGTATGAGCAAATTTTCATGATGTAATCTGATCCAAATTCTGATTTTTAGCCATATTTAATGCAGTTAAACAGTTGTATGTATGCTGGAAGTTACTCCAGCATACATTTAAATACACATTTTTCTCACCTACTGATCTGTCTTCAAAGGATGTTTTTTTTACAGTGTTTTATTTTTTTTTTTCATTATTATTATTTTACCACTGAACAGAAATGGAGATATTACAAAATATAAGAACTAGAGTGTAGAAAACTGTGTGCAATGATTTGTTTGCACATGAAGCTAAGTCATTTATGTGAACTGATATTGTGCTTTTTAAGTGGATATTGTTTATTGAAAGACTTGTACAAATACGTTCAACATAATCTTTGTCACATTTAAATGTGTTTTTGCTAATGCTTTGTGTTTTATTTTTTTAGTTTAGTTCTTGTTTTATAGTCATGTGTTCATGTCAAGTAATTTCCTGTTCCCTCATGTGATCTTATCATGTGTTTCCCCTGTTCATGTGTCTTGATTTAATTGGTTCATTGTTTGAGTATCTTGTTTATTAGTCTTGTCTTTTCATTGGTTCATGTTTTAGTAGTCTTGTTATCTTGTTATTAGTTTAGACTTGTTATTGGTTGTCATTGTCATGTGTTTTCCCATGTCCTTGTATTTAAGCCCTCATGTCTGCCATTGTTTTCTGTCAGGTATTGTTTGGTGTAATGTTGTCTATGTTTGTTTTGTTTTCACATTGGATTTGCAATATTTGGATAGCACTTTGTAAATAAACTGCACTTGGGTTCTCACTATGTCTTTGTCTTTCTGTCACTGCCTTGCCAGCCAATGTTGCAGTCTTGAAAATGCCTTTATCAACCAATGTGTTCACTGCAAAGCATTTTCAAAGAACAGCTGGTTGGGATGTATTTGATCTCTTTATGATATTTTTAGATCATGTCCAATCAAACTTGGAAGGCATCTTTAAAAAAGCTTGAAACTAAAAAAGTAGATAACAGGAAAAACACTGATTGATGGGACAGACACATAGAAAAGACAATACACATCTTTACTGTATCCTTCATGAAGCACAGGAAGTCAAACTTAATTACAATAAAACTCAATAGATATTAGAAAATATTTAAGAGTATTTCAGGATTTACTAATATGGTGAAAACACAGGCACTGTTCTCAATTCTCCTAATAGACAACACAGCAAATCAGTTGGGAGGGTTATTTTTGAAATGTATTCCTCAACAGATTACAGAATACATGCTGTAAAATGTAATTTGTTATGTATTCTAAATACTTTGGATTACATCTTCGGCACTGGTAGATTTTTTTCACTTGTTTTGACAATAAAAATGCCAGTACAGTAAAACAAAAAACACATTAAAAATACATTCTCTAAAAAAACTAAATATCTTATGCAGTGTTGTTTCTAAAACAAGATTAATCAAATTGATCTCGTTTTAAGGATTTTTAGACATTTTTATGGGAAATCAATACAAAAATCATTATCAAGAATGTTTTTTTTACCCTAATATCAGTATTTTTTCTAGTCTTACTAGAAAAAATAAATAAAAAATTAGGATCCAACATTAATTTTCTTGATAAAATATGATCATTCTATAACAATACGACCATGTATTTGCATGCATTCTATTAGTATGCAGGGTACCTTTAAGATGCTGACATCTCATTTGCATATGTGTGTGCTGTGTGATTAGAGAGCTACTCTGTGTGCAGGTGCAGGAGGATGATGATGGATATGCTCTTCCTGACCTTTATTTACTTTTATGTTTTGTGACGCTATTATTTGTTAATTTTCTCATGTATGAGAAGAGCGTGCAGCCAGTGTCCAAACTTACATCAAACTTACTTCTCTGTATGAATGTAACACATCATAAGAAAGTGTTTCACTGCTGTTCAAATGTACTTTGGATTGCATCATTTATATGCATAAATGTTTTCCATCTGAAATAACTAAATATTAAATGAAACAAATGACAATAAAATGTTATCTCTTTAGTAATCAAAATAATTTTTGAATGTAACTATTCTATTTACCAATTATATAATTTGTAACTGTAGTGGAATACAGTTACTTATATTTTGTATTTTAATACGTATTCCCGTTACATGTATTCCGTTACTCCCCAACACTGTCAGTAGGTCTACTAGGTAGTTGTAGCCAAAGCTGTTGCCAAGCTGATTTTCTTATTGATGAAGCTGGATGGATGGTGATCAATGTGTCTGCAAATCTTGGGAAGCAGAGCTACAAATTTCCCCGCCTACAGCTTATACATGGCAGACAATCACTCACCCCACTGAGAGCTTCACCTAATGGAAACACTTTTATTCAAACTGAATCATTGTGAGGTGAAAAACATAACATAAGAATTATAACAGACTGTAGATGTAAACTACAGAATTGAAAAACTGTAAACCACTGGAATAACTCTTACCAAAACTTAAAAATGCTTAAACCAGAATAAGCCACACTTTCAGACATCGGTGCAGCGTAGAGGACATGTACCAATTTCACAAAAATGAGAACATGTTTCCTAACCTCTAAGAATGCATGCATGCATTTAATTCATCAGATCATGATCCACATGAAAATCTGTGCAGACCCTTACTGTCATTCTAACTACAGAAAACCTGTTTCCACTGGAATGACTCTTACCAAATCAAACTTAATACAGAGTAAACCACACTGTCAAACAGTGAAAAGCACATACACTGACTGCATAAAATGACATTTACCTAACCTTTAAGCATGTTTCGAGCATACACACGCAGTTTTAATGCATCAGATCATGAAAAGCGGTGCTGACCTGACTGACGGGACTGACCTTGACAGGGTGTGATGAGCAGATATCCGTTTGACACCACTCATTTCTGCAGTTATACACACACGCGCTCATGTAGATGTACCACTAAGGCAATGGTGTACGCAAATCTACAGACAAACTGTGGAGTCACAACACGTCGAAATGCTTTGAGACTGACTGTGAAACAGTGTGAGAGTTTGTGTGTGTGCGTGTACACAAGGCTAAGGAAATGAGTAATATTGTGCAGTGTTTGCTATGCAACAGCACACAGGCAGACCAGTTGCTGCTTTCGCCCACTCGCCTTACTTACTGTGAAAGGGATAAACACGCATATGCACACAATATCAGACAGGTAATCACACACACACACACACACACACACACACACACACACACACACACACACACACACACACATATGCACGTAATAACAGACAGGTAATCACACAAACATATGCACACAATAACAGACAGGTAATCACACACACTACCACTCGTGTTCTCTCTCTCTCTCACACACACACCCTCCTCTCTGAACATATGCATTTTCATACGTGATAAGCATGTAAATAGATAATGATATATGCCCAGATCAAACAAGCTTTCAAACACATCATTAGTACATGAGTAGGAGAAACCGAGAAATGAAACTATTGAAAAGGGAAAGAGCGGTATAGTAGAAAAAAAGATTGAAAGAATAAAGTAATGTTGAAAGGTTAGAGGGCAGAGAGTTTGCTTGAGTAGGAGAGAAACTAGTTAAGAAGACCCAACCTACACAAACCTATCTCTAGAGTCCATGGTGTCATAGAAACCACTGAGTCAAACCAAAACCACACACACACACACACACACACACACACACGCACACACACACACACACACACACACACACACACACACACACACACATTTTGGTCCTTTTGCATATGAGGACTCTCCATAGACATAATGATTTACTATAGATAACTATAGATTCTATCTCCCAACCCTCACAAAAAATGTGTTGGTCTACCTGTCATTTTGAGGACTTTCCATAGACATAATGATTTTTATACTGTAGAAACTATAGATTCTATCCCCTAAACCTAACACAACCCCTAAACCAAATCTCACAAAAAACTTTCTGCATTTTTACATTTTCAATAAAACATAATTTAATAGTTTTTTTAAGCTATGAAATTTTAATTATTGGGGACACTAGAAATGTCCTCATAAAAAAACATTTAAAGCATAATACCCTTGTAATTATCAGTTTGTAACCTAAATATTTTCCTCATAAACCACATAAACATGCCCACACACACACATACACACACACACACACACACACACACACACACACATACATATATATAGATATACTATATAAATACAGTGATATTTACAAATGGACTTTGTAAAAAAGTTTCTAACATCACTCCTTAATATAAACATTTTTGCCATTTTCTGGACAGATACATTGAAGTCTTAAAAGTCTTGTTCTGGAATATTTCCGTTATTGACAAGGAATAAAATTAAATTTATTGAACAAATGTTGCCCCATTTGTTATTAAAAATACCCTTAAAGAACCAGTTAAACCTCACAGTTAGAATCTACCTTTATTATACTGTACAATATGTATGCCAGTGTGGTTTTATTATGTTCACACACACACACACACACACACACACAACACACACAAAACTTAATCACTGAGAAATTATACAACTTTCCCATGTGACAACTAGCCCTGGTGGCCCTTACAGTTAAGGAGAATTCGGGGGCCTGGGGCCTCGAAAATTCGCTAACTACCACCCCTGGAGTCATGAGTTTGAATCCAGGGTGTGCTGAGTGACTCCAGCCATGTATCCTAAGCAACCAAATTGGCCCGGTTGCTAGGGAGGGTAGAGTCACATGGGGTAAACTCCTCGTGGTCACTATAATGTTGTTCTCGCTCTCGGCGGGGCACGTGGTGAGTTGTGTGTGGATGCCGTGGAGAATAGTATGAAGCCTCCACATGCGCTATGTCTCCGTGGGAATGAGCCACATGATAAGATGTCCAGATTGACTGTCTCAGCTGCAGAAGCAACAGAGATTCATCCAACGCCACCCAGATTGAGTCAATACGCCACCACGAGGACTTAAGAGCGCATTGGGAATTGGGCATTCCAAATTAGGGAGTAAATCAAAGAAATAAAAAAATAGCTAAAGGAGAAAAACTTTACAACCAAGACTGAAAATGTTATTAATAAAATAAAGATGTGGGACACCACATCTTTATCTTACTGATATAATAAAAATTATTTGTTATTTTTACCTAAATATTTATACTTTTTTCTTTGGAAGTAATGAGTGATTTTGAAACATAATCTTTTAAGAATATTTTACATTTAAATTTTACATATAAATTAATAATAATAATAATGCTCACTTTCACAGCATCTTACTGCTGCCGGTAATCATTGCCTTCAGGCTTTACTTGTCTTATTTCAATCTGTATTAATTTGACTTTACAGGATTTTGCAGAACTGTTCTGATCTATCACTGTATTTACGATGCTCATCACTACACTAGTGCTCTCCCCCTTTATAATTGCTTACTTGCTTAAACGCTGTGACACCCATGGTGGGTATAGGCGATATTCTTTGAAATCTGTAGCCATTGCAGTCTGTCAGCTGTGATTGAAGCTAGATGTTGTTGCCATGATTTATCATATTGTTTTTGGCTGAGGCCGAATGGTTTCATAATGAATGATTGTGCTTCTTTGTGGAATTATCTCTGGGTCGTCATCCGGATGCCATCTTTCGGACGTTTCCAGTTTGGTCCAGGTAGTGGTCCGGATGCATCCGCAGGACATGTCCTATCCATTTCCTGCTCCGTAAAGTCACTGTGGAGCATAGGGGTTCTTTTATACCACAACGTTCACGGACACGTTCATTGGAAATGTAATCTGCCCAGCTGATTTTGGCTGAATTTGGCGGCGGAGACATCTATGGTCAAAGGCCTCTAATTTCTTTAACTGGTCGGGCTTTTAAGGGCCATGTTTCTGAGGCATACAGGAGAGTGGCCTGAACAATGGCACAGTAAATTCTGACTTTGGTCTTAATTTTTATATCACGCCGATTCCAGAAATATTTGAGTGCTGCAAATATGCCAGAAGCCTTTTGTATTCCTGATGCTATTTCCTGGCTAAGGTCGCCTAATGGCGAAATGTGACTGCCCAAGTAAATGAATGAGTCTGTTACTTGCATTTCTTCATTATTTATTGTGATTTGTATGACTGGGACAAAGGGGTCGAGGTTTAGAGTCATATATTTGGATTTTGCACAGTTTAATTTTAGGCCAACAGCCTCTGCCCTCTGGATGATATGGTTTATCATTGTTTGTAGTGATTCTAAGTATTCAGCTAGTACAGCAACATCATCTGCAAAGGTTAAGTCAGTAATAGTTTTCCTTGTTGGAAAAATTATGATGCTGTCTAAGTTACTATCAAATGCCTGTTTTAGAACATGGTCAATGAAAATGATGAATAGGCATGGAGAGAGTATGCCTCCCTGCCTAACACCTGCCTTCGTGTTGAAAGCTTGACTGTCTTTTACGTAGATATGGACATAACACTTTGTCTTTTCATATAGGGTGGCATAGAGGTTGACTAGTTTCTGGGGAGTTCCGTCTGCCTGAAGTAATGACCAGATGGTAGATCTGTCAACACTATCAAATGCAGCCGTGAAATCTAAGAAGGCTATGACTGTTGGTTGCCGGAACACTTGGCGCTGTTCAAGTATTTTCCTCAGTTAGAAAATCTGAAAATCTTTATAATTAACAAAGCTGTGTTCACTGCAAGCACGTGAATGCTGAATAGTATGTCAATTAAACTTAAAATAGACTTTTTAAGCAATACGTACCAGTTTCTCCAGCCCTGTGCACACAGTGGAGTATTTTGGATATAATCAGAACTTTGTGCATAACTTACTGTGCTGATGCCCCCGTGACTATCATGTGTTTACTTTTGTGCTTGTGCATCATTGTCTTGCTTCCGTGCCATACAAGCTCTGCTTTGCATAGTTTTCCTTCTTTGCAGCATTTAATATAAAATGTTCCCATGCCTATGACGACTTCGGTCGCACACTTTTTTCTGCAACTGCTTCATCTGTGCTCTCCGCCATTTCTCTGATGCGTGTTTTGACAACAGAAGTGGCGTAATCAGCAAATGTTCCCTGTGACTTGAGTTTTCATTATCGATTATTATTGATGTTATTGATTAGTTGCTGCAGCTCTAAAGAGGAGGTGAAGGGGAGGAGGAGAGAGTGATAGATTAGGTGAAGGTGATGTGGAAAAGGTTATAGAGGAGGTGAAGGTGAGGAAAAGTGTGATAGACGACAAGTCAAGTCATTTTTTTTTGTATAGCGGCATTCACAACACACATCATTTCAAAGAAGCTTTAATCATGCGCTAACAGAAAATGAAACTGTAATATATTTAAAGCCTTAGAGTCATCATTGTTTAGGTTGATTAAATACGATTATGAAGTGTGTATAAAAATAAGTAATTAAATAATAATTGTATTTAGAAACCCAGTGACCAAGCCGAAGGCGACTGTGGCAAGGAACACAAAACTCCATAAGATTTTGGTTAATGGAGAAAAATAACCTTGGGAGAAACCAGACTCACTGTGGGGGCCAGTTCCCCTTTGGCTAAAAGCATGAATTTAATGCCAATATTGCAGTGCAAATCATGGTTTAAAATGATTCAACTAAGTAAGTGTTTAGGGCCAGTGTTTAAACAAAGATTTTGTATGAACTGGAAGATTAATGACTAATATCTTTGAAGTGCACCCTGGATTAACTGCAGAAATGCATATAGATGCAATTGCCCTTGTTAGTTGGCTAATGAAGGGTTTTGTTGGCAATTAATTGATTGTCTATGTATTCTATTTTAAGAGTGTAGTCCATCATTAGATTGAGGCGATGCTGGCCAAGATCAGTGAGGTGCTTCAAAGTTCATCCGGTCGGTCATTTTGGTGAGGTCTATCCTAAATCCAAGGTTCAGGCAATAGCATATGAAGGTGAACATAACAGAGGAGGTTATGGATTTAAAGGTAAGGAGAGAGTGATAGAGTAGGTTAAGGTGAAGAAAAGCGTGATAAAGAAGGTGCAGGTGAGAATGACAGAGGAGGTGAAAAGAGGGGAAAGTGAGGAGGAGAGAGTGATAAAGGAGGAGAAAGGGGGTAAACGTGAGGAAAATAAGAGTGATGGAGGAGGTGAACTGAAGAAGAAGAGAGTAAAAGAGAAGGTGAAGGTGAGGAGAAATTAGGAAAACTTAGGTAGGAGAGAATGATAGAGGTGAAAGGAGGTGATGGTAAGGAGGAGAGACTGAAAGAGAAGGTAATGGTGAGGAGGATTGACTGAAAGAGGAGGTGAATGGGAGGAGGAGAGAGTGATAGATGAGGTTACAGTAAGAAGAAGAGAGTGAAAGAGAGTGAAAGAGGAGGAGGAGGAAAGTCTAAAAGAGGGGGTGAAGTTGAGAAGGAGAGACTGAAAGAGGAGGTCAAATGGAGGAGGAGAGAGTGATAGATGAGGTGATGGTGCTGAGGAGAGAGTGTTCGAGGAGGTGAAGGTGAGGAGATCAGACTGAAAGAGGGGGTGAATGGGAAGAAGAGAGAGTGTTCAAGGAGGTGAATGTGGGGGAGTGATAGAGGAGTTGGAGGTGTTGAGGAGAGAGTGATAGAGGATGTAAAGGCAATGATAAGAAAGTAATCGAGGATGTGAAGGTGAGGAGGAGAAACTGATAGAGGAGGTTAAGGTGAGGAGGGACCTTTTGGAAGACAAAGTGTCTTACAGAGAATTTGACCCCCAAAACCTTTACTCCTCAAATGGACAAAAAATGGTTTCAAAATCACATCAACTCCACATCCATTTGGAGAATGGCATATGCTAACATATTTGTGACAAAATACTTTGCACAAGCTGAGCTGTTAAAATTTATACAAATGCTTTAGTGATAGTTCAACCATTCAGCATCATATTTAGACTCTATGCATTCAGCATTTTATCAAGAGTATTATGGAAGTGGTTGAAAGTTAACAATGCACATTTCAAACCTTAAAGACACAACAGCCAATCAACAACCAGTCAGATCACTAGAAAAAGAAAGTTGCCCAATTGCAATCTATTCCTCATGAGGAAGGGATAATAGAACTCTTCCAACAGTCACTCCCCATTCTTAGTCTTCAGCCTGGAAGAAGTAGGGAACAATAACAGTAACAGTCCAATGTTTGAAGTCTCACTCCAAAAGACACTAACAGATTGACCCAGTTCTGAGTCTCACTATGAGATACAACAGCAATACCAAGTCCAATAACAGACACAACCAGCAAAAAGGTTAAATTATCACAAGCAAACCTTCTCTTAAAGTTTCCTGCATCTGCGTGTTCCAGATTAAAAACTTCTGAGCCGACATCAGGGCTTCATATGTTCCACAATGCAAGGACCCTCTTGGTGCTCCAGGAGCTTAGCATTCCTCAGTGCTTTGTGTTCAGTTTTGAAACCAGAATCCAGCTTCTATCCCACTGCAATGTGGCCTAGCACAACCAGTGGAAGACTGCCACCACTGAGCTTATCACTTGATTAAGCAGAACATAAATATTCAGTGGCAAGAAAAAGGATGAGAACCTTTTGGAATTAGCTGGCTTTCTGAAGTAATTGGTCATAAATGTGATCTAATTTTCATCAAAGTATGGACAAACACAATGTGCAGCTAACAACACACAAACAATTATAATATTTCATGTTTTTATTGAACACATTTTATTAAACATTCACAGTGCTGTGGAAAAAGTAAAACCTTTCATTTTTTCCATCGATGATTGCAAGTGGTCTAGTCCCCGAAGCAGCAAAGCAGCACCAAATCATGATGCTCCTTCCACTGTACTTCACCGTTGGGATGATGTTTTGATGTTTGTATGCTGTGCCCTTTTTACACCATACGCAGTGCTGTGTGTTCTTCCCAAACAATTAAACCTTAGTTTTATCAGTCCACAAAACATTTTCCCAGTAATATTGTGGAGTGTTAAGGTGGTCATTGGCAAAATTTAGGCACGCAGCAATGTTTTTGTTCCTGGTGTTCTGCCATGAACCATGTTTTTGGTATAGTAAACTCATGTTAACCAATTCTAATAATTCCTTGAAGGTTTTAGCTGTCACTCTTTGGTTCTCTTTTACCTTACTGAGCATTCTGTTGTGTGCCTTTTGAGTCATCTAGGCTTGACAGACACTTCTATGGAGAGTAGCCACAGAAATAAATAAACTACATTTATTGACAATTTGTCTATCTGTGGAAAATGGATATCTAAGCTCTTTGAGATAATTTTGTAACTCATTACATCTTTATGCAAAGCAACAATTCTTGATCATAGGTCTTCTGAGATCTCTTTTTTTGTGAGGCATTGTCCACGTCAGCAGCTGCTTCTTGTGAATAGCAAATTAAAAACTTTTGAGTGCTTTTTACAAGTCAAAATAGCTTTAATCCCCTCCTCCAGTTTCATTTCATTAATTGAATGCTAGGTGAATGCCACTCCTGACTCTAATTAGATTTTTTTGATGTCATTAGGTTAGGGGATCACCTACTCTGTGAATGTTGTATTCAATATGTAGAAGAGCAATACAATAATTTGCACATTACTAGTTAAAATAGATTGTGTTTGTTCATTATTGTAACTTAGAAGACACATTTATATATAAATGCAGGTAATTCCAAAGGGTTCACATACATTTTATTGCCACTGAAATTATCTAAACTTCTTTCCAGAGACCACTGCATTAATGTATGTTACCAGTTTACGATTATCTTATGTTCTTTAGATTACATAACCTGTTTATCCAATGTCTAGCAAAAATCTTTGAGTTATTTCTTTAACTCAAAATAAGGTCTTCATCTTATTAGTTAACAGAGAAACAGCAGGAGGTGAAGGTAAGGATAGTACAGTAATAGAGGAGTTTAAGGCCCACTTCAACCACATTTGGAGGAAGTCAAAAACACTTTAACAACATTGTGCTTATAGTGTAAACTAGGGCTGCATGATAATGGTGAAAACGATAATCATGTTTATTTTGCTCAAATTTTTTTAAAGATTATTAATCATTTTTATTGTCATTTGAGAATAATTTTTTTTATTACAGGGCTGCACAATTTGGAAGAAAAAAATTTATGTTCCCACTGCTTAGATATCCATAAAAATAAATAATAAAAAAACAAACAAACTTTGAACTTATAAATTAAACATACAAAAATACAAACTAGTGAATGATTCATTTTGACCAAAATTAAGTCAAGCTTTGCCTTTGCTTTACTGCCAGTAGAAATAGTTATTCTGATGTTTGCATTTGAGTTCTCTTTAAGAAACCCATTTTTAAATGATTATTGTCATCATTATTATTATAATATACTTAAGCAATATCACACGAGCAAGAGTGCGATGTGGCCCTACATCAGCACTGCTGTGATTCGGCCGCATGCACGAGTGCCGTAGGTAATCAAAGCAGTGATGATTTAGGGCCATATAGCATGGTTGCGAGTGTGATATTGCTTGTATACAACAGTTCAATAAACAAGTACATTTTTAAAAATGAGTAAAAGCTGAGTATTGTTATAAAAATGCATTTGTGCATGGAATTACTTTCTTACGTGGCCGATCAGAATCTGCCGTTGCTGGTTCAAAACAAATGATGCGTCCAAGCCTTCGTTAGTCATTCAAAAATGTACTTCAGAAATAGTATCACAGCTTGTACTGTTTCTAACAAGTTATTGGATAAACAAGGATGGATGTGTGTGTGTGTGTGTGTGTGTGTGTGTGAGAGAGAGAGAGAGAGAGAGAGAGAGAGAGAGAGAGAGAGAGAGAGAGAGAGAGAGACGGAGCATGTGCAATCACCTGTTGCCACATCCAAGCAGAGATACTGTCAGCTTTCTGAAGATCAGCTTTTTCAGTGGTAAAATAGCCATCCAAGTGGGGGTATTCCTCTCTATTTTGCGGAAGCCGGTGCGCAAGACAAATCTAATCAAATTAAATCACTTTTATAGTCACACGAACATATACATAAGTGCAACAGTAGGTGAAAGTCTTGTGTGCAGTTCCGAGCAACAAAGCAGTCATGACAGTGACGAGACATATTCCAATTTACAATAAACAACATATTTACACAACACAATTTACATATCAAATGTACACATAATTACACAACAATATAATATACAATATAGAGTCATTCCCTATAGAAACTGCAATGACCTCTGCCAATTTAAACAGTATGTATCCAATGTGGAAACTCCGGTAAGAGGTAAGCACCTTGAGTTCTGTAATCAATCAGTCTGTTGTGTCTCTCAGCTTTGATGAGCCTTAATGCTGAAGTAAGTTTAAAGCTGTTTAAAGCTATTTCCTAGCTTTAGTAATGTATTAGTAATATGAGCGATTACGGAGTGCTGTTCTATGTAAACAATGACTAACGGATTCACTTCATGTCACCAACTGGCTCATATTACACAAAAAATAATATTTTGCCACAACCTGCTGGCTAACATATGTAATATAAAAAAAATAAACTAGATGTAAAAAGAGACACATAGCCTACATTAGCTCTTAACTCATATGCACTGCTTACACTTTATTTTAGGACAACGAACACAAGTGGAGTGATACACACAGTGAAGCATCTGAGTGCTGATGGTGTCAGACCATCAGTGCTCATGGAATGTCTCTCATCCAATCAGATTCAAGGACCAGAACTAACTGTTGTATATAATAGTAATATATTTCTGAAACAATTTAGCACATGGAATTGATATACAGACTCATGCCTTCCCTTTAGTGGAATACTGAAGTAAAACATTGTGTTGTTTCTGTTGACAAAATTCCTTCCATACTATACATGGTGAAATGCTCTAATCTCCTCCTTTCTCCACGAAACCATGGTGCAATGGGGTTAATTTACATTTGTTTAAAAACTTTTAATGGCTAAAAATATTTGTATTTACACGATGTGCAACTGAAGAAAATCTGGAGTGCACGCGACGAACCGAACAGAGCACAGCTGTTCTGTACATAATGCACATAATCAGAGCATGAGATGCAATAATTAAAAAACAAAACAATTTTTAATTAATTTTTCTGCATTGAACATCAAACCAACAAATAACAACACTGATTTTATGAAATTATCATTCCACCCTATTAATATCCCAGTTAGAACCTCCCTTAATCAACAACCTACATCTTCCCATAAAACAATTAATTACTTAAAAATGGAGGGAAAGGATGCTCAGCTTAAGTGTCTTGAGTGTTAGTCAGCAAATAATCTAAAAAGGGGCGCCACAGTTTAAGGTACTTAAAGGACCAGTGAGTGACAGCCTGATTGTTTCCAATTTAATGCAAGTGAACACTTCTTTCAGCCATGTATCAAAATAAGGGCTTAAGACATGTTTCCACTTCAAAAGGATGAGACATCTCGCTAGTAAAGTGGTAAAGGCTAGAGCCTTTTGAACTGTTACTGAAAGGTTGACATCAACTGCCATCCTGAAAATGTCCAGAAGAGGATTTGTATGAAGATCTATGGCAAAGGTGTGGAACGAGATGCTGCGCTTGATTTAGCGCTTTAGGAATGTCTTTTTGGAGTGACCAGCTGTGAATATGTGTGCAACACGTCAATGAAATTGACTGGAATTTATAGCCTCTGCTGGTGACATCATCAAGTCAAGTCAAGTCAATTTTATTTGTATAGCGCCTTTCACAAAACACATCGTTTCAAAGCAGCTTTACAGAAGATCAGGCATTAACAGACGATAAAACTATAATGTCTATAATGTCGATGAATCAGCATTGTGTAATTAGATAAAATATGATTGTTAATCGTGTTTAAAAATCAGTAATTAAATAATAATTGTATTTAGAAACCCAGTGACCAAGCCAAAGGCGACAGTGGCAAGGAACACAAAACTCCATAAGATGTTGATTAATGGAGAAAAATAACCTTGGGAGAAACCAGACTCACTGTGGGGGCCAGTTCCCCTCTGGCTAACATCAACATGCATATAATGTAAATATTACTTAGGTATAGTTAAAGTCATGGTTTAAAATTATTAAGTGTTAAGGGTCATTGTTTAAACATCGATTTTGTTTGAACAGTAAGATTAATGACCAATGTCTTTGAAGTCCATTCTGGATTAAATACAGAAGTTCACATAGATGCAATTGTCCTTGTTAATTGGCTGATGAAGGCTTTTGTTGGCAATTGTTAGACTATGCAATTGTTGGTCAATAGACCGAGGTGACGCAGGCAGAGATCAGGGATGTGAAACGCAGTTCAACCTGGCCGGTAATTTCGGTGAGGTGAGGTAACGTCCATCCTAAATCCAAGGTTCAGACAATGGCATATGAAGTATCCCATGTCTTATGGTTGGAGTTGGCATCAGTTTATCCTCTAAAGTCCATCATAATAGACTGAAGTGATGTTTGGCTGGCACCGGCTGCATTTAGTCATCATTCAGCGACAAGTAGCAGTGGAGTCCAACACGAAGCAGGAATGGAGCTGGATCCAGCCAGTTCTGGTGACCTCAGGATAGGAGTCCCGAGGTTGAGACAGGGAAACATAAAATAATAAAATAATATTAGCATAGATGCCATTACATTTATTGCAGAGTTATAAATCACGATCAATGTTTCTGGTTCTGGCAGACCCAACTAAAGCAGCCTAATTGTAGGTTGGAGGATAAATTAGGGGTGGTTCGTTAGTGAGTCTTTAGTCTAGACTTAAACTGAGTGAGTGTGCCTGCATCTCGAACAGTGTTAGGGAGACTATTCCATAGTTTAGGAGCCAAATATGAAAAGGATCTACCTCCTTTTGTGGATTTTGATATTCTAGGAACAATTAACTGGCCAGAATTTTGCAATCGCAATGAACGTGATGGAATATAGTGTGGTAGAAGGTCACTTAAGTACTGCGAAGCTAGACCATTCAAAGCTTTGTATGTAGTTAACAGAATTTTAAAATTAATACGGAATATAACAGGTAGCCAATGTAACGATGATAAAATGGGGCTAATATGATCATATTTCTTGGTTCTCGTTAGCACTCCCAGTAATGAATTACAATAATCTAGTCTTGAGGTCACGAACGCATGAATTCGTTTTTCAGCATGTGCCTTAATTTAGAAATATTTCTTAGGTGGAAGAATGCTGTTCTACAAACATTGGTTGTTTGATTTTCAAAGGACACATTGATATCAAATATAACACCTAAGTTCTTCGTTGTTGAAGATGATGTAACAGTACATCCATCGAGAGTCAAATTATTTGGTCCAATAATTAGTACCTCTGTTTTGTCAGAATTGAGTAGAAGGACATTTCTGGCCATCCAATCTTTTATTTCATTGATACACTCTGCTAATTTCAAGAATTGTGAAATCTCATCAGGTTTTGAAGAAATATAAAGTTGAGTATCGTCAGCATAGCAGTGGAAACTTATTCCAGGATTCCTGATAATATCTCCCAGTGGAAGCATATACATGGAGAAAAGCAGAGGAAACTGAAACTGATCCCTGTGGCATTCCTTATTTTACTTTTGTTTGGTTTGACAATTCCTCATTTACATAGACAAAGTGGTAGCGGTCTGCTAAATATGACCTAAACCATGCTATTGTAACTCCACAAATGCCAACATAATTCTCTAGCCTATTCAAGAGAATGTCGTGATCTATTGTGTCGAATGCAGCACTAAGATCTAAAAGCACTAGAAGAGAAATGCAGCTGCGATCAGATGATAAGAGCAAGTCATTTTTAACTCTGATAAGTGCAGTCTCTGTACTGTGATGAGGCCTAAATCCTGATTCTTTGTATATACTATTTCTCTGTAGAAATGAACATATTTGGGAGGATACTACCTTTTCTAGTATTTTTGACATAAACAGGAGATTTGAAATTGGTCTATAATTAGCCAGTTCTCCAGGATCAAGTTGTAGCTTCTTAATAAGTGATTTGATAACTGCCATTTTAAAGCTTCTTGGGACATGTCCTAAGCATAGCGAGGAGTTAATAATATTAAGAAGTTGTTCCGAAATTACAGGAGATACCTCTTTTAAGAGCTTAGTTTGTATTAAAAAGTTGCACGTGAGGAAAATTATTTGACACTGTTTTCTGAGGTGCTATGACAGTACTGAATAAATATCTAGGATTGTTGTGGTTATTTTCTATGAGTTTACTAAAATATGCTGACCTGGCAGCTTTTAGAGCCTGTCTGTATCTACAGACACTATCCTTCCATGCACCACGAAATATTTCTAATTTTATATTTTTCCACATGCGCTCCATTTTCCGAGCTGCTCTTTTGAGAGCATGAGTGTGATCATTGTACTATGGTGCAGGGCTTATTTCTTTAATTTTCTTTAATCGGAGTGGGGCGACTATTGTCAAGAGTGCTAGAGAAGACTGCATTTATATTTTTTGCTATTTCATCAAGTTCTTCTGGGCTTTGGGGTTTATTGAGTGTATGAGATAGATCTGGAAGATTATTAGTGAAGCTATCTTTAGTGGTCGAAAGAATAGTTCTACCTGAACAATATCGTGGTGTAGATTGAGTAACATTAGCTGATCGCAGCATACAATAGACGAGGTAATGATCCGAGATGTCATCGCTCTGCTGCAGAATTTCTATATTATCAACATCAACTCCATATGACAGAAAGATATCTAATGTTTAGTAGCCCTATTTTTATATGATGTTTATTTTTAGTTTGTTTGTTTTGTTCAAGTTTGACCTTAATCACATTTTTTCAAAATGATTTAGTGAGGGAATTGTGTTTGGTACTTCGGGGAACAGACACAGTCTCTATGAGATATCTAGGTGATACAGTCTCTATGTGTTGTAGTTTATGTAACCTGTGTGACGTCTCAAGGCAGGTAACAGACGTTCGGAATAACCTGTTTGTCTGATTCCAGACCTGGGCCCCAGTTAGTCAAATACTATCATTATTAAGACTATTATTATTAAGGTCAGGTCTACCCCAAAAACTCTTCCAATTGTCTATAAATCCTATTTTATTCTTCAGACACCACTCAGACATCCAGCCATTCAGTGACACTAATCTACTATAAACCTCGTCACCACAACGAGCAGGGAGGGGACCAGAGCATATAACAGTGTCTGACATAGTTTTTGCAAATTCGCACACCTCTTTAACATTATCTTTAGTGATCTCCGACTAGCAAAGCCAGGATAACAATTTTAGAAAATCCAAGTTTAGCATTAGCCAGCACTTGTAAATTTGATTTTATGTGAGACGCTCTGGCCCCCAAAATACAATTAACAATAGTGGCTGGAGACACTATTTCCACGTTCTTTACAATATAATAGCCAATAACAAGGGCTCTTTCAACATGATTCTCAGTGGGTGTATTACTGAATGGGGAGAATCAATTTGAAACCCTAACAGGAATAGGAGAGTGGTGTCTCTTTGCTGAGCGAGTATGCCGCCGAGACGTTACACAAATGCCCTGCTGCAGTGGCTCTACAGCCGGAACCAAAGTGTGTGTGTTGCTCTCTGTACTACTCGTATCCGAAACAGTATCTACCGGCTTCTCTTTCTCACTGACCTCCATTAGCGTTTGGATGCGAGTCTCTAACTCATTAAGTCTCTTCTCCGTCAGCCTGACTAATTCCTTACATTTATCACATGTGAATCCCTCACTGCTGACGGAGGAGGCTATGACATGTAAATATGTGACATGCAATGCAGGAAGAAATAACATGAGCGGATACCATGACTTACCGCAAATTGTTTGTTATTGGTTGTTTCTGAGCGGTGAAGGTTTGAGATTGATGTGAATCCCTCACAAAATTGTTTGTTGTTTTTAGTTGTTCTTGATAAGTGGTGCTTTGAGATCAATCCAATAATCTGTGTACCGCAGAGGAGAAAAAACAGGTGCACACTGAAAAAAAATGCACGCAGTTTAATCATGCTAAAAATAGAACGTGGATGCAGGTGGAATATGCGCGCAGTTGAATCGCAATAAGAGAATAATACGATGGAAAACCCAATGCGCACTTAAAAATGGCAGATGTTAAGGATTAAAGGCTGAAAACAAATATATAAGCGATGCTAAAAAACTAGCAGGCTACAAACACAGACTCTAGCTAGGTGCCAGCAGCAACAGGTAAAATACACGCAGATGAAACAGTAGAAAAGTGGAAAAACCTAAAACGCGGTAAAATGACAAAGAATATAATGACGAATATAATGATGAACGTTTGAGAATAAGAATAAGCAATGCTAAGCAGCCAAAGCAGGCTACAAACAAACTGATACGCTGGTACCAGGGGCTATAAATAGATGCACCACAGGTGCATCGTCAGGTATTTTTGTCTGAAGAGTAGTCCTGGGGCATCCTCAGTGCGGCAATGAAGCACAGCAGGGAACAAGGGTTACAGTTAAGTAACCCGAGACGTTCCCTTTCAAAAGCTACACTTTGATGCTGCACTTGATTTAGCGCTTTGGGAATGAGTATATCCACGCCACCACACTGCGGATGTCTGGACCCCTTACGGTTGTGTACTTTGTGCTCACAAGAATGCGAGAGGTCTCAGACATGAGCTTGTGATGTTGACTCAAGGACGTAAGAGCCTCGAGTGGCATGAACAAATGCTGGAGGAAGTATTTCAGGGCCAGAAAAACAGCCATCAACTCGAGACAGTTGATGTGCCAATCGAGCTGATGACCCTCCCATTCCCTTTGATATTGAAGATTTTCAGCAGGAAATGTCAAAATTGATACCCATCCCAGAGAACCTGGCAGTGTGGAAGCTACCGCTGGGTGTTTCTATGTTGGTCCTAACGACAGTAGAAAAAGGCTACACAATTCAATTCATTCGCCATCCTCCGCAGGGACAGAACATCTCATTCCCTCCATCAGGGAACGGAGGTTACAGAAGTAACCAGGATGTTCCCTATCTGTCACTCACTCGATGTTGTGTCGATGAAGTGACACTAGGGGTCCTCTACAAAAACGCCACAACTAGCTGAACTGTGTTATGTGAACTGGCGGTGCGAGATGGGCGGACTACTGTGTGCCTTGTAGCCAGCGCACCAGGATGACACCTAACCTCCCCCAACGCTGTTATGAGCATCGAACGGCCCTTTGGGGGCAAGTCGACCGCTCAAAAAATAGGGACAGGCTAGCCCAGACGTGCCTTATTCCCTCTTTTTTCTTTTTCTCCCCAAAATGAGTACAAATTTGTCAACCGACTGGGACCACCAGTGTTCACATGGTGACCAAGGAAGACACAGTTTACCAACAGGGAAACGTTTCAAAAGATATACATCGCAAGGGGTTACCTACGGGGAACCAGAACAGAACAGGAAACAGAGCACCTACATAGATAGTACATGAACCAGCAGCGAGTTTCTCCACAAACTCGTCTGCCACAGGGCAAGGAGGAAGTCATTCAAGGAGCACATTTTATGAACACTACTGGGAGTCAACAATGCATGTCTTCAGCTCATTGGTAGTGAAAGGTGCTATGCGCAAGAGATACACCCGGCCAACTGTCCCGGACTTACCTGTTCGCTCCTGCCGAGACACAGGACGAAACCAGCTCAACCCGGAGATTGTAGAACCTCAAAAAGGGGTTGGGTGTTGCACAGCCCACTGCTCGGCAAATGTCTGTTAGAGAGGCACCACTGGTCAGGGCCTTCTGATGATTAGGTTGTGCTTTCCTAAGGACTTGCCGTCCACTTTATCATGGTGTGCTACTACAGCGGCTACATATACCTTCAAGGTGGAGGGGGACAGCCATCCCTCCAACCTCTCCTGCAGGAAGGAAAGCATGATCCGACTGCACATCTCTGGGGGTCTTCATGTCGGGAAGACACCACTTAGCAAACAGATGCCACTTCAAGGCATACAGGCATCTTGTAGAGGGAGCCCTATCCTGAGTGATTGTGTCTACCACGGCTGGTGGTAGGCCACTTAGGATTCTGCGTCCCGTCCAGGGGACAGACATGGAGATTCCAGAGGTCTGGTTGCGGGTGCCAGATGGTGCCCTGTCTCACTGGGGGAAACGCATATTTGCACAGTCCAGGGGGCCAGCTGTATGCCTGCATGTCTAATACGAGGGATGCCTCGGGTCAGTGCGTACTAAAGTGGGAAGTGGGGAAGCAAACAGGTCTACCTGTGCCTGCCCGAATCGACTCAAAACAGCTGGACCACCTGAGGGTGGTGTCTCCACTCTCCCTTGTGGGTAACCTTTCATGACAGTGCATCCGCTGTAGTGTTGAGGTCACCCGGGATATGAGTGGCTCGCAGCGGCTTGACTGGAGAAGATTGCTCTTTTCCCAGTTGACCTGAAGCTCTAGCCGGCTGAGGTGGGTGAGCACCAGGTCCCTGTGCACACACAAAACATCCTGAGAGTGAGCTAGGATTAGCCAGTCGCCGAGATAGTTGAGGATGCAAATGCCCACTTCCCTTAACAGGGCAAGGGTTGCCTCAGCGACCTTTGTGAAAACACGAGGGGACAGGGACAGGTGAAAGGGAGGACCTTGTACTGATACGCCAGACCTTTGAATGCAAACCGCCGGAAGGGTCTGTGTAGGAAGGGTAGAATCGAGACGTGGAAGTACATGTCCTTCAGGTCTACCGCCACAAACCAATCTTGATATCGGACGCTTGCTAGAATCCGTTTTTGCATCAGCATCTTGAACTGGAGTCTGTGGAAAGCCTGTGACCTTGTCAGCTCCTTGTGCACTTCTGGGAATAAAGGAACTGGGGCTGGGCGTGGCTGTGAGTGGAGCAGCGGGCCCAGGAACCAATCATCAAGCCATGAGGGTTCAGGGGAAAGTGGAGGGTTCCACTCTAGCCCAGTGCTCGGAAAGTATATCTGTCATTTCGGTGTCGGCCTGAGACTGAGCGACCGAACCCGAGTGGGGCACGCAGCAGATGCTGGCAAATGGTGCTATTTTTGTTTCTTAGCCCGACTTTTACAGGATATCGGAGAAAACGGTGTTCATGTTTACTATCACCAAACACTACTCAAATATGAGAATCATGCAACAACCAAGCTGCACGATGATCTGCAGGAGAAGCTACGCGACCACAGCTTGCTGCGAAGACCAGGCCTCGCCATTGCCTGATGCCAATGGGTGGGGGAGGGGACGTTGTAAACTGTGTGTGAGGAAGCAGAAGCATGGCAAGCGGGCGGGGGTCCATGCTAGGCTAAAAAAACCCTAGCCGGCCAGCTCTCCCATCTATCCTGCTCTCAAATGTTTGCTCCCTGGACAATAAACTGGATTGCATCCAATTCCAGCAGACTAGATGGCGTGAGTTTAGAAACTGCTGCGTCTTTGTTTTCACGGAGACGTGGCTCAGCGACAGAGTTCCGGACGCCGCCATTCAGCTAGACGGGCTCGCCTCATTTCCTGCTGACAGAAATGCAACTGTGTGGTAAGACTCGCAGTGGTGGCTTGTGTGTTTACATCAACATGGAATGGTACAAGAACTCTATGCTAGTTAATAGCTACTGCTCATCACTGGTGCAGTTTGTGAATGTTAGATGCAGACCTTTTTATTTACCACTTGAATTCACCACTGTCATTATACAGTGGTGAATTCATTCCCCCCAGTGCTAATGCTAAGGAAGCGCTCTGTGAACTGTATGGGGCTATTAGCGAACTGCAGAATGCTCACCTTGAAGGGCTGTTTATTTTCACCGGAGATTTCAACCATGCAAATCTCAAGACAGTGTTCCCTAAATTCCATCTTTATGTGGACTTTGCAACAAGACGCCCGCCCCACCTGGGCTACTCAGACCACATCTCAGTTATGCTAATCCCAGTATACAGCCCACTCCTCTGGCACACAAAACCGATTCAGAAGCAGGTGAATTGCTGGCCAGCAGGAGCCATCTCTGCTCTTCAGGACTGTTTTGAGTATACTAACTGGAACATGCTCAGGGAGGCTGCAACATATGGCGACTCTAACAACTTGGGGGAATACACAGCATCAGTGATCAGCTACATCAGCAAGTGCATTGATGATGTCACTTTCTCCAAGACCATCACCACACACTCCAGCCAGAAGCCATGGATTAGACTCTGCCACCAAAGCGGGCAACAAGGTGGCCCTAAGAACAGCTAGGGCCAAACTGTCCCGGGCCATCAGAGAGCCAAAGCGTGCACACGCCCAGAGAAACAACAGTCACTTCCAGGACATGTGGTGCATGTGGCAGGGTATCCAGGCCATCACCAACTACAGAACAAATCAGTTGCCTGTGACAATAATGCCTCCCTTCTAGATGTGCTGAATGACTTCTATGCTCAGTTTGAAGTGCAGAATGACGTGGCAGCGAGGAAGACTACCCCTCCTCCCAATGACCAGGTGCTATGTCTTACCACGGCTGATGTGAGGAAAAATGTGGACTAGACAACATTCTTGGCAGAGTGCTCAGAGGATGTGCAGACCAGCTGGTTGATGTTCTTACCGACATCTTCAACATCTCTCTGAGCAGCGCCGTCGTTCCAGTGTGCTTCGAGGCCACGACAATCGTCTCCATGCCGAAGAAGTCTTCAGTGTCCTGCCTCAATGACTACCATCCCGTCGAACTCACACTCATCATCATGAAGTGCTTTGAGAGGCTCGTCATGAGGCACATCAAGATCCAGCTGCCCCCTCACTAGACCCACTGCAGTTTGCGTATCGTCCCAAGCATTCAACAGACGACGTCATCGACACCACCTTGGCCCTCACCCACCTGGATAAAAGGACTCATACGTTCGAATGCTGTTCATAGACTTCTGCTCAGCATTCAACACAATCATTCCTCAGCACCTGATTGGAAAGCTGAACCAGCTGGGCTTGGACACCTCCCTCTGCAACTGGATCCTGGACTTGCTGACTGAGAGACCTCAGGAAGAATGATGAGGTAGCATACAGAGAGGAGGTGAAGCAGCTAACAGACTGGTGTAGAGCCAACAAGCTGTCTGAATGTGGACAAAACAAAAGAGATGGTTGTGTACTTCAGGAAAGCACATAGTGAGCACTCTCCGCTGAACATCGATGGCTCCTCTGTAGAGATCATCAAGAGCACCAAATTCCTTAGTGTTCACCTGGAGGAGAACCTCACCTGGTCCATCAACACCAGCTCCATTACCAAGAAAGCCAAGCAGCGTCTCTACTTTCTTCGAAGCCTGAGAAAAGCACATCTTCCACCCCCCATCCTCCCCACATTTTATAGAGGGACTATTGAGAGCATCCTGAGCAGCTGCATCACTGCCTGCCGTCTCGTTCCGCAAAGCCCCCTAGAGTATAATGAGCACAGCTGTGAAAATCATCAGTGTCTCTCTTCCCTCCATCAAAGACATTTACAAAAAACGCTTCATCCGCAAAGGAACCCGCGTTGTGGATGACCCCACACACCCCTCACACAAACATTCGGGCCCTCACGGTCAGACTGTGTTACAGCTTTTTCCCCCAAGCCATCAGACTCCTCAATACTTAGAGACTGGTTTGACACACACACACACACACACACACACACACAATCCAGCTTTTGTACATGTCCAGAGTTGCACTTAATTCATTGACACTTTATACCTGGTTGCTACCTCAATAACTGCTATGTCCTTAGAATTCTATTTCATAGTATGTTATGTTTACATTCTGCATTTTTAGAAAGTATCATCTTTTTGCACTACTCAGATTAGAAATGTGGTACTGGTTGGCACTGCACTCTCTTTCACTGTGCCCATTGTCCTGTTTCCTTTTTTAGTAATTATTGTACTGTCCAGTAATTTTGCACACATTTGCACATGCACTTTACGTAGGAATGTGTAGGTCTTATTTAGTCTGTGTAGTCTCATGTGGTTCTGTGTTTGTCCTACGTTGTTTTATGTAGCACCATGGTCCTGGAGGAATGTTGTCTCATTTTGCTGTGTACTGTACTAACTGTATATGGTTGAACAACAATAAAAAAAAACACTTGACTTGACTTGAATATCATTTTTATTATTAGATTCTTTAAAGTCTTTAAACTGATTCCCCCACCCCCCACTGGTGCTACTGAATGAGGTGCCATTGTCACCTCTCTAATAGTTTGGACCTCTGGTGAAGAGTGAAGAGGTGCTGCTCACTCTCAAATTTGAGGTTCTTTCTCTGCGAATCGAAGTAGGTTTGACAAATTAAAAAGAACTGTTACAATAGACCAATTCGATCCTGCATTATTTTAGAAGAATAGTACTCTGTATTATAATTTAAAGTTATTACGTTTGTGCTTAGTACTATGAACTGTCACCTGCATTTTGCATTATATGGGAAAAAGTAATTTATCTTTCCTGAATTTTATAAGAATATTCTGTTTCCTTGTTATTTTAGGGAGAACCTTCATATTGGATCAAAATACAATGCAAATTTTTAATTAATAGTTTATTGTTGTTTACTGAATAAAAATAAAATCAATGATTAAAGTAAAACCTTATGCACTTTGTTAGATAAGTTTAAATAAATAAATCAAATCAAATCAAATCAAATCACTTTATTGTCACACTACTGTGTACACGAGTGCAATAGTAGGTGAAAGTCTTGTGTGCAGTTCCGAGCAACATTGCAGTAATGACAGTGACGAGACATAAACCACTTTACAATAAACAACATATTTACACAACACAATTTACATAACAAATGTACACATACTTACACAACAATTTACATATCAAATGTACACAATACACACAATGTAGAATACACATACACTAGATAAGGGTATAAATATATATATACACTAATTGAATTGGGAGCAAGGATATATTTGACAGAATGAAGTGCAGTGCTGATTGTTGATCGTGAGAGATCATGTGTTCAAAAGTTTTATTGCTTGTGGGAAGAAGCTGTCATGTAGTCGGGTGGTGCGGGTCCTGATGCTGCGATACCGCCTGCCTGATGGAAGCAGTGAGAGCAGACCATGACTCGGGTGGCTGGAGTCTCTGATAATCCTCCGAGCTTTTTTCACACACCGTCTGTTATATATATCCTGGAGGGAGGGAAGCTCACCTCCGATGATGTTTCTGGCAGTTCGCACCACCCTTTGCAGGTCTTTGCGGTTGTGGGCGGTGCTATTGCCGTACCAGGCGGTGATGCAGCCAGTCAGGATGCTCTCTACAGTGCTGGTGTAGAACCGTGTGAGGATGTGGTGGTTCATTCCGAACTTCCTCAGCCATCTCAGGAAGAAGAGGCGCTGGTGAGCCTTCTTCACAACGGCCTCAGTGTGGACGGACCATGTGAGTTCCTCAGTGATGTGGACACCGAGGAACTTGAAACTGCTGACTCTCTCCACCGGTGCTCCATTAATGGTGATGGGGCTGTGTTCCCTGTCTTTCTTCCTGAAGTCCACCACAAGCTCCTTCGTTTTACTGACGTTGAGGGAGAGGTTGTGCTCCTGACACCAGCGTGTCAGAGTGTGCACCTCCTCTCTGTAGGCTGTTTCATCATTGTCAGTGATCAGACCTACCACCGTCGTATCGTCAGCAAACTTAATGATGGCATTGGAGCTATGTGTCGCCACACAGTCATGTGTGTACAGGGAATACAGGAGTGGGCTGAGAACACAGCCCTGCGGGGCTCCAATGTTGAGGGTCAGTGATGAGGAGATTTTGTTGCCCATTCTAACCACCTGACATCTGCCTGACAGGAAATCCAGGATCCAGCTGCACAGCGAGCTGTTTAAGCCCAGAGCCCGGAGTTTCTCATCAAGCTTGGAGGGCACTATGGTGTTAAATGCTGAGCTGTAGTCTACAAACAGCATTCTCACATATGTGTTCCTTTTTTCCAGGTGGGAAAGAGCAGTGTGTATTGTAGATGCAATGGCATCATCAGTGGAGCGGTTGTTGCGGTAGGCAAACTGCAATGGGTCCAAAGAGGTGGGCAGAACAGAGCAGATGTAATCTCTGATCAACCTCTCAAAGCATTTGCTGATGATGGGGGTCAGGGCAACAGGACGCCAGTCATTTAAGCAGGTGATTTTTGATTGCTTCGGTACAGGCACAATGGTTGATGTTTTGAAGCATGTGGGGACTACAAACAGGGAGAGGGACAGGTTGAAAATGTCCGTAAAAACACCAGCCAGTTGGTTCACGCATACTCTGATGACGTGGACTGGAATGCCGTCTGGACCCGCGGCTTTGCGAATGTTCACCCATCGAAAGGATCGGGTTACATCCGCAACAGAGACGGAGAGTGAACCAACCTCTGTAGTATTGGCCGCGAGTGCTCTCTCCGCAAGGGCGGTGTTGTTATTGTCCTAGAAACGAGCATAAAATGTATTAAGCTCATGGCGGAGTTTTTATTTCGTTTATAGTCCGTGATGGTGTTAATTCCCTGCCACAGACTTCTGGAGTCAGTGGTGTTGAACTGAACCAATTTTGTGCCTGTACTGGCGTTTGGCTGCACTGATGGAGTTACGGAGGGCATAACTGGCTTGTTTACGCTCCTCCGCGTTCCCGGAATTAAAAGCGGTGGTCCGCGCAGTAAGTGCCGCGCGAACATCGCCGTTAACCCAGGGTTTCTGGTTGGGATAGATCCGTATATTTTTTGTCGGAACAACGTCCTCTACGCACTTCCTGATGAAACACGTTACGCTATCAGCGTAAACCTCGATGTCGTCATCGGAGGCAGACCGGAACATCTCCCAGTCCGCGTGATCAAAACAGTCCTGTAGCATAGAGTCTGATTGGTCCGACCAGCACTGGATCGTTCTGAGGGCGGGTGCTTCTCGTTTCAGTTTCTGCCTGTAAGCGGGCAGAAGCAGAACGGAAGAGTGGTCGGATTTGCCAAATGGTGGGCGGGGGAGGGATTTGTAGCCATCCCGGAAAGGAGAATAGCAATGATCCAAAACCCGCTCCCCTCGTGTGTTGAAGCTGATATGTTGATGGTATTTTGGTGCTATTGTTTTAAAGTTGGCTTTGTTGAAGTCCCCGGCAACAATGAACGCGGCCTCAGGGTGCGCGGTTTCCTGCTGACTTATACTCCCATACAGTTCCCTGAGTGCCCGGTCTGTGTCGGCTTGTGGGGGGATGTACACAGCTGTGATAATGACCGCTGTGAATTCCCTCGGTAGCCAGAATGGTCGACACAGAAGCATGAGAAATTCCAGATCAGGAGAGCAGAAAGACCTGATAAAAAGTACATTCCTCTGATCACACCATGATTTGTTGATCATAAAACATACACCTCCACCTCTGCTTTTACCTGAGAGGTCTTTCGCTCTGTCCGCTCGGTGCACGGAGAAATAAACAAGGCAATCCCAAGAAATAATCAGTTTAAATATTTCAAAACTGAACTAGCCTTTTAGATAAAGAACTATTGCCAAAAAATAAAAATATTATGTCTTGAGACTTGACCTGGACTCTACCTCATTGACTTGTGAACATAACCGACTTTAAACAACATTCAGCAATAATTAGAAACATATTTGAAAGGCAGATCATATTTGAAAGAGAGAGCGAGTTAGAGAGTATAGCATTGCTAATCTTCTGATGGTCTAGGCTAAAACAAGATTAGTTGACTTGTTGGTGAAAAGCTCTAAGTGAATGCTGGTTAGCCCCACTGGTATAAATAGGACTGCAGCATTTAAGCCAGCTTTCACGCAGTGCAAGTTAAAAATATGACTTGTCAAATTTTATCCTGGACTGCAAACGCTTAATGGGAATCAGATAGAAGGCTGCTGTTCAATGTTTGATGAAAACTTTAGGGCTTTTCAAACTGCGCTTTTAGCCCCATTTAAAGAGCCTCGCTTACCTCTTATCTTTGAGAAAAGGCTAATGAGAATTGGCGTTTGCATGCCCCTTCTCCAGACATACAGGTATAAAAGTAGGGAATCGTGCATCTGTTCAGACAGGTTTTGAGCTGAGGAGCCGAGAGTAATGTCCCGGCCCTTTCAGAGGCTTAGTACAGTGTTGTGGCAAGAGGGACACAACATCTCGTTCCCTCCATCAGGGAACAGAGTTTTCAACAGTAACCGAGACATTCCCCTTCTGTCACTCACTCAACGTTGTGTCGATGTAGTGACACTAGTGGTCCCTATTTAAAAACGCCACAACACTAAATGATGTGAACTGCTGATGCAGGTGCAAGCAAGCTGTTGTGTGTGAAAATAGCAGGTGCATCAGACTGCACGTAACCTACCCCAATGCCCAAAGAGATGTCATGTAGTTCCCCACATTCCTGAGGGAGGGAAGCTACATAACTATCCTGGGAGCAGGCCGCGCCAGCCTCCTGCTCCCAGGAATGAGAGCACTGATCCGACTGTGCACCTCCGTGGGGGAAGAATACCAATTTGCAAATCACCGCCACTTTAGGGCATTAAGCTGCCTGGTAGAAGGAGCTCTGGCTTGAGTGATCGTGTCTAGACCGGTGATAGACCGTTTAGATCTTCCAGGGTTCCAGGGGTCTGGGCGCGGATGCCAGAGGGTGACCCATCCCTGAGAAGGAAAGACCTTCCTCAGGGAGGCGAATCAACACATGCTTGCCACGGATCAATGGAAGAAATCTGCACAGGGCAAGACATAGAGCAAGCAACTCTAGGCAGTTGATGTGCCAACTCAGCCGGGACCCCAGCATAACTGGGAGGCTTCCGTAGTAACTACAATGCATATGATCACCTGCTGAAGGGGGACTCCTGTCCGTAGAAACAGAGGTCTGTCCAAGAGCTGAATAAGCGACGGCAGGAAGGGGTGAGGGTCACACGGTATGCGCCGTGGTGCCGTGCCCATCTTGGGACTCGGGACTGAGGCCAGTGCTGAAGCGGTCTCATATGCATCACCCTGAGCAGTGCGACCGTCGCTGAGGATGCCATATGCCCCAGCAACCTTTGAAATTGTTTCAGTGGAATTGCTGTGCCCGGTCTGAACGAGCTCAGGTAGTTCATCACCGACTGCGCGTGCTCGCTCATGAGGTGCGCTGTAATTGAGACTGAGTCTAACTCCATGCTGAGAAAGAGATGCTCTGAACCGGGGAGAGCTTGCACTTAGGGGACAATTACGTATGATGTACCTGGAGGTGGGGCCTCGCGGTGGGGGGAGCAGGTGGCATCACGTCGGGGAGCTGTGCTACGTCCTGAGGTGGTTGTACTGAGGAAAGGCTCGAAGCACATACCTTGCTCCGCGTACCCGGCCTAGGATGGGTAGGCGACTGAGGAGGAGGTTCTGTAGCAGCGACCTCTTGACTCGTCACTACCTGCCAGCCTGTGGCGCGAGTGTGTTGCAGTTGGGCACGTGATGGCGGAGGGTCCACGTCTGAGAACGGCAGTTGTGGGCACCAGCTAAGTGACCCAGGGAGTGAGGAAACTGCTTCCTTTGCGACAACATGGGTACTGCAGCCCGTTGGGGGTGTGGCAAGAAAAAGAAAGGAAACAAAAGATTCTCTACATGGCCCTCCACTGGAGAATGGAGGAATGGAGTGGTCTGGATACCAGATCTGTGGCAGACATCTCTCTCCCTGGGTTGCCCGTCTCTGGAGCACTTGGGAACCTTCTGGGTCTGGGAGGTGGTCCGTGAGACGTGGGGCGCCCGCTGGGGGCAGAAGATTCCAGTCCAGTCTGACACTCGCAGAGGCCCGGGTAAGCATAGCGGACAGCATAGCGGCACACCCGAAGGCGTTAGCTCAGTTGAGTCCTCAGCCTTGGAGTCCGCCAAGACGCTCTGCGATATTGCGTGCAAAACTCTCATCCAGCTCGGGGGCTGTGAGAGAGACATCAGACTGGCCGTAAGGTGAGCCGGTCTCATCTCGGAATGGACGGGGGCATATGAGCATGCTGGGGAACGGGTGGTTCTCGGGGATTTACCTGCTGAAACAGTGCCCGTTAAATTCCCAAAATTGCACCCAGAGCCAGCCGCTTCATGCCATTGTCATGTTCTCGCATTGAGAATATGAGCCATCCACAAACGCTGCCTCTGTGTGTTCTCTGCCCAGACACAAGAGTCAGCGCCTGTGGCCGTCCAGAAATGGAGAGGTAACGACCGCATCCAGGAATGACACAAAGACGGAGGGGCATCTTGAAAAAGAAGCGTCTTTAAAAAGACATTCGACATCAATGTGTTTACTCTTTTAGAGAAATATATTCTTTTAGAGCGCTGTAGAAGTGCTCAGGGGTGTAGTCTGCACTGGCGTGCAGAAGAAAAGAAAAGCAGCTGAAATGTGCCGTATTTCCAACAGCATATGCTCTTTAGAGGTGAGAGGAACAGCAGTGTGTTTTACTCAGCTTGCTGAAACACAACCGCTCGGCTCCGAAGAAAAAATCTGTCTGCACAGATGCACGATTCCCTTCTTTTATACCCGTATGTCTGGGGGAAGGGCATGCAAATTCTGTTTGCCAATTCTCATTGGCCTTTTCTCAAAGATAAGAGGTAACTTAAGGGCTCTTAAGAGAGACCCTTAGTGTCACTACATCGACATAATGTCAAGTGAGTGACAGAAGGGGAACATATATTTCCAATGATTTGTTTAGCATCCTTTTCCTTTGGGATTGCATATTTTGTTTTGGACATCTAAGATATAACATTAGATTATTCACACAAGCAAGCTCACAGACAAGTAAAAAATGGCAAATTTTTTAGAGAACTGCCTAAGGTAAAGGGCCAAAGCAGCATATAAATGTTTAGCTATTTGGTGCTTACAGCAGCAATGATTAGCACATAAAAGAGATGTTTTTATTTTGTAAGGCTGGCTTAAGATGTTGTAAAAGTCAAAGAAATATGCGAGAACCAAGTCACTCTTACACAGATGAGCATCTTCACCTGAGTCAACGCATCCTACTGAGCAAGGACCATAAAACACAAATCTCACATCTAACCTCTATCTCACCTCAGGCCAATTTAGACCTATTCTCCTAAAACTCACTCATCTGTTCTCTCTATCTCCCCCTTGTATCCCCCACAAGGCACACACAGACACACAAAATGTATATGTGAAAATGTAACAAAGAAAACCATGAAGACAAATAATGTAACTAGGCATGTTCGGTATAATTTAAAATGTCTCAGTACGACTGGTATAATGGTCTCTTTCCCATGTTGATAAAACTAATGGTAACAAAGTTATAAGGTCTTTGCAAAATGCTGTATAATTCTGGTGGTCTGTCCCTATCCCTGCCTGTATGTTAAAGAGGTATGTCCCCTTGATTCCAAACCTAACCACTCCCAAAATTCCCTTTGTTCATGGTTTGTGTATTTAAGGAAATGTGTCACATTGTTCAGGGTTCTCTGTAGTCAGTTTACTGTATGTACTTTCTATCAGGTAATTGCAATTTTAAATTCTTATGTTTTGATAAAATGTCTAAATTTGACTTATTATTGTTTAATTGGAATTGATGAATTTCTTATTTTACCTGGTAAATAAATTGTTACGTTTGAGTTTATTCTGATTACTCAGAAATTATTTTCTTTAGTAGATTATGTTAAATCCATGTTTCCGCAAATCTACGACCAGGTTAGTAGCAGACTAAAGCTCAGTTTTGTGGGGAGCATGGGACACACCGTCTAAGACTTTAGAGCTCCCACTAACAAATTGGCATTATTTCAAGTGTACTTGTAGTGTACTGGCTCGATAGGGAATTTCCATTTAGGACATGACATTTTCGAACAAGCCTAAATAGGGTGACGACTAAACCTCTGGTTATTATAATATATTCTTGCTAAGTGTACATAGGAAATTATGGCATGATTATATAAAGCTATTTTAACTTGGGTATGTTGGTCTATCTTTGTAAATTTAGTGGTCATGACCTCTGGGGAGAAATAATGTTACTCTAATAAAGAGTTTACTATCTAAGAGGGACTAAACAAAATACTTTTAGATAAAAGGGCAAGCGTGAGCAGCCATCTAATTAGTATTTAGTTGATTGCTGTTTAAAGGACAAATACTGGTGTATTTGTGACTGTGAGATCCACGTACACAGCCGGCGCAAGACTCTCTAAGCAACAGGAATCTGAAATAACGAGTACATTATAAAATAGAGTTAAATACAATGATTAAATGTTAAATCAAATTTAATATAATTGTATATATCTAAGATTAGAACATTAATATATCCTTAGAAAATTCTTGGAGTCAGATAAATTAAACGAGGATCATAAATGAATAATATAGTTATTTAACTGGAATGAAATAACTTAAAATGAATGCGCATGATAAGACAGAACACACAGGAGACCATCAGCCATGCCATTGGAATACCATCCTTGGGCCATTTGAGTGGCTTCCCTATTCCTCCTTTACCTTATCCCACTTCCCACTTACAATTTGATGTCTTAAAAATATATTTCACTTTGTGATTCTTTTGAAAATCTTTTAAACTCTAGTATTAGGGCAACAAAATAAACTGTACAGTCACATTCCTGAGAGTGAGAGCTTTAAGTTGATATATACTATTTGAAACACTTTTATATTCATATTAATATTTCTACAACATAACACCGCTTATTTGCAATGTGGATGATTTAAGGCCTTAGTTTGTTATTTTTAATAAAATAAATGCAGAATGGTAATCTATGAAAAGTTAAGATTTTAAACTTTCAAACAATACCACATATGCCTGATTTATGTATTTGGAGACTTGAACATTTTAAGTGTAAACTTTCTTTTTACCGGCAAGTCCACAGAGTTGATGAGGTAAAAATAGTCAGGGGGATTACATTTTTGTAATTTTTAAGGACTGACCATAAATTCCTTCCTAAGGTCTGGCTGAAGAACCAACATGACCTCAAACCCTAAACTAACAGAAAGGGTTTGTGTGGCACGGTGGAGGGCGGGACCGGCGCGTGATTGCGCACGCCCGGTCCCGTATCAGGCTAAATTGAGCCGTCAAGAGGGATAAAGGCCACTCGCAGACGGAGATCGAGAGAGAGAGCTTAATCAGCAGACATGTCTGCTGTCCTATATGTTTGTTTTAAGTTCTTCATTAAATTATTATTTATGTTGACAAGCCAGTTTCTCGCCTCTTCCTTGCCCGTAACGTGAACTGTTTTACATTGGTGCCGAAAGCCCGGGAAGGAAGAGGGATACGCCGTAGCGGAGTTCTCGCCACTTCTCAATGGAGCAGTCGCGGCCATCTGCCAGGGGACGGAGGAGCCCAGCCGCCTGGACGCGGAGGAACGGCTGCCGACCGCGAGGGGAGGAGGGGCTCCTGGCCGACCGCCTGGAGCGGTTAGGGCCGCTGCCAGGGGCGGGGGAGTCACCTACTAGCCGCTGGAACGCGGCGGGGTTGGAGACTGCCGACCGCGTGCGGGGAGGGGCTCGCCGCCGACCGCCTGGAGCGGGAGAACCGCTGCCAGGGGCGGGGGGAGGCCCCTTCGACACCCTGGGAACGCGGCGGGGCGTTCCGTCCGCCAGGGGCTGAGGACTGCCTCCGATCTGCCCGGAGAGGCGCGGCTGTTGTCCTGAAGAGGGTGGAGAAGTGGCTGAGGAACGAGCTACGGCGTATCAGAGAACCGGCGAGTACGTTTTTTTTTCTTTCTTTCCTTTAATCTCTCTCTCCTCTCTCTCTCGATACCGCTCTGCGTTGGCCTTTTCCCTCTTTTTTTAAATTATGGTGTTTGTGGGAGGGGAGGTACTGCCCAGTGCAGGAACCCTCCCCCCCCCTATTTTTAACTGTTGTTTCCCTCCCCTTGCCCCCTCCCTCGTCCAGGCTGATGGAGATGACCCGCCGGCAGACCGCGCGGGAGGCGCCCCCCCCCCCCCCCCCACCCCAGGGGATGTACGTCAGGCCGGGGGTCCCCAGCCTGAGAGAACGGGGGAGGAATGTGTCACGGTGGAGGGCGGGACCGGCGCGTGATTGCGCACGCCCGGTCCCGTATCAGGCTAAACTGAGCCGTCAAGAGGGATAAAGGCCACTCGCAGACGGAGATCGAGAGAGAGAGCTTAATCAGCAGACATGTCTGCTGTCCTATATGTTTGTTTTAAGTTCTTCATTAAATTATTATTTATGTTGACAAGCCGGTTTCTCGCCTCTTCCTTGCCCGTAACGTGAACTGTTTTACAGTTTGATAAACTACTTTGAAAATAAAAACATACATTGTATTTTTAAATTAGCTAAAGTTCTTGTCTTTGACAGTATCAACCCACATAAGAAAACAATGGCAATCTAATGTATTCTCATTTTGCATAAAATAAATGTATAAGTAAAAAAAGAGCAATGATTGTTTTTCATTTATCACTATTATCCTCCCATTAAATGAGTGGAAAATTTGCCTTATGCTGTCCTGCATATTTGGTGAATTTGTAAAGGAGCCAGATCCAGTACTTGTGCTGATTATCATTAGTAAACGGAGAACAAACTGATTTGATGATGTTCGAGTATGCTGACACACATCTGCATATACAGTAGATACAAACACAGTCAGAATTTGTATGTTTAGTTTGATTTGATTGTAATCACATCTGTTGAGCACTTAAGATGACAAGCCCATTTAACACTTAAAGAATGTAGAATAAAAGCAACTTTGTATGAAAAAAAAATGTTAACTTTCTAGAGGTCATGGTTTGTTTATTTATTTAAATTTTTCTTATTATTATTATGTTTAGGCTATGTTTACAATTGTATTTATGATCTAATTTATACTGGTATTTTTTCACTTGTTGCCTTAGAGTGATTGGGCACAGACTATATGGCTGTGATCTGAGAAAGGAAGCTGTGACATCACCATGAAGTAGTTGGTCTTATTGTGGTCTATATCTGTAATAGCATAGTCCACTGTGCTGTTACCTCAAGGTGAGCAGTAAGTAAATTGACCCAGAGAGTCTCCCCTTGTCCTGCCATTAACTATATATAAACCCAGGCTTTTACAGAGCTGCAGAACGTGTTTCCCATGTCTGTTTATCGTGTTGTCATAGCTCTGATGGACTTTAGTACAGAGTTGATTCTGCTGTATATGTGCACTATTAATATATTTATAAATATCTCTCTGTAGTTTAAAGGGGTGTAGGTTTGAGACTCTAAATGACTCAATGTCTCAAGTAATATAATTATATCTGAACTATATACAATATTTAAAAAAATCAGGGTTAGTGCTTTTCTTTCCAAAAGATGAAGAGATCATCCTCTGAATGTTGTAGCATGTTATTTTAAATGAGGGCATTGAGAAATTTTCTATTTACCAGAAAGAATAATATATGATTTTACGACCCAATATTGTTTTGAAATATAGTAAATAAATTAAAATGCATCACAAAATAATAATAATAACAGTAATAATAAAGGATTAAATAATATGCTTGTCAAAACTCACATTGTAGTTACTTATGTTAATAGATTGTCACATACAATTTTCAGCATGTTTTTTATGTGGCTGAGGTCACTGGTGTCTGAACTACCTCTACCAGCCTGGCGTAGCTGTCGGACTGTCTGCCGGGATGCCGTTTGACCCTCTCCTCGCTGACAGGACGTGCTATCTGGGGGCTCCTCAGAGCCGTGTCCTTGATGGATTTTGCAAATAGTCTCATGCCATCTCCATGAATGTGGAGACGGTCATATAGATACGCATGAGTAATGCGCTGATGATTTGCTATATGTACATTTAGCATGAGTGCACACACAGCAGTCATCTCTGCATTAATTGCATTGATGATGTTTTGTGGAACATCTCTGCGAGGCAGAAGTGTAGAGATGATGACTCTGGCACTGGGATAGATCCCTCTAGCTGATTTCATGTTGATGAGACAGTTCTCCCTGGAAACAGTAGTCTCTGGTCGAGGTGGTTGCCGTTGGAGTCACAGAGGATGATGATGTGTTGTCTCTTCTCTTCTCTGTCTCTGCTGATAGATGTTGTGGTCTGTAGATATCTCTGTGTGGTGCTGATGTCTTTTCTCTTGGAGTTCTGAGAAGCTTGAGAGACCTGAGAAACTTGCATGGTTGCAGGGGATGGGATGGTGTGTGTTTGTGTGTTGACACACTGCTGCTGTTTTGTTGTGTTTGTGATGTATTCAGGAGGAGAGGTGTTGAGTGTTTCTGTGCTGGTACGCTGTTGTTCTGTGGTTGTGATGTGTTCAGGGTTTATGTGTAGCTGTTGTCTCATCTCCTCCAGTTGTTTCTCCAGCATATTACTGTGTTGATTCAATTCAATTCATTTCAAAGGGGCTTTATTGGCATGAATGTAAACAATAGAGTATTGCCAAAGCAGAGGCTGTGTAAAAAAGAACTACACTTTAATCTATAATTAACAAATTTAACAAATATAAAAATAAATAATAAAAATAAATACAGAACAGGTTCAGAACTGCTGAAGACCACAGTGTTTAGATAACTGACATATACTTACACATAAATGAATATACACACATAAACTGAGGGTCACTGTGGTGAACCCGGGGGTAAAACATATAATACAGATTCACCCACTGTCTCTCAGGCTGTGACATGTTAAAACATATCTTGCAGCCAGTGCTGCTGTGTGTCCCTCTCCAAGTATAACATTCATTTGTTCTTGTTCTGTCATGGCTGTAAATTTTTCAATGCTATTTGTTAATTTAGTTATCTAAATGTCCCTTGTATCTTTAAATTTTGGGCAGTGAAGGAGAAAGTGCACCTCTGTCTCAACCTCATCTGTCGTACAGTGAGCACACACCCTTTCTTCTCTGGGTAACCATGTTTTTTTGTGTCTGCCTCTCTCGATGGCTAGACTGTGTTCACTGAGCCTGTACTTGCTCAGGATCTGTCTCTGCTTTGTATCTCTGACAGTCAGGAGATACTCTTCCAATTCATACTTTTTAGAGTCCAATAGAATTGTCCGATTTTAGAGTCTGATAGAATTGTAATTTGCTTTGTGTTTTAGTTTCTTGATCCCAATGTTCCAGATAGGTGATTTGAGATTGTTTGATGATCTGATTTATTCTGATGTTTGGTTGTAAAGCAGTGCTGGTCTGAGGCTGGTTAGTGTTAGTAGTGTTAACCGGGTTAGTGAGTCTCAGTACCAGCTGACTGTGGGGACTGTTTTCAGGATTCAGTTTTTGATCTCTCTTGATCAGCTCCTCTCTCACCCTTTTCAGCTCCTCTCACAGCTCCTGATTGGTCTCCTCCAGCTGTCTGACAGCAGAGCAGAACTGTTGAAGTTGTTGTGTGCTGAGGTGGCTGGTCTGGTTTTGGAGCTGGCAGAGGCTGTTGGTAGTTTCCTCTTTAAACAGGAAGTAGTCCTGCTCCAACTCAGCGATGTTGTCTCTCAAGGCCTTGATCTTTGGAGATGCTGGAGAGACAGTGTTTCTGTGTGCTACAGGGGAGCTCAAGCTGAGGTCAGTGTTTGTGGCTGTTTTGTTGTAGGACTCTTCATGGCTCTTCACCTCAGGATCTTTCTTAAACTTCTGAACCTCTATTATAAAGTCCATGAAATTCTTCTGGAATTCATCAAGGCTGGGTTCTGACCCCTGGACCATGACTGAAACATTGTGATGCAGGTTTACAGTCAGCTTTATCTCCTTTTCTCCTTCTAGAGTGATTTGTCTACCTTTACTGATGCCACCTTTTCTGTTGCAGTGCACGGCAGTTATGAGGGTGCTGCGCCAGGCTGATGGGTGATCAGTGAAGAAAACCAAGTTTACACCTGACTCTGTTTGGTTCTGGTCCACTGTAATCAGACAGCAGCATCTCTGGATTCTCTCTAAGGATCATCTCTTTCATCTTCTTCTTGTCTTTGTTTGTACTTCTGCTGGATATATTATCTCCAGCTCCTCATCAGTTTTAAAAGATGCTACTGCCTTAGACAGGCCCAAGCTGTGATCAACTGTTTTAACTGCCATGGAATGTTAGCTTGGCTAGCAGTTAGCTTGATATTTAGGCTATATGTAATATTTTATGTGATCTTTAAGTTTCTTAGAGGTCTTACCTTAAAAATCTTCTGCCTCTTTTGATATTAGTTTAGTTTCCGATAATTTAAGTATCGTTTGATTCATAATAACATACATTATCTGGCAAAAATTAAAGTTACAGCAGGAGCTGATATTTTTTGCTGCCAACTGCCATCGGTTTCAGTTACTCATCACTCACTATCTCTTTCAGTCACTCACTGTCTCTTTCAGTCACTCATCACTCACTATCTGTTTCAGTCACTCATCACTCATCACTCACTCACTCATCACTCACTATATCTTTCACTCACTCACTCACTCACTCACTCATCACTTACTATATCTCTCACTCACTCACTCACTCACTCACTCACTCACTCACTCACTCACTCGATCATCACTCAATATATCTTTGACTCACTCAATCACTCACTCACTCACTATCTCTTTCAGTCACGCACTCACTCTCTCACTATCTCTTTCACTCACTCACTCATCACTCACTATATCTTTCACTCACTCACTCATGCATTTATCATCATTTATGTTTATATTTTTTATTTACTGTGCAATTTCCTTTATACAGTTGAATGCAAAAACTATTGTGACGTATATGATTAAAGTCTAGAAAATGTTCCTTCATTATTACAAGGAAGAAAATGTTCAAAAATTGTTTAATAATTTTATTGTAAAATGTTCAAAATATCATTGTTCTAAAATTTGCATCCCTATAATGTAATAGCAATGTTCTCTAATAATATCTTTGTATCTTTTTCCATTAAATGTTCATCCAACCTCTTTGAGTACTCTTTAATTTTTTTATTAAAAAAGTTTTCCATTACATCTCCAATTTTAATGTTTCCCCTCCCCCAGTTTTATAAAGGTTAAAACCAGCAGATCATATAGAGAAACACTTTGTCCATACCACCCTGTAACAGTGAACCACCCCACCACATCAGTTACCACCCCGTCACAGGGTCATTTTGTTCTTGTTTTGTGGACTAATCAGATAAATGTAACTTTATTTGTATTTTTTTAAGTGAATTTGTTTTTCAGTACAAACAATGAGGCCATTGAAATGTTGAATTCATATTTCAAGATTAAAAATCTAAGAATAAAAAAAAATATTAAATTACAGATTTTCTATTGATGGTTTCCAAAAAATTGACATTTTACTAAAAGGAAAACATTATATTTGAAAAATCAATTTCTTGTTTTACTACTCTAATGGCATACATATTCTCTGTAATGGGGTGGTCCAAGAAAGGCTCCCTTGCCTTAATAAAAAGGATAATATTAATAGGGAGTTTGTGCCTGAGGTGGGAACATATCTTTTTGTGGAGGATTAAAATATCTTTCAAGTTGTAAGTTTTTTTAAAAAAAAAGTTTGTTCTTAATGAAAAATTTGAAAATTGCAAAGTGGAAATTGCACCCCTTTGGTAGAATGACTCAATTGGCATGAAGATTGATATTTATTAGTCAAGTCAAGTGGTTTTTATTGTCGTTTCAACCATATACAGTTAGTACAGTACACAGTGAAACGAGACAACGTTCCTCCAGGATCATGGTGCTACATAAAACAACATAGGACAAACACAGAACCACATGAGACTACACAGACTAAAAATACCTATATAAAATACCTATATAATACCTATATAAAGTGCATGTGCAAAAACGTGTGCACTTTCAAGGTTACAAGGATATTAATGATATACATATAGTGTGTGTGTGTGTGTGTGTGTGTGTGTGTGTGTGTGTGTGTGTGTGTGTGTGTGTGTGTATACGTGTGCTCTATGGTCACTAAGTTCCTTTAAATATGACATTTAAAATTACACAGTTGAACAAGTTCAAGTAAATGTTCCTTATTCCATTCACTTCTCTCTCACACTCTGTCTTTCTTTCTCTCAGGAGTCGGTGAAGACAGAAGTTCTGTCCATGTGGCAGCTGATGAAGAAATGGGTTTTTGTGTGTGTGTGTGTGTGTGTGTGTGTGTGTGTGTGTGTGTGTGTGTGTGTGTATGTGTGTGTTCAGTTATTTATGATTTTATAAAATATGCACAATCTTGAATATGACCCAGAGTCATCTGTGTCTTGTCTCTGTACTTTAAAATATGTGGTTGAGATCTAGTGACTGAAAAGGCCATTGCTTATTATTCCTTCTTTATTTTACTTGATGAGTTAATTATGCTAATTAGTCACATGAATTGCTCAAAATGCAGCTCTTAGCAACCAAGTTGAATTGCAAGAAAAAAGTAGTATTTGGGTGTAATAAACCTTTAAAATTATAAGTAGTTAGTATTTGGTGGAAATACTGCCTTGGTTGCACTTTTTTTGGTCCTCCAAAGCTTGGGTCCTAGAAATGCGGTTCTAGGACTGCGGTTCTCCAATTCGGTAGGTGGTGCTGTCACAAAAAAAACAGGGTCCTATAAATGTGTTCCCAGGACTGCAGTCCTGAAAATGCAGCCTCTGGTATCGCAAGAACATACTATTGGACTGAACAGGAAGCCAATGCAAACTATAAAGCACACCTGTGATGTGCTGACATGATGGAGTAGAAGTGAGAACACATGCTGCTGAATATCCTGTAGCCATTTGATAGATTTAGCAGGTAGACCAACAAATAGTGCGTTACAATAATCAATCTTGGAAGTAACAAATACGTGAATAAGCCTTTCAACATCAGGCAGTCTAAGGAAAGGCCTAATTCTAGCAATGTTAGGTGATGGAATGCAGATTTTGTAATACTCTTAATGTGTGAATCTAATGTCAAATGAGCATCAAAAATCACACCAAGGTTACAAGTATGAGTAGATGGAACTACGATACGATCATCCATAATCAAATTGAAATTGCTACCTTTGTGAATAGCTGCTAGTGTACCAATGAGAAGAACCTCTGTCTTTGAACAATTCCATTTTAAAAAATGATGGCGCATCCACATTTTTATTTTCTGCACACACTCAAAAAAAAAAAAAAAATGTAGCGGTAACATTGATATTGGACTTAGAGCTGATATAGATCTAAGTATCATCAGCATAAAAGTTGTATCTTAAGTCATAATTCCTAATTATTTGCTCCAGAGGAAGCATATAAATGCTAAACAATATAGGACCCAAGTCAGATCCCTGAGGAACACCATGATAGACCTGTCCAATGTCTGATTTGTTGTTTCCCAATACAACAAACTGGAAACAATCAGTAAGGTATGATTTAAACCATTTAAGCTCAGTACCAGAGATACCAAGCCAACTCTGAAGTTTATTAAGCAGAATGGAGTGCACACCATGTAAAATGCTACACTCAGATCTAACAACACCAAGATGGTAGAGGCTCCAGAGTCAGCTGATACAAGCAGGTCATTCATGATTCGAACCAAGGCAGTCTCTGTATACTGTGTCCCTTTCTAAACCCAGATTGGAAAGGCCCAAAAAGCTTGTTGAGTGACAAGTGTGAGTATAGTTGTGTCATAACGACACATTCCAAAACCTTAGCAAGAAAGAGTAGATTTGAGATAGGCCTGGAATTTGATAGATCAGATTGATTCAGGCTATTTAAGGACTGGTGTAATAGCTGCAACCTTCTGGAACAATACCAGTGAGGTGAGTGAGTGAGGTATTCACAATGTTCAAAAGACGGGACTTATTGATGGCAGACATTCCTTAAAAACAACTGTTGGGATAGGGTCAAGAGTACATGAGTTGTATTCATTGCTATCACTAATTTCAGAATACAATCAATAGTAACTGTTTCAAAATTAAAGAATGTAATTTCAGAAGAACTAGGTGGTTAAGTCACAGGAAATGCAGAACAGGGTGTCAGACTAATAGAATTATCAACTTTTTACACTCATGTACAGAGGAACAAATCAGTGTCTTGATAGGTGTTAGAATTTTGATGAATGTTTTAAAAATCATGTTGGGGTTTGCAGCACCATCACTAATAATGGTCGTATAGTACTTTGTTCTTGCCGGTTTAAGTGCTTCAGTGTATTGACTCAAGTGTTCATTAACAAAATAAACTTGTTTTCTCTTTAAATTATGTTTATTTTTCTTGTTTTAAGCATAAATCTCACTAAATTTGATTAGATTTCTGTCAAAACAAGACTTAAAATCTGCTCGTCAAGTAAATAAATCACGTTTTAAGAATGTTTAATATTTTTACTGGAAAACAAGACAAAAATACATGTTTTGAATATAATTTTTGCAGTGTAAAAAGGTCCCACAAACTTTTGTTTTGTTTTAGAAGTTGCAAGCGTTCTGGATTCTAATCCCCCCTAAATCATTTTGTTTATTTTGATAAACACAGATTGGATCTGTACAGTGGATGTATTTATTGTGTGGGGACACATCTGTTTTGCATTTCACCAGCATTTTCATTGGAAAGCAGCATGAGCTACAGAAAAGCAGAGTGAAAAGAGCATGTGTCTGCATGCACGAGAGAATACTGTCTCCCGCTTTCACTAAACACCACTGATAACAGCCGCAACAAGCACTCATAAAAACGTTACAAATTACAAACTCCATCGCCATTTCTTATAACACATAGAATGAAATGGGAAAACTTCTGCTCAAAAACTGGAGATGTGACTTCTGCATTAGACACTTACCTGATGAAAGCTATTTCGAAAAGTGGTTACATGTCCCTATCAAGGCAAAAATTGGTAGGGACATGTCCCATCAGCAAATGACGCATATGATATTACTACAGTCTATCTATCTTCAGTAAGTGGATGAACTTGAAAGTGAAGACACAAGAGCAATATTTGATGAGGACACAATGACAGAGTGATAGGGTGATGGATGGAGAGAGAGAGAGAGAGAGAGAGAGAGAGAGAGAGAGAGAGAGAGAGAGAGGAGAGAGAAAGATGGAGGCGTAATGCTGCCACAATAATTACAATCTGTACACATTATGCAGTATGGGATATTACATAAGACATTTACATATTTCATACTTCATATTACATTTATCAGTCTGTTTATGTATTTGACAGATATATTGCATCCAATATAACACTGGTTATATTGTTAGCTACAAAGTTCCATTCAAGGCAAGTCAGTCTACTCTGGCCATCTTTGGAACCCTCCCAGGCTGACTGGACAGCTATGTAAACAAACGACAATTAAAAAGTACAGCTCCTATCTTCTTGAATGGGGAAAGATATCAGCAGTAAAATCAGAAAAATCAAGAAAAAGGCAAATCAGCAGTAAAATCTTACAACAATAGTATCATAAGTTGTGCTTCTTTAGCTCAGATCACGCTAGCAAAGCTATTTTTCAGGCTGATTCAGCTAATGCACATGTGCATTATCGAGTTAATTGACAGACAATGTCTGACTCTAAAAGGTGATTGGCTCTTTTAAGGCCAAAGTATATTTCGGTTGTCCGTTCTGTGCACAGTATGTGTGATGCAAGTTTCTTCATCAGCACGGTTTGCGTGGACACACAGCAAAGCTACCCATCCATCAGGAGCAGAAAAACTGATAAAAACACACCAGGATTGTGAAACAAGAGAGAATGACAGTGTGTACTATTTTCAAGGCAATTTTAATAAATTGTAAAGCATGATTTTCAATGAAGTTTTTTCAATTAAAATTCTCACCGAGTACTTAAAGACAGTACAGATATTATGAGAGTATTTACACTTGGTTACTTAATGCGTTTATGCTGATCAGATATCCAATTATGAAAAAACCAAGAGTAAAGGCACTCCAGGAATGACATTTGAAACTTGGTCAATTGTAAATGCAGCTGGCTGTTCAAGCCACATATATAAACTTTACTCCACTCAAACAGTCTTACATCAGCAAAGGGAAAATGTTAAACACAAGAGCAGTGACCAAATATTTGCATAGGGCTCGCGTTGCACAATAATAAATTATGAAACTGCAGAACGCTCACCCTGACGGACTGTTTATTGTCGCCGGAGATTTCAACCATGCGAATCTCAAGACAGTGCTCCCTAAATTCCATCAGTATGTGGACTTTGCAACGAGAGGGACGAACACGCTTGATCTTGTTTACACAAACATCCCAGGAGGATACCGTGCGGAGCCCCGCCCCCACCTCGGCTACTCAGACCAGATCTCTGTTATGCTAATTCCAGCATACAGACCGCTTGACAGACGCACAAAACCACTTCAGAAGCAGGGGAAAACCTGGCCAGCAGGAGCCATCTCTGCTCTTTCAGACAGTTTTGAGTGTACTGACTGGCACATGTTTAGGGAGGCTGCAACATATGGCGATTCTACCAACTTGGAGGAATACACAGCATCAGTGATCAGCTACATCAGCTGACCAAGACCATCACCACACAATACAACCAGAAGCCGTGGATGACTGCGGAGGTGCGTGCACTACTGAGGACCCAAGACTCCACCTTCAGAGCAGGTGACAAGGCGGCCCTAAGAACAGCGAGGGCCAAACTGTCTCGGGCCATCAGAGAGGCAAAGCATGCACACGCCCAGAGAAACCACAGTCACTTCCAGGACAGTGGCAATATGCTGTGCATGTGGCAGGGCATCCAGGCCATCACCAACTACAGAACAACATCAGATGCCTGTGACAAAGATGCCTCCCTTCCAGATGCACTGAACGACTTCTATGGTCGGTTTGAGGTGCAGAACGACGTGCTGGCGAGGAAGACCACTCCTCCTCCCAACGAACAGGTGCTGGACTTTCTGACTGGGAGACCTCAGTCAGTCCAGATCAGGAACAGCATCTCCACCACCACCACACTGAGCACTGGGGCCCCCCAGGGCTGTGTGCTCAGTCCACTGCTATTCACTCTGCTGACTCACGACTGTGCAGCAATGCACAGCTCGAACCACATCATCAAGTTCGCCAATGACACTATCGTAGTGGGTCTCATCAGCAAGAATGATGAGTCAGCATACATAAAGGAGGTGAAGCAGCTAACGGACTGGTGTAGAGCCAACAACCTGTCTCTGAATATGGACAAAACAAAAGAGATGTTTGTTGACTTTAGGAGAGCACAGAGTGACCACTCTCTGCTGAACATCGACGACTCCTCTGTGGAGATCATCAAGAGCACCAAATTCTTGTCCCTCAACACAAGATCTATTACCAAGAAAGCCCAGCAGTGTCTCTACTTTCTTCAAAGGCTGAGAAAAGCACATCTCCCACCCCCCATCCTCACCATATTCTATAAAGGGACTATTGAGAGCATTCTGAGCAGCTGCATCACTGCCTGGTTTGGGACTTGCACCGTTTCGGACCACAAAGCCCTGCAGAGGATAGTGAGGACAGCTGAGAAGATCATCGGGGTCTCTCTTCCCTCCATCAAAGACATTCACACAAAACGTTGCATCCGGAAAGCAACCAGCAAAACTATTCTAAATATCAATGATTTAATTTGTTTTAAATTTGTTACTCCCCAACCCTGTATATGTGTGTGTCTGTGTGTGTATGTGTGTGTATATATACATGTATATATATATATATATATATATATATATATATATATATATATATATATATATATATATTTATATATATACACATATATATATATATATATATATATATATATATATATATATATATATATATATATATATATATATATATATATATATATATATATATATAATACACACACAACAGTTAGTTCCGGTCCTCAAATCTGATTGGATGAGAGATATTCCATGAGTGCTTTAAACAGCTTTAAATGAACAACTTACTCATCACAACTGAGAGACACAACAGACTGATTCATTACACACCCTGAAGGTGCTTACCGGAGTTTCCACATTGGAGAGGACAAAATAGTGGAGGACATTGCAATTTCTGTAAAAAATAGGGTAATAGGGTGGAATACCCCCTCTTGGACAGCTATTTTTCCACTGAGAAAATAGGATGCATTTCACCAAAATGACATTATATTCATAAAGTTGAATAACACACTACGGCATCATCAACAGGTGATCGCACAAGCTCTCTCTCTCTCTCTCTCTCTCTCTCAATCACACACACACACACACACACACACACACAGACACACACACACACACATCCTTTTTTCTCCAGTAGCATGTTAGAAACAGCCCAAGCTGTGATACTAGTATTTATGAAATTATGTTTTTGAGAGGCTTGGGCGCATTATTTGGTTTAACCAGCAACCGCAGATTCTGATCTGTCACGAAAGAAAGTAGTTCCATGCACAAATGCGTTTTATTGTGACCGTAATCAGTTTTTCCTCATTTTTTAAATTGACTTGTTCATTGAACTGTTGTACAAGCAATATCAAATCAAATCAAATCACTTTATTGTCACACGACCATATGCACAAGTGCAACAGTGGGTGAAAGTCTTGTGTGAGCAACATAGCAGTCATGACAGTGACAAGACATATACCAATTTACAATAAACAACATATTTACACAACAAAATGTATACAAAATGTATACAATGTACAGTAAACAATACACACAATATAGAATACACATACAATAAAAATTTTAAAAAAGTATATAAAAATATATATACAGTAGCTGTATTGTGAAGAGAATATAATTATGACTGTCCAGTGTGAGATAATAAGATTAATAAAGTGCAGTGCTGATGTATATTGATCGTGAGAGATCAAGCGTTCAAAAGTCTGATTGCTTGGGGGCTGTAGTCGGCTGGTGCGTGTCCTGATGCTGCGATACCACCTGTCTGATGGTAGCAGTGAGAGCAGCCCATGGCTCGGGTGGCTGGAGTCTCTGATGATCCTCTGAGCTTGTTTCACACACCAACTGGTATATATGTCCTGGAGGGAGGGAAGCTCACCTCCGATGATGTGTCTGGCCGTTCGCACCATACTTTGCAGGGCTTTGCGTTTGTGGGTGGTGATATTGCCATACCAGGCGGTGATGCAGCCAGTCAGAATGCTCTCTATAGTGCTGGTGTAGAACCGTATGAGGATGTGGTGGTTCATTCCAAACTTCCTCAGCCATCTCAGGAAGAAGAGGCACTGGTGAGCCTTCTTCACAATGGCCTCAGTGTGGACGGACCATGTGAGTTCCTCAGTGATGTGGACACAGAGGAACTTGAAGCTGCTGACTCTCTCCACCGGTGCTCCATTAATGGTGATGGGGCTGTGTCCTCTGTCTTTCCTCCTGAAGTCCACTACAAGCTCCTTGGTCTTACTGACATTGAGGGAGAGGTTGTGCTCCTGACACCAGCTTGTCAGAGTAAACACCTCCTCTCTGTAGGCTGTTTCATCATTGTCAGTGATCAGACCTACCACTGTCGTATCGTCAGCAAACTTAATGATGGCATTGGAGCTATGTGTTGCCACACAGTCATGTGTGCACAGGGAATACAGGAGAGGGCTGAGAACACAGCCCTTTGGGACTCCAGTGTTGAGGGTCAGTGATGATGCTGCCCATTCTAACCACCTTATGTTTGCCTTACAGAAAGTCTAGAATCCAGCTGCACAGTGAGCTGTTTAAGGCCAGAGCCCAGAGTTTCACATCAAGCTTGGAGGGGACTATGGTGTTGAATGCTGAGCTGTAGTCTACAAACAGCATTCTCACATATTTGTTCCTTTTTTCCAGATGGGAGAGAGCAGTGTGTATTGTAGATGCAATGGCATCATCAGTGGATCGGTTGTTGCGGTAGGCAAACTGCAATGGGTCTAGTGAGGTGGGCAGCACATTTGCTGATGATGGGAGTCAGAGCAACAGGATGCCAGTAATTTAAACAAGTTATTTTTGATTGCTTTGGTACAGGCACAATGGTGGACATTTTGAAGCATGTGGGGACTACAGACAAGGTGAGGGACAGGTTGAAAATGTCCGTAAAATCACCAGTCAGTTTGTTCGCGCACGCTCTGATGACGTGGCCTGGAATGCCGTCTGGACTTGCGGCTATACGAATGTTCACCCGTTGGAAGGATCGGGTTACATTTGCAAGAGACGGAGAGTGAACCAACCTCTGTAGCTTCGGCCGCGAGTGCTCTCTCTGCGAGGGTGGTGTTATTTTCATAACATAAATAGCATATAATGTATTTAGCTCATCCAGGAGAGAGGCAGTGGTGTTCACGGTGGAGTTTTATTCCCTTTGTAGTCCATGATGATGTTAATTCCCTGCCACATACTTCTAGAGTCAGTGGTGTTGAACTGTCCTTCAATTTTGTGTCTGTACTGGAGTTTGGCTGCTCTGATAGTTTTATGGAGGGCATAACTGGCTTGTTTATGCTCCTCCGCATTCCCAGAATTAAAAGCGGAGGTCCACGCATTAAGTGCCATGGTTTCTGGTTGGGGTAGATCTGTATTTTTTTGGTCGGAACAACGTCCTCTACGCACTTCCTGATGAAACAGGTTACGCTATCAGCGTTAACCTTGATGTCGTCATCAGAGGTGGACCAGAACATCTCCCTGTCCGAGTGATCAAAACAGTCTTGTAGCATAGAGTCTGATTGGTCTGACCAGCCCTGGATCATTCTGAGAGTGGGTGCTTCCTGTTTCCATTTCTGCCTGTAAGTGGGCAGAAGCAGATTGGACGAGTGGTCTGATTTGCCAAATAGTGGGCGGGGGAGTGATTTGTAGCCATCCCAGAAAGGAGAATAGCAGTGGTCCAAAACCCAGTCCCCTTGTGTGTTAAAGCTGAGAATTTGGTGGTATTTTGGTGAATTGTTTTAAAATTGGCTTTGTTAAAGTCCCCGGTCACAATGAACGCGGCCTCAGGGTATGCGGTTTCCTGCTCACTTATACTCCCATACAGTTCCTTGAGTGCCCGGTCTGTGTAGGCTTGTGGAGGGATGTAAACAGCTGTGATAATGACCGCTGTGAATTCCCTCGTTAGCCAGAATATCACATACACAATCATGCTATATGGCCCTAAATCAGCACTGCTGTGATGCACTCCTGCTGGTATTACCTATCTGTCACTCACTCGATGTTGTGTCGATATAGTGACACTAAGGGTCCTTGTACAGAATGTCAAAACTAGCTGAGCTGTGTTACGTGGACTGGCTGTGTGAGACAGACCCTTGTGTGCCTCATAGCCAGCACACCTGGCCATCACCTAATCTCCCCCAATGCACTTACAAGCATCGTAAGCAGCTCGGGGACAAGTTGACTGCCCAAAAACAGGGACCTGCTCTTCTCCTTTTTTCTCCCCAAAAGGAACAAAATCATTCAGCTGAAGGCCATATTGAGTCCGTATCAGGTGGGTATTGTGGATATTCTAGAGGTCAGGTCGCGGGTGCCAGATGGTGCACCATCCCTGAGAAAGAAGGTCCTTCCTCAGGGAAATTCGCCAGGGGGGGCTGTCATGAGGAGCGTGAGGTCCGAGAACCAGGTCTGGGTGGGCCAGTAGGGTACTAGGATGACCTGCTCCTTGTCCTCCCTGACCTGGCACAGTGTCTGTGCAAGTAAGCTCACTAGGGGGAATGCATACTTGCGTAGCCCCAGGGCCCAGCTGTGTGCCAGCGCATCTGTGCCGAGGGGAGCCATGGTCAGGGAATAACAGAGCGGGCAGTGGGAGGATTCCCGGGAAGCAAAAAGTTTGACTGAATCGACTCCAAATCATCTGGACCATCTGGGGGTGGAGTCACCACTCTCCCCTGGCATCTGCTTCCTGCGGGTGGATCCACACCATGGGGGGCTGTAGCGGAGCTGGTGTTGCTGTTGCAGGGGGACGCCCTTGGCAACGAGCAGACCAGGTGCGGGATCTTAAGGATGTGTTGGATGGCCTCTGTCTGCTTCTTATCCATCGAGAACTCAGTGGTGTCACCGGCAAAGTCCTCAATGGTGTCACCGAATAGGCCAACCTGGGAGATGGGGGCATCAAGGAATCTAAACTTGTCAGCCTCCTTCGTCTCGACCGGGTTGACACTCGCTTGCAGCTCGCAGGCACCTGGGCAAGCATGGCCACCAGCTCCGTGCCAGCCTACGACTGGGTGACCGCACCCAAGGGTGGGAGCCCAGCCGAGTCCTCAGCGTCAGACTGGTCCACCCTGAGACGAGCCTGCGTTATCAACCCAGAACTTGACCAGAGCACATGAGCGTGCTGGGGAATGGGAGGTTGTGTATGTTGATGGCAGGATTAAACTTGACCAAAGTCAGGAGACGTGGCCATAATATTATTGGTCACCGAGCCTGGCCAGCATGGAGGGAACATTGCAATGAGTGCTGCCATATGTGGGAATGTTTTACTCAGCCACATTCCCATCATTGGGCCCTATAACACACAACGTCTCTTCAATTTCCTGGAAACTCTTTACAAGGATCTCACCTGAGAATGAGAGGGGGTTGGCAAGAAATTACTTTCCAACGTATGTTGTAGTATGGAACAACAACTTTCAATCATTCAAATACAGTCAGGGAATGGTTTGTTGCCCACCCATGTTTTTTTGATGGAGTTTCTCCAACCATACTCCCCATTCCTAAATCCCATTGAGGAGATCTTTTCTGCATGGAGATGGAAGGTCTACGATCACCGTCCTCACGACCAGTTGTCCTTACTGGGTGCAATGGATGCTGGTTGAGAGGATATCACAGCAGATTGTTGTAGGGAGTGGCTGCATCACACCAAAATATTGTTCCCTCGTTGCATTGCAAGGGAGGATTTCAGGTGTGATGTAGATGAAATGTTGTCGCCAGACAGAGAGGAGAGATTGGAAGACCCATGATGTTGATGAAATTGCATATTTCCTTTTTTCTTGCACATATTATTGTTCCTGATTTTTTTTGTACAAGCTTTCATTACGCATTTTCGGTTGGCTGTAAAGTGTGTACATACAATGATAAGAAATGTTTGAATAAATGTTTTGTTGAAAGTACAGTATGTGTGCCATGACTTCTTGACATCAATACTATTCAGCTGCCTACATATACAATGTTAGCAATTGGACAATATTACATGGTGGGTAGCTATCAGACTTTCAGAGTACACTGTCATTTGACAAGATGTCTTTGCATTTTGACTTCGATTGAGAAAAACTGTAATAATATAATTTTATACATTTTATAATATTGATATTGGCCCTTTAAAAGGGTTTCTCCTCAATCGTGAGGAAGTTTTCATTATTGTAAACTTAGAGATGCAGTAACCTCTCCCACGAAACAACCCAATTACACCGGAGATAAAGGTTTGAGATTTGAACCCAGAATATCAGAAGTTACAGAAATACTCAAACCAGCCCATCTAGCACCAACAATCATGCCACAGCCCAAATCACTGAGAACAAAACTCTGATGGTTGATGTGAACATTAACTGAAGCTTCTGACCCATATCTGAATAATATCTGATTACATTGTTGCCATACAATTGGTTGATTAGATAATCAGAATAAATAAATGTACGGGTGTACCTAATAAAGTGTCTGGTGAGTGTACAGTATTAATTTTATTTGTTCAGGTCTTAAATGGGTCGTAAAAAGTCTTACACTTCATTTGATAAATCAAATCATGTCCAGCAATCCTGGGAAAGCTTGGGCATATGTCATGATTTATAGTGAATAAGGTCTTATTTTTTGTCTGTTTCTCATCCAAAGCTATTGTATCACTTCAGAAGAAATTGATTAAACAACTCAAGTAATATGGATTACCTTTATGCTGTCATTATGTCCTTCTTAGAGCCTGAAAGTTTTGATCCCCTTTGACATGCATTGAATTGAGAAAACAAAAACAGCTCAGACATTCTTCAAAATAGATGACAAAAAGAAAAAAAAGACTAAAGAAAGTCAGGTTTCGAACAACATGAGGGTGAGTAAATGATGAGAGAATTATCATTTTTGGATGAGCTATTTCTTTAACCAAACCACAGACTGAACTGTTAACTAACCAGCAGTCTGAGCTTTTAATTAACCCATAGACTGAATTCTTAAGTAACCTGCAGACACTTCACAGCTTCATCTGCCATAAACCAGCACAAACTAGCAGAAATATTCCAATTACGCTCCCACTGACTTGCTCCTTATATTCTACTTCCTGCTCCTCATGCATGTGTGTCACTGTCTGTGTGTATGTGTGTTTGAAAACTACTTTAAAAATAGACATCTTAAAGAGACAGCAGCCACCCGAGAATCACAGACCAGCAAAGGAACATTACAATTTAATGGAGGAAAGACAATATCCAAATCCATACACTGTATCCATACTCTTCAAACTTCAGCTTTTTCACATTAAACCAAAAAACAAATGTATTCCAACATAAAATACGTATACCCTTATTATAAGCATAATGGGGCTCATTCATGGAACTTTAGTAAATACATGAGTAAATTCAGATTAATTTGCGAATAAATGGGCCTTCCTGAAAACTTTTCACCAGATTTACATACGCTTTTTACTTCTCAGATTTGTTAGTAAAATGTGTGTATGTTAGTACATTTCAAACACAGGTAAATAGGGAGCAGGTGCATGTTAATTCACAATTATCATAAACCAAGCCCATGAAAATGCCATTTAAGGAAGGCACCGAAGGCTGTTAACATCTATGCGGAACAGTAATGAAATTTATAAAGTGCATTCACATCGTAAAATTATCTTGAAGCAAGTACAATAGTGTCTCAAAGAAAGACATTTCTTTGCTGTCAACGGGGCTCTTTTGTAAATCAAAAAGTTTAAGAAGTCTATAAAAATGGTTTGACGTGAGTGTAAAACATGTTTGGTTCACAACGGGAGGAGGATGTCCACCACCAATAATCTTCTCTGGTTCAGTTGCTTCACCATCATAATTTGTGAAACTGGACTTTGGCCATGGGAAAAATCTACTTAAAAATACTTTGAAAAATGTATGCAAGCAGCAAAGAAACTTTTCTAAATAAGTCTAGGCTATGGTCTAAATAGAAAACAATTTTTTTTTTTCATTACTTATTTCATTTAATTTCTATCATAATAGCAGTTTCTCTGACACAACAACACAACACATTCAGATGTCTTATGCACAATGTACATGTGATCAGGAGCATGTGTAAATTTTGTTCATACAAAAGTGTTGTAAAAATACAAAAACTTTCATGAATCAGAATATAAATCAAAATGGCATTGCAAAATTTGATCTGCACGTGTTTCATGAATGAGACCCTATATTAAAAGTTTACTTTTACAGACTTCACTCAACCAACACTGTATTAAAAAAAAATCTGATCTACAGTTTTGTTCTCAGTTACATGTGACATATGAAAAACATTCATGAATTGAAAAATGGGATCTCATAGTCATTTCACATACTTGACAGTACTGCATTGCATACACAATAATGTAAAACAAGACACTGTGTGAGTTGCTGATAAAAGTCCTGAAAATTCAGATAAAATGGCACAGTGCTCTGGTTTATATGCTAGCTGTGACATGCATCGGAACATTATGTGGCATCTGCCAATAAATTGCCATGATATTTAAGGGCTTTAGAGATCTTTACTTCTGGAAGGAGTTCCCATAGCGTAAGCAACTTGAAAGGGAACATGTATCTGTATTGGCGAGTACAGAAAAGGAAGAATAGGTACTCATTCTCCAAAAAAAATGGTATCGGGACAACCCTAAAGATATACTTGTTCAGGCTTTCAAGATGCAGGACAATTTCCTAACTCTAAATAAATAAACAATTACATGCTCAGGAAGATTTTACTAGGCAGATTTTAGATAAACAAGTGGTGGTTGAATGACTAATGTTTACTTTTTGAAATAAATTGTTTTAGTATTAAGTCAATTAACCTTGTAAACCAGCAAAACTAGTGTGCAACATCTTAAATATTTTGTCTTTGAACTTCCATTCTAGCATTTTCTATAGTGTATCTATAGTGTAAATGTCAACGTATATTTGCTAGCGAAGTGTATTTACAGGTTGTAGAATTACCTAAAGTTATCATGAGTTTAAAGTGTTTAGGAGGTGTCATAACAACTGGAAGCAGAACGGGGATATTTTAAAACAAGAATACTTCAGTGAGAGTCAAACTAAAATCATGAATAAACTGATTCCTAGATTAAACTCACACAAAAAGAGCTAAAAACGGCACCACATGGTTCCAATACCAGTGCGTTCCAGAAACTGTAAGATTAAAGCACTATATGATATCAAACGTCACTGCTGATTCAGCATACTTCATAAAGTATCATTCAATTCACAATTTGAACTTTTTCTGTTTGTCTCTTTACATTCGTCACATAAGCAGTTTAGCATCATAAAAAAATAAACTTTAATGCACACTTTTTTGAAGGAATTGAAAACAACTCCAAGTCAGATCAAGTCCATGACTTTTGAATGGCTGGCTGAGAGTGGTGAGACTAGCTTTAAAACATTACACACTGAAAACCTACAGGCGTCAATGCAAAGGTCAAAACAATATTCACATGGAAATGTACATACAGTATATATGTTATACTACAAAAACAGATTGTTCCTGTAATGACATGTGTTTTGATAATATCCATATATTCTAAATGATTTTTTTTTTTTTATTAATAAATATACACTGTAAAAAAAATCTATTTGCCAGGAAACTAAAAATGAATGAACATTTATATAGCGCTTTTCTGACACTACACTCAATGTGCTTTACACAGTTAACAGGGGACTCTCCTCAACCACCATCAGTGTACAGGATCCACCTGGATGATGCAACAGTAGCCATAGTGCACCAGTATGCTCACCACACACCAGCTATTGGTGGAGAGAAGAGAGTAGAGTTATAGAGCCAATTATTGGATGGGGATTATTAGGAGGCCATGATTGAGAAGGGCCAATGGGGGGAATTTAGCCAGGACACCAGGGTTACACCCCTACTCTTTACAAGATGTGCTCTAGGATTTTTAATGACCACAGCGAGTCAGGACCTCGGTTTAACATCATCCGAAGGATGGTGCCTTTTTTACAATATAGTGTCCCTGTCACTATACTATAGGACCCACACAGAGTGCAGTGAGCACCCCCTGCTGACCTCCCTAATTTCAGCAGCAACCTTAGTTTTCCCAAAGATGTTGCCCATCCAGGTACTGAACAGGCTCAACTCAGCTCAACTTAGCTTCAGTGGGCAACCGGTCTTGAGCTACAGGGTGATATGTCTGCTTTATATGGTAACATCTAGATTAACGGGTTTCATTTATATAATTTCATATGACTGAATTCAATAAATTACAATAATAAAAGTACTGTGAATGGTTGAATCATGTAAAAACAATTGCAGTTACATTGTATGAACTGTAAGTGACAAACATAATCACTATTCATGACACATTTGACAGTAGCTGAGGCCAATTGTATGTGTAATGTACTATGTTGGTAACACTACACATAACAACTCACACAAATATTAACAATATGTTCCTATACATTAACATTATTTAGGTATCATTAACTAAAAATGTACTTTTTTTATTTTTTTTACAGCATTTATTTATCTTGGTTAACCTTAATGGTAATATGTTACATTTTAAAATTGTCTCTCCGAATCCAGTCCCATGCAAAGCATGCAGGGAACTAGAAATCCCCTGCCCAGTTTCACCAAAACATTGATGCAAGAAATATTATTCACACAGACCCATAAAAATTGGTTTAAGTGAACATAGATGATTGTACACACTGAAATTAAGGTTCTTTTATTAACATTAATTAATGCATTAAGTTTAATGAGCTAACAATAATCAATAATTAAGTACAGCATTTGATAATTTCGGCTAATGTTAATTATTAAACATACAACTGGTCATTGCATATTCTTGTTAGTTTATAATGCAAACTAATGTAAACATATGAAACTTTCCATTTTAAAATCGTCTTATATGTTAAAATTAATATGAACTAAGATTAACGAGTGCTGTACTAGTTTATTGTTAGTTCTCAATTACTAATGTAGTTAATAAATAAACCTTATTGAAAAGTGTTACCATTTTAATTTAGAAATATACTCTTGTTCATTGTTAGTTCATTATGCATTACCTAACACAAACATATTTTAATGTAAACAAACATATTAGTATTTGTAGAAATTAACAATAAATACAGATTAATAAATGCTGTAAATGTATTGTTCATTGTTAATTCATGTAAACTATTGTGTCAGCTGTTATCTTATAGAGTCTAATTGTAACATGTTACCACCATTGCTATATGTTCTCATTTCTGTATTTAGTTTCAGCCGTATTCTCTAATTCTAGTACACTAAAAGAATGTCTTTGCTTCACATATAAAGCAATAGACTTTGAGCACACACACACACACACACACACACACACACACACACACACACACACACACACACTGAAAATCACACATTTCTAGTCATGTCATTGCTGAAATTCCTACTAGAATACCCACACAGTGTCTAATACACCTCAAACACACATGTATCCCTACAACACTCATTCTGTCACACTTATCGTCGTGAACACACACACACACACATGTACTCAGAAGTGTCCTACCTCTCTGGGTGTCTTTTCATGGTGACACATGCAGCAGTGAGTGATCATGGAAAAGTAGCAGTCTCGCAGCAGACGGGAACATCCAGCGTGATGCTATAGAGTCATGCTCTCGCTCTCGCTCTCTCTCTCTCTGTCTCTCTCTTTTGTCTTATCTTGTCTCACCTCCTCTGTCTTTTACACTATCTGCTGTCTTTTCCCTGTCTCACCCACTGTGAGCTCTCTCTCTCGCTCTTGTAGGTCTAAAGCTCACTGCTCTCTTTGGCATCACACACACATGCACACGCACACACACACACACACACACACACACACACACACACACACACACACTTGCCTTCTCACACCTCAGCTCACTCGCCCTTTGTGACCCCCCACCTATTTCTTCCTTCTCTCTCTCTCTCTCTCTCTCTCTCTCTCTCTCTCTCCCTCTCTCTCTGTGGGTGTATAATTAGACTCACTCCTGTCATGATACAGCTCTTGCTCATTGTGGGAGCGTCTCTGAGCTGGCAGGAAGCCGAGCAGCTTTGCTCATTAACCTCTTAGGAGCTGGGGAATGTACAGGCACTGCACACACCCCATTGGTCACTTCCTTCTCTCATTGCAGCCACAGGCTGCTCTGATTGGCTGCTGTAGCACATGCTGCCAGGCTGCAGCTCACGCCATTAGCTGCAGGGCCACAAGTGCCAGACTACAGCTTCTGCACATTTAAACACCAGCTACAAATCTTTTAAAATACTTATCGTCTGGGTTATGTATGTAACCTCCGTTCCCTGATGGAGTGATGATCCTCTCTTGAATGCTGAATATGCCTCTGATCTATGAAAAAAGGCCAATGAGAAGTTGGCAGACAGTATTTGCATACCCCGCCCCCGGAGAAACGGGTATAAAAGTAGGGAAATACGTCGAGTTCATTCAGGATTTTTCTGAGGAGCCGGAAATGGTCCGGTCACAACAGTGGCTCAGCGACGTGGCCGGGAGGACACAATGTCTCATTCTCTCCATCAGGGAATGGAGGTTGCATACTTAACCCAGACGTTCCCCGTCTGTCGCTCACTTCGACGTTGTGTCGAAGAAGCGACACTAGGGGTCCAATTTAAATCACGCCATGCGCTGAGCCGTGTATGTGTTCTGCTGACACTGGAGAGGGCAGGTATTTTACGTACAAAGGTGACCAGCTGGCTCAGACTGCACATACCCTTCCCCAATGCCCCATAAAAGTCGTCGGAATCCTTCTGGTTACCCTAAACAGGGGAACAAGGCAACGCTTGCCAACCTGGGAATGGGCCGAGCCTAGCTGGGCCTCTTTTCTCTCTATGTTTCTCGCATAGAGCCAAATGGCTGGGGCCCTTACACACACCATGGGAAGGGGGTCTTACCCAGTTTCCTATTCTTTCAGGGGGGAAAGACCCTGCGGAGACCACACCTTCCCAGGAAGGGGGAAGTAAAAGTGGCAAATACATCACATGGGCCTCTTAGGTCACATGTGGTAAAATGGCACGGTGGTAGATCCAGCCTCAAGGAGGGTGGTTGAGGCTACATGTTGTTGCTACAACACGGCGACTGGAGGGCAGCTGGAACTGCCTAAGGGAGACATGGGTCCACTCGTAAGGCAGCCGTACCGTGGAAAATACAGACAGGAGGAAGTCCACGCAGGAGTCCTGACCTGTGGAGCACCTACTCCAGTACAGGGTAGATTTGAGTACCCGCAGTGGATTGGGTCGGTGAATTCCTCTGCTGAATTGTGGACCTACAGGGCTAGGGAGGAGTCAGCCAGGAAGCCGAGTTAGTCGGATCTCCTGGGAGAAAAAAGTGCACAATTTTACCTCGGCTGAGGGAAAGGGCGCTAGGCACAAGCGATGCACCTGGTCAGTCCGTCAGCGTGTTTCAGAGTTCTACTGGCTCGGACCTGAGAAAACATAGGATGATACTGACTCAACCCGGAGTTTATAGAATCTCGCAAAGGTATTAGGTGTTGCCCAACCCACGAGGATGCAACACTCCTTGTTGAGTGTGCTCAAACCTGCATGGGGGGGCATGGCCTGGGTGTGATAGGCCAATGAAATTGCGTCCACAATCTGTTCAGAGACAGCGTTCCCTTTCCGCTGTCCGCCAAAGCAGACAAAGAGTTGCTCAGAACATCTAAAGCTCTGCGTGCGGTCCAAGTAGGTGCGAAAAGCACGTACCGGACACAGCAACGAAGGGGCTTGGTCTGCCTCCTCCCGGGGCAGCGCTTGCTGTTCACTACCTGGTCTCTAAAGGGTGTGGTAGGAACCTTGGGCACATCGCCCGGTCACGGTCTTAGGATCAAATATGTGTCTGCCGGACCGAACTCCAGGCAAGTGTTGCTAACAGAGAACACTTGCAGGTACCCGACCATCTTGATGGAGGCGAGAGAGAGGGTCCTGAGTCCAACTGATTCTAGCAGCTCAGAAGACTTGCCATCTACTGCCTCATGGTGGCTGCGATAGTGGCGACATACACCTTTAGGGTAGAAGGGGACAGCCTACCCTCCAGCCTCTCCTGCAGAACATTTACATTTATGCATTTGGCAGACGCTTTTATCCAAAGCGACTTACAGTGCACTTATTACAGGGACAATCCCACCGGAGCAACCTGGAGTTAAGTGCCTTGCTCAAGGGCACAATGGTGGTGGCTGTGGGGTTCGAACCAGCGACCTTCTGATTAGCAGCCCTGTGCTCTAGCCACTACGCCACCATCACCTCTGCAGAAAAAAGAGCACTGACCTAACTGTGCAACTCTGTGGGTCTTCAGCTCGGGAAGAACACCAATTTGTGAACAAGCGGCACTTCAAGGCATAAAGTTGCCTGGTAGAAGGGGCTCTGGCTTTGTTGATCATGTGTATGACGGCAGGTGGTAGACCAGCTAGATGTTCCGTGTCCCATCCAGGGGCCAGACATGGATGTTCCTAAGATCTGGGTGTGGTTGTCTGAGCATGCCCCGTCCCTGAGAAAGAAGGTCTTTCCACAGGGGAATTCGCTAGGGAGGGGCTGTCGCAAGGAGTACGAGGTCCGAGAACCAGGCCCGGGTGGGCCAATAGGGAGCCACTAGGGTGACTTGTTCCTCATCCTCCCTGACCTTGCACAGCACCTGGAGACGACGGGCGAGTAGTGACATGTGGTGGGAGCATACGCCGCCTTGGCCATTTATGTACACTACTGCGGTGGTACTGTCTGACTAGGACATGTTTGTCCCTAATTAATGGGAGAAACTTCCGCAGATCAAAAAAAACAGTCAGCAACTCTAGGCAATTGATATGCCAGCGCAGCGGGGCCCCTTTCCAACGGCCCACGGCTGCGTGCCCATTGCACACGTTGCTCCAACCCAATCTGGAGGCGTCAGTTGTGACCAGGACGTGTCGGGACACCTACTGCAAGGGTACTGCTGCCTGCAGAAAGCAGAGGTCTGTCCAAGGTTTGAATGTTTGGCAGCAGGCAGGGGGGATCATCACACGGTGCGTGCCACGGTGCCATGCTCGTCTCGGGACTCGAGTCTGAATCCAGTGCTGAAGCGGTCTCATATGCATCAACCCCAGCGGCGCGACCGCCGCGGAGGATGCCATATGCCCCAGGAGCCTCTGAAAAAGTTTTAAAGGGACCGTTGTGCCTGGCCTGAAAGTGGCGAGGCATCTCAGCACCAACTGCACACGCTCGTTGGTGAGACGTGCTGACATTGAGACTGAGACTAACTCCATGCCGAGAAAAGAGATGCTCTGAACCAGGGCGAGCTTACTCTTTTCCCAGTTGACCTGAAGCCCCAGATGGCTGAGGTGCCTGAGCACCTGGCCTGAGCACCTGGCGCATAGTAACTCTCGGGAGTGGGCCAGAATGAGCCAGTCGTCGAGGTAATTGAGTATGCGAATGACGGCTTCTCAGAGTGGGGAAAGGGTTGCCTCTGTGACTTTCATGAAGACGCGAGGGGACAGAGACATGCCGAAGGGGAGGACTTTGTACTGATACACCTCACCGTTGAACGCAAACCGTAGAAAGGGCCGGTGTTGAGGCAGAAATGAGATGTGAAAGTACACGTCCTTCATGTCTACCGCTGCGAACCAATGTAGATGCCGGACGCAAGTTAAGATGTGTTTTTGCGTGAGCATTGGGAGTTTGAGCTGAGCCCGGTTGAAAACTCACAAGTCCAAGATCGGTCGGAAGCCACCGCCTTTCTTGGGTACAATGAAGTAAGGGCTGTAGAAACCCTTCTTCATTTCAGTTGGAGGGACAGGCTCTATCGTGTCTTTGAGAAAAAGAGTAACGATTTCCGCACGCAGGGATTTGGCATGCTCGATAAAGCAGATGCCCGCGAAGGGGGGCGGGGGTCTGGCAAACTGAATTGTGTAACCGAGTTGGATGCTCCGGACCAGCCAGCGTGATGGGTTGGGAAGTGAAAGCCATGCATCCAAGCTCCATGCTAGGGGCACCAAGGAGACAAGTCTTTTTTACATATCTGGTGGGGCTTCGCAGCGGGTCGGAGCAGGTAGTACGGCATTGGGAGGCGAGGGTGCATTCTGAGGCTCTAGTGCTGAGTAAAGACTCAAAGCACTTACCTTGCTCTGCACACCTGGCGGGGGCAGGTAGGTGACTGAGGAGAAGGTCCGGTGTAGGCGTCCTCTAGACTTGTCAGAACCGGCCGGCCGGGGAACAGTTGTGGGGCTGAAGGCGGGGGGTCCACGTCCAGCATGTTGGGACTGTTGAGATTAGGTGGCAGAGTGCCGTGAGAACGGTATTTGCGGGCCAGTTGACCCAGAGACAAAGGAAATAGCTCTGTTATTGAGAATATGGGTACCGCAGCCCCATCTGGGGGGCGGCAAATGAAATAATTTCAACAAAAGATTCTCCTCCCGGCCCTCCACTGGAGGACAGAGTGGTCTTCTTACCAGCGCCGGAGCTAACGTCTCGGTCTCTGGGTTGGACGTCTCAGGAGCTCCTGGGACCTTCCGGGCCCTCAAGGAGGTCCGTGAGACGGGGGCATCTGCCTCCTACGGGGTGCTCGACACGGGGGCTGAGAGCTGGGCCCGGGTTGAGGCGGAGCAGGGTGTTTCTTAGCCACAGGAGGACGCCCTCGTAGAGCAGACAGGGCATGGCCCATGGCGGCAGGCTTGCATCCGGACAGGATGTGTGAGATGGCCTCTGTCTGCTTCTTCACCGTGGAAAACTGCTGGGCAAAGTCCTCGACGGTGTCACCGAAGAGGCCAAACTAGGAGACAGGGGCGTTGAGAAAGAGAGCTTTGTCGGTCTCACGCATCTCGACCAAGTTCAGCCACAGTTGATGTTCCTGGACCACGAGCGTGGCCATCGCCTGCCCTAGTGACTGCGCTGTGAACTTTGTGGTCGGTCGCTGAGCGCAGTTCCTGCAACACATCGGGATCAGGGCTACCCCTGTGCAGATCTTTAAGTACCTTGTCCTGGTGGACTTGCAGGAGGGCCATGGAGTGCAGGGTGGAAGCGGCATGTTCGGCGGCGCTGTAGGCTTTGGCGGTCAATGAAGACGTTGTCCTACAGGCCTTGGAGGGGAGCACAGGGTGACCTTGCTTGGTGGTAGGGTTTCCGGGGCATAGGTGGAGCACAACAGCACTGTCCACCTGGGGAATCACCGTGTACCTGTGGGCTGCTCCGCCGTCGAGGGTAGCGAGAGCGGATGAGTGAGTGGCTTTGTGACGAGTGGAGAGGGGCTCTCTCCACAAAGACGTCAGCTCATCATGCACTTCCGGGAAAAATGGGACCGGGGGGGCGAGGCTGTGAGCGGCGCCCAGACCCCAGGGGCTGTGGGGAGGACGGAGGGTTCCAGTCCAACCTCACGCTGGCAGCGGCCCGGGAAAGCCTTTCGGTCATCTGAGTCAATGCAGTATCACAAAAAAGTATTGTAGTTTTGTTGTGGTCCACCTCAATTAGTGCTTGGTATATTAATATGGAGAAGTGTTGTCATGAATGTAATTTGCTAGTTTAGTTTAGTCCTGTAAATAGTAAGCTACACACTATTATGTATCAGTTTTAAATAAGTCATTTTACTCCTCATTATAAACACATGAAGGGTGCTGTTGTAATGTTTGCCCTAACATTTTAGAGATTTTAATGTTTAATAATTTTGACATATGCTGTATTTGTTATGCAACCCTAATTGTGTTTAAAATATTTATCCCAATTAAATAATGAAAAAGATTTTAACATTTTCAGAAGAAAATGTGAGTGAAGATGGCATGGGTAATGCGTAGTCTCATGTTGCCAGACCAATGACTACAGCAAAGGTCTGGGCTCGATTACCTTCGGTCACCTTATGCTGCAGAGAAACTTGCGTGCTGACATCTTGAAAATATCGTCTTGGAACTAGCGGTTCTATATGGATATCTATGGTGTTGATGTCAAAATCTAATTAGCTAGCAAAGTATTTTTACAGGTTATAGAATTTCCAGAAGTTATCATGAGCATTTTAAAATGTTCAGGGAATGTCATAACAACTGGAAGCAGAGTGGGGAGACTTTAAAACAAGAGTACTTCATTCATAAATCTACAAGATCTTGCCTTCACTCTGTGAACGTAGAGATATGACTCTGTGTTTAAATGTGTTAAACCGGAACAGGGAAGGGGTGCAACTACACAGACACACACACACACACATACATTATGTGTGTATGATTATGATAACTGCAAATGCGCATGCGTGCATGCCCTATTTACAAATGTTTTTAATTCATAAATACGCATGTTTAATTAACAAATCTGTGGTGCATGCAGCTTTTGTGAATCTGGATTAAAGTTTTCAGGATTATACATTTTATATGTAAATTACTCCCAATTTACTCATTTACCGTATTTCTAAAAGTTTAATGAATGAGGACCATTGTTTTACAATCTTTAAGACAAACAAAAACTTTTCTTCGAAAATATTAGAAAAGTAACTTAAAGGTAAAGTAATCAATAATGTGATTACTTTTTTATTAATAAATAACCCAAGTAATCTAAGTAATTTGTTTCTTTTGAGTAACTTTCCCAACACTGTACATAACAATATTTTTCACACATGTTCATCTGAGAAGCCTCATTTGCTCAGATCCTGAGTTTTAGGAGTGTGTAAAAGCTCAAATCAACACATTTAACAGAACTCTGGTATATGAGATTCAGAAATGGGTCCCATCTTATATTAAGGGTCATTAACTACTACAGTTTACATTATAAAAAAAGTAACCATTTGATACAAAGTACATAACAGTTAAAGACACCTAATGTAATGTGGGACACAGTAAAATTTTGAAGTTGAGTCCAAAATGTATTTTATTAAACAATAAAATTATTTGATATGTATTTTCTTTCTGTTTTTAAATTAAACAATGTTTTTAAGAATGCCTACAATAACATGTTTGATCCCCCTTCACATAGTTTATCCTTTGTCGCCCAACACTCATGAAGGAAAAAATAAATATAATAAAAGTACATTGAGAAAATAAAAAAACAAGAAAAATTTAAAATCAAATTAAATTAAATAAAAAAATATCAGAGTGAACAATGTGAATGTGTATCAGCACAGAGATACAAAGTGCAGTATTCACATTAGAGCCTTAGATAGTATTATATATTCTTCATAAAATCCAGAAATGATCCCAGGTTTTCACAGCAATATAATTGCATCCTGAGACTCTCAATATTACTTCATAACTGGCAGTATTTTTCAGATCTTTCTAGTTTTCAATGATTCATGCAACTTCACTGCGGAGAAAACACACACACACACAACACAGTGTGACTAGCACATAGGCATCCAGTCACATGCTACGTGCGTGCATGTGTGTGTGTGCGTGTGCTTTCATTAGTGCTACAGTGAACAGCAGAAGACAGAGGTCTCACTCTCATTTCCTCTCTGCAAGTTAAGTGACACTCTCACTTCTGTCACACTGTGACATTATGTGACTACTATCCCACACACACACACACACTTGATTTGTCCACTGTCAGATGGTCATTAGGTTTCAAGTGTGTATTTATACACACACACACACACACACACACACACACACACACACACACACACACACACACACACACACACAAGCAAAACATATGACGTTGTCTATCTGACCATTAATAGATGTTGCTGGAGTGAGGATGAGGTGAGGGAAGGTTAAAGAGTGCTCAAGATCTTGTAGTTGCTGTAGATAAATCTTTAAACATCAAGACGTACCAAAGCATTCGGGCCCTCATGGCCAGACTGTTTAACAGCTTCTTCCCCCAAGCCATCAGACTCCTCAATACTCAGAGACTGGTTTGACACACACACACATGTCCTGAGTTGCACTTGAATTATTGTCACTTTATAACTGGCTGCTACCTCAATAACTGCTATGTCCATAGAATACTATCTCATAGTATGTTATGTTTTCATTTAGCATTTTTAGAAACTGTCATCTTTTTGCACTACTGTGTACTGGTCGGTGCTGAACTGTCTCTTACTGTGTCTATTGTCCTGTTCATTGTTAGTAATTTATTGTACTGTCCCATACTTTTTTGCACACGTTTTCACATGCACTTTATATAAGTATTTTATGTAGTCTGTGTAGTCTCATGTGGTTCTGGGTTTGTCCTATGTTGTTTTATGTAGCACCATGGTCCTGGAGGAACGTTGTCTCATTTCACTGTGTACTGTACTAACTGTATATGGTTGAAACGACAATAAAAACCACTTGACTTGACTTGACTTCAACATTCACATAGATAATGAAAATGACATATTTATTCTCAACTCTCTTGGATTCAGACAATTGCAACAGGACCAATTCATCACTATAATCATACGCTATATTTATATTTATATATTTATGCATTTGGCAGATGCTTTTATCCAAAGCGACTTACAGTGCTGTAATTCTTACAGGGACAATTTGGAGCAATCTGGAGTTAAGTGCCTTGCTCAAGGGCACAATGGTGGTGGCTGTGGGGATTGAACCAGCGACCTTCTGATTAACAGTTATGTGCTTTAGCCCACTACGCCACTCCAGATTTAATTCTGTCATATGGAGTTGATGTTGATAATATAGAAATTCTGCAGCAGAGCGACGACATCTCGGATCATTACCTCGTTACTTGTATGCTGCGATCAGCTAATGTTACTCAATCTACACCATGCTATCATTCAGGTAGAACTATTAGAACTATAGCTTCACTAATAATCTCATACAATCCCAAAGCCCAGAAGAACTTGATGAAATAACAAAAAATATAAATACAGTCATCTCTTGATAGCACTCTTGATAGTGTCACCCCCCTTCGATTAAAGAAAATTAAAGAAATAAGCCCTGCACCATGGTACAATGATCACACTGATGCTCTCAAGAGAGCAGCTCGAAAAATGGAGTACATGTGGGAGAATACAAAATTAGAAGTATTTTGTGTTGCATGGAAGGATAGTGTCTGTAGCTACAGACAGGCACTAAAAGCTGCCAGGTCAGCATATTTTAATAAACTCATAGAAAATAACCACAGCAACCCTAGGTGATTATTCAGTACTGTGGCTAAATTGGTTAGGAATAAAGCCTCAACAGAACCAGATATTACGTCACAGCACAATTAATTCATGAATTTCTTTACTGATAAAATTGAAATAATCAGAAATTAAATTGGAATTATACAATCATTTGTCATAGCACCTCAGAAACAGTGTCTCATAATTTACCTCACGTTCAACTTTCATAGGTCATGAAGAGCTAACAAAAGTTATCGAAACATCAAAAGCCACAACATGTTTGTTAGATCCAACACCAACTAAGTGCTCAAAAGAGGTATTTCTTGTCATTTCAGAACCTCTTCATAATATTATTAACTCCTCGTTAGGACATGTTCCAAGAAACTTTAAAATGGCAGATATCAAACTGCTTATTAAGAAGCCACAACTTGAACTGGCTAATTATAGACTGATTTCAAATCTCCCATTTATGTCCTTAGGTTGTATCCTCCCTAGTATGTTCATTTCTACAGATAAATACTATATATGAACAATTTCATTCAGGATTTAGGCCTCATCACAGTACAGAGACTGCACTTATCAGAGTTACAAATGACTTGTCATTTCATCTGATCACGGCTACATTTCACTTCTAGTGCTTTTATATCTTAGTGGTGCATTCGACACGATAGACAAATTCTCTTGAATAGGCTGGTTATTTGTGGAGTTGCATTAGCATGGTTTAGGTGCTATTTAGCAGACCCTGACCACTTTGTCTATGTTAATGAGGAATTGTCAAACCAAACAAAAGTAAAGTATAGAGTGTCGTAGCGATGAGATTTCACAATTCTCCAAATTAGCAGTGTATCAATGAAATAAAAGATTGGATGGCCAGAAATTTCCTTCTACTCAATTCCAACAAAACAGAGGTACTAATTATTGGACCAAAAAACCTCTAAAAATAAGCTGCTAAAATATAGTTTGACTCATGATAGATGTACATCATCTTCAACAGCGAAGAACTTAAGTTATATATTTTATACCAATGTGTCCTGTATCTGTCATTGTTACATTGGCTACCTGTTAAATTTCATATTAATTTAAAAAATCTGTTATCTACACACAAAGCTTTGAATTGTTTAGCTCCGCAGTACTTAAGTGATCTTCTACCACGTTATATTCCATCAAGTTCATTACGATCACAAAATTCTGGCCTGTTAATTGTTCCTAGAATATCAATATCCACAAAAGGAGGTAGATCCTTTTCATATTTGGCTCCCAAACTATGGAATAGTCTCCCTAATTCTGTTCGAGGTGCAGACACACTCCCTCAGTTTAAGTCTAGACTAAAGACTCATCTGTTTAGCCAGACATACACCTAAATTATCCTTCAATTCACAATTAGTCTGCTTTAGTTAGGTCTGCCAGAATCAGAAACAATGATCATGATCTATAATTCTGCAATAAATTGAATGGCATCCATGCTAATATAATTTTATTTGTTTCCCTGTCTCAACCTCAGGACTGCTATCCTTAGGTCACCAGAACTGGCTGGATCCAGCTCCATTCCTGCTTCGTGTTGGACTCCACTGCTAAGTGTCGCTGTGTGATGATTACTAATAGCAGTCAGTGACAGCCAAGCATTACTTCAGTCTATTATGATGGACTTCAGAGGATGAACTGTTGCCAACTCCAACCACAAGACATTACAAGATATTTCATATGCCATTGTCTAAACCTTGGACTTAGGATAGTCCTCACCAAAATTACTGGACAGGATGAGCTGTGATGCACCTCGCTGATCTCTGTCTGAATCACTTCGGTCTAATGATGGACTACACTCTTGAAATGGAATACATTAACTATCAATTAATTGCAAACAAACCCTTTCATCAGCCAATTAACAAGAACAATTGCATCTATATGAACTTTTGCAGTTAAGGGCTCTTGTCAGATCTGGATGAATTTGTCAATAAGAGAGGTTTGGAAACATTTCTAGTAATTATCCACTATATAGTGCACTTTTTCAAGTGTCTGCCATTTTGTAGGATTGTCTGAATTCTAAGATAGCCAGTCATTCCTTTACTTTGGTTCACTCATTATTACCCACAATGCACTCTAATTTGGAGTGTACATTTGATGTACACTCGACGATGGTTAATTGCCCACAATCCACCATGGGGAAGACGTACAAGCTCGGAGTTTACTGCATCCTTCACTCCTGCAATGTTTTTTTTTCATGCTGAATGTATTAAATTACTTTTTGACAAATCATTACTTGATTAAAATATCAAAGGCAAAACATACAGATACATTTTAAAATGTACTCTTCATTTGATCAAATGTGTTTACTCTTTATATTAACATACAGTACATATTAAAAATGACATACAGAATAAAAAATTATTGTATTAATATATGATTTAATAAGAAAAACAAGTAAGGCCCAAGTATTTTAAAAGTTAATATGTGATGTTGTTTCTGTGACAGCCCCAGAGCTCCGATGATCAGTGTATACATCAGCATCACTCACTTCTGAGATATAGTGCACTAACTGCCATTCACTATATAGGAAAAAGTGAACGAATGAATGACTTACAGTAGTTCGGACACATCCACTTTCTTCACCATATGATCTCCTCGTGCCCGCAAATCTCTCACGTGGGCGCCTCATGCACCTCAATGTGCACGTGCAGAAATGCTGTCTGTTCGCTCTACAGTTGTCAATCACGTGAACAGCAGGACCAAGGCATTTCTTTACACTGAAATTGGATGTTTCCATGGATTTATTGTGAAACCGCCTGAAGTAGCTGCGATAGTTTCCAGTACCCCCGCGAGGGCATGGGGTAAATGCGTAAATACTGCTCATGATGTGTGGGACGTGGGACAAAGCGCACTGATATAAAAACATACACTTAAAAACTGATGTCATAAGTGCCCAGTTAAAGAATCACCCTAGAAATTACCATCACATTCACACAGAAAAGCCTGTGCTAGCATTAGAGCCAAAACTTACCTCAGCATGCTGCCTTAAATTGAAGCTGTGATTTTAATCTTGAAATATCCACTTGTCTGGGTGTTAAATGGAGGCATTGTATGACGAAACTATAATTTTTTTCACTGTTGTGGAGCGAAGAAATTTTTCAATTTGAAGAGCTTGAAGATGCAGCAGTGATTGAGTGACAGTTTGTGACAGCAGCGTGCGCCACTGTGTGAACTTCCGCTCTCTTAAAAGTCAGATTAAATAATCTCTCAATAAATTACACATTAATTAAAATTAAACCTAGTAATGTAACGACAGGAATGCCGCCTAATGTAAAGAAGTAAAAGTAAAAAATATAATTAGCAATTTACTTGAGTCAGAGTAAGAAGTACCCACTTTTAAACCTACTCTAATATATTTTTCCCCAAAAAGTTACTCAAGTAAATGTAACGGAGTAAATGTAGTGCATCACTACCCACCTCTGAATTGGCGAATTCCAATCGAAAGTGATCATCCCTATGCGCTACTCACTATGAAAGACTGAGCTTTTGATGTGGGCACACTGAAGAGAGCATGGCATCACAGTTTAAATGTAGCCTTTACTAAAATTCTTATGAAAGGGCCTAGTGAAATAATTAACTTTCTTACTTTTGTTTGGAACAACCTTTCAAGTGGCGTCCCTTTCCTGAAGTGCCCTTCAAAGCGTATAAATTCCACTTGGAAAACACTCTCTGTCCCGTGGACACTCATCGCTCGAGCACAGATGTTTAATGCAGCTAGATTATAACATGATGTCTTGTGACTTTTTGAATCATAATATTTGTATCTGGCATTTCTTGTTGTAAAGTAAATTGGCAATACGCAACTTTATTAACAAGAGAGAGTTTGTTCTTTTGTGAATTAAAGATGGATTAGATGGCTCTGCGTGGTACGACTTTGAGTGTACTGACTGGCACATGTTCAGGGAGGCTGCAACATATGGCGACTCTACCAACTTGACCAGCTACATCAGCAAGTGCATTGATGATGTCACTTTCTCCAAGACCATCACAACCAGAAGCCGTGGATGTCTGCGGAGGTGCGCACGCTGCTGAGGACCCGAGACTCTGCCTTCAGAGCAGGCGACCAGGCAGCCCTAAGAAAAGCAAGGGCCAAACTGTCCCGGGCCATCAGAGAGGCAAAGCGCGCACATGCCCAGAGGATTCACAGTCACTTCCAGGACAGCGGTGACATGCGGCGCATGTGGCAGGGCATCCAGGCCATCACCAACTACAGGAAAACATCAGTTTCCTGTGACAAAAATGCCTTCATTCCAGATGCGCTGAATGACTTCTACGCTCGGTTTGAAGTGCAGAACGACATAGTGGCGAGGAAGACCACTCGTTGAAATGACAATAAAAACCACTTGACTTGACTTGTTTGAAGTGAACAGAAAGGTGAGAGAGGTAGTCTTCACCCCATTAAAACAACATGCATTATCTTTAGCAGCTATACTGCAGAATAAAACGTCTAGGTTACGTATGTAACCTTCGTTCCCTGATGGAGGGAACGAGACGTTGTGTCGAAGAAGCGACACATAGGGTCTCTTAAGCACCGAATATGCCTCTGATGCATGAAAAAAGGCCAATGAGAAGTTGGCAGACAGTATTTGCATACTCCGCCCCCAGACATACGGGTATAAAGACGAGGAAATACTATGAGTTCATTCAGGATTTTTTGTCAAAGGTCCTTCCTCAGGGGAATTCGCCAGGGAGGGGCTGTCGCTAGGAGTACGAGGTCCGAGAACCAGGCCGGGGTGGGCCAGTAAGGAGCCACTAGAGTGACTTGTTCCTCATCCTCCCTGACCTTGCACAGCACCTGTGCAAGAAGGCTCACTGGGGGAAATGCGTACTTGCGCAGCCCCGAGGGCCAGCTGTGTGCCAGTGCGTCTGCCACGAGGGGAGCCTCTGTTCGGACATACCAGAGTGGGCAGTGGGAGGTCTCTCGGGAGGCAAATAGGTCTACCTGGGCCTTGCCAAACCGATCCCACATCAGCTGTATCGTAGAAGGAGCGATGCGGGGGGTGGCTGGAGTGGCGTGCTTTCTGTTGAAAGCGAGCCGTGACCGCAACGTTGCCATGGTCATGCTCTCGCAGTGAGAGCATGTAAGCACATTTAATACAACCTTTTATGTCAGGGCACAAGCTGAATAATCAGTCAAGAGCTAATGATTAATCATTGCAGCAGAATAGTCGAATAATCATTCGACTATCCAATCTCGTTAGATTAGCCGATTATCAAAATAAGCATTAGTTGCAGCCCTAATACCAACTGAACTCTTAAATGAGATATTCCCTATTTTCAGAACCTCTTCTTAATATTATTAACTCCTCATTATTATTAGGGCATTATTCTTGTCCCAAGAAAGTTTAAACTGGCAGTTATCAAACAACTTATCAAGAAACCACAGCTTGATCCTGGAGAGATGGCTAATTATAGACCAATCTCAAATCTCCCATCGACACCATATATCATAGCATTTGTGGACAAGCACCAGCTTGGTTTAGGTCCAATTAAACAGACTGCGACAACTTTGTCTCTGTAAACAAGGAATTGTCAGATCAAACTAAATTTAAGTATGGAGTACCACAAGGATACTGTAACACGAGACTGGACTGGACTGGACTGGACTGGACAGGACAGGGGAAGAAGGACACGATAACAGGATGGAGAACTCAAAGGTATGGTTTTTAATTTCTCTAAAGTAAAGGTACAGAACTGAACATAAACTACTTATAATAAACACAGGATTTCTCTATAAACATAAACTCTCTTCTATGAACATAAACTCTCTTGGACTGCAGTTGCCAACACTAGACTGGCTTTTTTCCCTCCTCCACTGGCGTTGTTGTGGCTCTTATATGCCGCTCTCCCCGTGCTCACTGAAATTAGAGACAGGTGTTAGACATATTTTAGCTCAGGTGCAAGCGCCCTTACCGCTCCCCCTCTCCGGACGGGCGCTTGACCACGCCCCCGCTGCCACATACCCCCACCGCCCGACTCAGGCCGGGGCGTCATCCGGCCTGCCTACCACTCCCCCCCCATTTCTGGAAAGGAAGTCGGCGACAGCCATCTGCACCCCCGGTCTGTGGACCACCTCGAACTTAAAAGGCTGGAGAGCCAGATACCAATGGGTGATCCGGGCGTTAGTATCCTTCATGCGGTGGAGCCACTGCAGTGGGGCATGATCCGAGCAGAGGGTGAAGGCCCACCCCAGCAGGTAGTAGCGGAGTGTGAGGACTGCCCACTTGATAGCTAGACACTCCTTCTCCACGGTGCTATACTTCGTTTCCCTCAGTGAGAGCTTCCTGCTGATGTATAGCACCGGGCGCTCCTCCTCCTCCACCACCTGCGAGAGTACGGCCCCCAGCCCTCTGTCTGAAGCGTCCGTCTGTAATAGGAAAGGGAGAGAGAAGTTAGGGGAATACAAGAGCGGCCCCCCACAGAGTGCGGCTTTAATTTGTGAGAACGCCTGCTGGCACTGTTCCGACCATTGGACCGGATCTGGAGCCCCCTTTTTGGTGAGGTCAGTCAGTGGGCTGGTGACGTCCGAATAATTAGGTACGAACCTTCTGTAGTAGCCAGCCAGCCCCAGGAACTGCCTCACCCCCTTTTTGGTCTTGGGCCTAGGGCAAGTCGCAATCGCTGCGGTTTTATCAATTTCGGGACGCACCTGGCCATGGCCCAAGTGGAACCCCAGATACCGTACCTCCACACGCCCAACCGCGCACTTCTTAGGGTTTGCAGTGAGCCCCGCCCGCCGCAGCGACTTCAGGACCGCCCTCAGATGTTGTATATGCCGCTGCCAGTCATTACTATAAATAATAATATTGTCTATGTAGGCAGCGGCGTAAGCAGAGTGCGGCCGGAGGACACGGTCCATCAAACGCTGGAACGTGGCTGGGGCCCCGAACAAACCGAACGGAAGTGTCACAAATTGGTGTAATCCGAACGGCGTGGTGAAGGCTGTTTTTTCGCGGGATATTGGTGTCAAGGGGATCTGCCAATAACCCTTTGTTAAATCCAATGTCGAATAAAAGCGAGCAGTACCTAACCGATCGAGCAGTTCATCAATGCGGGGCATTGGATACGCGTCAAATTTAGACACCGCATAGACTTTTCTATAATCCACACAGAACCGCACCGACCCGTCACTCTTGGGAACAAGATCGACTGGGCTGGACCAGTCGCTGTGGGATTCTTCTATTACTCCCATATCAAGCATGGCATCTAATTCGTCCTGGACAATTTTCTTTCTATGCTCGGGGAGGCGGTAAGGGCGGCAACGTACGACCGCCCCTGGCTCGGTCTCGATATGGTGCTGGATGAGATTCGTGCGACCCGGCAGGGGAGAAAACACGTCCGCAAACTCCTTCTGCAACCTGGCAACCTCTGCTCGTTGGCACGGGGAGAGGTGGTCTCCACAAATGACCGGGGTATTGAGATCTGGGTTCGGATTTACCTCCGGTCCGAGCTCCGCCCTCTCCGGGACCACCGTAGCCAACGATACAGGGACCGCCTCCCTCCACAATTTAAGGAGGTTGAGGTGGTAGATTTGACGCGCATTCCCTCTGTCGGTTCGCTTAACTTCATAATCGAGATCCCCATGCACACACCTCACCCTCACCCGTCTAGCTATGCCCAAAGCCCCGGGTTGAACCAAGCGTTGATGGATGGTGGTCTGATTGCAACCGGTATCCAGAAATGCTTGGTGTGTACCCCCCTGGATTCTTACCGGAATCCGGTACGCTCCAGCCCGATCGGGGGCAGCATGCGGTGGATCGGAGACCTGAACCACCGTCCCCACTTCCATCATCGGACACTGATCGCGGAAGTGGCCCGGGTCCCCGCACCTCCAACAGGCTGGCCCAGGCGCCACACCCGTACCTGCGTCGGCGGACGCCCCCACCTGAGGGGGAGAGCGGCTGAATGTGGCGGGGGGGTGTGCGATGCCACCGTGGGTCTCTGCCAGGCTCCTCGCCTGCGGGGGGCAGGAACGGACCCTGGAAGGAAGACAGAGCGAGAGGGGGGAGGGGGATGGGGAAGAGCGGAAAAAAACACAGGGGGAGGGGAGGGAGAAAGAGAGGGCTCGTCCGCCCTCGGGATCGCCGCCATGTGGTCCTCCGCCAGCTGCACGGCTGCCTCCAGCGACGTCGGGCGGTGGCACTGGACTCACTCCGCCGTTCTCCTGGGTAACCGCTGGGTGAATTGCTCCAGCACCACCTGATCGATGAGACCCTCGACGCCGCGGTCCCCCACTAGCAGCCACCTCCGGCAGGCATCACGGAGCCGCTGAGCAAACGCGAACGGGCGGTCGGCTTTGTCCAGCTTCATGGCCCGGAAGAGCTGGCGATTCTCCTCGGGGCTCCGACCAACCCGTTGCATGATGGCTCTCCTCAGATCGGGGTAGGCCAGGAGGTTCGCTGTCGGCAGTTGTTGAGCCGCGAGTTGGGCTTCCCCGGACAATAATGGTATGAGGCGGGCTGCCCATTGGTCGCGCGGCCAGGCCCAGATCTCCGCAGTGCGCTCGAACAAATCAAGGAAAGCCTCTGGGTCGTCCGTCGCCCCCATTTTCTGTAACATGGGAGGGGGCAACGGAGAATGATTGTCCGGGGTCGCGGCTGTGGCGGGAGCGACCTCCCGGCTGAGGAGGCTCCGGATGGCCAGTCGGTCCTCTGCTTGAGCCCGCATGATCTCAAAGAACTGTCGATCCTGGTCCTCTCGGAGCTCAAGCAGGGAGTGCTGGTGGCTTTGATGGAGTGTAGCGAGGGACTGGAGGACTTCGGTCAGCTGGGAGGACTCTACGGGGCGACCTTCCATGACTATTAGTCCCGGGTTTCGGCACCAGTGTAACACGAGACTGGACTGGACTGGACAGGACAGGGGAAGAAGGACACAATAACAGGATGGAGAACTCAAAGGTATGGTTTTTAATTTCTCTAAAGTAAAGGTACAGAACTGAACATAAACTACTTATAATAAACACAGGATTTCTCTATAAACATAAACTCTCTTCTATGAACATAAACTCTCTTGGACTGCAGTTGCCAACACTAGACTGGCTTTTTTCCCTCCTCCACTGGCGTTGTTGTGGCTCTTATATGCCGCTCTCCCCGTGCTCACTGAAATTAGAGACAGGTGTTAGACATATTTTAGCTCAGGTGCAAGCGCCCTTACCGCTCCCCCTCTCCGGATGGGCGCTTGACCACGCCCCCGCTGCCACAGATACATTTTAGGAACTCTGCTTTTCTCCTTATTTATGCTTCCCCTGGGAGATATTATCATGGAATTAGTTTCACTGTTATGTTGATGATACCCAACTCTATATTTCATCGAAGCCTGATGAATTTTCACAATTCTCCCAGTTAGCAGTTAGTATCGATGACATCAAAGATCGGATGTATATTAATTTTCTTCAACTCAATTCCTTCAAAACAGAGTTATTGGATGAGAAACCTAAAGTATAACTAAAATATAATTTGACTCTTGATGGATGAACGGTTATGTTGTCTTATACAGCGAATAACAAAGGTGTTATATTTTATAGCAGTCTGTCCTTTGATAAAAAATTCAAATGTTTGTAGAAAAGGATTCTTCCACCTTAGAAATATTGCTAAGTTAGGACATATGCTCGCCATTTCTGATGCCTAAAAACAAATGAATGCGTTCATGACCTCAATACTAGATTATTGTAATGCATTACTGGGAGGATGTCCTGCTGGTTCAATAATTATACTTCTACTGTCAAAATGAAGCAGCTAGAATGCTGACTAGAATCAAGAAATATGAACATATCAGACTAATTTTATCATCGCTACATTGCTACCTGTATTATTTCATATTGATTTTAAAATACATTCAACTGCTTACAAAGATTTGAATGATCTAGCTTCACAATAGTTAAGTGACCTTCAATCACGTAATATTCCATCATGTTCACTGCAATAGCAAAATTCTGGCCTGATAATAATATAATATTGAAATCCACTAAAGGAGGTAGATCATTTTCTTATTTTCTCCTAAACAATTGATTAGTCTTCCTAACATGGTTTGGGACTCAGACATACTCTCTCAGTTTAAGTGTAGATTAAATGCTCATCTTTTCAGCCACAAATACGCCTAATTTATCACTAACTCATAGTCAGGCTGCATTAGTTAGGTCTGCCAGAACCAGAAACACTTCTCATACTCTATAATCCTGTTTTAAAATGAATGGAAACAATGCTAATATTATTCTATTTTTCCCTGTCTCAACCTCGTGATACATATCCTGAGGTTACCAGAGCCTGATGTCTGACTCTCACTGCTATGTGTCGCTGAGTAATAACAACCAACTGTAGCCTGTGCCAACAGATATCACTATGGTCTACCACGATGGACTTCACAGAGGATGAATCAATGCCAACTTCAACCATAAGACATGAGATACTTCTTTGGACCCTGCCTGAACCTTGGACTTAGGATGGACCTCACTGAAATGAGCTGCCACAAGCTGCCAGTCGAACTGCGATGGACCTTTCCGAAATGAATTGCCACAAGCTGCCAGTCGAACTGCAATGCACCTCACTGATCTCTGACGACATCACCTTGGTCAAAGGATGGACTTCACTCTTTATATGGTATACATAGATAATAAATTAAACTAATAACTAAAACCTTCATTAGCCAAATAACAAAGGATAGTGCATCTATGTGAACTTCTGCAGTTATTACAGTATGGACTTCAAAGACATTAGTCATTAATATCACAGTTCATACAAAATCTCTTTGTTTAAACATTGGCTTTTAACACTTATTTACTTTACTAATTTTAAACCATGACTTGTACTACACATAAATAACTAATATTAGCATCATATTCCTGCTGTTTAGCCAGAGGAGAACTGGCCCCCACTGTGAGCCTGGTTTCTAGTGAGAGAAAGAGATCAAATATGGGATTGAAGTGGTGTCAGTTTATAGTTCTTCAAAATAATTAGGGATTTCCCAATACCAATACGGGTATAGGAATCGTGTCCGATTCCACACTCATGTACTCATCGTGCTCATAAAAATGATCCGATAACAAAAACCGATACCATCTGATGTACGAATGTCAATATGTAAAAAATCAGCACACAAATTCTTATCCTGTTGCATTCTAGTGAGATTATTTAACCGCAAAAGCTGCAATTTAAGGTAATAATTTTATATTTTCTATCTGCAGCGCAATTCAAATGTGAGCAGAGCACTAGTGAATGTGTAGAGACAGTGTTGTGGCAACGGCGACTGCACCGCACGTACCTTTAAAGCTCCTCCTTGTCTTATACAGGAAAAACACCATAATGAGCATTGAGTGCTCCTTTCTTGCAGATGACAGTGAACAGAGTGCAAATACTTTGTATAGTATATACTTATTTAATTCAGTAGCAGGCTTTTGACATTTAAATATGTCTATGTCCATTTATAAATTGGTTTATTTATCCACATTTTATTTTCAAATTAATAGATTGACCATTTAATTCTTCATTCTTTTTTAACTGGCACTCTGCAGCTTCCATAAAAACAAAGCACACACTAAACTGTTCGCAGACTGGATGTATCAACCACATGACCATTCATCTCCTAATAAATGTATTCACAAACTCAAGTACATACAGTAGCAACAGGAGAGTTTATTTGTGATTCCATGTCAACAAACAACATGTAAGATGAGCTTGTGTCCGTTATTGCACTGATTTGAGTATTTTGATAGAGAACCAATGTTTTTTTCTGTTATTTATTTTCTTTTTCTTTAAAGAGGTTTCTACCAGAAAAACCCAGAATAATAAGAATTATCATAATATGGGTTTTAAAATAATTTCCCACGTCCTATGGTTCAGCGCTCAGATTCTCGCTCGAACCGGTAGATTCTGCTGGAAGATGAATGGCAGGAGTGGGTAACTGAAAACAACACTCAACACAAAATATGCTGGATTATTATTGTATTAATGATCTATATGCTACTACAAGTTTTCTTGACAGAACTACCGCTACACTTTGTACACTTTGTAAATGCTCTAAAGAAAGAAACTGAAAATTTTGATATCCTATTCTACCAAATTGAGTGCTTTGATAAAGAACCATTTATTTAATTTTATAAACATCCCATGCTTTGTTTATAGCTCAAGAATACTGAATACTGAATATGGAACTACAGAGTACACCAACAAAACACTTAATGACATGCAAGGATCGGACATGTGAAAAGGTGTGCTCTGTGCACTTTGCTAGTTTTAATACTTTTTATGACATAAACTGGTAACATTCGATACACTCTATTCCATAAATGTTCTAGGAGAACAATATGTCAAAGAATTAAAAATCCTCAGGCTCTGGAGACATTAAAAGGCTTTAGAGCAGGCAACCCCTCTGGTGGAGTGAGCCCTGATACCTACTGGTGAAGCTTGACTGCGTGCCTCATAGGCCAGGGCAATGGCATCCCTCACCCAAATCGACATGGTCTGCTTGGTAGCGGCCGCCCTCTTGTTGCGGCCCTTATGGCAGACGAATAATTGCCCTGACTTACGCCACTGGCTAGAGCGGTGAACGTAAGTCTGCGGGGCACAGACTGGACAAAGCCTGTGAAGTCTTTCCTGCTCCGGCGTTACAAATGGCGGGGAGCAGAAAGCTTCAGGAGTGACAGGATGCAGGGTATAAAATTGCTTTAGCCATACCTGGGACAAACTCTAAACAGGCTGGCAAAACAGACAGGGCCTGTAGATCCCCAATCCTCTTAAGAGAGGTGATTGCCATAAGAAAGACCATCTTGAGAGTCAGAAGTCTGTCAGACGCTGGCTTTAGAGGTTTAAAAAGGGGGTCTCAACCAGACCCTCCAGGACTATTGCTAAGTCTTAAGAATGAATCCTGGTCCTAACAGGTGGCCTCAGTCGCATGGCTCCACGAATGAAGCGAGTGAGTAGAGGATGCCTCCCTAAAAGGCACCCCATCCATCAAGGCGTGGCAAGCTGAAATGCCGGCCACATAAACAATGAGAGTAGCGGGGCAAATGCCTGCTATCAGTTTTCCCTGCAGAAAGTCCAGAACTGAAACAATCTGGCAGTTATCTGGATCTGCACCATGTGAACTGCACCATCTTTCAAAGACACCCCACTTATTGGCGTAACTTCTAGTGGAGGGAAACGCACACAGGCGCATCCTGGGCCATGTATGTACTGGGCTGGGTGACTCAGGGAGAAGTAGAGGAGACATTGCTAACTAATTATAGAGGCGAAGAGGTCCTCTTCTGCCCTTTAAAATCTCACTCAGATTGAAGTGGGAGGAGCCCTAGCACTACAATGGTCTCGATAACCTCAGGTGAAAGCCCTGTGTCCCTCAGTTGGTAACTCCTCAGGGGATAAACACGAAGGTTCCACAGTTTGGGCCGGGGATGAAAAATTGTCCCCTGTGCCTGAGAAAGAATGTCCTACCTTCCCTCTAAGAGGCAAGACCCTTGCTGGCGGGCTGGGTGACTCAGAGAGAAGTAGGGGGGACATTGCGCTGTCCATTAGGAGTCGAAGAGGTCCTCTCCTGCCCTGGAAAATCTCACCCAGATTTGTTCCACTACCTCGGGGTGGAGTTTCCACTCCCCCGTCAGTATTTTCTGTCTGGACAGTAAATCTACTCCCATTCAGGCATCCAGGGATATAAGCTGCTTTGATTAACAGGAGCTTGCCCTGGGCCCAAAGGAGAATCTGCCTTTGCAGTCTGTTGAGCTGGCATGAACATAGACCTCCTTGATGGTTTATGTAAGAGACTACCGCTGTGTTGTCCACCCGCACCAAGACACGGCAGCCTCTGGAGGAAGTATTTCAGGGCCAGATATACAGCCATCAACTCGAGACAGTTAATGTGACAATCGAGCTGATGACCCTCCCATTCCCTTTGAGCTGGATGACCACTTAAGACCACTACCCAGCCCATCAGGGAGGCGTCTGTCATTAGCAACCTGCGATGGAAAGACGCACCTAGAGTGGGACCCAAATTGAGGAACCGGGGTCTGAACCATATAGAAAGGGCACGTAAAACGTGGCACATAACCCTTATCAGCCTAGGGGATTGGCCCTTGGATGAAATCCCCTGTCTTTGAGCCACAACTGAAACAGTCTCATGTGCAAAAAGGCCCAAAGGGATCACCGAGGACGCCATGAGACCTAGTAGTCATTGAAACTGATGAACAGTGCAACCTTGGCCTTACCTGAATTTGCTCATGGTGTTCTGAATGGACTCGATTTGAGTTGGAGACAATTGTTCCCGCATTGTGATCTAATGCCATACGATCCCCAGATAGGTAGTTTTCTGAGTGGGAGAGAGGATGCTTTTCATGGCGTTGAGCCTCAACCCCAGAGAAACCAGATGAGCTAAGAAGATATCCCTGTGCTGTAATGCCAGTTCTTGTGACTGTGCTAGTATCAGACAGTCGTCTATGTAATTCAGAATGCAGATGCCCCGGAGTCGCAAAGGAGCCAGTGCTGCATCAATGCATTCCCTGAATTTGCAGGGTGATAAGGCTAGACCAAATGGAAGAACCCGATATTGGAAAGCTTCGCACCTGAAAGCGAACCTCAGGAACTTCCTGTGTTGTGGCAGACTTTCTATATGAAAGTACGCGTCCATGAGATCAATCATGACCAACCAATCATGATGTTGGATTTGAGACATAAACGTCTTGACGGTTAGCATCTTGAACTTGAACACCCTTTGAGCGATTCAAGCCTCGAAGGTCTAAAATCGGACACAACCCCCCATCCTTCTTGGAACCAGGAAGTATCTGCTGTAGTAACTTGACTATCTCTCTGGAAGTGGAACATGTTCTATGGCCCCTTTGACCAAGAGAGTTTGTAGTTCTTTCCACAGTAAACATGCTTGCTTTGGTTTCATAGTAGTGGAAACCATGTTCATAGCGTCACCAAATAAGCCACAAGTCGAAACCAGGGTATTGAGAAGGAAAACTTTGTCCTTATCTCTCATGCCCGACAGGTGGAGCCATAACTGTCTCTCCATGCTGACTAAAGCAGACATAGGCTGGCCAATGGTGCGAGCCATCTGCTTGGTCGTGCGGAGAGAGAGATCTGTGGCTCAGCCTGGTACACCTGTAACACTGCCATAGTGTGTACAGTAGCACCAGCCTGACCTGCTGCCTGATAAGCCTTCCCCACAAGCATGGACATTGTCCTGAACAGCTTTGTGGGGAGAGTGGGTCTCTTTAGCGATGATGCCGAGCCAGGCAAGAGATAACCCGCAAGTGTCTCTTCTACCGGCGGCATCAACGAATACCCCATGTCTCAGCACCTATGATAGTCACAACCCGAGTAACCACCTCAAGTAATTCCTCAGCCGCTTTATTATTGTGCGTGGAATGTTCAGAGGTGGGTGCTCAAAGTCCGCAGACTCAAGAGATTCAGCGTCCCCCTCGTGAACTGAAGAGGCGCCGAAGCACGCTTCAGGGTCACGAGAAGGATCAGCTGGATCTGGGGAGAGAGCGAGCGATAGGGACAGACCAGTCTCTCGCTCCTCAGCCAGATCAATGCGAGAGCCCCATGATGAAAGAGTGGGTGCTGGCTCTTGGAAGTAAGCGAGACGAGGGCGAAGCATTTTGACTGTAAACAGATCGCAATGCTCGCACCCGCCCAACACAAAAGCAGCATGCTCTTCCCCCAAACACACAAAATAAAACTGGTGCGTGTCCATTTCAGCCATATAGCGTAATCATGGAAACACACACTGCTTGCTTTGCTTCGCTTCACACTCATTCTTGGAAAGGAGAAAAGGTTTTCTGCACACTGCCTAACAAATTCTAACTCCTAACAGAGGAAAGAAAGTTCTGACAACTTGAGAAGCACAACACACACAGAGTGATCTGAAGACAAAAGATCTGACGATGCACCTGTGACGCATCTATTTGTAGCCCTGATAGAGATGCATCCAATTGATGTCACCAGCAGAGGTTATAAATTTATTTAATTTCATTGACGTGTTGCACACATATTCACAGCTGATCACACCTAAAGCTGTTCCCAAAGCGCTAAAATCAACGCAGCATCAAAGTGTAGCTTTTTGACAGGGAACAATACTTCAGCTGAACATTCCACCAGTCACAAGCTTTAGAAAATTGTGCATCATGCATTAGAATGAGAAACAACTATTTCTGGGCTTAAAAGATACAAGAACTAAATCAATGTTGAACATTTTATCTCAAAAAGGGGACAGTGTGGCCCCCCGTGTGCTACTTAAAAAATTATTCACACAAAAATTTTAATTCTCTTATCATTTACAAATTTAGATTTTTAGAAGAATATTTCAGCTCTGGAAATTACAAAAAAATGGCACACCGTCATCCTAGATGAGGTTGAAATGTAATCTAAGCATAATCTCAACATGTCAAGCAGAATTATCCATTATTTTAGTGGATTACCTGTATTAAAGGAGCTTCAAGTGTTCGTGCCTCTTTTCTGTGTTGACATCAGACACACTGAAGAAGATCCGTGAAGCTCTCGTGATTGTGAATATATCAGTTTAAAAAAAAAATTCAGATCGGACAGTTAATTCCTTTTAAAGTCGCTCGCAACTGGCGAACTTTAAACACTTGTTATAGTGCAGCGGTTGATTGAGAGGTGAGGGGTGGTTGTTTGCTCATATTTTAAAAAAGATTTACACTTACGCTGTATTTTTCTTTGCTTTTGTTTCCAAGATCTGCGCTTGGTTTTCCAAAACTTGTGAGTAGAGTTTTATGTAAATTAGGGGGTGTATTGGTAAACTAGTTCTTGATCGACAGCTCCTCCTCTAGCCAATCATTCGAAGAGGGGAGGTGATGTCACTCCAATGTGACTCCAACGGCTGCTGCTCAATCGCACGATGGTAGATGAAGATGGATAACTGTCAGATGGCAAATCCTGGACAATCATACATAATTTAATATAACTATATTATTTGTGGATGATAGATACGCTGCTTGTGTCCGTTTTGAGTATTTTCTGCCAGCTCTAGGACACAATTTGTTGTCCGAGCAGGCCATTATCATAGTCTATTAACACATGTATCGAGTAAACTGAATTTAGTTAGCAGAATCTTTAGTTTAGGCATTATTTAAGAGTTCCTTGTGTCATGGAAAAATCTTTGAAGAATCTCTCTAAGATGCAAAAAAAAAAAACTCTCAGATTCCAGGGTGCAAAAGTTGAAGTTTATTGAGCCACTAACAAACTTGAAAAGGCCAGCTGTCCGTTCTGAATGCACAGTTCCAAGTTCTCAGTTATATACCTTTTAGTTATTTTTCTTGGACCCATTAATCTCTCAAGTCCACTATCTCTGACCAATGGGCCCACACTTTACATTTTCCCATTCACCACCATTATCTCCCAGGCCTTCTATTTTTTATCTAATGGTGGAAAGTCCTTCACTTACCTATTTTTAATTGTTATCTGATTTCCATAGAATATATTGTTATCTACTTTCCATAGAATAAACTACTTCACACCTTGTCAAAATGTAATGGCCTTTTTACACACCTGATTTTAATGGTGACCCAGATACGCATCTGTTTCTCTATTATCCTTTTACCTTATAATAACATTACATTGGTTACCTTCATTTGTTTACACATAATATTGATTAATGCTTTTAGAAAATACACAATATATTCCCCCCTTTGCGACTTCTCACAGTCTCATCCTATCACACTCACCCAGAGTGCAATCTCACAAGGGAGTCCCTTCTTTTTCCATTATTTGACCAATGTAGGCCATGCATTCCTTTATCCACAACTGGTTTTATGGAACTGCACTCCGGAGGGAAAAGGATCAAACCTGTCTTCCATGACCCAAAAAGGGTATCAAACCAATTTCCAAAAGGCTGATCTCTTCCTGCATTGGAAGTCACTTCTTCTCTTAACTTGTGTCATTTCTTCATTGCTTTTGTAAAAGAGCCATCTGGGGCTGTATTATGTGGAATATGTGTACAGCAATCAGTTCCAAATATTACACAGACACCCCCCTTATTCGCCAATAGTCTGTTTTGCTATGCCATTTTACTAGTGGCCGCAAATTGATCTAATGCCTTCATTGCCTCATCTGTGTAGTTAATGGATCTTTGCTGGTTGTAGTAGATATAGTTGATCCACTCTATGTTTTTGTTAGCTGTTATCCATACAACATCCACTCAAAGCCCGACTTTATCTCATTTCTAGCCTTAAATTCTTGAGGTATCCCTCTGAGTTGTCCAATTGCATCTAAATAAACATTGGGGTCTGGAGCATACGCTCTCTTCGCTCTGTGTCTGCCTTGGACAATTTTCCTTGTTGCAGTTTGGATCTTAGATTCAAAGGGCTCGATAATCTGCTACAGTTTCCGTTTGTTCCTCTTAAATTCTTATCACAGGAGAGACCAAAGTTTGGTTTTCACTGTTTGTAAGACAATTTCCTGAGCACACCCAGACACCTTGGGGTTATAATTGTGGTGAAATTTTTTCCTACCGTTGCTGTTGCATATTGTAAAATCTGATAAATCTGATCACATCTTTCTTATAATATTTTTTTTCATCTAAGTGCCATGTCACTTTACAGTTTTCCCTTAAATTTTCCCATATTTACTTCCCCTTTAGATTTGTTAAAGCATTCATATTCCAGTTGTCGATTTATTGTATACGCTAGGGGACTTACCCTTTTTCTATTATCTACACCAGCCTTTGCATTCATAACCCTTCCATATCATATTATCTGTAGTATCCTGGATTTCCCAGAAACACTAGGCATTCTGCTGGGCAAAACAATGTTTTCTCTTTCTCAACGCAGTTTTCTGCATAGTACCGAGCACAATGCCTGTAGTCATATTGATTTGGAACAACCGCTTGTTTTACCGTATATTCGGCCCATTTGTACCAATTGATTTGTGTTACGGTTGTGACGTAATGCAGCTGTGTTGTTTCTGCTGTTGTTGCTGCTGTCTTTTTCTTCTTTAGGATTGGTCCTGGATCTAATGCAACGCTATTGGTGGTTGGATCAGAGAAGAGGCCTGGACTATAAATTCCCCGGAATTCCTCTAGAGGGTGCTCTGCCTTTGATTGCACCTGGTGTTGTGTGTTTTTTCAGTCGGTGAAAATGTAGCACAATAGTGTGTTTCGTGCTTTTAGCTTGTGTTAAGAGTATTGTTTAGCTACTTTTATACTGTGTGATATGTACTTAGAACATCAGTGCCAATGATCTCATCTGTAATTGTGTGTATGAGAAGCCGTAGGGGGTGAGTGCCTTGTTTTTTTTGTAGGCCGAAAGGCCGTTATTTTTCTCCTGTTTATTGTGCTAGTTAAGGAGATAGGGTATTTCATTGTATGTTTTGTTTCTTTTAATTGATTTGTAGGGAAGGTAGGTTTTTTTGTGGTAAAGTTAGTTCCGTTTTGTTTATTGTTTTGGCATTCGCTCACCCCTGAAGATCTTGCTTCTAATCTTTTCCTCTGTTTGTTTGATTCTTTGTTTCCGTATTTTCAAGATATTGTTTTTTTGTGAATGTTAAAACAATGCTGCTCTGAAAACAAACCAGAGAGCAACAAAATAACAATAAACTCAAGCTAACTAGAGGAATTGGTTTTGTTGTTTATGTTACCCCCCCCCCGACCTAGACCAGGGACCGTAACATAAATTGGGGGCTCATCCGGGATATATCAGTGAAGGTAGTTGATATTAGTTACACACGCATTTGTTGCCTGGTAATTTTCCTTTGGTGCGGGACAAATTTGAGGAAGTATAAGCATGGAGTTTGACTTAACGTCATTTACGTTGTCTCCTACCACGGAGGAATTTAATAGATGTCGTAAAGCTGATTTGTTACAAATTGCAGATTTCTTTAATATTGTTGTTCCTAGGGAGGTGCAAAAACAAGTTGTTAAAGAGAAGTTGTATAGCAAACTGGTGGAGGCTAGAATTTTGCCGGATGAATCTGTAGATGGGAAGGGTGCTGAGGCAGCAGTCGATAGAGATAACTTTTCTTTTCCTAGCATAGATCCTAGTCATTCCCGATTTGATCCTATGTTAGCGATTAAATTGAAGGAGTTGGACTTGCAGTTAAAAAAACAGGATTATGACGCGCAGCTTCTTCATTTTCGGACTCTGGAGTTAGAGGCTGATAGCAAGTTTAATTTACGCAGGTTGGAACTTCAAGCCGAATCGCCATCTAATGTGCCTGTGCCTGTGCCCAGATCTAGACCACCATCTCCTCGTTCGCCAGGGAGGGTACCAGTTTCATCTACATATAACCTACCCATTATCTCCTCTGTTGGTGCATCTGTGACCAGCTTTGATGTGAGTAAATACATTACACTTGTTCCTCCTTTTAGAGAGACGGAGGTAGACTCGTATTTTGTCGCTTTTGAGCGCATAGCAGCTACATTACATTGGCCAAAAGAGTTGTGGTCATTGTTATTGCAATGTAAATTAGTGGGTAAAGCTCAGGAAGTGTGCACATCTTTACCTATTGAGCAAAGTTTGAATTATGATACTGTTAAAGCTGCTGTTTTGAGAGCATACGAATTAGTACCTGAAGCTTATCGACAGAAATTCAGAAACCATCAGAAAATTACCAGTCAAACATTTGGTGAGTTTGCTCATGAGAAAACTGTGTTGTTTGACAAATGGTGTGCAGCAAGCGGAGTTACAACAATTGAGCAATTACGCGAACTCCTGTTGCTAGAGGACTTTAAAGGTTGTGTTTCAGAGGACATCGTGGTGTATCTGAATGAACAGAAGGTCTTGTCCGTGACTAGTGCAGCTGTTTTGGCAGATGAATTTGTGCTCACGCACAAAACAGTTTTTTCTCCGTCTGTGTGTAGAGAGAAACACGGTTCATCTGTTGAATTTCCTGTGAGAAACAGCTCGAGGGTTTTTTTTAAGGGTAAGGGAAAACGAGAGAATAGAGAGGTAGCCTCGAGTGTGTTTCGTAATACAAATGTGGCTCGTGAGGGAGAGAGGCGCGTGTGTTTTTTCTGTCGCGAGCCAGGGCATTTGATTGCAGATTGTAAGCGCTGGAATCAGAGTAAACCCCCTGAGAAACCAAAGGCAGTTATACTAGGTCAGGCTCTAGTTCATACTGCTCCCTCTGCGTTGAATTCTATTAATCCGCATACAAATTTATACTGCCCATTTATTATGAATGGTTCAGTATCTCTTTCAGGTGAGCAGGGAAATTTGAAGCCGATTACGATCTTGCGAGATACTGGTTCGGTTCAATCTTTTATTGTGGAGAGTGCACTAGATTTCTCAGAACAGTCATACTGCGGGTCCAGCGTGTTAATCCGTGGCATTGAACTTGGCTGTGTTAAAGTTCCCTTGCACTCCGTTTACCTCCAATCTGATTTGTTCACTGGAGTTGTATGTTTGGGAGTACGTGCTCAGCTTCCAATAGAAGGAGTAGGTCTGATATTAGGCAATGATATTGCTGGTGGTAAGGTGTTTCCTCAGCCCATTGTTGTGGACAAGCCAGATATGTCTGAGTTTTGTGAGCAGGTTGATGTAGGCCAACAGTTTCCTTCTGTTTTTACTGCTTGTGCGGTAACCCGTGCTCAGGCTAGAAAGTTTGATGATGTTTTAGATGTGTCTGAAACATTTATGATGGATAGTGTTGACCGAAAGGAATGTGGGCAGGATGTCTCTCCTAATGTGTGTGTTTTTGACCAGGATGTTGCAGTCCAGTTTGAATCTATGTGTGGAACTGGAAAGGAACAGCTCACCGTAACAATTTGATACACATGTTCTAATAACCATTCTTCTTCTACTAAATCTATTGAATCTGCTTCATATTCTGTATCTACTGGTGTCATTGTAGTTTGAGGGGGCAATGTCTCAGGCAGCTGTATGGAGAAGATGTTTGGCCCACCAAACCTTTGCTCGTAATCGTTGCGGGTAAGTCTATATTCATATTCATATGTATATGACTGGTCAAATGCTCTTTTCTTTCTGGATTCTTTCTCTGGAGTAGCTTGTTTCTGCTCAGCTTCATTGGATAGACCATTCAAGGTCCTTGAGGTTGATTGTAGGGGACTCCTGTGGTGGGCTTTCTGAGGTTTGCTCATCAGGGGATCCTGGATCTCCTTGGGACGTTTCTCCGGTAGGCCCTGGTTCGGGGGCAGCAACCGTCCCAAGTACGTCAGCAATAATATCATCCATATCAACATTTCTTTCAGCTTCCACTCTTTCTTCTGCCTCCTGTAACAATTCTTCCACCATCTGTTCTTGTTGTCTTGCTTCATCATTTTCAGCTGTTTCTGAATCTGTTGTAGCAGAACGAGCACTTTCTTCTTGTTCTTCTCTCTCTTCTTATTCCTGTTCTTGCTACTCTGGGACATGTACTTCAGTTTCTCTTTCTGTCACAGGGGACTCTTCCCTTACATTCTCTTGTCCTTCCTCTGCTTCTCTTTCTTCCTTCGAGGGTCCTCTGTTCGGCTCTTGTGGGTCTTCTCCTGTCTCAGGTTGCTGATCTTGTGGCAAATTTCTCATTTGTGGCCTGGTGCAGTGATTCAAGTGATACCACGTTTTTCTGCCTCTTACCTTTACTGCTGTCGGAGTTGCCTGTCTCCAGGAACTATTGGGCAAGGCGATTCTTCCTCTTGTTTGGGTCCTCTGCTTTGTTCCTGTGAACACATTTTTTAATGTATAGTGGTCAGCTGTCTCATATAGGCTTTTAGTTCCATCTCTAACTGTTCCAAGGACAGACCTTCATATGGCCCTCTTAGATAAGACACCGGCATAGGTCTTCCTGTTCCGTTCACCCTTTCCACCATTCCTTGTGATTGTGGATGGTAGACACATCCTAGTCTTTGTTTTATCCTTAGTTGTTGTATTACTGCTTTTTCTGCTCTTTGGATAAATGCCGAACCATTGTCTGAATTAATATGAGATGGCATCCCAAATCTTGGAATTACTTCTCTTGTCAGGAATTTGATTACTGTTTGTGCTCCCTGATCCGCTGATGGCAAAGCTTCTACCCATCTGCTGAACCTGTCTATTATTACCAGCATGTATATTTTCCCTCGAACTGGCTTCATCATGTCTACATAGTCCATTACCAGATGTTTAAATGGTCCCTGTGGCACTGGTATGTTTCCTATTGGAGCAGATGTACCTTACCTGACATTGTGGTTTTTGCATATTTCACAGTTTGCTAAAAATGTATCTACTGACGCTTGCAAATATGGGGACCAGTAGCCTTGTTGTTTTATTTTTCTCATTATCTCCCCCCTTGTGCAATGATCAAATCCATGCGCATCCGAAATTATCATATTCAGGAGTGCTACTGGAGCCAATATTTGCCCTTCATGTGATCTCCATATTCCATTCACATCCCTGGCTGCCCCCTCTGTTGCCATTTTGTTAATTCGGGTTGGCCAGCTTGGTGTTGTATTCATTCAATATCATCTAAATTGGGTTGAATTTGCAGTATAACCTCTACTGTGGCCATTATTGCCACCTGGCATTCTGAGGCCTTACGCGCATAGGTGTCAGCTGCATTATTTCCTTGGATGACAAAGTCTTTCCCTTTTTTGTGAGCCTGATATTTAATTATGGCCAATTTCTTTGGATAAATCATTGCTGAAATTAGTTTAATTTATCTGATCATAGTGCTGAATTGGAGTTCCGTCACTCTTTTTAAACCCTCTTTGTTTCCAAACTGCCCCAAACAAAAGACACACTCCGTGTGCATGTGTGTAGAGTCTGTGTAAATATTTACATTCTGTTTTTTGCAATCAGGCAAGCTTTGGTCAGTGCTTTTAATTCTGCCAGTTGTGCTGAGCATGGTTGTTCACAATGCTGGACCATGACTGGCACAAAGGTTTCTCCTTCCTTTTTCACTATGGCATACCCAGCATGATTCCCTAAATGATCTCTGAAGCACGATCCATCTACAAAATAATCTGTTTCTGCTCCAGCCATTGGGGTTCATTCCAGATCAGGTCTTAGGCGTGTGAAAGCCAATGAGTTTGCCACACAATCATGTGGTGTCCCTTCACCCTCTAAGGGAATATAATTTGCTGGATTTACCATTGTGCACCTTTTTATGGTTACATCTGGATATGTCAACAATGTTGAGTATGTTAGGCTTCTCATCTGCATCAATATAAAATTCCCTTGTTCTAGTAGTTCTATTATTTTGTGATGAATATAAATCACAATCATAAATCCATAGTTACTGCAGAGGCTTTTTCATAGGCATAGTAGACTGCTGCTAATCCTTGATGACATGGTGGATATCCTTGCGCTACGCTGTTCAGTTTTGTACTGTAATACGCTATGGGTTGTTTTCATCTCCCACTACAACGTTCCTGCATCAGAACTGCTGAGACATACCCACCTTTTCTATCCACTATGTACAGATGGAATGGTTTAGTATAATCTGGGGTGGCCAGTGCAAGTGCTGTCTGGAGTTCTTTCTTTAATGACTCAAAGGCTACTAATGCATCAGCATCCCAAGTCAGCCTACTTCTAAGATTTTGCTGGCCTGTCTGTTTCATTAATGCTCATAAGGGGCCTGTTTTAATAGCATAGTCTTCTATCCAGTCAGCACTGAACCCTGTCATCCCTAAAAAGGTCATCATTTGTCCCACTGTCGTGGTTGTGGTGCTTTGCTTATACCTTCCAATTGGCTTGGTGATATTGCCTTGGTTTGGTGTGCAATAATTCGTCCTAAATATTCCATCTGTGGTAGACAATATTGTAGTTTATCTTTAGATACTTTATGACCTCCCTCAGCCAGTTTAGTAAGTATTTTGATGGAATCTTGTTGACACTGCTCTAATGTTGGTGAGAAAATCAATAAGTCGTCTACGTATTGTATTGTACTATCAAATCTGAGATATTCTAGATCAGCTTTCAGTACTTGATTGAACACATGCTGCGAATGCTTGAACCCTTGAGGCATTCGGGTGTATACATATGTGGCACGGTGGTGGGCGGGGCCGGGTCGTGATTCAACATGCCCGGTCCCGTATTAGGCTAATCAAGCCTCCAAGAGGGTTAACTGTGGATGATGTGCGAGAGAGAGAGTTATGCCAGTCCAGTGTTGGCCTCAGAGAGAAAATTAATTCTGTGTTTTTTATGTTAAGAGTTTATGTTCACCAAGCCCACATTATTATTTGGAATTAAAAGCCTTACCTTTGAGTTCATCCCCACTTCCGTGTCCTCTTTCCTCTTCAGAGAAGCCGAATTTCTTTACATTGGTGCCGAAAGCCCGGGAAGGAAGAGGGATACGCCGTAGCGGAGTTCTTGCCACTACCCCAACGAAGCAGCCGCGGCCATCTGCCGGGGGACGAGGAGCCCAGCTGCCTGGACGCGGAGGAACGGCCGAGGGGAGAAGGGGCTCCTAGCCGACCGCCTGGAGCGGTCATGGCTGCTGCCAGGGATGGAGGATGCCCCTACCAGCCGCTGAATTGCGGTGGGGCCGGGGGAAGACCGCCGTCCGCGAGCAGGGAGGGGATCGCGACTGACCGCCTGGAGTGGGAGAACCGCTGCCAGGGATGGGGGAGTCCCCTTCGGCTCCCCGAGAACGCGCGGGGCATTCCGTCCGCCAGGGGCTGGAGGACTGCCTCGGATCTGCCTGGAGAGGTGCGGCTGCCGTTCGGTAGAGGGTGGAGGAGTGGCTGAGGAACAAGCTACGGCATATCGGAGAACCGGCGAGTAAGGTTTTTTTTTATCTCTCTCTTCTCTCTCTCTCTCACTGCTGCTCTGCATTGGCCTTTTCCCTCTTTTTTAAATTATCGTGTTTGTGGGAGTGGAGGTACTGCAGGAAGGACACCCCCCCCCCCCCCCCCCCCGCACATTTTTATTATTGTTGTTTCCCTCCCCTTGCCCCATCCCTCATCCAGGTAGATGGGGATGACCTGCCGGCAGACTGTGCGGGAGGCGCCCCCCCCACACCCCACCCCCCCCCCCGGGGATGTACGTCAGGCCGGGGGTCCCCAGCCTGAAAGAACGAGGGAGGGCAGGGCCGGGTCGTGATTCAACATGCCCGGTCCTGTATTAGGCTAATCAAGCCTCCAAGAGGGTTAAAGGCCAACCGCGGATGATGTGCATGAGAGAGAAATCATTCACAGACATGTCTGTTGTCTTATGTGTTTGTATTTTGAGTTCTCCATTAAAACTATAATTTATACGTTAAGCCGGTTTCTCGCCTCTTCCTTGCCTGTGAGCATGAATTTCTTTACATCATATTGTTTACCTTGATAGGTGAATGAAAAAGCTGTCTGCTTTCTTCTGCTACAGGAATGCTGAAAAAGGCAGAACACAAGTCAATTACAGTAAAGTAATTGGCAGCAGGAAGAATATTAGTCAGCAACGTATGCGGATTGGGCACCTCCACAGGCCAATCTTCTGTCAAAAATCTGTCTTTGCTACTGGTAGTATAGGTGTATTGCAACAGCTTGATGTTTCAATTAATACTCCTGCCTTGAGTAGCCCTTCAATAGTCTTTTTAATTCCTGATACTGCCTCTTGTTTTAGTGGGTTTTGTTGTTTCCTTGGAGGCCATGTTCCTGGTTTTATTCTAATTCTAATTGGATTTGCGGATTTCACTAACCCTACTTCTGTGTTATGTTGTGACCATATTTCAGCTGGCACTTGTTTTTCCATTTCTGCCATTAGTTCTTCTGTTTTTTAATCTAACTTTTCCTCGGTAGTAATAATCACTACTTTGGGTGTTCCTAGCATCTTTGTGGTGCACAAAATTTGTAGGTGCATTTTGTCCGGCGATTCAAAGATATGGGGATTTTCTGTCTTTTCCCACTCCATTTTTTCTGCTTTTTTCATCATTGGTCCTAAGTCATTTGGCTCTCTTCCCTTGCTTACGTATAGAGTTATGTGTGGGGTTGAGTCTGGCACTTGAAACCATTCTTCTATTAAATTACTTTTCTCAATTTGAATTGCGGCCCCCTCTTGTACTTTAACTATATATTTTGACATTAATGATTTATTGATTTTCTGTTGCTTTGTTTTACTCAGCCATTCTTTCTCCAGGTCTGGATCTCTGTCTGTGTCATATATTAGAGTATAATGATATTCAGTCCCAGGCACATTTGGTTCGTACAGCTGTGCTTCAATGTATTTTCCCTAATTCTCCTAACCAATATACATTTGCCTGTGGGCCTTGAGGTTTCTGATATTAGAAATGTGATTTTCACTGCTGTTCCTTTTACTTCTATGTTTACTGGAGCCGTCATTGGAATTAGCTGCGTTTTTCCTGAGAGTCCTACTGCCTTTACATATTTTCCAGACTGGGGGAGATGAGAGGCATAGTTTGGACTTATACTGTACATGTGAATGTGGCTCCAGTGTCTAACATAACTGGTGTTATCTTGCCCTCTATTTTAACCTGCAGCATAGGTTCTTGATCAGCATCAGTTGATATCATTGGAAGCTGACCCCTCCCCGTAGGATTCTCTGGGCATCCCAAGTAGCCCTATGGTGGTCCATGCCATGGGTTGAGTGGACCTTGGGCCTGTTGTTGATAGCCTTGTTGCCAGGCATTGGCGTTTGCCTGTTGTTCCGGGAGACAAGGATTCATAGGGCAGTCTCTTCGCCTGTGCCCTAGTTGATTACATCCCCATTAGGTGTCAATGTTTCTGGGCCCATCGTTCTGTCTTCCTCTTCCTCTTCCTCTTCCACCTTGAGGTGGTTGATTCCAGCCTCTGTTTGGTTGCTCTGGAAAATGATAAATTATCATTGGTGTAGGATGTTGCATTGCTTGTCCTGGGGTTGGCATTACATTTTGAGGAATTGGTATCGGTGGCATTGGGGCAACTTGTGTTACAGGTGCAGGTTGATACATTGGTGCAAGTGGTACATATGGGGCCACAGGTGTTGTCAGCACATTAGGGACCATTGGTGTATGTGCATTGCTTGGGATCACTGGCACAGATGCATTTACTGGTGCCATTACTGTGGTTGGTCCTTCCTTTTCTCTCACAATGCTTTAAATTTTTTCCTTTTTCCTGTCAGTTCTTCCAGTTGCAATTGTTCCAAATTTTTATGTACTTCTCCCTCCTGCTGTTTCAGTTTTTCCTAATTTTTCCTGTGGTGTTCTGTCTTTGACTGGTGCAGGCATTGCGTCTATTATTCAGGAGCAGAAAATTGCTGTCATCCATGAGTCTTTTTCTGGGTCTCTTTCCATTTCCATTTTCCATCTCTTTAATTCTTGGTCGATGTAGGATTTCAGGTTTTCATTTTCTCCCATTGGTTCTCCTTTCAATGCCTTCAGATCCATGCTTGTTGGATATTATTTTCTTAAGGCTGCCCATATGTCATTATGGTATCTACTGAATGTTATTTCATCCATTGTTGTATCATCTATTGCTACTCCCCATCCTGCCCTGTTCAGTATGTCCACTAGTTTGGTCCCGCCTACGCATCTGGCAATCAGGGCTTTAATGTCTCAAAGCACCAGAAGTGTCCCTATTGCGCGTTCTTCAACTTCTCTGATCCACTTTCCTGCTCCTTCATATATATCTCTGAGGGCAGCCAGCAATCCTTTAAGGTCATGATTGGCCCATGGTACATAAGAGTCATATTTCCCTTTTATTACAATAGGGTATTTTAACACTTGCTCATACTGCTGGGACCTTTGCCCATGCTGCTTTGTTTCATCCTCCATCTGAGAGTCTCATGCTGTCCTTAGATTTTTCCTGATTTCTGTTTAGTCTTCCTGCCTTACTCCTTTTCCACTTCTGCTCTGGTTTTGCTGGCATATCTTCAAGGTAAAGTTTTCCTGAGACTTGCTTGATTTCTCCCTTGGACCTGTTCATGGGGGTACTTGTTTCCAGGTACTCATGTTGCCTGTTTACTATCTACTTAATTTCATTAGGGTTTCTCTTTCTTCGTGCTCTATGTATTCTGACACCTCTGCCACCTCAGTACTGATGGCCTCTATTTAGTCTAGGATCCTTTGTTGTCTTGCCATGCTTTCTTCTATTTGTCGTAGTGTAATTTTACTTGCATTAATCTTTGGGCATTCTTCCATGTTGTGTGCCTCTCTTTGCTCTCTAAGTTATTTCTCCCTCTGTTGCTTTCCATATTTTTCTAGGTCATGTCTTATCTCTTGTCAGCTTGGTGCTCTTTGATACACAAGTTCTAGATATGCCACTTGCACCGTTCCTTTCAATTGCATGACGGCCATCTGACTTTTTTTCATCTGCCTCAAGTGGTGGTGCATATGGGGGTGGTCTCTCTATTTTTTCTTCTTCCATCTTTTTTTCGTCCTGTCTTTCCTGTTTCATCAGTCTTATCCCTTTAATTTTGAATAGATGCATTATCATAATTTCCCTGTCTCTATTTATTACCCTTTTCTCTCTTTTATCCTTAGGCTTGTTATTCTTTATCAGTGTCTCCATTTCTCTACACACACTCATATCAAATGTTCCCTCTGCTGGCCATTTTGTGTTCAGCGCTTTTGTTCTCCTCTCCCATTTTCTAGAGACCTCTCTTATGACGTCCCTGTACACCGGAAGTTCGATGCACATTTGGTCTGTTGGTGTTAATGCCATTTCTCTTTTACCACTCTGTATGTTTCGTAAAGCTATTTCCTTCCAACTGATGCAAGGCAGTCATGTTCAATTTCTTCCAAATTGGTTATTCTAGTTAGGTTTCTTAATAACTCCTTTTTCATGTCTAGAGTTAACTCTCTCCTCTGCCCTGTGTAGTCTATGTACTCTGACTCTCTCCAAAAATTATCACTGATTCCCTTTGTTTCTATAAAATGCCTTTTCTAAGCAAAATCTTCCAAATCTTCAGGCCTGCGGGGAGCTACCTTTTTTTCAAAACCGGTTTGCTTCTGCATTTTCTTTAGCCATAATCACTGTAAAGGAAAACATTTCTTTGTCTATGTCTCATCTAATTATTGTACTTGTCCCCTCAGGCTGTTGCCTTTTCTTTTCCTCTCTATCTCTGAATTCCCCTGCTCACAGGCCGCACTAGTCAGCCTGCCAGCAAGGGAGGGAGAGAGAGATAGAGAGAGAGAGAGAGAGAGAGAAACAGGTGCTTTTATCTGTTTATTAATGCTTGTGTTTCTCTGTTTGGATTACATCGATTGCAATTCGGCAAATGCCCAAACAGTCAACATTTTTACCTTTGGGACAAACCACATTTTTTCTTCTTCCATTTATTAATTATCTATCTTTTGCACCTACTTCTCTGTTTTACATCATACTTGCCACACAATGCAACACAATTAATGAAAGCATGCATCCAAGCAAGCACAAAAATAGTACGGTTAGCACTATCAGCACATATACACAAATAATGTAGTTAATTCTACACATGCTTCATTATTATATGCATGCATACATTTTAATAATAACCCACTTCTTACTCAGCATGCGCTTTTTAATTACTTCAACCTTTTTAAATGTCCTATTGACCACCTATGTAGGAATTTCACTCCATGCCCCCTTGGGCCACCTGCATAGGAATTTTCGCTTGCCACTTTCAGGGCCACCTATACAGGAATTTCACTCATGCCTCCATGGGCCACCTATATAGGAATTTTGCTTGCCTCCTTGGGCCACCCATATAGGACTTTCACTCATTCACTGCCTCCTTGGGCCTCCTACATAGGAATTTGATCTTGCTTAAATGCTTTCTTGGGCCACCTATATAGGAATTTAATTCACTCACTGCCCCCATGGGCCACCTACATAGGAATTTTCTTTCTTTCTTTCTTTCGTTTTTGGAATCTGGAACCCAATTCTACTTTTAATCAATCAGTCAAATTAGTCTCTGTCCGGGCTGGCAAAGCCTCCAGGGTAACGACTTACTAGGTCAAACTTACATCAAATCACACAAATACACCTTTAAGCAAAAATGCTTACCTCAGTTTTTGGCGCCAGTGGTTTTGTGTAATCTGCATGGGCAGACCCCTCAGCAGCCTCGCCACCCTTTTGGCCTCGATCCAACCCTGCTCACAGTGCCAAGATGTCATGGAAAATCTTTGAAGAATCTCTCTAAGATGCAAAAAAACTCTCAGAGTCCAGGGTTCCTGATACCAAAGTTGAAGTTTATTGAGCAACCAACAAACTCGAGAAGGCCAGCTGTCCATTCTGAATACACAGTTCCAAGTTCTCAGTTATATACCTTTTAGTTATCTTTCTTGGACCCATTAATCTCTCAAGTCCACTATCTTTGACCAATGGGCCCACACTTTACATTTTCCCACTTGCCACCATTATCTCTCAGTCCTTCTATTTTTATCTAATGGTGGAAAGTCCTTACCTATTTTTAAAAAAGTCTTAAATCTTTTTTCCATAGAATATATTATCTACTTTCCGAAGAATATATTACTTCACACCTAGTCAAAATGTAATGTAGTTTTTCCACACCTGATCTTAATAGTGACCTAGATACACATCTGTTTCTCTATTCTCCTTTTACCTTATAATAACATTACATTGGTTACCTTAATTTGTTTACACATAATATTGATTAATGCTTTTAGAAATACACCATACTTGTTTGTAGGTTATTGGATGCATATCTAAAAAAAAAAAAACAAGACTGGGTTGGAGTGGATGTTCGATTCATGTTTTTACTAGCTGTATCAATGTAGTTGTGAGTTCAGAACCCAAATTGATCTGCTTTTCCATGTTGCTGAATGTGCCATTATGTACTGATCCTTCATTGGCATCATTGGCATGGCTACATGTAGTTTCTTTTTCCATGATACTGCAGCAAAATCAGAAACAAGTGACCAAGCATCCCCACATCAATAAATAATGCAATAAAGTTGGCTTGATGTTGGATGTTCTTTATTCACAAATAGTCACACATTTAGGGAACATCTCTGTAAAGGGAATATAAGGGAAAGGAGGAAGCGAGAACCAGATTGATAATATAAATAAAAGATTTAATGATAAACTTAAACAAAATACACAAACACACATGACGGTCAGCTGACCGTAAACGATCTCTCTATTATCGAACCATCTTCCGTAGTCGGCCTTTATCCCTCTCGGAGGCTTAATTAGTCTGATAAGGGACCGGGTGTGTATAATGACGACCCAGCCCCGCCCTCCGCCTTATCACATTCCTCCCTTGTTCTCGCAGGCTGGGGATGATGTACATCCCCTCTTTCCCTGGGGAGGGGTATACGTGCCTTTTGCCCCGTCCGCTGGCAGGTCATCTCAGTCTACCAGGATGAGAGAGGGGACAAGGGGAGGGAAACAGAAATAATTAAAATAGGGGGAGGGGGGGGGGGGGGGGGGGGGTACTTCCTGTAACAGTGTAGTAACCCCCCCCCCCCCCCCCCCCAAAAAAAAAAACACTGTAAAATTTAAAAGAGAGGGACTCTTACATACAAGACTGACAAGTACACTTATACTATCACTTGGAAATGGGCAGAGAGTCTGTTGGTGGACACATACAACTATACAATAAATTGCTTATGGGTAGTTAGTCTATAGGTGGACAAATACAGCTATACAATCAATTGGAAATGTGCAGTTAGTTTGTTGGTGGACACAAACAGCTATAAATTTAATTCATAATGGGCAGTTAGTCTGTTGGTGGACACATACAGCTATACAATCAATTGGAAATGGGCAGTTAGTCTGTTGGTGGACACATACACCAATACAATCACTTGGAAATGGGCAGTTAGTCTGTTGGTGGACACATACAGCTATACAATAAATTGCTTATGTGCAGTTAGTCTGTTGGTGGACACATACAGCTATAAATTAAATTGCTAATGAGCAGTTAGACTGTTGGTGGACACATACAACTATACAATCAATGGCTAATGGACAATTTGTCTGTTGGTGGACAGAGGCTAAAGAGACCTATGTAATAAATGTGTTACTGCGGACCCCCGCCATGGCCTCCAAATCACAGATCTTGCCTGTGGGAACCCCTGAATCAATGGGCGCCATCCCCTAGCCCGTAAAAACATTTTTGGGGCTGACGCGCAGCGTAAACAAACCCACGTACAGTTCCCCATTTCCTAACAGCCAAGTTACCACTGTTCGATTCTGCTTCCCTTTTGTAGGGATGGGGTGTGCAAGGCATTTCACAAAAGAAATCCAGATCAGTTCTGGTGTCTGGAAGTGATTGGACTTTAAAGGTCAACCTTGGTCAACATCTGAAATTTCCTTCTGAAGCCACCATTATCACCTTGAGCCCAGATGTGGTGTTGTTGTGTTCTATCTCTATATGTATGCTACATTCTACCACTAGGCGGCACTGTCATAAAGTAGATATTAGTAGAGTAAGAGATGAAGAGAGAATGTCTACTGAATGTACCAAGCTTGCTACAGTGTTTTACTAATAACGATGTGTAGTAATGTAAATGCTCCCTGTTGAATTAAATAGCTCTTGTTGAACTTTCTGGCGTTCTTCAACACTACATTTTGGTGACGAGTTAACCTACGTTTTTTGCTTGTTTTTACTGATTTATAATGGCTAACGTGCCTCCGCCTCCGATGTTTTTGCCTTGCCCGGGAGAGCCGCCGATGCCTTTCGACATGTGGATGCGAATTTTCAACAACTACATGCTGGTGATTAATGCAACAGGAAATGCTTGGCCTGAGGCTCGCAAGAGAGCTACATTACTCCATTGCCTCGGAGTCGAGGGACAACGCACTTTCTACTCATTACCAGATACAGGTGACACGTTTGCCTCTGCTGCAGATGCATTAAATAAACATTTCACACCCAAAGTTAACATTGTAGTGGAACGTCATGCTTTCAGAAAGCGGACACAAGCGCCTCATGAGACTATTACACAGTATGTGGCTGCATTACATAACCTTGCTTCGAAATGTGCTTTTGATGATAAAACGGACGAAATGATCCGTGACCAGCTAATCGAACATGTGACCAACGCCAGCATCAGGGAAAGGCTTCTTTTCGAACCAGATTTAACCCTGGATAAAGCTGTTACAATTGCAACTCAAGTGGAATCTGCTGTCCAGCAAGCTAAAACTATTGCAGCAGGTGATAGTGTTTCAGTGCAAGCTATACAGCCCCGTCCATATAAAAAATACAAACATCAAATTCGCCCAAATAAATCTGCCAATGCGACTGTTACGTCCTCTCGTAGCTGGTTCTGACAAACATGTTGCTAATTTCCCTAAGTGCCCTGCAGCCAAGGCAATGTGTAAATCTTGTCATAAAGTTGGACATTTTGCACGTGTTTGCCGCTCACTCAAAACCAGTGATGTACATGAGATAGAGCTGCCTGAACTGACCGTGCTGTACTTGAGAGACTCTTGCCATGCATCAGAGACACTTTTGTGCAAAATTAATGTCAGTGCACCTGCTTCCATTGTCAAGGAGCTTGATTTAGTTGTGGATACAGGCTCTGCAGTTTCCATTTTGCCACAACGCATCTACGATAAGTGCTTCAGCGACATACCACTGCTTCCACCTACTAGTCGGCTGGTGACATACACAAGGAAAACAATTCCTGTGCTTGGATGCATACACGTCACAGTGAGTAGAGGAAGTTCTACCTCCTCAGCCAAGTTCTTTGTGGTAAAGAAAGGCACCCTTCTCATGGGAAGAGATATTATGGCTGCCTTAAACATCTGCATTCAAGGGAACACTGTCCTACCTCCGTTCACTACTCCTTCTGTACCTGTGTTGACTACAGACTCTACACCCGCATACTGCATTCCTGATGCTCCTGACATCGGCTGTGCACGCAACTTCGTGCATAAGGTGAAAATCGACTATACTGTCAAACCTGTACGTCAAAAATTACGACGTACTTGCTGAAAGCTGGTGTCATTGAAAAGATTGATGCATCACCCTGGGTTTCACCTATAGTAGTAACTGGACGTAAAACTGGTGGAATAAGAATGTGTACAGACCTCCGTGAACCTAACAAAGCCATAATTACAGACTGTTACCCCCTGCCTCATGTGGATGAACTGTTTGCAAATCTACAAGGTGCGAAAGTGTTCTCTACAATTGATCTGGCTAATGCATATTACCAGCTGCCTCTCCATGAAGAGAGTCGAGACCTCACAGCATTCATCACACATGAGGGTCTTTTCAGATATTGTAGGGTTCCCTATGGCCTTGCATCTGCCCCTTCAGCCTTTCAGAAAATGATGGCTGACATCCTCAAAGGTCTCCCAGGTGTCCAGAATTATTTGGATGACCTCATTGTCTACGGCACCACCCCTGCTGAACATGACCAGAATCTCAATACAGTCCTCCAAAAACTGAAAGAGGCTGGACAACTGCTTAATGACAAGAAATGTCATTTCAGGAAGCCCTCTCTACGCTTCCTAGGCCATGTCATCACTGCAGATGGCATTCTACCTGATCAAGAACACATCGATGCTGTCCTGAAAGCCCCGCCTCCATCTGACATTGCTGCCCTGCGTTCCTTCTTAGGCCTAGTATCATGGTACTCAAAGTTTCTGCCTAACTTTGCTACAGTTGTGGCTCCTATGCGTGCATGTGCCAGCGACAAAGATACCTTTACATGGACTCCTGCAGCTAAAAATAGCTTTGAAGAAGTTAAACAACTTCTTGTGAACAGTTCTGCACTTGCTCTGTTTGATCCTTCTTTACGCCCTGTAATATCCACAGACGCAAGTGACTATGGACTTGGCGCTGTCTTTGCACAAGTACAGTCTGACGGCACAGAGAAGCCTGTAGCTTTTGCTTCCCGCACACTAACTGCAACAGAGCGAAAATATTCTACAGTTGAAAAAGAAGCACTTGCCTGTGTGTGGGCTGCAGAAAAATGGAGAACATACTTGTGGGGACGTCGTTTTACTCTCCGCACAGATCACCAGGCTTTGACAACACTACTCAGCACAAAAGGAATCGGTAGAGCTGGAATGCGTGTTGCCCACTGGTCTGCACGTTTACTCTGTTTTGACTATGATGTCATTTACCGACCAGGTTCTCAGAACTACACAGCTGATTGCCTTTCACGCCTACCCTTGTATGCACCTGCTGACTCCAACCTTGATGCAGAACCTGAAATGGTGGCACAAATTTCTGCTACCCTGAGCTCACTCCCAGTGGATGACTTTGACTCTGCTTGCTCTGTTTGTTCTGAGCTGTCAGCCTTGCGATCACAAATGGAAAGTGGTTGGCCTGCCTCTATTAAGTCAGTAAGTGAAATACTGTCTCCATACTACAAGATCAGAGATGAACTCTCAGTCAAGGATAACTACATCCTGAGAGGTGTAAGGCTCATTGCACCACAATCACTACGACACACTCTGATCACACTTGCACATGAGAGTCACCAAGGGGTCGTCCGCACAAAGCAACGCCTGCGAGACCTGTACTGGTGGCCAAAGATGGACTTGCAAGTGCAGTCTTGCATAGCTTCATGTGTACTTTGTCAGTCTAATGATAAAACAGCCAGAACTCACCCTGCTCCTCTACAACCTGTTCCATTGCCTGATGGGCCATGGAAGAAACTTGGCCTTGATATTGTTGGACCCTTCGACACAGCTGTTCCTGTCTGCAGGTATGCCATTACTCTGACTGATTACTATTCTAAGTGGCCTGAGCTTGTTTTTTCACATACTGCCACTACTGCAGACGTTATTCAGTTCCTGACATCGGTCTTCAGTTGTCATGGTAACCCAGAGAATATTGTCACAGACAATGGCACGCAGTTCACTTCTGCAGCTTTTGCAGCGTTTCTTCAGGACCGAGGTATATCTCACAGCAGAACATCAGTTTACTATACGGCTGCTAATGGAGCTGTTGAAGGATTCCATCGCATTCTCAGAAGTTGCATTCAAACCGCAATTCAACAGTCACTGCCGTGGAAAGAGACTGTTTTGAACTGGCTTCAGGTGTACCGTGCAACACCACATGCAGCAACTTCCACCTCTCCTCATGAACTCCTTTACGGAAGGAAAATGCGAACTAAACTGGATATTCTTCCCCTGCAGTCTGCCACATCTCCACTGGCTGCTTTTGCTCATGATGCAGTCCAGAGACAGCAGCATATAATGAAGCGTTACACTGATGTTAAACGTGGTGCATGCACACCTTCTTTCAAACCAGGAGAGAGAGTGAGAATAAGAAAACCTCAGCATGTACCTAAAGCACACCCCAGATTCACTCACCCAGTAATTGTGAGAAAAAGAGTGGGGCCAAACTCTTTCTTACTAAGTGATGGGAAGATTTGGAATGCATCTCACCTGGCTCGTTTTTCCTCGTGGCTGAACAAGACTGTGACTTATCTAGCCTGTCGCACTCTGACAACCGAGCCATTCCTGACCTCTCTAACGAACAGCCACGTGTTAAATACAAGCCTAAGTGGGATAAGGACTATGTCATGCTGTAACGTGAAAATGAGAAGCTGAGATGTTTGATTATTTTGTTAGAGTATTACCGCTTATGACCTAGACACCTTTAAAATGTTAAGTGAAGGTTAATTCTTATGTTTACACTTAGGTGCACTGTTACATGTTTAATGTGCCTTATGTAAAGTTACTTATTCACCATATTCTGTGTTAATGCTACCTAGGAAATATGGGTATAATTTTGTTTAGTTCTATAGTATAAGACAACTACAGTCTTGCCTTATTTTGATCTGCTCTTTACCGCTAACACTTCTTTTATTATGGTGTAATCTTTTACAGAGAAGGGAGATGTTGTGTTCTATCTCTATATGTATGCTACATTCTACCACTAGGCGGCACTGTCATAAAGTAGGTATTAGTAGAGTAAGAGATGAAGAGAGAATGTCTACTGAATGTACCAAGCTTGCTACAGTGTTTTACTAATAACGATGTGTAGTAATGTAAATGCTCCCTGTTGAATTAAATAGCTCTTGTTGAACTTTCTGGCGTTCTTCAACACTACAGGTGTCATGGTCAACATTAGCAAGACAAGTCATGATGATTGAGCTTACCATCCCATGGGAAGAGGGACTGGAGACAGCCTATTAGAGGAAATTAAAATATGCTGATCTGACTGCAGAGTGCAGGGAAAATGAATGGAGAACTGCACTTACCCTGTGGAGGTTGGGTGTTAAGGATTCATGGGAACATCAATGCAGTGCCTATTATAAGACAACTGTGTCACTGGATCTTAATTAAAGAAGTCTCTGAAAGAAATGACAGAAAAAGCTGAGAAAGGGAGCATCTAGTTATGGTTAAGACTGAATAAAAAAAGTTGGGTATGCAGAGGAAAAGGATAAAGGCAGTATGGAGAAATTAGAGATATGGAGCATTTGCAATGTTTGATGTGTGGTACAATTACGTTGGGGGAAGGAATAACAAGAGCTGGTGTCTGTCCACTATGCTAGCTAGGGTTGTTGGAGAGGTTGTTGTGCATAGTGTTGCATTGTGAGGTAGTAAGCCTTATGGAACCATGGGCACCGAACATGCATTAACTGTGCCAGTGGGGCTAACACAGCCCTAGCCACCAGGATGGTGCACATGGTCTTATGGGATGTTATGTGGGTGGGTATGGTATAGTATGTGCAGCAGATGTCAGCATGGCAGAGGCCTTGGGACATAGGCTAGGATTTCTTCATAGTTGTAGTCATTGAACCATGTCTGCATGTTAGAACTTCTAAAGCAGGAATGTCTTGATGTGTCTACAAGAATGAGAGGCAAAGGAAAGGGTCCAATAATGCAGGTTTTGACAGCTACCTGTGAACCCAATTACAAATTCAATGTATTTCATCAATACATTTACATTTAGTCATTTAGTAGACACTTTTATCCAAATCGACTTACAAATAAGACACATATCAAGCAATTTGCCATACAAAGTTTAACAACATCTGCAGTAAAGGACTGGCAAGTTCTTATAGTGGCTGGAGTAGTAAAGTTGTTTGAACAGAAGAAAGAGACAGACAGTTTTTTTGGTACATTAAGTGCACGTTAAGTGCAGTAGTAAGTGCAATTAGTGTGGGCTGGTTAAGTGCTCTCGGAACAGATGTATTTTTAGCTGGTTCTTAAATGTTGAGAAGGTTGTGCAGCAGATTGTGTGATTGTTGGAAGTTCATTCTAACACAGAGGAGCAGAAAAAGTGAACAACCGTGTAATAGGCTTTGAGCCTTTTTGTGATGGGACCACCAGGCGTCACTCGTTCACAGACCAAAAAGAGCAAGTTGGAGCATAGACCTGAAGAAGTGAATTGAAGTAAGAGGGTGCAGTTCTATTGGCTGTCCAGAAAGCCTGAGTCAAAGCCTACAGCTTTTTCCATGCTATGTGTAATTACAATTAAATGTTTCTTTTTTCCTATCGTTTTTGCAACTGACTGTAAACAACAGAAAGGGAATTTGAAAGAGATTTTTCAATAACAAATGGATTGTGTGAATCTCGTCTTTGGACACACATTACATAGAACTTTTACTGTCAATACCCTGTGAAAAGAAATCAGTTCTTAACTTCTTATGGAGTTCACATAGAGTTCAATCTTAGGATTTAAATAATAGATATAGAGATCATTCAAATTAAGATCGTGATTAAACGGAAAGTCAATTTTATCCATCTTTAATCCCTATGATATTTATTTTAAGCCATACTTTTCTTATATAGATTCAACAAAATAAAATCCAATTCTTTTCACATACCTGTCACAATGCTAGAACATGTGTAAATTTGAGGGGAACTGAATTAATACATCCACTAAAAATCACCTGAACATCAGTTGATTCAAAATTTAGCAATAATAATGGCAGAAACGTAAAGTTAGTTGACATTTACTTTGATATTTTACTTTGATATTTTGTTATTTAATACAATCACATTTGTAAGTATGACTTAAGTGCCCAAGTACTTTTGGGGGCCACTGTAATCTGCATGCAGATAATGCACAAATGTATGTTTATTTGGTTTATTTGTGCATTTGTGTGTCTTTGATCATGTATGTATTTGGTATTTTGCAGATATTTAACCAAAGTGATGTTTAGTACACTTACCACAATCCTGCTACTTAAGGACATGTAGTGAGAACAATCTTGGAAAGTTCAACACTCAGTTATGCTAGATGATCAGTGTGTGAATAATTTATGGGTGTCATATACTGGCATTTACATATACTGTACATCTGCCTGTGCTAGTATTTCATATTCAGTATTATGTATGCAGGCATTTGTGTGTGTTTATGTGTGTCCAACAACTTGATTTTCTGTCTCTTTCAGCTTGTTATCAGAGTGGCATTCGTGTACTGCAGGAGGAGCCATCTGGAAGCTGCCCACACACATGTGAGAGCCGTGCTGACTCACACAAGCGCACACACAGACACACTACCCACACACTTGCACACACTGCAGATATTTCAGCCTTATTGGCTTACAGAAACAGCTAATATCTGACATTAAATGTGTGTGTGTGGGCAGGGTTAAGTGGTTTACGAGGACTTGTTATTAGGTTACAATCTGGTAAATACAAGGGTATTATGCTATACATGTTGTTTATAAGGATATGTCTAGAGTCCCCATAATTCAAATCGCTTAAAAAACATACTAAATGATGTTTTATTGAAAATGAAAAAATGCAGAAAGTTTTTTGTGAGGGTTTGGTTTAGGGGTAGGGGTAGGGGATAGAATCTATAGATCGTTCAATATAAAAATAATTATGTCTATGGAGTGTCCTCATTATTATCTGCACCAACATTTAGTGTGTGTGTGTGTGTGTGTGCATGTGTGTGCATGTGTGTGTGTGTGTGTGTGTGTGTGTGTGTGTGTGTGTGTGTGTGAGAGTGCTTGCGTCCATGTCTGTGTGTGTGTGTGTGTGAAGACAGTCATAATTTCTCTGACACATGAGACTGTGTCTGTTAAAAGCACAAGCTGACCTTACACTGATACTGGCACCTGTCAACTGAACTTACAAACTATTAGACAGTCTACTTCATCAATATGACTGAGAATAGAAGCAGACAGATAGACAGGCAGGCAAAGCAAGACATACACCAATCAGCCACAACATTAAATCCATCTGCCTAATATTGTTTAGGTCCCCCCCGTGCTGCCAAATTAGCGCCAACCCGCATCTCAGAATAACATTCTGAGATTATATTCTTTTCACCACAATTGTACAGTGTTTATCTGAGTTACTGTAGTCTTTGTCAGTTCGAACCAGTCTGGCCATTCTCTGTTGACCTCTCTCATCAACCAGGCATTTCTGTCCACAGAATTGAAGCTCACTGGATGTTTTTGGCACTATTGAGTAAATTCTAGTGAACGTTGTGTGTGAAAATCCCAGGAGATCAGCAGTTACACAAGTACTCAAACCAGACCGTCTGGCACCAACAATCATCAATGCGATTTTCTGCCAATCATGTGGCAGTAGTGCAGTGCATAAAATCAATCAGGTACAGGTTAGGAGCTTCAGTTAATGTACACATCAACCATCAGAATAGGACAAAATGTGATCTCAGTGATTTTGACTGTTGCATGATTGTTGGTGCCAGACAGGCTGATTTGAGTATTTCTGTAACTGCTGATATCCTGGGATTTTCTTGCACAACAGTCTCTAGAATTTACTCAGAATGGAGCTGTAACAGGGCGGAGGGCTGGGCCAGGTCGTGAAATGCGTACTTGTGGAGCCCCGAGGGCCAGCTGTGTGCCAATGCGTCTGCCCTGAGGGGAGCCTCTGTTTGGGCATACCAGAGCGGGCAGTGGGAGGTGTCCTGAAAGGCGAACAGGTCTACCTGAGCCTTGCAAACTGTTCCCAAATCAGCTGGACCAACTGGGGGTGAAGCCTCCACTCTCCACTGGGCAATAAAGGCCAACTGTGGATGGTGGTGCGACAGAGAGAGAGCGTTTACGGGCAGCTGTCCATCCTATGTGTGTGTTTGTGTCTTTTGGTTTATTTCTTCATTAAACTATTATTTATATTGTCAAGCCAGTTCTCAGCTCCTCCTTTCCCTAAATCCCTTTACACTGGTGCCGAAGACCAGGGAAGGAGGAATGATACGCTATAGTGGACTTTTCGCTGCTACCATCCATCACAATGGAGCATCTGCTGGGGGACGGAATAGCCGTTGGCCTTTTCCCTCTCTTTTAAATATGACTGTTTTTTTGTTGGGGGGTAATGCACTGTTACAGGGAGTACCCCCCCTATTTTTCATTATTGTTTTCATTTCAGTTTCCGGAAGGCGGGGATGACCTGCCAGCAGACAGGGCATGAAGGCACGCCTACCCCCAGGGAAAGGGGGGGGAGGGGGGGGGGGGGAGGGTGTACATCATGCTGGGGGTTCCCTGGCCTGAGAGAACGAGGGACAACTGGCGAGGAACAAGGCACAACTTTGGAGGTATGCTTGGGGTCATTGTCCATTTGGAAGACCCATTAGCGACCAAGCTTTAACTTCCTGGCTGTAGTCTTGAGATGTTGCTTCAATATATCCACATAATTTCCTTCCTCATGATGCCATCTATTTTGTGAAGTGCACCAGTTTCTCCTGCACCCCCACAACATGATGCTGCCACCCCCAAGCGTCACGGTTGGGATGATGTTCTTGCAAGCCTGACCATTTGACCTCCAAATATAACGATGTTCGTTATGTCCAAATAGTTACATTTTTGTTTCATTAGACCAGAGGACATTTCTCAGAAAGTAAAATCTTTGTCCCCATGTGCACTTGCAAACTGTATTCTGTTTTTTTATGGCAGTTTTGGAGTAGGTAAGTTTCCTGAGGTATTGGCTGATTTCTTTTGATTTTTCCATGATGTCAAGCAAAGAGGCATTGAGTTTAAAGGTAGGCCTTAAAATACATCCACAGGTACACCTCCAATTGATTTCAATTAGCCTATAAGAAGCTAAATGGCTAATTGCCCAAAGGCTTGACATCATTTTCTTGAATTTTACAAACTGCATAAAGGCACAGTTAACTTAGTGTATGTAAACTTCTGACCCACTGGAACTGTGATATAGTCAGTTAAAAGTGAAACAATCTGTCTGTAAACACTTGCTGGAAAAATTACTTGTGTCATGCAAAAAGTAGATATCCTAAACAGCTTGCTAAAACATCTAGGTTACGTATGTAACCTCCGTTCCCTGATGGAGGGAACGAGACATTGTGTCGAAGAAGCGACATATGGCTATAGCGACGCAGGGCTATTGAGCACCGAATATGCCTCTGATCTATGAAAAAAGGCCAATGAGAAGTTGGCAGACAGTATTTGCCCGGTCACGGTCTTAGGATCACAAATGTGTTTGTCGGACCGAACTCCAGGCAAGTGTCCCTAACAGAGAACGCTTGTAGGTCCCCGACCCTCTTGATGGAGGTGAGTGCGATCAGCAGGGCCGTCTTTAGAGAGAGGGCCCTGAGTCCAACTGATTCTAGTGGCTCAAAGGGAGGTCTCTGGAGACCTGCGAGGACCACTGAGAGATCCCAGGAGGGGAACAGGCTTGGCCGGGAGGGATTCAATCTCCGGGCGCCTCTTAGGAACCTGATAATTAAGTCGTGTTTTCCCAAAGACTTGCCGTCAACTGCATCATGGTGGGCCGCGATGGCAGCAACATACACCTTTAGGGTGGAAGGGGAAAGCCTCACCTCCAGCCTCTCTTGCAGAAATAAGAGCACTGACCTAACTGTGCACCTCTTTGGGTTTGGGTCTTCAGCCAGGGAAGAACACCAATTTGCGAACAAGGGCCACTTCAGGGCGTAAAGATGCCTGGTAGAAGGGGCTCTGACTTGGCTGATTGTGTCTATGACGGCAGGTGGTAGACCAGCTAGATCTTCCGCGTCCCATCCAGGGGCCAGTCGTGGAGGTTCCAAAGGTCTGGGTGCGGATGCCAGAGCGTCCCTGTCCCTGAGAAAGAAGGTCCTTCATCAGGGGAATTCACCAGGGAGGGGCTGTCGTGAGGAGTACGAGGTCCGAGAACGAGGCCCGAGTAGGACAATTAGGAGCCACCAGGGTGACTTGTTCCTCGTCCTCCCTGACCTTGCACAGCACCTGTGCAAGAAGGCTCACTGGGGGAAATGCGTACTTGCGCAGCCCCGAGGGCCAGCTGTGTGCCAGTGCGTCTGCCCTGAGGGGAGCCTCTGTTCGGGCATACCAGAGCGGGCAGTGGGAGGTGTCCTGAGAGGAAAACAGGTCTACCTAAGCCTTGCCGAACTGTTCCCAAATCAGCTGGACTGACTGGGGGTGAAGCCTCCACTCTCCACTGGGCAAGCATTGTCATGATAGCGAGTCCGCCATCACATTGAGGTTGCCAGGGATGTGAGTGGCACGCAGCAACTTGAGTCTCCAAGGGAGGAGACGATGGCCGAGTTGTGACATGTAGCGGGAGCGTACGCTGCCTTGGCGATTTATGTACGCCACCGTCGTGGTGCTGTCTGATCTGATCAAGACGTGCTTGCCCTGAACTAGCGGGAGAAATCTCCGCAGGGCAAAGAATACAGCCAACAACTCTAGGCAATTGATGTGCCTTCCAACGGCACACAGCTGCGTGCCCATTGCACACGGCGCCCCAACCCAATTTGGAGGCGTCGGTCGTGACCAAGACACGTCAGGAAACCTGCTGCAAGGGGACACCTGCCTGCAGAAAGAAGAGGTCTGTCCAGTGTTTGAATGTTTAGTGGCAAGTGGGGGTGACCATCACACGGTGCATGCCATGGCGCCATACTCGTCACGGGACTCGAGTCTTGAGCCAGTGCTGAAGCGGTCTCATATGTATCAACCCCAGTGGTGTGACCGCCACGGAGGACGCCATATGCCCCAGGAGCCTCTGGAAAAGTTTTAAGGGGACCACAGTGCCTGGCCTTAAGGTGGCGAGGCACTCCAGCACTGACTGTGCACGCTCGCTGGGGAGACGCACTGACATTGAGACTGAGTCTAACTCCATGCCGAGAAAAGAGATGCTTGCTCTTTTCCCAGTTGACCTGAAGCCCTAAACGGCTGAGGTGCCTGAGCACCTGGTCCCTGTGGGTGCATAGTAACTCTCGGGTGTGGGCCAGGATGAGCCAGTCGTCGAGGTAGTTGAGTATGTAGATGCTGGCTTCTCGGAGTGGGGCAAGGGCTGCCTCTGCGACCTTCGTAAAGACGTGAGGGGACAGGGACATGCATCACCTTGTACTGATATTCCTGACCGTCGGTGTCAAGGCAATATTGAGACGTGGAAGTACACGTCCTTCAGGTCTACCGCTGCAAACCAATCTAGATGCCAAACGCAAGTTAAAATATGTTTTTGCTTGAGCATTTTGAACGGGAGTTTGTGCAAAGCCCGGTTGAAAACTCGCAAGCCCAAAATCGGTTGTAAGCCGCTGCCTTTCTCGGGTACGATGAAGTAAGGGCTGTAGAGACCCTTCTTCATCTCGGTTGGAAGGACAGGCTCTATCACGTCTTTGAGTAAGAGGGTCGCGATTTCCGCGTGCAGGGAATTGGCTTGTTCAGCGTGTATTCCGGGGAGGGGGGGGGGGGGGGGGGGTTGGGTCCTGGCAAACTGAATTGCGTAACCGAGTCGGATGGTCCTGGCCAGCCAGTGTGATGGGTTGGGAAGTGAAAGCCACGCATCCAAGCTCCATGCTAGGGACACTAACGAGACGATTATTTTTACCCGGCGGGGCTTCGCAGTGGGGCGGAGCAGGTAGTACAGTGTCGGGAGGCAGGGGTGCGTCCCAAGGCTCTGGTGCTGAGAAAAGACTCTAAGCACTTACCTTGCTCCGCACACCCGGCAGGGGGCAGGTCAGCAACTGAGGATGAGGTCCAGTGGACCTCTAGACTCGTCGGAACCGGCCGGCTGGGGGACAACAGTCGTGGAGCTGGAGGCAGGAGATCTGCGTTCAATGTGCTGGGACTGTTGAGATCTGTCGGCAGAGTGCAGTAAGAATGGCATTTGCGGGCCAGGTGACCCAGAGACAAAGGAAATAGCTCTTTTATTGAGAATGTGGGTACCGCAGCCCCAAGGGGGTGTGGCAAATTAAATAAATTCAAACAAGGATTCTCCTTTCGGCCCTCCACCGGGGGATGCAGTGGTCTGCTAAACAGCTCTGGAGCAAATGTCTTGGTCCCTGGGTCGATTGTCTCAGGACCACTTGGTAGCCTTCTGGGTCCTCGAGGGGGTCCGTGATATGGGGGCATGCGCATCCTGCGGGACGCTCAATGGCGGTGCTGAGAGTTGGGCCCGGGTTGAGGCAGATGGCCTCCGTCTGCTTTTTCACTGCGGAGAACTGCTGGGCGAAGTCCTCGACATTGTCGCCGAGACAGGGGTGTTGAGGAAGCATGTCTTGTACGTCTCGCACATCTCGACCAAGTTCAGCCACAGATGACGTTCCTGAGCCACAACTGTGGCCATCGCCTGCCCAAGTGACTTCGTGGCCCTGAGGGCGAGATTGGTCGCTGTTCCTGCAGAACGTCAGGATCAGGACTACCCTCGTTCAGATCTTTGAGTGCCTTGGCCTGGTGGACTTGCAGGAAGGCCATGGCATGCAGGGCAGAAGCGGCCTGTCCGGTGGTGCTTTAGGCTTTAGCTGCCAGTGCCGACATTGTCCTACAGGCCTTGGAGGGGAGCACAGGGCGACCCCACCAGGTGGCGCCGTTCTCGTGGCATAGGTGGATTGCAACTGCCCTATCCACCTGGGGAATCGCCGTGTAACTGTGGGCCGCTCCGCCGTCAAGGGTAGTGAGAGTGGATGAGCGAGGGGCTTTTTGACGAGTGGAGAAGGGTGTCCTCCATGCAGTCATCAGCTCATCATGCACCTCCAGGAAGAAAGGGACCGGGGGGGGGGGGGGGGTGGGGGGTGTGGCTGTGAGCGACGCGCAGACCCAAGGAACCAATCATCCAGCTGCGATGGCTGTGGGGAGGATGGAGGGTTCCAGTCCAAGCCCACCCTGGCAGTAGTCCGGGCAAGTACATCAGACATCTGGGCATCAGCCTCAGCCTGGTCGTGCTGGCCTGAAGGCGGCAGCCCAGATGAGTCATCCGCATCAGATGCCGGACCACTTTCTGATGCAGCGGCAAGCTCATCCAGCTCTAGGATTGCTCTCTTGAAGGAAAGCCGCAACCGCAATGTTGCCATGGTCATTGGGGCAGTGGTGGCTCAGCGGTTAAGGCTCTGGATTACTGACCAGAAGGTTGGGGGTTCAAGCCCCAGCACCGCCGAGACACCACTGTGTGGCCCTTGAGCAAGGCCCTTGATCCTATCTGCTCCAGGGGCGCCGAATCATGGCTGACCCTGCACTCTGACCCCAGCATAGCTGGGATATGTGAAAAATAAATAATTTCACTGTATATATGCAGAAATGTATGTATAATGTGTGACAATTGGGCAATTAAATTAAATTAAATGTTCTCGCGGTGAGAACATGAACCATCCACAAACGCTGCATCGGTGTGATCGCAGCCCAATCACACGAGACAGCGCCTGTGGCCATTTGAAGCGGAGAGCACTCTACCGCATCCAGGAACTACACAGGGGCGAAAAGGCATCTTTATAAAGATGTGGCCTGAAAAGGCTGTGTATTGCTCTTATAGAGGAAAATACTCTTTTAGAGAAAATCACTCTTTTAATATAACTCTTAGTTGCGCTGTCGAAGTGCCCAGGGGCAAACTGCACTGCCGTCCATGGAAGGAGACACCTGTTGAAGTGCGCCAACACCAGATCGCTCAGAGGTAAGAGGAACAGGTGTGTGACTCGCCACTCGCTGCATACACGACCATCGGCTCCGCAGAAAATTTCTGAATGAAACTGACGCATTTCCCCGCCTTTATAGGCAGGCGGGACATGCAAATTCTGTCTGCCAACTTCTCATTGGCCTTTTTTCATAGATCAGAGGAATATTCGGTGCTCAAGAGAGACCCCTAGTGTCGCTTCTTCGACACAACGTCGAAGTGAGTGACAGACGGGGAACTACAGCCATTAATTTTGAGGATGTCCAATTCAGGGCTAAGCTCAGAAAATGGGGGCATTGGGAACAGTTTAATGGGATAGTTCTCCAATAAATGAAAATTCTCTCATCATTTACTTTCATGACTTTCTTTCTTTTGCTGAACACGTGGACTTAAATATTGATCTGTTTCTTCCCCACACCTATTATATTGCTTCTGGAGATATCAATTTAACCACTGGAGTCTTATAGATTACTGTTATGCTGCCTTTATGTGATTTTTGGATCCAACATAGACACAAAGATTAAATTTTTATGACTATGATATGTGTTTTAAACCTTATTGGTCAATGACCCATATCTCTTAATTTGCTCTTGTTTGTAAGACAGCATGTTAATGAGAGCCAGCTGATAAATAGGTGTGCAATGTGTATAAAACTCACTCTCCTGACCTCCTGATGCTAGAGGCTGTAGCCTTTAGCCTCCTTGTTAGTACACCAACCTCCCATGTCTGAGACGACGGTTCGATGTTAATGTGTGTTATTACATTCTAAATGTCAATAACTTATAGGTTACTATTGTAACCCCGTTCCCTGATGGAGGGAACGAGATGTTGTGTCGAATGAAGTGACACTAGGGGTCTTTCTTGAAGGCCTCGATTACCTCTGAACTTGAGAAAAGGCCAATGAGAAATTGGCAGACAGAATGTCCCTCCCCCAGACATACGGGTATAAAAGGAGGGAATCATGCATCTGTCCATTCAGTTTTTGCACTGAGGAGCCAAGAATGAGGTTTGGCCATTACAGTAGCTTAGTACAGCGTCATGGCTGGGGGGACGTGGCTTCGAATGAAGCAACACTAGGGGTCCCTATTGAATCAAGCAATGCGCTGAACCATATACGTGAATTGCTGACGTAGGTGCGGGCAGGCAGTTGCGTGCCAAAGCAGCAGGCTCCGTCAGACTGCACGTACCCTTCCCCAATGCCCCATAAAAACATCATAAAATTTTTAGGTTCCCGGCATCCCTGAAGGGGGGAACAAGCGACATGCCAAGCCTGTGAGCAGGCCATGCATTTTTTCTCTCTATGTTTCTCGCACAGAGTGAAAGCGGCTGGGGCCATTTAACGCTAAAACATGCAGCGGATAAGGCGTTCTTTTCCAACTCCTATTGTTTCAGGGGGAAAAGACCCCTTGGAGACCACATCCTGCCCAGGTCGGAGGGAGGTTAAATGTGGCGAATACATCACATGGGTTTTCAGGCCACATGTTGAAGTGGCGCGGTGGTAGATCCTACCTAGCAAGGGAGGAGTTGCTACAAACACAGCGACCAGGGGGCAGAGGGGACTGCTCAAGGGAGATGAGGGTCCACCGACCGTACTACAGAAAATACACACAGGGATATTCATCCGTGATGGCCAAACCCTGTGGAGCACCTATTCCAGTACAGAGTAGTTAGTACCCGTAGTGGGTCTGGTCAGGAATTCCTCTGCTGAATTCACGTACCAGAGGGCTAGGGAGGAAAGACATCCAGGTAGCACGAGCCTAGTGGACTCTCCTTGGAGAAAGAGTGCACTCGATCGTCTTAGTGGAGGGGAAGGGTGCTATGTGCAAGCGGAAGTAAGCTGACTTGGAGGACTGGAGCCAAAGAGATAGTGTCTGAATTTACCCAAGGGTGTAGAATCATCTAATATTGCATCATAAAATTTCATTGTCACTTCCAGTGTGGTTTCCTTCACTGGCAGATGATAGATTGGAGATAATGAGAGCCCACCACATTAGTCCGCCGAACAACACAGGCAGATCTTGAACAGTCATCATGAAGATGCTTCACTACAAAATCGGATCCTTTACAGGAGGTTATAACCAACATGGTCAGGTAAATAATTGAGTTAGGAATTTTGGGGGTTACTGGTGATCAGGGTGGGTGTGTATACCTCCCTTTACCAGTAATATTGAGGATGTCCAATTCAGGGCTGAGCTCAGAAAATGGGGGCAGTGGGAACAGGTTAAAGGGATATTTCACCCAAAAATGAAAATTCTCTCATCATTTAATTATTCTCATGCCATCCCAGAAGAAAGAATTGACTTTACTCCCTTTACTTGTGTATTGGATATTAAGTTTTGTATTTCTCTGATGTCACTGGCCAGTTGATGTTATTTTCTTTTGGTACATCAGAACTTACTTCACAGGGCGTAGCAATGCAGGCTACTGAGTAGCGGTGTTTGGATGAAGGATCCAGCTTAATTTATGAAAAATTCCCTGATTAAAATTTTTTATCTGCCCATATTTCACTACAGGCATGTTGTAGTATTGTTTCATGTCACTGGAAAACATTTGGGGATTGTCTTTTGTGAGAATGCCGGCAAAAAGCACAAACAAAACTACAGAGAAAAAAGATATTGCGGCTCCTCACAATAAAAGAGCAAAGATCAAGTTAGCACTGAGTTAAGTCCTGAAACAAGTAAAGTTGTGGAATCTTTGATGGCTAACATCGCTAGAATGATTGACTCTAAATTAGAGCTGATCTTATAGAAAATACATGATGTTTAAAAAAAAGAGAAGTGCAACGTACTAATAGCTGCATGGAAGAAGCGGTTCTACTCCGCCTGGAGATGAAGAATGGGCGAGTAAAGCTGGAACAAGCACACAGGATTGGCGAGAAGTATACTTGCCCTATGATTGTGCGATTTCACAACTTCACGGATCGACAGCGAGTGATGGACACAGCGAGGCAGCTAAAGGATGTGCTTTTTGGGGGGGGGGATTCAGTTTTTTTCAGGACTTCTCTGTGGAGACACAAAGGAGATGCCGTGGATTTCACAAGGCCAGGAAAGAGATCCAGGACATGGGACTTTGTTACTCCCTGACCTACCCTGCTACGTTGGTATTTAACAGCCCAGAGAAAGCAATGGCATTTATTGACTCTCTGCCTGGTCCGATTTAATGGTATATTGCATCCTGAAAGACAATTATTATTAGATATGATCAATTATTTAATTCATGCAGGGGCTTTAAACAGCTAAAAATTTGAATATGGCAATGGTTACCATGCTTCCTATGCGTAACAAGGACATGACCCAATTTGGGAGTTATAGACATTCATATCTCTTAAACAGTGATATTAAATTATATGCTAAAGTACTATCCACTCATTTAGACATATTTATGGATAAGCTAGTACATAACGACCTTTATTAACGGCTTTATTAAGTCACATAAGGCTGCAGATACTGTATGTTGCCTTCTTCATGTCATTCATGCTACTGGATTAATTAATTCACCATGTGCCTTGTTCCCCTTGAACACTGAAAAAGATTTTGATAGACTAGAGCAGGACTACCTCTGGACAGTCTTGGAAAATTTTGTTTTGGGTACAGATTATATTCATATGATTCAAATTATATATGCAAACCCTTCTGGCACAACTGACAATGTAAGTTGCTATGCAAAACTTGGCAGGGTTGTTCTCTCTCCCTACTTTTATTTGCTCTTTTTCTCTAGCTACGTGCACAAAAACATCCTATGTTGAATCCCATAATTTTTTGCAACACCTTACATCGAATTTCTCTTCATGCAGCTGATACAAAGTATTACTATACATTGGAATTACTATACAGTTGACTCAATTCCTCACATGCTCCAAACATTTGATCTTTTCAGTTATTTTTCTGGTTACAAGATAAATTGTACTAAATCTCCACTCACGCACTTAAATACACGTTCTTCCCATACTTCTCTGCCAGCTTGTGTACCTATTGCTTTTAGTTCTAGATATTTGGGTGTGCAGATCTTTCCATCCTTGCATACTATAGGATTATGAAATTACGCCTAAATGCTGACATAAATTGGTGGACTAACTCTACCATTATCCTTGTAAGCATGGATTTCAGTTATTAAGATGTACTACCTAGTGTCAATATTTTTCCTCAATGGTCAATGTTTTTCCTCAATGGTCCTTCTCTCTCCTCCTACTGACTTTTGGATCAAATTACAAGCCTTGGTTACCCCCAAATTATAACTACAATAATGCAGAGTACCAAGGAAGCCGGGGGCCTTGCATTGCCAAATTTAAAATTTCATTGTTGAGCTTTTGTTTCACATCCTCTTGGTGTATGGTTTAATCCCAGGGCGACCAACTGATGGCAACTAATTGAGGAAAATATAGCACTACCCCTCAGAAGACTTGCCTTATTCTAATATTCCTCTTAAGAACTCCAAGATACGTTTGGGGCCAATAATTTCCCACCTTTATCAGTGTGGTATTCAGCACCAATCATGGCTCAGAATAACCTATGTAAGATCTGTAGTTATTGTCTGTATGAATGGTGAGGTTGGCTTTGAAGTGAGGCCTTCTCATGGACCATAGAGGGTGAGAGGCTTTCTTGGAACTTTGAGTCCCAAACTCCCTAGGACCTCACATGGCATGGACCTGGTTCCGACGAGATCCCGAGAAGACCATGAGGGAAGAGTCAGAGCGAAGTCTGAGCAGTCAGACGAGCAGAAGATGAAGTGCGTAAAGACAGAAGAGAAGAGCCTGAAGAGACTGAAGAGGAAGAGAGCGTGTTCTTCCTGTTTGGAAACATTTGAACTGAAATTGGCCATATCCCCAAAGGTGTCCTGCACCAATCAGAAGTGACTTTTCAGAGTCACATGGTCAACTGGGCTGTCTTTTCCGACAGCTGATTATGGTCCTTTGTTTCAGATACTTTTACAAAATTCCTATAGGAAATATAGTGGTCAAGCCAGTCAGTTTGAAACTAAACTTTACTAATTTCGTCCCTTCAGCCTGGGGAGATGGTGTTGAAGTGTGTCATCAATGGTGAGGTTGTGACCTCTAAATGTGTTCATGATCTCAATTTCTGCGTCATGTTTGTCGAAATTGGGATGATAGAGGACAATATTGTCAATGTGCAAGGTGGCTTCTTGGGGAACCGTTAAGAACACAGTTTGGTTTGGTAGCCTTAGTTTTGTGGCTGTATCATGGTAGTCGTATGACAGTAGGACTTCGGTGGCTGGTGTGTTGACAAGCTATCGACTACCAGCTTCTTCTACCCTAGTTTCTGTTCCTTCGTAATGGGTAAGTTACGGATAAATCCTAACTCTAGGTTCTGAGGATTTACATGAATGGGGATTGCACTGCCAAGGCTGTAGGCCAGATGTATCTGAGAAGATTGCACAATGGTTGTAGTTGCAGATCTAAGGATTGTTAAGCCATGTTTAGGGGAACCAAGTAGGATGGTCTGATCTCACAACTTCTGACAAGGCATCCAGAGCATGCAAAGTGTTATTCAGAATTACAGAATGCATGTTTACCCAGGATTTTACCCAGACCCTGTAATTGTTCTTGTTGGTACAGGAGTTTCGTTACCTTGTGTTTGCGTGAGTGTTATTAAGTGTAGTGCATGCTAATGTTGTGAGTAAAGCATGCTACACTTAATTACAGGGGACACTATTGTTGTGGGTCTGGCCCCTATTGGAGTTGAGTTGTTCAAAATGTTTGATCTGGTTTGGATGGACCCACTTGTACAGTGGTGTCTGGTTTGGCTTTGAGATCTGGATTCGGTAAGCTACCGGGGAGAGCTTCCCTATGATCTCAAAGGGGCCTGACAAGCTTGGTAGGAACTTTTTGGAGATTCCCACTGGTTTAGCAAACTTGAAGTAGAGGTTTTCCTATCATAATAGGCCTTTTGTCCTTTGACACTGGTTTCCAGGTTTGTTTGGGCCCAAGCAAATGTAGTTTGGAGGTATCTGTGTAAATCAGTCACGTACTGATGTGCAGTATATGCGGTTGCAACACTGTCTTCTAGACGGTGCAGCAAATCTAGTGGGAGAGTCATTTCTCTTCCAGTCATCATTTCAAAGGGTGTGACCCCCGTGGTGCGGTGTGGACTAGACCTGATGGCCGTCAGTACAAAGGGGAGTTTCATATCCCAATTTTTGCCATTGCTTTTGACATACTTCTTGAGCATGCTGACAATGGAATGATTGGTTCGCTCAACCTGGCCTGCTGACTGGGGGTGGTATGCAATGTGGAATTTGGCTTCCACATCCAACATTTCCAACATTGTTTTCATCACAGTCGCCATAAATTGAGTGCGTCTGTCTGAGTCTATCGAGAGAGGTAGTCCCCAACGGCTGAACACATGGTTCATGGTTTCAGCCGTGTCATTGGGTGCTGGTAAACACTCCACCCACTTTGTGAAAGTACAGGTGAAAGTGAGGAAGTATTTGTTACCTCCCGCCTATTTGTGTACTGGTCCTATCCAATCCATCTGCAGATTGGACCAAGGGAATGTGACCTCCAATGGGAGCATCGTGGGCATGTAGCAACATCACCCCCCTATGGTCGGACAGAATGACCCACCGGGGTAGACCTGGACCATGGGGAACATAGATCAACAGGACTATATCAAGTTTCAGGTGTTGTTGTACCTGACATAGAGCTTTTAGCTCTTTTGAGTCATGTAAAGAAGGTGGTAGGAACTTTTGTGTCAGAGGATCCATCAACCGCTGCCAGATTGTCTTGATCAACGTGTTCCGTTCCTGAATGGCACTCAAGTTTGCATTGCCAGGTTGTTGACCCAGGTTCACAGTCTCTAGGCATTTTTGGGGATTTTCCAAGTTCTTTTTGTCAAACCTCTGTGCCAGGGCGGCGCTGAGGCAGTGGGAGGAGAAGCTCGCCTTTAACCCTTTCCAGCCTGAGCCCACAATTCTGAAAATTCCCTTCTGTGCCAGAATATGATATTCATATCAAAATTCATATTATATTCATATTCATATAACATCACACACCTGAACTCTGTAAAACATTTTGAAGAGAAGAGCTAGGGCTTTCAAATGATATAAATATATGTATGATTATTTAAGGCTAATCATCCTTTATCAATAAGATTTCACACAGCAATTTTTACAAAAATCTTCTCCGGCCACCATACTTTATCAGACAACTGCATTTTCAATCATTTTAATTACAAGCTAGAGGAAAACATAGACTGTATTAAATATTAAATATACATAATTTTGCGGGCAATGTAGAATAGCAGACAGATTAGAAATATAATCTATTGTTTAAAAGTTATGACCATTCTACTGATTAGTAGCAAACGGAATAAAACAAATATTTAGAATGTTAACCCTCTGGGGACGACGGACATGCTGGCGCGTCCTGCTGGATATTTTCGTCATTACAGCAGAAACAACTTAAAATACTTTTTTTTACTCATTTTTGGGTATACAGATAAGTGTAAGACATCATTAGAGACTATAAAGGGTCTACTTTTATTTGTGTACACTCACAATAACAACAAAACTTTGTGCTTTTGTAAAATAAAGAAAGTAAAAAGGGTGAGCTTTCAGCAGTCTCTGTGTTCACGAGCATATTTCAGAAACACATCACAAAAATTAACTGAAACTCTGCGAGTGTCATGACATCTTCCAAATGCGCAGGAAAGTCAATGAATCTGATGATGAACTTTATACCTTTTAAGGCACTGTTGGGGGCGTTCACCTTTTGCATTCATCACCTCAGCACATTAACGTATGAATAGCGCCCTCTGTGCGTGGGTGGGATCACATTATCGATAATTACCTGGGTCAGGAGAAACTGTACATCTCTTTAGTTTCATACAGATTACATTGCAGGAGAATATTTGTTTTAAATTTGAATTGTTTTATTTAAAAATAGACATTTTAAACTTTATTTAGACATATGTTTCATGTTTGTCTGATAAGTTCACTGAGTTTCAGTTAAGATTTGTGACATGTTTCAGAAAGATGCTTGCGGAGATGGCTGAAAGCGCACCCTGTTTATTTTCTTTATTTTACAAAAGCACGAAGTTTTGTTGTTATTGTGAGTGTACACAAATAAAAGTAGACCCTTTATAGTTTCTAGTGATGTCTTAAACTTATCTGTATATTATTTTATTTTAAAGTATTTTAAGTTGTTTCCACTGTTATGAGGAAAAAATACAGCAGGACGCGCAAGCGCGTCCGTTGACCCCTGAGGGATATTTAATAAAATGGGGCTACACACGCTACCTTGATGAGTACAATTGTCAATAGAGTATACCTTTGAATAGGAAGATCCCACCTTAACTTGGATCGTTCGACCTATTAAGAAATGCATTTTCCAATTATACATTCTACCATTGATATTCATATCGTCCACATTGATTAAATGTCCTTCCTTCCACATCATGTCATATACTTTTTCTAAATCTAAAAACACTCCCACCAGTACTTCTTTATTGATCTGTGCTATTGGGGCTCATGTGCTCAGATAGGAGACAATGGCAGGCCTTCATACAATCATAAAGCCTGGTTGAGGCCTGTAGGAACATTCAAATCCTGAAAAGGCACCAAAATCAAACAAAGGTAGTCCAAACAGACAACAGATCCCATCAAGCCTTGCTCAATTTACATCTAGATGTGAAATTCCGAAGGATCGAACTCTCAACTCCTACTGGATGAAATGCACAACAGATTTCTCTTCTTCAACCGAGTCGATTTAGCTGATTTCTCCGCCAACCCACCAAAACGACCTCCCATCATCACCAGAGGTTCTAGGAACTGAGTCGGAGTCAAGCGACAGATGAACACACATTCTACAAGTGTCCTCAAATGACTTAAGTAAGATGTTTACATCTGGGCAGAGATAGATTATTATAGTGTTTTATTCTTGTGTATCAACGTTATTACTTGTACAGTGTACGGACCGATAACTCAAGGTATTACTGTAACTTACTGTTACCATGAATGAGATTTGTTGTGTTGTCCTCCAACCACGTTGGGCTGTTTGTGCATTTTCGCCATCATGGGTGAGACCAGTCCATGATGCCAATATACATCAACACTGCACTTTATTAATAACACTGTACTGTCATAAATTATATTCTCTCTTAACATCACACTGGCAACTGACTATTAACCGACAATCTGAAAGTCAATACAGTACAATATTACTGTATACTGTGTATTCTATATTGTGTGTATGTTATACTGTACATTGTATATTATTATTTGTATAATGTGTTGTGAATAATTATGTGAATATTAAATATGTCAATTGTATTGTGTAAATCTGATGTTTATTGTTAATTAATATATGTCTCATCACTGTCATGACTGCTATGTTTCTCGGAACTGCACTCAAGACTTTCACCCACTGTTGCACTTGTGTATATGGTTAAGTGACAATGAAGTGATTTGATTTGATTTTGAGAAGTATACCTCACCCCTGCAAGGGCCTGCTTCAATTCACATAGTGAGAAACATTCATCTAGTGTGCTTCTAGATGAACAGTGTATTGGGATTTTCTCTCATATTATCTCATATTCTTATTTCTACATACTGAACATGTCAGCAATGCTGACGAAGGTCATTGCTGACTTGGAGGATCTTGGTGTGATACGTCGAGCGATCACTGCCATCGAAGTTCACTGATGTGGTCACAAGAGTGGGGGATGTCGAGAAAAGAATCAATTACCAGGAGTCATCAGAGAGGAAATTATCTGTTAATCCGCTAATGACTAATGTGCATTTGGAGTGTTTCTGGGAAAAGTTGGAGGACATGGAGAACTGTAGCTCATGGAATAACATCCGTATCATCAGAATTCCTGAAGGCAAAGAGGGACAGGATATGGTGAAATTCCTGAATGGGCTCCTTCCGAATCTGTTTGACACAGAAGGCCATAAGGTGGAAATTGAGTGAGCTCACAGGGTTCCTGCTCATCGATCCACAGAGGGAGACAGGCCCTGATCAATTCTGGCCAAATTCGATCATCCAATAAAGATCTTATGTTATGTGAGGCGAGGAGTAAAGGAAGGCTTTCTTGGAAGAAACACAGCATTTTCTTGTTCCCAGACTTTGTAAATTCAACAAGAGAGAAATGTGATCGAACTTTTACATTAATGGAAGGTCGCTTTTACACTGATATTCCCAGGCAAATTGAGAATAGATGCTAAGGATGGCCCATGTAGAGTAACACACCTTCAGGACAGTTTTATGGATGAATCTACATGCTCTTTGTGCTTATTCTGCCTATTGGCTGGAGTTAGTTTTGTGGAGTATTTCTTGCAAAGTCATTGGTGTAAGTAATTTGCTTGCCCTCATGTTGCATCCGAGTGGACCAGCTTTCCTTTTTTCTGTTTGTTTTGTTCTTGGGGATGTTTGGGTTTTGATGGTTGCACTAATGTTGGAATGTGGTCTTAATTATCTTGTTTTTGACACACAATCTATTTTTGTCAAAATGTGAAATGTTAATATGAGTGGATTTTCTCTCTCCACCTGGAATGTGAATGGGTTGGGGCATCCCATAAAAAGATTATTTCTCTTCTTAAGCATAAGAAATATGATATAGTGTTTCTTCAAGAAAGGCAAATTTCTCTGCAGGAAGCTGAACAATTTGGGAAGGTATTGGGTGTACATTTTTTATAGAGCTGACTCGAGTAAGAGCAGGGGAGTCATTAAGCTGATAAGTAAACATCTACAATTAAAATGTCTCAAACAGAGTAAACATAAATTAGGAAGAGTCATTATTGTTTTAGTTGAAATTCAGGGACATAGTCTTATTTTGGAAAATACATATGCACCTAACGTTGATGATCAGGGCTTTTTTATAGATCTTGAAGGGATGTTGCAAGCTGCTGACACCCCTTATGATATAATATTGGGAGGAGATCTTTTGATGGGCTCAGTCCTTGATCATAGTGAAGAAAAAATCTGTTATTGGCAGATCCCCTTGACACCAATTTCACGTGAAAAAAAAAACAGCCTTCACTACACAGTTTGGATTACACCAATTTGTGACGCTTCCATTAGGTTTGTTCAGAGCTCTTGCCATGTTTCAGCACCTCATGGACCGAATATGAGCCTCGTCTGAAGGGTCGAGGAGGAGGTATTGCTACAATTTACAGTGAAGTTTTTGGTGTTACTCAGAGGACAGGAAATAAATGTAAGTCTTTTGAACTAATAATGCTTAATGTGACACTGTCAGAAATAAATAAAAAATCTCTGTCGTCTTTTGTCATTGCCACAATGTTTAGATCTCCCAGGCATTATTCTTATTTCCTTGGTGAATTTGCTAATTTTTTTATCAGATCTTGTATTTACTGTAGATAGAGCTTTAATTGTTGGTGACTTCAACATTCACATAGATAATGAAAATTATACATTGGGATTAGCATTTATAGATATTCTCAACTCTCTTGGAGTCAGACAAAATGTAACAGGATCAACTCATCGCCATAATCATATTCTAGATTTTATTCTGTCATATGGAGTTGATGTTGATAATATAGAAATTCTGCAGTAGAGTGATGACATCTCGGATCATTACCTCGTCTCTTGGATTCTGCAATCAGCTAATGTTACTCAATCTATACCACGCTATCATTCAGGTAGAACTATTCTTTCGACCACTAAAGATAGCTTCACTAATAATCTTCCAGATCTATCTCATACACTCAATAAACCCCAAAGCCCAGAAGAACTTGATGAAATAACAAAAAATATAAAGGCAGTCTTCTCTAGCACTTTTGATATTGTTGCACCACTTAGATTAAAGAAAATTAAAGAAATAAGACCTGCACCATGGTACAATGATCACACTCTTGCTCTCAAGAGAGCAGCTCGGAAAATGGAGCACATGTGGAAAAATACAAAATTAGAAGTATTTTGTGGTGCATGGAAGGATAGTGTCTATAGATACAGACAGGCACTAAAAGCTGCCAGGTCAGCATATTTTAGTAAACTCATAGAAAATAACCACAACAATCCTAGATGTTTATTCAGTACTGTGGCTAAATTGGTTAGGAATAAAGCCTTAACAGAACCAGATATTACATCGCAGCACAGGAGTAATGACTTCATGAATTTCTTTACAGATAAAATTGAAATAATCAGAAATAAAATTGGAATTATGCAATCATCTGTCATAGCACCACAGAAAACAGTGTCTAATAATTTTCCTCACGTGCAACTTCAATCCTTCTCTGTCATAGGTCATGAAGAGCTAACAAAACTTATCGAAACATCAAAAGCCACAACATGTTTGTTAGATCCTATACCAACTAAGCTCTTAACCCTCTGGGGTCGATGGACGCGCCGGCGCGTCCTGCTGGATATTTTCGCCATTACAGCAGAAACAACTTAAAATACTTTTTTTTACTCATTTTTGGGTATACAGATAAGTGTAAGACATCATTAGAGACTATAAAGGGTCTACTTTTATTTGTGTACACTCATAACAATGAAACGTGCTTTTGTAAAATAAAGAAAATAAAAATTGTGAGCTTTCAGCTGTCTCTGTGTTCACGAGCTTATTTCAGAAACATGTCACAAAAATGAACTGAAACTCTGCGAATACTTATCACACAAACATGAAACATATGTCTAAAGAAAGCTTTAAATGTCTACTTTTTAATAAACCAATTCAAATTTAAAACAAATATTCTCCTGCAATGCAATCTGTTTGAAACTAAGCGATGTACAGTTTTTACTGGTCTATCTAATATCTGTAATGTGATCCCACCCACCAGCATTCATACGCTAATGTGCTGAGATGATCAATGCAAATGTACACGCCCCCGACTGTGAGGTTGTAAACACATTTCATTCATTTTTGTGCGCATATACACAGGTGAGAAAGCTCCAGGATTTTAAGGAAGAGTTAACATTTTCCTCAGAAGAAGAGCGGGACTCCGATGAACATTTGTATTTTGAAGAGAGACTTGATCCAGCCGAGGATACAATTTTGGACGAGTAAGTCAATTAGTTTTCATTAGTTGACATGCTATTTTATATAAACTTGAACATATTTTACTAGTGGGAGTGTTTCTAGACTTGCCAGACAGGATTCAGAGTATTGAAATGTGAAATAAGTCCTAAGCAAGTTTTAGTTACATTTAAATGCTGTTTCAGCTAAAGCAGGCATTTCAATTGCTGTATAATATAAATATGATATGTAATATGATATAAAAACAAGATGACTGTTTAGATTATATTATATTATGCTGCCTCATTATCATCAACAAAGCTTGTGCTTGCAAATATGTGTTCATGTTAAATGAGTAAAATGCACTTTAAATATGCCCATATTAGAAAATCATCATCTTATAATGATTTCTGAATGATCATGTGACATTGAAGACTGCAGTAATGATGCTGAAAATTATGCTTTGATCACAAATTGCATTTTACAATATATTCAAATAGAAAACTTATTTTAAATTGTAAAAAGAGTTCAGAAAATCAATGTTGTTTCTGTATTTTTGATCAAATAAATGCAGTCTTGGTAAGCAGAAGAGGCTTTTTTTAACAGTAGTGTATGTCTAAAATTAAGTAAAGTCTTTATGAAAAGAAAATATAAAGTCAGATTACTTCTTTTAACTTAAAACTTGATTTGGATCATTAAGTCTCCTCACATTCATTATCTTTCTGTCACATTCCTCATTGATAGGCCCAGGGGAGTGGTCTTTTTTCTCTCTGGTGTGAATTGCAATCTATATTCATGATCGTTCACGCCTCCTCGCATATTACCTTTCAACACTAAAATGATCTTACAAAAGTTAAATTACTATATTGTTTTGTGTGAATGAGTGATCAGGATGGTTTTCACATCATTTTGTAGCAAAAACTCTAGGCTACAAAATCCAGTTCTCAAAAGTCTTGTGGACAAATGTTTAGCATATTTTATATGACCTAATTTCAGTGACTTAAAATGTTAGTTTTTTCAAAAATCACGCATAAACGTTATTTTCTCAAAAATACAAACATGTACACACATGTTGCTCACATATTATTGTAGCCCTGTTTGTGCTGAATACAGTGTTATCAGACTTTAGCCATTAATATGTTTTTAAGCAACTGAAAAAAATCACAAATGTCAAGGTATGTCAAAACTTCTCAGGGCCCAAAATACCCTCAGACCCTAGAGGTTTATAAGAGGTATCTCCTGTAATTTCAGAACTTGATCCTGGAGAACTGGCTAATTATAGACCAATTTCAAATCTCCCGTTTATGTCAAAAATACTACAAAAGGTAGTATCCTCCCAAATATGATTACGTATTATGTATATACAAAGAATTTCTGTCAGGATTTAGGCCTCATCACAGCACAGAGACTGCACTTATCAAATTACAAATTACTTGCTCTTATCATCTGATCGCGGCTGCATTTCTCTTCTAGTGCTTTTAGATCTTAGTGCTGCATTCGACAGGATAGATCACAACATTCTCCCGAATAGGCTAGAGAATTATGTTGGCATTTGTGGAGTTGCATTAGAATGGTTTTGGTCATATTTAGCAGACTGCTACCACTTTGTCTATGTAAATGAGGAATTGTCAAACCAAACAAAAGTAAAATATGGAGGTCCACAGGGATCTGTTTTAGGGCCTCTGCTTTTCTCCATGTATATGCTTCCCCTGGTAGATATTATCAGGAATCGTGGAATAAGATTCCACTGCTATGCTGACGATACACAACTTTATATTTCTTCAAAACCTGATGAGATTTCACAATTCTCGAAATTAGCTGAAATTTTGGCCAGAAATTTTCTTCTACTCAATTCTGACAAAACAGGGGTACTAATTATTGGACCAAAAAACTCAAAAAATAAGCCACTACAATATCATTGGACTCTCGATAGATGTACTGTTACATCATCTCAACAGCGAAGAACTTAGGTGTTATATTTGATACCAATCTGACCTTTGAAAATCAAATTACCAATGATCGTAGAACAGCATTCTTCCACCTAAGAAATGTTGCTAAATTAAGGCACATGCTCTCTGTGGCTGATGCTGAAAAACTAGTTCATGTGTTCATGACCTCAAAACTAGATTATTGTAATGCATTACTGGGAAGATGTCCAGCAATATCAATAAATAAACTTCAATTGGTTCAAAATGCAGCAGCCAGAGTGCTAACGAGAACCAAGAAATATGACCATATTAGCCCATTTTATCATCGTTACATTGGCTACCTGTTAAATTCTGTATCAATATTAAAATTCTGTTAACTACGTACAAAGCTTTGAATGGTCTAGCTCCGCAGTACTTAAGTGACCTTCTACCATGCTATATTCCATCAAGTTCATTACGATCGCAAAACTCTGGCCTTTAATAGTTCCTAGAATATCAAAATCCATAAAAGGAGGTAGATCATTTTCATATTTAGCTCCTAAACTATGGAATAGTCTCCCTAACACTGTTCGAGATGCGGACATACTCCCTCAGTTTATGTCTAGACTAAAGACTCATCTATTTAGCCAGGCATACACCTAATTTATCCTCCATCCCACAATTAGGCTGCTTTAGTTGGGTCTGCCAGAACCAGAAACATTGATCATGATTTAAAACTCTGCAATAAATTGAATGGCATCTATGCTAATATTATTTTATTTGTTTCCCTGTCTCAACCTCGTGACTCCTATCCTGAGGTCACCAGAACTGGCTGGATCAAGCACCATTCCTGCTTCGTGTTGACTCCACTGCTTCCTGTCGCTGAATGATGATGACTAAATGCAGCCGGTGCCAGCCAAACATCACTTCAGTCTTGTAAAAGGAGGCACGAAGACGTGGGCATTGAAAAGGTGAGTAGACTTTTAATGGCCACAGGATCACATATAACTTCATCCTTACAATTAACAAAACTTTCTTAAACACAATACATAGTTCTTCTGTATAATGGCATACGTCAACACTGGACTGACGCATGTGTGTAGCTCTCTCTCTGCCCAACTGGAGGTTCTGTGTCCACTTTTTATGCCGCTCTCCCCATGCTCACTGAAATCAGAGACAGACATAATTAGACATAATTTGGCTCAGGTGCAAGCACCCTTACCGCTTTCTCCCCCGGATGGACGCTTGACCACGCCCCTGCTGCCAAGTTTATTATGATGGACTTCAGAGGATGAACTGATGCCAACTCCAATCATAAGACATGGGATACTTCATATGAATGCAGAATGCAGCAGCACTTCTGGTCTTTAATGAATCAAAGAGAGCACATGTTACACCACTCTTTGTGTCTCTATTAAATTCAAGGCCCTGAAGCTGGCATACAAAACAGTCACTGGGTCTGCTACAGCATACCTAAAAACATTTATGCAAAGCTACGTTCCCACCAGAAGCCTGCGGTCGGCTAAGGAACGTTGCCTTGTCATACCAAAACAAAGAGGCACCAAAACACTTTCCTGGCCTTTCAGTTTCATAATACCACGTTGGTGGATTGACCTTCCTAACTCAATCCGTGAAGCTGACTCACTCTCTATATTAAAAAAATGGCTAAAAACACATCTTTTCCAAGAGCACTTGAAAAAAAGAAAAAAAAATGTAACAATTCTTGTTGCACTTAAATCTGTTTTGTATACTATTCTGATGATAGTGAAACTTTGTAGTATGGCACTTTTCATACCACGGTGTCCTTAAGATGAGTCGATTATGTCTTCCTCTTTTGTAAGTCACTTTGGATAAAAGCATCTGTCAAATGAATAAATGTAAATGTTAATGTTTATGCTTATAAAATGTACATTGAAATGCTTACATTCATGTTTACATTCACATAAACTCTTATAGAAATGCTAACATGCAGTGTATTGACTTAAGTGACCTAATTCATAAAACATGAGCAAAACAAATGTGTGTGTAAATGCATGCTTTAAATAAAATAAATTTAAATAAATTCCACAATTTATACAATAATTGTTTTACTAACGATTTGCACACAATTTTGTTCTGCTCGTGTTTCATGAATAAGACAAATTTACTTAATTTGAATTAACCTGTGTTATTTTTTATGCCCTCAATGTTTTTTGGCAGTGTAAAAGTCTTGTAATAAAAAAGCAACAAACTTCTATTTATGAAAGACTTGTTATCCATAAGATGAAATGTATTGCTGATAAAACGGCAATGTTATTATAAGATGGTAAAGATTTTTTTAAATAATAAAGTAAATAAGATTTTTTTAAATGTTTGATTTATCTAACTTAGATTAATTGTCTTTTGAAACCTCTCTTTTATTTATTTTATAATTATTATTAAATGTATTTTATTGTTTTTTTTATATATATTGTTGGTTTGTTTTGTGTTTGCATTATATCTTAACATGTTTAACTATATAGCCAATGTTGCCTCATACAAGTCGTTAATTGTTGAATGCGTGCCACGCACTGTTCACTCAGTCACAAAACATTTTGCACCCAGCTGTGCGAATGGACTCTGTGCACGATCACTTCCGCGTCTCAGTCTGCTCAGTTAAATCTGGTGCAGTGCCGGAATCTGTTTTCCCTATTGCCAATATCTGTGAAGATGGTGCAGGAGAGGATGACGTTTTACACTCTATGTTAATAGGAGCTTCCCCGGATTACTGTTATCGATCTTAATAACATTGTGAGGCAGTCAGCCATCACACCAAACCATAAGAAGTAGAAGGACTTTAGATTATACTGTATGTTTCGAGTTGCATCAACAAATTTTAAGGTTAGTATTCTCATGCTATATCTGACTAGCGAATCTAGCTAAGTCTCAGTCTCTGACATAGCTATGTTTTCATAATTGATCTATATAGTTAAAATTTTAGTTATACAGTTTTTCTATGTTGACTAGTGTGTTTATGTAATGAATATGATTTTTGGTTACTGTGAATGTCACTAACTACTCGGTTTCCAGTAAGGATCAGGTGACAGGAGAGATTAGCATGAGCGGAATGCTCTCTCCCACCCGTAAAAAAGGAACACATATGCAAGAATGCTGTTTGTAGACTACAGCTCAGCATTCAACACCATAGTGCCCTCCAAGCTTGATGAGAAACTCCGGAATCTGGGCTTAAACAGCTCACTGTGCAGCTGGATCCTGGACTTCCTGTCAGGCAGACGTCAGATGGTTAGAATGGGCAGCAACGTCTCCTCATCACTGACCCTCAACACTGGAGCCCCACAGGGTTGTGTTCTCAGCCCACTCTTGTATTCCCTGTACACATATGACTGTGTGGCAACACATAGCTCCAATGCCATCATTAAATTTGTTGATGACATGACATGGTAGGTCTGATCACTGACAATGATGAAACAGCCTACAGAGAGGAGGTGCACACTCTGACACGCTGGTATCAGGAGCACAACCTCTCCCTCAACGTCAGTTCCTCGGCGTCCACATCACTGAGGAACTCACATGGTCCGTCCACACTGAGGCCATTGTGAAGAAGGCTCACCAGCACCTCTTCTTCCTGAGACGGCTAAAGAAGTTTGGAATGAACCACCACACCCTCACATGGTTCTACACCAGCACTGTAGAGAGCATCCTGACTGGCTGCATCACTGCCTGGTACGGCATAACCACAAAGCCCTGCAAAGGGTGGCACGAACTGCCAGACACATCTTCAGAGGTGAGCTTCCCTCCCTCCAGGACATATATACCAGGTGGTGTGTAAAAAAAGCTCGGAGGATCATCAGAGACTCCAGCCACCCGAGCCATGAGCTGCTCTCACTGCTACTATCTCATATATATATATATATATATATATATATATATATATATATATATATATATTGTATTGTACGTGTATTTCATACTGTGTGTATTGTTTACTGTACATTGTATACTATTATTGTGTTGTTTAATTATGTGTACATTAGATATGTAAATTGTGTGTTGTAAATGTGTTGTTTATTGCATATGTCTCGTCACAGTCATGACTGCTATGTTGCTCGGAACTGCACACAAGAATTTCACCCACTGTTGCACTTGTGCATATGGTCGTGAGACAATAAAGTGATTTGATTTAATTTTTTGTGTGTTGGGTGTGTGGTTGCCTTCCAGAATTGCTGCATGTCAGCTGGTCTTCTACGGAGGATACCTCGTCTCTGCCCGCGTGTTGGGAGTTAAGTTCACTGATCTCTGCTGGGCGTTGTTCTGCATCTCACTAGCTTCAACGGGGGATTCTATTAATCTGTTCCTGACTTCCACAATGAACACACTCATCCTACAAACACACTCTTTGTGGATTGCCCAATTGCACGACCACAATGTGCATGCCATTTAAGATAATGCAGCCGGTGTCTGGACGTTCTACATTGCTCAACCCAGTGACTGCTCAAAATTGTTAATAATTCCTTTGAACTGTTCCTCTGCTCTTGGGTCTGTCTGTCTCACTATTGTTTGTTACACCCATCCTGTAATAATGTCCCAAAGCAGTTGTTCCTGTGTTGCTGGGAGAGCACTGTGCAACCACATTTTTGCACTTCAGCACGCTACTCATAGCTTGGCATTATTGCAGTTCCTCCTGTTCATAGATGTACCGAAAGGGAGTAGAGCTGGCACAAACTCAGAACAATGGTAAGTTGATGGGAATTATCAAATGTTTATAAGAATAATATAAATAAACTTAATTAAGGGATCATGTAATATATCAATAGATACATGGACATGATTTGAGTTTAAATAATTTTATTAGTCAAGTCAAGTCAAGTCAAATTTATTTATAGAGCACAAGTTTAACACAACCGTAGTTGATCCAAAGTGCTTTCCAGTACAATAAAATAAATCAATCAAATAAAGACAAAGAGAAAGATAGTGGAAAAAAAAGAAGATAAAAATCAAGTATCAAAATCATTTCAGTGTATGTACATACATACATACCGTAGAACACCGACTAATTTAAAATACATACACAACATTACTCGAATGCAAGAGAGTAAAAATAGGTTTTTAAGCTGGATTTAAAAGCAACCAGAGATGGAGAGGTCCTGATGGTTAAAGGTAATTTGTTCCAGAGCTTTGGCGCGACTACAGAGAAAGCTCTATCACCTTTTGCTTACTTAAGAAGAGCATTAATGAGAGTCAGAACACATTCGCTGTCGTATACATAGGTTTTCTAGATTGGTCAGTTATACAGCATTTCTATGGAAAGCATCTTTGTTACAGTAACCTCTGTTCCCTGATGGAGGAAACCAGATGTGTCGATATAATGACACTAGGGGTTCGCTCTTGAGAGCGCCCCAATCACCTTTGATTTATTCAGAAAAGGCCAATGAAAATTGGCGAGTGGAATTTGCATACCACTCATTCAGATTTGTGTTGAGGAGCCAAGAGAGAGTCCCGGCCATGTCAATGGTCGGTTCAGTGCCGTGGCGGGAGGGACACAATGTCTCGGTCCCTCCATCAGGGAACAGAGGTTATATCTGTAACCAAGATGTTCCCTGTCTATCACTCACTCAACGTTGTGTCGATTTAGTGACACTAGGGGTTCCTATATGAAACGCTGCAGGTGCTGAGCCATGTCATTAAGTACAGAGGAGTGGACATGGGTAAGCTGCTGCGTGCCTTGCAGCGAGCACTAAACCATGGTGTGACCTTCTAATGAGTTAGGTAAAGCATCTCCCAGATCCCATTAAGGGTGGGAGAAGGCACTTACCTGAGGAGGCTACATGCGGTGGCCTTTCCTGATTTTTATATTAAGCAATTTCACTCCTAGCACCTGCTAGTATAGCGCTGGTAAAGTGCTCTTCCTTCTCCAGGAGGGAGAGCTCTACGTAGACCACATCCTACTGGAGAGAGTTTAACGTGGAGAATACCTCACATGGACTTACGGGGAAGTTCTCATATGGAATGAAGCCACTGGGAGGACCCTACCAATAGAGAGGGTACACAGCAATAGTAGCTGAGGCAGAGCGAAGCTCTGTCGAGGGGAAACACAGGGTTCACCTGAGGGAAAACTGAACAGTTTTCCAGGGCTCACCTGAAAAGGGGCATACCACAAGTACTTCACCTGGCGGCTTACTCCCCCATGAGTTCGTCATTGAATAGTGCTTAAGAAATTAAAGAGGGGGCCAGTTGCGGGGGCTCTCTGTAAGGCAGGATGGATCACAGAGAGATCCCAGGAGGAAATCAGACATGGCCTAGATGGATTCAGTCTCCTCGCGCCCATGAGGAACCTGGTGATCAGATCATGCTACCGTGAGGGTCTCCCATCTAGTGTATCTTGATAATCTGTTATAGCAGCCACGTACACCTTCCGGGTGGAGGGATATAGCTGTCTCTCCAGCCCTTCCTGTAGAAAGGACAGCACAGACCAAACTGTGCACCTCTGTGGATCTTCCCCATGGGAACAACACCAATTTGCAAAGAGACGCCACTTCAGAGTGTACAGCAGCCCCAGCATGAGAAAGTCCTGCCTCAGGGAAATGCGCCAGGGAGGGCTACTGCCAGGAGCATCAGGTCTGAGAACCAAGTCCAGTTGGGCCAGTACAGTGCAACCATCAGGACTTGCTGCCCATCCTCCCTGACTTTGCACAATGTCTGTGCAACGAGGCTCACTTGGGGAAATGCGTACTTACACAGCCCCCAAGTCCAACTGTGTGCCAAGGCAGCCACTCTAAGGGGAGCCTCGGACAGGGAGTACCAAAGTGGGCAATGAGAGGATTCTCGGGAGGCGAACAGGTCCACCTGCGCCTCACCGAATCTCTCCCAAATCAGCTGGACTGTGTGGGGTGGAATCTCCACTCTCTGTAGAGCGTTACCTGTCGTGAGGTCACATCTGATGCATGGTTCAGGATGCCTGGGAGGTGAGTGGCTCACAGAGACTTCAATGTCTGCTGACTCCCAAGGAGGAGGTTTGAGGAAACAAACTCTTTTTCTGACAAATTGGGTGCCAGGGCTCATGGCAATGTTACGAGGGTACTCACCTCCTGCTGACCTAGGGGGGAAGTGTGGCCGGTGCGCTCACCTGTGTCAGGACAGTCAGTCACCTTATCCCTGTGTCGCCTGTCTCAGGGCCACTTCGAAGCCATCCGGGGTTCTTGGCAGCTGGCTGACGGGCAGGTGGTCTGCGGGAGGATCTTTTTCTCAGAGACCCAAACGAGTGTGCAGGCTCTGGTGTTGGGGGACCGGGGCTGACACCGCAGGAGGCTGGCCCTGGCGATAGGCAGATGGGGCACAGGATTTTGGAGGTCTGTTGGTGGCTGAGTCATGCCGTGGCAGAATGTCTTTGATGGCCTCTGTCTGTTACTTCACTGTTGATAACTGATGGGCAAAGTCCTTTGGCGACAGTGTCGCCAAAGAGCCCCCCATGGGAGATGGGCTCATCAAGAAAGTGAAGCTTCTCTGCGTTACGCATCTCCGCAAGTTTAAGCCACAGGTCAGGGCATGTGCCATGACTTTCGTCGGTCACGGTGCGCAGTTCCTGGATAAGCTGACACAGTCCTACCCTCATGCAGATCTTTAAGCGCCTTGTAAGCCTTCACCACTAATGACAAATAAAACATACATGCCTTGTAAGGGAGCCATAGTTTGTTCTTCCAGGTGTCTGCACCCTGCGGGCATAGATGCACCACTACAGCACGCTCTAAAGGGGAAGCTTGACATATCCCTTAGCCGCACTGCCGTCGAGTGTAGTTAGGATGGACAAGCCGGCGAAGCGTGTATGGGCAGAGAAAGGTGCCTTCCATGACTTTGCAAGCTCCTCGTGAACTTCTGGGAAGAAGGGCAGGGTGCAGCCGTGAGTCACGCTCTGAGCCCAGAAACCAATCATCCAGACGCAAATGCTCAGGGCAGGGCAGGGGTTTCCACTCAAGCCCCATGTTCGCAGCCACCTGGATAAGCACGGCTGCCAATTCACATCCTGATCGCCCATGGTGCTCGCCAACCCCACCGTCTGAGTTTCAACTCAGGACAGACCGGTTTCAGTGTCACTACATTGACTCAACGTCGAGTGAAAGACAGACAGGGAACAGTCATTATTCCGAAATATTAGAATCAAGAATTCCAGATTATTCCCAGTAAAATGACCGCCCCTTTATATTCCTAGGGAGTTATATTCCTATACTCTTAATTTAGAAAAGATCAACTGGATGAGATCACCCCTAGAGATAAAAATTAACTTTCCCAATACCAGTGTCAAAAATGTACATTTTTATTAGGAGCAATATTTGTCTAGAATTGATTTTCAGGGGCATTTGAGAACAATATGAGGGAATCAAGATTGAGCATGCCACCAAAGACAAGAGTGCATCGCTGGTTTGGCACTCTGACTGAAAGCCACGGATAACATCGTCACATTTCAGGGAAGTTTGCCACGTGCGGTGATAGAGCTCTGCTGAACACCTGGCTGAAAGAATCTACAAAGGAACTCACCAGACAGCAGATATGAAGAGAGGCTTTGAAATTAATCTGCAGCGGTTAAGGAATACTGTCTTTTGCGAGAAATGAACTTTTACCCTTGTGGATTCTTAATTCACCCAGATTCACCTTGGCTTGGGGCCACTTCTGATGGTATTATTTCTGACCCTACAGAGCACCAAGTTTTTGGCCTTTTAGAGATAAAATGCCCAAATGTAAAAAGTTATGTGGACTGCCATTACCTCCCTTTTCACAATGGCACTGGACTCACAGGACTGAAACAACAGCATGCTTACTACTGGCAAGTTTAAAGTCAGATACTGATCTCCGGATTGAACTGGTGTGATTTTGTTGCATATGCACAAGATGACATGATGATCCAATGCATCTACAAAGACAGCAGAATGTTTCAAACCATCCAAGAGAGGGCTGACTATTTATTTTATTACTTTTACCTGCCAAGATGCTTACAGATATAAAAATGACACACAGATAATATTTTAACATTATATCAAAGTTTTTTATTTTATTTTTGTAAATGTATAACACTGTATATTTAAATTGTATACTTATTTGTACATATTTACATTACTGCACTGCAGGAAACAAAGTATCATGGTAATTTATATTTACATGTTAAGAATGGGTAGACCATTATATATGTGTGTGTGTGTATGAAAAAGAGAAAAAGAAGGTTCAAGCCAAGAGCAGACTGTTTTGAGAAAGTAAGAAGAGTAAAGGGAACATGCAAATAGCTTTGTGCATGTTGAGAGTTGTTTTTCTGTCTGGGTCACCATGTACTATGTGTTATCATGTCCTTACAGATGCAAGTGTTGGGCCTCATGTATTCAGATACAAGAAGAAGGCAGGCCTAACACAGTCGTAATGCCTGACTGAGGCCCACAAAAACAAAGTCATAAATCTTACTGATAAAATCAGCGCCAAAATCAAACAAAGTGATTAAAAAACCGACTACAAATCCCAAGAAGCCTTGCTCACTTTACAACTGTGTGAAATTCCAAAGGATCGAACTCTCAACTCCTATTGGATGAGGCACTCAACAGAAAGCACCTCAACTATGATGTCATCAGGAGTAGAAATACCTCGAATATCGTTCTGTACCTTGCTTCCAGTGACTTTGCTCACCGTGCGTAGACGCAGTTATCGCTGCTCTCAGGTGTTGCCTCATTGCACAAGGAAGTAACGTACAACTTGAAACTGCAGCCATACAATCTCCATCTTGCTGGACGAGTTGAGATTACTCTGTGTTCCACCGAACACTTTAACAGATCTTAAGGAGACCTAGGCCGAGCAATCCGCATCTTCATCCGTTTGCCTGCAGAAGTGAAGAAAGAAGAATCCCCTTCCCTCTCCAATCAAGTTGACATCGCTGATTTCTCCATCAGCCCGCCGAGAATCAGCAGCTTTACCGCCCGCCGACAGTGCGAGGAAACGGCCTCCTGTCATAACCCGAGCCTCGAGGAACCGGGTCAGAGTCAAATGACGGATGAACGGCTACATGTGTCCTCACGTGATCAAAGTAAGAGGTTAACGTATGGGCAGAGATAAAATATTTAGGTGTTATTCTTGTGGATAAAGTTTATTGTTTGTACAGTTTACGGACCGCCGAGTCCGCTCATTTTTGCTAATAATACTCAAGGTATTAAATGTAAAATACTGTTATCACAAATGAGAGTTTGCTGTGTTGTAATCCAACCACGTTGGACTGTTGTGTATTTATGCCATCGTGGATGAGACCGGCACTCTGTGTTTATCCATTAAAAGGACCAAAGTCCGCAGGACGGGTTATGAACCGTTCACCGCATCTCTGAGTGATAAACTAACAGTCGCCATCTCTCCCACGATCGCTAAACTGGCTTCGGCGCCGACACTTTATTCTCTCTCTCTGTTATACTAACCACACACACACGTGACCCCTCAGAAACATTTGGTTAGTAGATAACTTTGTGATAAAGCTCAGCTTTGTCCCCAATTTATCGCACATAGCAGAGACACACGGTAAACAGGCAGGTGCCATTAACTAGCTTCTCTCCGCCCACATTCGCGGCCATACTCTCTGGCTGGAAATCTTGCATGACATACTCTCCACGAAAGTCACAGCCGCCATTTTGTGCGTGTCACTCCTTACACACACACACACACACACACACACACACACATACTGTCCTTACATGTGTTATAGGCTTATTTTGGTTACCATATCTAATCATGTCAATGTTTAGTTTGTAGTTGTAAGTCGGAAGTTTATTGACTGCATTGTATTGATTATTAATTGATATTACTGCATCAATAAACTTTGTTATATTTCAAAGAGAAGTGTTTTGGTTTGTTTTACATACACGTGTCAAAGGCTGGCAGGGGATGCCAGTGCTCGAATTCAAACCTTCGTTATTTCCTTTTGAATTTTGATGATCTACGGACATCGATATTCCTAAGAGAACAATCTAATATTGAGACTGTTATACTGTCTGGTTATTAGTCCCTGATTCCAGGGTGGTGCCCCGTCGACATTAATCCTTATTAAAATTCTATTGATTTTGATAATTGACAATTATCTTTGATGACTGTTGAATTTGAAGGATCAATAAACTAGTGTTAAGTCTAATTAATGTTCCATTAATTTGAATAATTAATGATTATCTTTGATAAAAATTAATATTCTATTGAATTTGATGATTGTTGATTTAAAGAATTAAAAACGCTAACATTGATTCTAATCAGTGTTCTATTTATTTTAATAATTGATAATTATCTATGATAGTTATTAATTATTGTTAATAACTAAACCCGTTCCTAAACTGTGAGCCCTACACAAGTTAAAACCGGTTCTGAACAAGGTAAAATATCAGAGCCAGACTAAATAAACTGCTTTGATACTGTGTTAAGAATCATAATGGTGAAGCATTACTCCATGCAATTCCTATTGCTTTGAATTAACCATTTTCTGCATGAAGTCCTCACTCCTGTCTCTGTGTGCTATCTTCTCCCTCTTATACACATGTTTACATTACAGCATTGCAGGTAACTGTATCAAAGTTATTTATATGTACTTGTTTATATTACAGCATTGCAGGTAACTCTGTATCTAAGTTATTTATATTTACATTTACATTATTTACATTTGTACAAATAAAAGCAAATTGATCCATCCCCAACAACAAGTGTTGTGTTTAGGTGAACTTGAATCCTTAGTCCATGCCTTTAAAAGCAATTTGAAAGTTGACAAGGAGGCAAGCAACTGTGTATAGTTGGTTGATGCTCCCAGTGATGGAGAGAGAGATGACAGTGTCAAATAGCTTGTGTTGTTTCACCCTATGGATGACATGTTCACCTGACATCCACCATAACCAGTACTATGCTCCCATCCGCAGTTGCAACATTTGGGTTTCACTCCTTGTTCACATTTCCTGTATGCATGATCTCCACCACACCTTGAACATCGCTGCTTCCCTTTACAAAGAGCTGCCACATGCCCATACTTTTGACATATAAAGCATCTAAGCGGAGGGGGAACATATGGCCGGACAACATAAATTATAATGCCAAGAAACATTCTCTCTGGCAGCTTTTCATCATCAAAATTACAAAAAGGCATTCCAACCTTTCTTTATTTTTTGATATACGTCTATCCCTTGACATCTACTACTGCTGCCCCATATAAACTTCTCTTGATTGTTTCTTCTGACACATCTGTGGGAACCCCTGTAATAACTCCTTTCATCCATTTCTTCCAACACAGAACAAAAAAGGTTCTGTCCAACCAATGACAAACCCTAGTGCTCTTTGTTGTTTACCATCCTTGCAAAAAGCAACAGTTTACTTTTTCATAAGTAAAGAATCCCCTTCCTTAATTTTCCCAGTCGAAAACCCATAATTTTCCCAATCGCTTCCTTCAATGATTTTGTCACTCTCAATGGGTTCAAATTCATATTCTCTGACAGGAATTACCTCTACCTTGAATTAGACCCTTTTCCTTGATCCTGTTGTTTTTCCCTTGCACAATTGCTACAATTACTACAATTTCTTCCTTTTCTGATTTTCTACTATGGTCAAGTTACTTTTCCTGCTACTACCTCCTCTTTCCCCACCACAACATTAACCTCCATTTCCAGCTCACTTCCAGACTCTACATCACATCCCTTCAGACTTGCATTTATCATCAAATGAATGAAAATGACACTGAGGCCTGTATTCTGGAGCTGGATCAGTTTGGAGGCGGAGGTGTGTCACAGCATCATCGGACTGAGCTTGTTGTCTTTGCATACAATCTCAATGTTGTGTGTTACAGGGAAGACCTCCCTCATGTGGTACCCCTCCTGCAGGCTCATCCTGACATGACCCTCCAGCATGGCAATGCCACCAGCCATACTGTTCTTTCTGTGCATGATTTCCTGCAAGATAGGAATGCCAGTGCTCTGCCATGCCAGCGAAGAGCCCGGATCTCAATCCCATTGAGCACGTCTCTGACCTGTTGAATTGGAGGGTGAGGACTAAGGCCTGTAGATAAAAAAGGAAATGCGACATTTAGGAGTGATCTTTAAATTGCCCCCATTCTCACATCATTATATGTAAGGATATTTGGTATGTTAAATTTAGAAGAGAATTTAGGGTCTCGAAATATGTGAGCTATGAACTAAATTAAACTGTCCTTATTGTACATTATTTGGTAATGAAATGTATAATGGAATTAGTTGCGTTCGACAACCATTATAAATTAGATAAATGACAAATAAGTAGATTGTTTGTCTTAATAGATTCTCCACCATTAAAATCGTAATCCAACGTCTAATTGTATCAGCTCACAATTTCTACTGTAAGGAATTAGCTTTAATAAATGAATTATAATTAATATGTCCTGCGCTAATCAGAAGTGACTTTTCAGAGTCACATGGTCGACAGGGCTGTCCTTTCCGACAGTTGATTTATGGTCCTTTTGTCACGATTCACTGTTGTCTGCCCTGCGATCTCCCCTGGCATCTGTTCCCCATGAACTACACTTCCCATAATTCCCTGCCCTCATCACTGCCAGCTGTCCCCTATTGTTCTCACTTGTGTTTAATTGTCCTTGTGTATTTAAAGCCCTGTTTGTTTGCTCACCGGTTGTCAGATGTATTTGAATGATTCTAGACCTACCGTGTTTTGCCCTTTGAGTATGTTTTCTCCTGTCTATGTTTTTCCCATTGTGGATATTTTATTTTGTTCCTGTGTCTCCCAGTTATTTGTATTTGTTTTCATTAAAATCCTTCGCTGCACCTAGAGCCAGCTCTCTTGACTTCTTCCTAAACGTTACAGAACAACTGACCCTAAAATGGATCTAGTGGCGTACTTCACGGAACTAGCCCAGGCGGATTTGACAATTTGAGAGTTCTCCTACTTCTTCTCCACCGTTGCCATCCACACCGGTTTTGATGACCCATCCCTGAAAACCATCTATCGAGTCGGACTACCAACACGCCGATTGAGGGAATTTCTGGAGACCGGGAATCTCACATGGCAGGAGTATGTGAGTCTAGTTGTGGAGACACTCGCTGCAGAGGAGCCACCTCTCTCAATCCCAGTCTCAGCCTCTGAGCGTTCCACGCCTGCCACAGTCAGCGAGCCCGCGCCTGTAGCCTCGACCGTCAGCGAGCCAACGCCCATGCCTGCCACGGCCAACGAGCCAACGCCCAAGCCTGCCACAGCCAGCGAACCAACGCCCACGCCTGCCACGGCCAACGAGCCAACGCCCACGTCTGCCACGGCCAACGAGCCAACGCCCACGCCTACCACGGCCAACGAGCCAACACCACGCCTGCCACGTCCAACGAGCTGGAAGTCTCGTCCGTTCCAGAGCCAGCGTTGCCAGCATAGTCCGTCCCAGAGCCAGCGTTGCCAGCCTCGTCCGTCTCACAGCCAGCGTTGCCAGCCTCGTCCGTCCGGAGGAGGAGGAGAAGAAGAAGTCTTCCAGGACTCCGCCTCCCAAGTCTTCCACCGCTCCGCCTCCCAAGCCTTCCACGGCTCTGCCTCCCAAGCCTTTCACGGCTCCGCCTCCCGAGCCTTCCTCGTCTCCGCTTCCCGAGCCTTCCACGTCTCCGCCTCCCAAGCCTTCCACGGCTCCGCCTTCCAAGGCTCTGCCTTCCGAGCCTTCCAGGGCTCCACCTCCAGAGCCTTCCACGGCTCCGCCTTCTACGACTCTGTTTCCCGAGTCGTCCACGGCTCCGTTTCCTGAGCCTACCTGGGCTCCTCCTTCCACGGCTCCACCTGCCGAGTATTCCACGGCTCCTGAGCCTTCCACAGCTCCAGCTCCGCCTCCAGAGCCTTCCACGGCTCCATCCTCCACGTCTCCTGAGCCTTACACGGCTCCATCCTCCACGGCTCATTCACCTGAGCCTTCCACGTCTCCAGAGCCTTCCACGGCCCTGTCTCCCAGGCCTTCTGACACATACCCTGTCCTTTGGCCTTTAAAGCCCTCACCGGTTGTCAGTTGTTGAATGTATATGAATGATTCTAGATCTACAGTGTTTTGCCCTTCGTGTATGTTTTCTCCTGTCTATGTTTTTCCCATCGTGGATGTTTTATTTTGTTCCTGTGTCTCCCAGTTATTAGGGGCCAAGCACCGAAGGTGCGGAGGCACCTATTGTATCTGTTCTGGTTCTTCTTCTTCTTCTTCTTCTTCTTCTTCTTCTTCCAACTGGGCGTCTATGACTGCCCATAGAAGCGTATGCGGGAAAGTTGTAATGGTTTGACATTCTGATAGAGGACAGTCCCAACATCAAATACACCAATTTTGGTGTCTAGTGCCACCACCTGTCCAAAGTTTCAAAAATATTATGCTAATAACTTTTGAACCGTAAGGCCTATCAACAAAATATAAAGAGCTCATGACGATTCGATTGCACCCTATGACGTCATTTTCCGTCATAAAAATGTTTCCGCCATTTTGAATTGTCCAAAAAACCTACTTTTGTGAACTCGTCCTAGACAGTTTGTCCGATTTTCACCAAAATTGCACCAGATCATCTTCAAGCAGTGCCGACAAAAAGTTATGGAATTCAAGTTGATTCGTCAAACCGTTTTCGATAAACACACAAACAAATTTTACGGAGAGCTTGCAAAAACAAACGTAAGGCTGTATCTCCGCAATGCTTAATTGTATTCAGACCAAACTTGGTACATGTTATCACAAGCATGACCTGAGGCTACATGCTGCGTTTCGGCCCAGCGCCACCTACTGGTCCGGAGATACAAAACAATTATATTTTTGTTTATAACTTCTGAACGGTTTGTCCAAAAATCATAAAAGTGGTCTCATTACATTTAGGGCATCATGCCGAGTCGACTGATATCCAATATTCTCAGATCGGCCATTTTGGCTGTCGGCCATTTTGAATTATGTGCTAAAATGCTGTATTTTTTAAACGCATGAATGAATTGTTACAAAACTCGGTATGGGTCATCAGTACGATGCCCTGAAGGAGCCAGAGAAGTTTCGAAACAGCGCCACCTAGTGGTAAAATAAAATTTTAAAATGCTTATAACTCTGGCTGGGGTTGACTTATATTCACGGGAGTCATATTATTAGACTCCTGAATTCTTGCTGAGTCCAACGATACCAGACTTGCCAGGTTTCGGCATATGGTTTGTGCAGCGTTGTAATTTAGCACTTAAAAAACATTTGCGGATATCTTCGAAACCACTAACCACCGTCAGAAGTTTGGAAACATAGGTCGCTGGCAATATGCCAATGCCCAAATCTCAAAATATTGATAGTAAGGGGTAGTAAAATCCAATCAAAGTCATGTGTCGGTCATATTTTACATTATTTTTCATATAAATCTCTCAAATCAAATCAAAATCAAATCAAATCACTTTATTGTCACACTACTGTGTACACGAGTGCAAGAGTAGGTGAAATTCTTGTGTGCAGTTCCGAGCAACATTGCAGTCATGACAGTGACGAGACATAAACCACTTTACAATAAACAACATATTTACACAAAACAATTTACATAACAAATGTACACATACTTACACAGCAATTTACATAACAAATGTACACAATACACACAATGTAGAATACACATACACTAGATACGGGTATAAATATATATAAACACTGATTGAATTGGGAGAATATATTGACAGAGTGATGATTAATAAAGTGCAGTGCTGATTGTTGATCGTGAGAGATCATGTGTTCAAAAGTCTTATTGCTTGTGGGAAGAAGCTGTCATGTAGTCGGGTGGTGCGGGTCCTGATGCTGCGATACCGCCTGCCTGATGGAAGAGCAGCCCATGACTCGGGTGACTGGAGTCTCTGATGATCCTCCAAGCTTTATTCACACACCGTCTGTTATATATATCCTGGAGGGAGGGAAGCTCACCTCCGATGATGTTTCTGGCCGTTCGCACCACCCTTTGCAGGTCTTTGCGGTTGTGGGCGGTGCTATTGCCGTACCAGGCGGTGATGCAGCCAGTCAGGATGCTCTCTACAGTACTGGTGTAGAACCGTGTGAGGATGTGGTGGTTCATTCCAAACTTCCTCAGCCGTCTCAGGAAGAAGAGGCGCAGGTGAGCCTTCTTCACAACGGCCTCAGTGTGGACAGACCATGTGAGTTCCTCAGTAATGTGGACACCGAGGAACTTGAAGCTGCTGACTCTCTCCACCGGTGCTCCATTAATGGTGATGGGGCTGTGTTCTCTGTCTTTCTTCCTGAAGTCCACCACAAGCTCCTTGGTTTTACTGACGTTGAGGAAGAGGTTGTGCTCCTGACACCAGCGTGTCAGAGTGTGCACCTCCTCTCTGTAGGCCGTTTCATCATTGTCAGTGATCAGACCTACAACCGTCGTATCGTCAGCAAACTTAATGATGGCATTGGAGCTATGTGTTGCCACACAGTCATGTGTGTAAAGGGAATACAGGAGTGGGCTGAGAACACAGCCCTGCGGGGCTCCAGTGTTGAGGGTCAGTGATGAGGAGATGTTGCTGCCCATTCTAACCACCTGACATCTGCCTGACAGGAAATCCAGGATCCAGCTGCACAGCGAGCTGTTTAAGCCCAGAGCCCGGAGTTTCTCATCAAGCTTGGAGGGCACTATGGTGTTGAATGCTGAGCTGTAGTCTACAAACAGCATTCTCACATATGTGTTCCTTTTTTCCAGGTGGGAAAGAGCAGTGTGTATTGTAGATGCAATGGCATCATCAGTGGAGCGGTTGTTACGGTAGGCAAACTGCAATGGGTCCAAAGAGGTGGGCAGAACAGAGCAGATGCGATCTCTGATCAACCTCTCAAAGCATTTGCTGATGATGGGGGTGAGGGCAACAGGACGCCAGTCATTTAAGCAAGTGATTTTTGATTGCTTCGGTACAGGCACAATGGTTGATGTTTTGAAGCATTTGGGGACTACAGACAGGGATAGGGACAAGTTGAAAATGTCCGTAAAAACACCAGCCAGTTGGTTCGCGCATGCTCTGATGACGCGGCCCGGAATGCCATCTGGACCCGCGGCTTTATGGATGTTCACCCGTCGAAAGGATCGGGTTACATCCGCAACAGAGACGGAGAGTGAACCATCATCTGTAGTATCGGCCGCGAGTGCTCTCTCTGTGAGGGCGGTGTTGTTGTTGTCCTCGAAACGAGCATAAAATGTATTAAGCTTGTCCGGGAGAGAGGCAGCGGTGTTCATGGCGGAGTTTTTATTCCATTTATAGTCCGTGATGGTGTTAATTCCCTGCCACATACTTCTGGAGTCAGTGGTGTTAAACTGTTCTTCAATTTTGTGCCTGTACTGGCGTTTGGCTGCACGGATGGAGTTACGGAGGGCATAACTGGCTTGTTTACGCTCCTCCGTGTTCCCGGAATTAAAAGCGGTGGTCCGTGCAGTAAGTGCCGCGCGAACATCGCCGTTAACCCATGGTTTCTGGTTGGGGTAGATCCGTATATTTTTTGTCGGAACAACGTCCTCTACGCACTTTCTGATGAAATACGTTATGCTATCAGCGTAAACCTCGATGTCGTCATCGGAGGCAGACCGGAACATCTCCCAGTCCGCGTGATCAAAACAGTCCTGTAGCGCAGAGTCTGATTGGTCTGACCAGCACTGGATCATTCTAATGGTGGGTGATTCCCGTTTCAGTTTCTGCCTGTAAGCGGGCAGAAGCAGAACGGAAGAGTGGTCAGATTTGCCAAATGGTGGGCGGGGGAGGGATTTGTAGCCATCCCGGAAAGGAGAATAGCAATGATCCAAAACCCGGTCCCCTCGTGTGTTAAAGCTGATGTGTTGGTGGTATTTTGGTGCTATTGTTTTGAAGTTGGCTTTGTTGAAGTCCCCGGCAACAATGAACGCGGCCTCAGGGTGCGCGGTTTCCTGCTGACTTATACTGCCATACAGTTCCCTAAGTGCCCGGTCTGTGTCGGCTTGTGGGGGGATGTACACAGCAGTGATAATGACCACTGTGAATTCCCTCGGTAGCCAGAATGGTCGACACAGAAGCATGAGAAATTCCAGATCAGGAGAGCAGAAAGACCTGATAAAATGTATATTCCTCTGATCACACCATGATTTGTTGATCATAAAACATACACCTCCACCTCTGCTTTTACCTGAGAGGTCTTTCGCTCTGTCCGCTCGGTGCACGGAGAAACCCGTGGGTTCGATGGCCGAGTCTGGAATCTCCGCGGACATCCAGGTTTCCGTAAGACAGATAACACAGCATTCTCTCGTCTCTCGTTGGAAAGAGATCCGCGCTCTCAGCTCGCAGAGCTTGTTGTCCAGAGACTGAACATTTGCCAGTAGTATACTGGGTAGCGGGGGGCGATTTGCGCGACGTCTTAATCTGATGAGAACGCCGGCTCTTTTTCCTCTTTTCCTTCTGCGTTTCCGCGGCCGGGCAGCCCAAACAAAGGGCTCCGCTGGCGTGTTTGTAAACCGCGGGTCGGCATTGAGGAATGTGAAGTCCGGTTTTCGGTGTGTGATTGCCGAACCAATGTCCAAAAGCGTTTGTCTGTCGTACACAATAAGGCAGACAACATCCAAGACAAAAAAACACAGAACTGTAAACAAAACAAACAATAAACTGCAGTGTTTTGACGGAGCTCGCGACGCAGCAGCCATACTCGGCGCCATCTTGAGACCAAAAACTATAACTCCAAAGCAAATTGAGATATTTTCACCAAAATTGACACACACATGTATGGGCTCACTCAAAGGACACATAAAAAAATGGTGGTATTGTGGCACTTGTTGGCGCTATAATAGAACAAAACACAAAATTACCATTGACTTATACAATTTTGTGATTAAAATGCTATACTTAACGAATGCATTGGTGTAACATTACAAAACTCAGTATGCCATCAGCAGCATGTCCTGAAGGTACTCAAAATATTTTGAGACTGTATGACCTTTTGGTCAAAAGTTATAACTAAATTTCCAAAAATGCTAATAACATTTGTATAAATTTACCTATTGTAATCATACTGTTCTCAACTGATTCTTTGGGTTTTGCCAAAAACATAGATAACAATTTTCCCATAATCAGCCAAACTTCCTGTCCGCCATCTTGATTTTCATCTTTACATGTCTTTAATTGCTACTTGCTGCAGTTGGTCTGACCATTCCAGCCATGTTGGCATGTCTTGTCATCTTCTTTGCGCTTGGCCCTGGTAATGGCTGCTTGCAGCTATATTTTGTATTTGTTTTCATTAAAATCCTTCGCTGCACCTAGATCCAGCTCTCTTGACTTCTTCCTAAACGTTACACCTATGTTCCAAAGTCTTAAAAATGTCTCACTCAAAAATAGTGCATATTTAATTATGAGCTTTTATATCTTGAGAATGGTACAAGAGACATGATATTCATTGTCATCAGCTTTCTATGCATACTCTAGAGTATAGTCTGTGACAATACTTGCTGAGTTACCCAGGCTCTATATTATATCCTTTTTTTACTCACCTTTATCTCCCCAAATTGGAATGCCCAATTACAATGTGCTCTAAGCCCTCGTAGTGGTGTAGAGACTCTCCTTAATTCAGGTGGTGGAGGATGAATCTCAGTTGCCTCTGCGTCGGAGACTGTCAATCTGTGCATTTTATCACGTGGCTTGTTTAGTTCATTACCGTGGAGACAAAGCGCATGTAGAAGCATCCACACACAACTCTCCATGCACCCCACTGAGAGCAAACCACATTATGGTGACTACATGTGAGGTTACTTCATGTAACTCTACACCAACGAACGCTTACATACTAAACATGACATTTTATCATGGCTGTTATACGTGTAGGTAACAAAACATGAAAATCCCTAGTTACAAAATCATATTGGTTTTTTATAATACAATTTATCATTGTATTTTATCAAGTTAAGCCTTATAGTTACCATTCTTAGTAGAATGAGATGAATTATACAAAATTAAAGATTATATTTATCAATTATAAGTGATTGCACATCGCTACACAAATTTTAAAGAGGTCCATCAGTCTATAATCATTAATTTGTCAGGTACAAATGTTAGCACAGTTCAAAACAATTTTCAGCATTATCTAGCAAGGCTAGATTAAGATTGAATGTCTTAGAGTTGTGCAAATCTGATGGTCCTTGTAACCTTACACAGAAAACACACTGGTTTACTCTGTGTGGGGGTTCCTGTTGAAGACCTGTAATTTATGACGTTGAAACATTCCAAACTGAACGGCTGGGTTTTTCCTCGTTTCAAATCATGTTGCTGGAATACTTCTGCATATATAATCTTACAGGCCATTCCCCCCAGATATGTCCGGGAACTTCATAAATGTCCACGAACTTGCAAGTGCCTTGGTGGAAGAGTGGGGTAACATCTCACAGCAAGAACTGGCAAATCTAGTGCAGTCAATGAGGAGGAGATGCACTGCAGTACTTAATGCAGCTGGAGGCCACATCAGATACTGACTTTTACTTTTGATTTTGACCCCCCTGATTTTTAATGTGTTCAGGGACACATTATTCCATTTCTGTTAGTCACATATCTGTGAAACTATTTCAGTTTATGTCTTAGTTGTAGAATCTTTTTATGTTCATACTAATATTTACACATGTTAAGTTTGCTGAAAATAAAAACAGTTGAAAGTGAGAGGACGTTTCTTTTTTTGCTGAGTTTATATGCAATCAAGATGTGACTTATTGATTGATCACAATATATCGATTTGTGACATGTGTAACACCATGTGTATTGTACTGTGAGGTGGCTGGCGATACACAACACTACTATTAACCTACTAAATTTGCCTACTAACATGCATAACTCAGAAGCCTGTAATGTAAAAATATGTATTTTTAAATTTTCCATTCATTCACGATAGACCAGGTGTTATTAATCACTTTATAAATCAGTGAGGAGGTGGACAGCATAAAAATTCCTCACATTAGTAAACTGACCTATCAAAATGGATATTCAAATGATGCAACATCATCTGCTTGTCCAAAATATGGCCAAAAATAGGAAAAATGGAGGCAAGGTGAAATTTCCTCCTTTTGCATTAATAACCAATAATTTTAGCCAAGGCGACATTTCAAGACAATGACTTGATATCAAACAATGTCAATTAAATAAGTTATTTGAGGATCTTAAAACAAGTGAAAGTCTGAATGACAGAATCATATCTGACCTGCTCCATCATTTTAAGTTGCATTGACCTAGAATCACATTTAAAAATGTACACAATAAAGTGAAAAAGGGAAAATCTCATCTTTCTAAATTTATATGTATATTATGTTTCTATCACAAACCGTTGAAGTGATTTAATAATGATAATAATTTAAATGGTCATAACACATTATTTTTAAGAAAACAGCCTCTAAAGTTTCCAAACAATTTTCAGACATTATTTGACATATTTGGAGTTTTTATTCAAGCATACATTTATTACTTAAGACATAAATAACAGTTTAAATTAAACATGTTTAATTCAGGGACACTGCTCTTGCATGTCAGTGTGCACATGTGCAGATTAATGAATTCAATGTCTATATAACATTAATGCAGGCTCACAAAGCATATTTAAAACATATCTGTGCATATACACTTAGGCATACACACACACATGCACACACCCTCTCATGTCATGCATCAGTGCTCTATGTTCCTCTGTGTATCAGCACTTCAGCCTCCATTTTGGGCTCTCAAACTCTCTCTCTCTCACACACACACACACACACACACACACACACACACACACACACACACACACTTTAAATAGCTTGTTTCAGTTCCACAACAGTGCTGAGAAGTGCCAAGAGCAGCAGTTTAGGCGGAATGGGGTGCGCTGGGCTAAAGATGACGTTACTCTAAAAGAGCTATGGTTGTGAAAGTGAGCAGCTCAAAACAGCTCCTTCCTTCCAGGAAGAACGGATTTGTGATATAATTTGAGGAAGGAACATGAGCTGAAAATGAACTTTGCTGTCTTATAAGCACAATAAGCACTCAACGCTCTGGCACAAACCAAACTGTGTGGTAGAAGAAGGGGTGTAGCAGTCATTTTAAAATTGTGGAGGACACAGCTTTGAGAAGGTGGCTCACACAGACCCAACACTTACAGCGCAGTATTAATATATTACAATATGTTAATATACAGTACAGTACTGTGCAAAAGTTTTAGGCACTTAAGATGTTTCACAAAAACATTTGTCTTAAGATGGTTATTTATATCTTCATTTTTAGTGTGTCAATTGGAAAAATACATTTTAGACTCACAAACATTACTTTTGCAAAGAAAAAAGATTAGAATAGAAGAATAGGGCTCTCTGCAAGAGATGGCATTGCCCCCATAGAGCCCCCTACTGAACATCGAGTCAATCTGGGATTAAATGAAGACACAAAAACGATTTAGACAGCCTAAATAGATAAAAGAACTGTTCTGAATTCTCCAAGAAGCTTGGTACATCCTATCTGTCAACAACCAAGAAAAACTGTGTCCAGGTGTACCTAGGAGAAGTGGGGCTATTTTAAAGGCAAAGGTGGCCACACTAAATATTGATTTAGCTTTTTTATGTTTACTGGACTTTGTAATTAAATTATTATTTAATTACTTATTTTTAAACACAATTCACAATTGTATTTTATCTAATTACACAATGATGACTCATCAACGTAATAGACTGGCACGGTGGAGGGCGGGGCCGGTTCGTGACTCAACACGCCCGGTCCCGTATTAGGCTAATCAAGCCTCTGAGAGGGTTAAAGGCCGACCGCGGAAGATGGGCGTGAGAGAGAGATTGTTCACGGACATGTCCGTTGTCTTATGTGTTTGTATTTTGAGTTTTACATTAAACCTATCATTTATATGTTTAAGCCGGTTTCTCGCCTCCTTCCTTGCCAGTGAGCATGAACTTCTTTACATTGCTGCCGAAAGCCCGGGAAGGAAGAGGGATACGCCGTAGCGGAGTTCTCACCACTACCCCAACGAAGCAGCCGCGGCCATCTGCCGGGGGACGAGGAGCCCAGCCGCCTGGATGCGGAGGAACGGCCGCCGACCGCGAGGGGAGAAGGGGCTCCTATAGCCAACCGCCTGGAGTGGTCAGGGCCGCTGCCAGGGGTGGAGGATGCCCCTACCAGCCGCTGAAACGCAGAGGGGTCGAGGGAAGACCGCCATCTGCGAGAGGGGAGGGGATCGCGACCGACCGCCTGGAACGGGAGAACCGCTGCCAGAGGCAGGGGGAGTCCCCTTCAGCTTCCCGAGAACGCGTGGGGAGTTCTGTCCGCCAGGGGCTGGAGGACTGCCTCAGATCCGCCTGGAGAGGCGCGGCTGCCATTCGGTAGAGGGTGGAGGAGTGGCTGAGGAACAAGCTACGGCATATCGGAGAACCAGCGAGTAAGTTTTTTTTTTGTTTTTTTTTTTTGTTTTAGTACTGCTCAGTGCAGGAAGGACCCCCCTCCACATTTTTAATTATTGTTGTTTCCCTCCACTTACCCCCTCCCTCGACCAGCTTGATGGGAATGACCCTCCAGCAGACCGCGTGGGAGGCGCCCCCCCCCCCCCCGGGAGGGCGGGGCCGGTTCGTGACTCAACACGCCGGTCCCGTATTAGGCTAATCAAGCCTCAGAGAGGGTTAAAGGCCGACCGCGGAAGACAGGGGTGAGAGAGAGATTGTTCACGGACATGTCCGTTGTCTTATGTGTTTGTATTTTGACTTTTACATTAAACCTATCATTTATATGTTAAGCCGGTTTCTCGCCTCCTTTCTTGCCCGTGAGCATGAACTTCTTTACATAGACATTACAGTTTTATCTTCTGTTAATGCCTGATCTTCTGTAAAGCTGCTTTGAAACTATGTGTGTTGTGAGAGGCACTATACAAATAAAATTGACATGACTTGTATGATGTTAATTGATAAATGTAAACTGTTTATGGCATTATTTTTGAAGACATCCTCACTATGAAACATTTTTCATAAGTGCCTAAAACTTTGACACAGTACTGTATAAGTATGATATTAATATATACATATTATATACTTTTTATTGCCTTATCTCCAGAATTTGGAAAGCCCAAATCCCACTACTTAGTAGATCCTTGTGGTGGCACGGTTACTCACCTCAATCCGGGTGGTGGAGGACAATTCTCAGTTGCTTCCACTTCTCAGACACTCAGCACACCCTGGATTCAAACTCGCAACTCCAGGGGTGGTAGTCTGTGTCAATACTCGCTGAGCTGCCCAGGCCCTGTATTATATACTTTTTTTCTCACCTTTTTCTCCCCAATTTGGAATGCCCAATTACAATGTGCTCTAAATCCTCATAGTGGTGTAAAGACTCTCCTTAATCCAGGTGGTGGAGGATGAATCTCAGTTGCCTCCGCATCTGAGACTGTCAATCTGTGCATCTTATCACTTGGCTTGTTTAGCGCATTACCGTATGACAACTCACCACGCACCCCACCGAGAGCGAACCACATTGTGGTAACTACGAGGAGGATACTCCATGTGACTCCACCCTCCCTAGCAAACTGGTCAATTTGGTTGCTTAGGAGACGTGGCTGGAGTCACTCAGAACGTCCTGGATTCGAACTCACGACTCCAAGGATGGTAGTAAGTGTCTTTACTTGCTGAGATAACCATGCCACCAGGCCCCTCCCTATTATATAATTTTAATATTTTAGTATTTAAAATATTCAAGTATTACAAATTAATTGCAAACTTGTGCAAAATTATCTGCAAACATAAAGCTGGTCCCAAATACATTATTTAATCAATTACAATAACAACAATGTGCACAATTGTATTTTTTTTTCTCTGCGCTTGAGCTTTGTGGGATTTAAATGTTTCCAAGTGGCTTGAGTGTTTTAACTATGATCACCAAAATTCGCTCACATCCATTTAATGATTCAGTGACCATTTCTGGTGATGCCATGAGTGTAATACAGTGTCAAAAAGTCTTGTGTGAAATGAGTTTGTCACTGAATCAATGATTAAAACAAAATTATAATCCTTTAAAATTTGTGTCTACATATCTACAAAGAGACTTTAGTAGAGATTTTAAGCATTATAAGAACAAAGCAAAGGTTCGCAGAAGTAGACCTGAAGGACGAGTACTATCACGTCTCGATTTTGCCCTGACACCGACCCTTTCTACGGTTCACGTTCGAGGGCCGGGCATGTCAGTACAAGGTCCTCCCCTTTGGCCTGTCCCTGTCCCTTCGCGTCTTCAAGAAGGTCACAGAGGCCGCCCTTGCCCCGCTAAAGGAAGTGGGCATCCACATACTCAACTACCTCGATGACTGGCTGATCTTAGCTCACTCTCGAGAGGCACAGCCGTTTAGGGCTTCAGGTCAACTGGGATTAGAGCAAGCTCTCCCCAGTTCAGAGCATCGAATTTCTAGGCATGGAGTTAGACTCAGTCTCAATGATAGCGCACCTCACAAAGGCACAATCGCCCGCCATCTCCTCCTTTGGAGTCAGCACCAACTGTAGTCGTTGCACGCCACTCATTTCCCTGGCAGCATCAACATGGCAGTGGATGCGCTGTCGCAACAAGCTTCGCTCAGGGGAGAGTAAGGGCTCTACCCCCAGGTGGTTCAGCTGATTTGGGACTGTTATGGCAAAGCACAGGTAGAGACCTCCCATTGCCCGCTCTAGTACTCCCTCAAGTTGGAGGCTCCTCTCGTGACAGATGTGCTGGCACACAGCTGGCCCTGGGCCTGCGCAAATATGCATTTCCCCCAGTGAGCATACTTGCACAGGTGCTGTGCAAGGTGAGGGAGGACAAGGAACAAGTCACTCTACTGACCCCCTACTGGCCCACTTGGTCTTGGCTCTCGTACCTCATGCTCCTTGTGACAGATGGGGCACCCTCTGGCATCCATGCCCAGACCTATAGAACCTCCACATCTGGCCCCTGGATGCAATGCAGAAGATCTAAGTGGTCTACCACCAGCTGTCATAGACACGATTAACCAAGCCAGAGCTCCCTCTACCAGGCAGTTTTATGCCCTAAAGTAGCATCTGTTCACAAACTGGTGTTCTTTCCAATCTGAAGACCCGCAGAGGTGCGCAGTCGGGTCGGTGCTCTCATTCCTGCAAGAAAATCTGGAAGGGCGGCTGTTCCCTTCCACCTTGAAGGTGTATGTAGTGCAGCCCACCATGATGCAGTGGATGGTAAGCCCCTAGGGAAGCACGACTTGGTTATCAGATTTCTAAGAGGCACCCGGAGGTTGAATCCTCCCATGCCATGCCTGTTACCTTCATGGGATCTCTCTGTTGTCCTTACGTGCCTTCAGAGAACCCCATTTGAGCCACTAGAGTCAGTCGAGCTAAGTGCCCTCTCCCAGAAGATGGCCCTCCTGATTGCGCTCTCTTCCATCAAGAGGGTTGGAGACCTGCAAGCGTTCTCTGTCAGTGACACTTGAGTTTGGTCCGGTAGATGCTCATTGTCATCCTAAGACATTGACCGGGCTATGTCCCCAAGGTTCTTACGACCCATTTCAGGGACCAGGTAGTGAACCTGCAAGCGCTGCCCGGTAGGAGGCAGACCCAGCCTTATCATTGCTGTGTCTGGTTTGTGCTTTGCGTATCTATTTGGACTGCACAGCTCTTTGTTTGCTTTGACATCAGAAAGGGAATGCTATCTCCAAACAGAGACTCGCCCACTGGGTAGTCAATGCCATCGCATTGGCCTAACGGACCCAGGTCATATTCGCCCCCTTGCGGGTTCGAGCACACTCTACAAGGAGTGTTGCATCCTCGTGGGCACTGGCCAATGGCATCTTCTTTGCAGACATCTGCAGAGCACCAGGCTGGGCAACACCCGATACATATGCGAGATTCTACAATCTCCGGTTTGAGTCGTTTTCCTCCCGTGTTTTGTCAGGTCCGAGTATGTAGAACTTGGTAACACGGGACAACTGACCGGGTATACATCTCCTGTTTCCCCTCAACTGAGGCAAACACGTGCACTTTTACTCCCAGGTGAGCACACAAACTCCCCGCTGCCCGGTCACTGTGTTTGTAGAGCTCCTCCCTCATTAGGCAGGAACTACCACTGTGCCACTTGCATGTGTGGCATAACAGGCCCATGTGATGTATTTGCAACATATTCACCTCCCCAGCCTGGGCAGGATGTGTTCTCCGCAGGGTCTTTTCCCCTTGAAAGAATAGGACTGGAAAAGAACACCTTCCCCGATGCGTGTTATTGCTAGATGGCCCCAGCCGCATCTAACACTCTATGAGGAGAAACATAGAGAGAAAAGGCCATGGCTGGGTCACGTCGCTTGTTCCCACCCCTCAAGGAACATCCTTGATCGGATGCCGGGAACCTAATGAAAACAATATGATTGGGGGCATTGGGGAAGGTTACGTGCAGTCTGATGCCCATGCTCCTTTGGCACGCAACAGCTTGCTTGCACCAGCATCAGCCGATCACGTAACACGGTTCAGTGTAAGTGACATTATTTAATGAGACCCTTGTGTCACTACAATCGACACAACGTCGAGTGAGTGACAGAAGGGGAACGTTTAGGTTACTAGTGTATCTCCCATTCCCTGATGGAGGGAACAAGATGTTGTGTCCCCCTTGCTACAACATTGTACCAAGTCACTGTAATGGCAGAACCTTATTCTCGGATCCTCAGTGCAGAACCTGACTGAACAGATGTACAATCCCTGCATTTTATACCCATCTGTCCAGGGGCGGGACATGCAAATTCTGTTCGCCAATTTTTCATTGGCCTTTTCTCATATTCAGAGGTATCCGAGGCTCTCGAAAGAAGCCCCTTGTGTTACTACAATTGAAACAATGTCTCGTTCCCTCCATCAGGGAATGGGGATTACACTAGTAACCTAGACATTCCACTTATAAAAGTCTAGGGGCATAGCTCATAAATATATACCCATCGCAAACTGCAATTCGGTAAGGTTCTTAACTCTACGCCACCTGCCATTCGAATGCAGCGTGGGCTCTCACGTTCAGACGCAGTGTGAGCCTATGCCATTTAGCCACAGGTTCTCCTGTTTGAATCGCAGTGTGGGCCCTCCAGTTCTAACGTTATGCAGGCTTTCCCATTGAATTACAGCATGGGCTCTCCTGTTATAATGCAGTGTAAGTCTCAGTGCATTAGTCACTGGCTCTCACATTCGTATCGCAGTGTGGGCCATCCTGTTCATTCGCAATGCAGGCTCTCCCATTCGAATCACAGGGTGGGTTCTACCATTCGAATGCAGTGTGAGTTTCACATCATTCACTCAGTGGGTTCTCTCATTCAAAACGCAAATTAATCTTATTTAGCATTTCCCGTTAGCCTTTGCATTGGCATCTCTTTTGCTCATGGTTAAAATGAGCCCAACACATAATAAATAGATCCTGATATAACCTCCAAAATAAATTAGTGCTTTCCTTACAGGCATGTGTAAACGTAATAAAGCCATGTGTGCCTCACTTGGTACCATGTACCGCAGCGCTCAACCACTCTTGATACTGCCGCAGCAGCTCCTGCCTATGCTTGATATTGTCACAGCAGTACGCTTTTGATACTGCCGCAGTAGTGCCCGGACATGACAAACGTTATAGTCGCTGTATGTTTTCATTACTAACCTTATTCTTCCCTTGTAAGTGTGTATAAATTTACGTATTCCTAACTTAACATTTGCTTCCCCTTCAGGTGCATACAAACATAATTGTCATGTTTTGGTTCATGTTTTTAATTGTCACTAACCTTTTGGTTCCCTTGCAGGTGTTGTTGGGCCTCATGTATTCAGATACAAGACAAAGGCAGGCCTAACAAAGTCCTAAAGCTTGACTGAGGCCCACAAAAACAAAGTCATAAATCTTACTGATTAAAAAACGTGCCATAATCAAACAAAGGGAGTACAAAACCGACTACAAATTCCAAGAAGAATTGCTCACTTTACAACTGTGTGAAATTCCAATGGATCGAACTCTCAACTCCTATTGGATGAGGAACAGAACGCACCTCAACTATGATGTCATCAGCTTGTGATGTTTACTCAAGGGCATAAGAGCCCGGAGTGGCATGAACATCCAAACAATAAAATCTTATGAATGTGTGCGCAGAGGACCAGCCTGCCGCATCACAAACATGCTGCAGAGGGACACCTCTAGCCAAGGCTTTAGAAGAGGTGAACTCTCTGGTAGAGTGAGCCCTGATACCTACTGGCAAAGCTTGACCGAGTGCCTCGTAGGCCAGCGCAATAGCGTCCCTCACCCAATGCAACAGTCTGTTTGGTGGAGGCCGCCCCCCTGTTGCGGCCCCAATGGCAAACGAGTAGTTGCCCTGACTTATGCCCCTGGCTAGTGCGGTGGACATAAGTCTGAAGGGCACAGACTAGACAAAGTCTGTGAAATCTTTCATGCTCCAGCATTGTAAACGGTGGGTAGCAGAAGGCTTCGAGAGTGACAGAATGTACAGTTCGAGAAAGGAACCTTAGGCAGGTAGTCTGGTTGAGGGTGCAAAATTGCTTTAGCCAATCCTGGGGCAAAATCTAAGCAGGCTGGCAAGATAGACAGAGCCTGTAGATCCCCAATTCTTTTTAGAGAAGTAATTACCATAAGGAAAACCATCTTGAGAGTCAGAAGTTTATCAGACGCTGACTCTAGAGGTTCAAAGGGGGTCTCAACCACACCCTCAAGGACTATTGCTAAGTCCCATGAAGGGATCCTGGTCCTAGCAGGAGGTCTCAGTCGCATGGCTCCACGAACAAAGCGAGCAAGCAGAGGATGTCTCCCCAACGGCACCCCATCAATCAAGGCGTGGCAAGCCAATAGAGCGACCACGTAAACCCTGAGAATGGTGGGTCATGTTCCTGCAGATAATTTTTCCTGGCGACGAACCGCCCCCAGTCTTTGAGGGGGAGCACGATTCGCCACGCTTTGTTTTAGAGCCTCCCATCTTGAAGGCCACCAGACAGAAATCTGTCTTCTAGTTTGAAGCATTTGGGGGACTCTTATTCACGTGGCCAGTCTAACTGTAGCCTGGTCACAGCCAGAGTAACCACTTTGAGTAATTCCTCAGCCGCTTTATTATTGTGCATGGAATGTTCATAAGTGGGTGCTCAAAGTCTGCAGACTCAAGAGATTCAGCGTCCCCCTCGTGAACCGAAGAGGCGCCGAAGCACGTTTCAGGCTCACGAGAAGGATCAGCTGGATCTGGGGAGAGAGGGAGCGATAGGGACAGACCAGTCTCTCGCTCCTCAGCCAGATCAATGCGAGAGCCCCACGATGAAAGAGTGGGTGCTGACTCTTGGAAGTAAGCAAGACGAGGGTGAAGCATTTTGACTGTAAACAGATCGCAATGCTCACACCCGCCCGAACACGAGCAGCATGCTCTTCCCCCAAACACACAAAATAAAACTGGTGCTTGTCCGTTTCAGCCATATAGCGTAAACACGGGAACACACACTGCTTGCTTTGCTTCACACTCATTCTTGGAAAGGAGAAAAGGTTTTCTGCGCACTGCCTAACAAATTCTAACTCCTAACAGTGGAAAGAAAGTTCTGACAGCTTGAGAAGCACAACACACACTGAGTGATCTGAAGACAGATCTGACGATGCACCTGTGATGCATCTATTTATAGTCCTGCTACAGGTGCATCCAATTGATGTCACCAGCAGAGGCTATAAATTCTAGTCAATTTCACTGACGTGTTGCACACATATTCACAGCTGGTCACACCTAAAGCTGTTCCCAAAGCGCTAAAATCAGCACAGCATCAAAGTGTAGCTTTTTGACAGGGAACATTCATACGAGCAGACAGAAAAGTACATTTGAAGCAAGTTTGGAGCAGAAGAAATAGAAATAAACCTTGTGTAAATATCAGCTTTATACTAAGCTAAAATGCTATTTCTAGGTATTTTATATGCACATGTTACCAGGCACGATCATATTTTTTTTTTATCAAGAACATTTCAAGAAAAGACCTTTGATATTAGGGCAAAAATAGTATTCTTGATATTGAATTTTGAATTTTTGTATTGTTTTCCTGTAAATCCTTAAATCAAGATAATTTTGATTGATCTTGTTTTAAAAACAACACTGCATAAGATATGTATTTTTAAAGTTTGTATAGTCAAAACAAGTGAAAAAAATCTACCAGTGCTGAAGAAGTAATCCATAGTATTTAGAATACTTTACTGACCTTGTGTAACCGAACAGAATATGTTACAATACAGCATACATTCTGTAATCTGTAGTGGAATGCATTTAAAAAGTAACCTACCCAACCCTGTACCCTGTATATATATATATATATATATATATATATATATATCCATCCATCCATCCATCCATCGTCAACCGCTTATCCTGTACAGGGTCGCGGGGATATATATATATAGCCCTTGGGGGCTTTTTCTTAACAATCACCAATAAATAATAAACAATCTGAATTTTAGATATTTACCAGCAGGCTATCCCAACAAAGGGAAATACAAAGAGAGGGACTGGGGTATCATCACTATAAAAACAGTTTATTCAATTTCTCTCAAATTAGACACACAAAAAACAGACATTAGGCCTCAGGGTAACAAATTCAGGGCCGGGGGCCACAAAGTACAAAATCAAAGTGTTTGAATAAATAGCACTCAAATTCAGCAAAACTCAAACACTAGATAAATAAGGCACATTACAAATCACATGTACAAAAAACAAAAGCAATTTACATTCACCAAACCAGTGACCACACAACAAAATTGCTACCCCCCCCCCCCCCCCCCCACCCCCCCACCCACAGGATATTGCACCAACCCAATGGCCTAAGATACAGACAGTACATACAAAAATATGCACAAAGTAAAGACCGATAAACACACACACACACGCACACACACTCACACACACGCAAACTAAATACTAAAACAGGAAAAACAGTGGCCAGGATGGCATACGACGGTCCTCCTGTATAAATGCAGACCACAGCGTCGAACTAAAAGCTTGTTTAGTTGTATTGCTGTTGCAATCCCGTTATTCCGTCTGTTTTTTTACTTGTACATTCCCAGACCAATTCTCAGTCCAACAAACAGCACTCCGCAAACTTGTAGGGGTTACTCTAAACCAGCGAATCTTCTTTTAAACACGCAGACACAATTCACAGCCGGTGAAGGCTAGTGAAGACAGGGAACTAGATGTAACCACAGCACCGTTTAACCACACAAACACCAGGTCGCGATCAACTTTCAACCAAGAGTCTTAAGGCACCAAGAGTCTGTAGCAAAACACGTCAGAAACCGCCAGCTTACTGAATTTAAAGGCGCAGCACCAAACAACCACCACCTGATCTTAATCAAGGCACAATTCCCACTGCCTATATCCTACCTGCTACATTCACCGACCCTTGAATGTCACCGTCCCGGTGACTAGGACAAGGGTCAAACCCAAGGCCTAAAAACAGCACTATGGGAGAAAATGGTTAGAGCACCTTCTGCCAAGGCCACAGGTGGTCTTCCAACAGTCGTGCATGGAAGGTTGTGAGGGTTGGAATGGTGGCCTGCATTTGTTCTGGCAGTTCTCCTTGAACCGAGGGTATCACCAGATGTTGATACTTTTCCTTCAACACCCAAGGAATCACGTATTAAACATTGAGGTGTAATCTGCCCCTGCTGTTCAAGAACTGGAGGCCGCGATACTCCAAACTCAGTAGAAGGTGTTGATCCTCTTACAGGAGGTGCATCTATTGCCATCAATACTCCAAAATCATCACCTTTATCCATACTGCCATCAACATCATCCCCTATGAAATCTGGCATGTTTACATTAAGCATCTCACCCCCAATACAAGATGGGGTGAACCTGGGTCAGTTGGGAAAGGGCGCAGTTCTTTCCGATTGATATTCTGTTCTGGACCTAACTGATCCCTTGGCCTAATTTTCTAAAGTGTACCAACCTCATCAAGGCACCTCACAATTTCGTACACCACATTTCCCCAATGATCACTAATCTTGTGCCGTCCATGCGGATGGCTACGACGATACACCAGTGTACCAGGGGGCAGGAGCGGCAAAGGAACCAAATGATTCTTTGCTCGCTGTTGAGCAGCTGCCTCCTAATGAGCTCGGGCCTGGCTATAAATTGCAGAGATATGCTCCTGGTGTTCTTGAACCCACTCTGCAGTAGTAGAGTCTGATGGAGTATCAATCGTGCCCAACAAAGTATCGAGTGGAAGAGTGGGCTTACACCCAAACATCAGTTCATACAGAGAAAACCCCATAGACTGATGGACGGTAGTGTTATAAGCAAACAAAACCTGTGGCAGATGGTAAGGCCACCGTCTCTTCCTATCAGGAGATAGTGTACGAAGCAGATCATGCAATGTGCGATTAAATCGCTCACATTGTCCATTGCCCTCTGGATGGTATGGGCTAGTGCGGGATTTACGAATTCCATACACTCTGCACAATTGTTGGAACAGCTCATATGGTGTATTTCTTTGTGTTTCTCTGTGTACTTCTCTAAAAACAGATATATGGTGTATTTCTGTGTTTCTTTTAATTAGGCTAGTTGTATATCTCTCGACCAGTCATGGTGTCTGCTCTAGCAAACTGAAAGTATAATGAATATCTTTAGAGCTTGTACTCCTTTTCATTTGATCTAATAACATTGTGCGTGTGAGCAAAAGAAGCCCCCTCAGTAAGAGGGTACATAGATGTTTAAATCAAGGGCTAGAGATGTGTGCTGAGGACACGGCTGTTTTTCTCTCACACACATATTTCTAAGTTAAAAGCATTCTTTCCTTGAACAGTGACTTTGTCAAAAATTGAGGAGTTACCAGCTGAATGTGAAAGATATACGTTTTTAAAAATAGATGAGTGAGGGATTTTCCACCAATATTTAATTAGCAAGGAACATAAAACATATTGGTGTCAGGAGAAAGAATTGAGGGAAATAATCCCATTGGCTAGAGATAAGGAGCAGAATGACAACAAAAAGGTATATAACTGGGAACTTAGGATAATGAAGTCAGAACGGACAGCTGACCGGTCTCATGTAGTTTGTTGGTGTTCAATAAACTATAACTTTGGCATCTGGAACTTGGGACTCCGAGAGTTTTCTTACAACTTAGAGAGAATCATCTTGAATATTCCACGACATATTCTTTGGCGCACAACGTGGGGCTGGCATTGAGGTCCAGGGGCCAGAGGTTACTGACAGGACGCTGAACGGGTCGCACAAAAAAGCACTGGCGCCATAAATCGAGGTAAGCGTTTTGCTTAAGGTGTTTTTGTGTGATCTGTGATAGCAAGTCCCAGTAAGTAGCTTCCCTAAGACTTTTGCCGGTCCGAACATAGAATAATTTGGACTAATTGGCTAAGATAGAGGTGAGTTCCAGATTTCAAAAATTGGGGAAGGGGGGTAATTATTTAGAGAAGAAAGAAAAAGCCTGTAGAGGTGTGTCAGGAGTGCGACAGTCGGAAGAGCGACGGCGCGTGTTAAATCCCGTGTTTAGGTATATAGTCAAGAAGTTTGAAATTCCTGTAGCTACAGGTGTGAAAATCCTAACGCGGGTGCATTTATAGTAGAAAATTTGCGTTGTATTCCTCCAGGTGGTAGATTAGATTATTTATTGCAGTGTTTTGACGGAACCCGGACTGAGCAGAAAACGGGGAATTGTTGAACTCTGTGTGTGTTTGAGATAATGAATAATGTGCATGACTAACTATGTTGTTAGTGCCTGTGTACTTACAAATACTAATTGAGCTGGTTTTGTGTGTTTGTTTAAATGCATGATTCTAGTGTTGATGAGGTATTGTGTGCAGAGGCGGAGTGGAGCAGAGAATCAGATACAATAAAGAAATGCCCAAGAATGAAATGGGACAAATGAACTGCAACAAATTGACAGAGTAAAAAGACTGTTGTAAAATTTGAGACAAATGGTATCTGATTCTCTGTTATTTCCTTGTCTTGCTCTTACACACTGGAGGCTGACCGGACAGCCCCATGTGAGGGGGAGAAAGAGAGAGGAAACTTAGAATAGACAAATTGAATAATTGGAAAAAGATAAAGAAAAGGCTAAATGTTTTCCATTGCAGTGAACAAGACTAGAGAAAAATGCAGAGACAGGAGAGTTTTATCCGTTTGTTGTCTGGAAAGAAATTGCAGCAGGTAACATCTCTCATATACAGTACTAGAGACTGAGTGCTGTGAAGAGTTGTAAGGGAGGGCTGTGAGCATGCACAGAAACGGAGAAGATTTTTTTTCTTGTCTCAGTTTTCCTCATGAAACAGAAATCCTAATTTGGTGGCAGGGTGAGAGGAGAAAATAAGTAGAATTAAAAAGATTAATAATAGCCTAACAAGGAATTAGTGATCATTTCTGGAGTTATGAACAAATTAACTAAAAAAAAAAAAAAACAGAGAGTAAAGGAGAATTAGCACCAATGAAGAAATTGTCTTGAACAGAGACCTAAAATGGATGAGACAGCTGTGGGTGGAAGTATATGGGTTTTAATATAAAACCGAAGAAGTAACAGATATAGTAATCAACCACTGTAAATAATGAGTGGTTTTTTTGGGATCCAGATAGAGAGATTGATCCTCTGCTGTGTAATTAATGAGGAGTATGTGTGCAATTTACAGCAAAGAAAATCTATTTAGGCTATTTTCAAACTTCCATCAATACGAGAGGCAGAAGAGATCTGATGAATAAAAACAAAAAGGGCAATTAATGAATATTCTGGTTGTAGAATTAAAACCAATGATAAAAAAAAAAAAAAAATGTGTATGTGTATGTATGATGATGTGTGTATGTATGTGTGCATGTATAAATATATATGTATGTATAAGGATAAATATAATACAGTATAAACAAACAAATACATGTAAAACAAAAATGTGCATGAAATCAAAAAGTTAACTCTTAGCTGACTGGACGATGTTTATTGTTGGGCTGTTCTTTTCATGCCATGAAGGAAGCCTGATGTGAGATTAATTAAACTGAGAGGGAGCAGCTGTTGAATGGACATGTGCCAGATCATAACTTCTTTTATATCTAAGTGACGAGTAAGAATATTTGGATTATATAAAAATAAAATCACTTTAAAGTGATTGAATTCTATTTGGGAAAGCACATTATCTGGAGAAACAATAAAGCTTTGAGTCAAGTGTATTGCGTTAAACTAAAGTCGAATAAGTAATTGGATTTTAAACAAAGGTTGTGTATAAGATAAGTGTTGTTATATTCAAGCAAATGGCAAAAGAGGGCTAATGATATGATGATAAAATAACTAATAAGAAAATTATATTTTGCATCTTATGAAATCATGTGTCTGTTTTATGTTCTGTCTGGTCCAGTTTATGAGAAAAAAAAATATTTTAACATTATTGAATTATACACTAGAAAGTTGTTTTAGATTTTTCTATGATTTTAAGAGTGTCTGGAGAACAATATAAATGTGAGTGCAGCGCTGTCGGTGTAGACTTGATCAACCAACAAAAGATAGACAGAGATATTTTATTTTTGTTAGGAACTGTCTGATGAAGACATTGAGGATGATTTGAGGGGAAACAGGCCTCTCTTGGTGTCTTCAGACAGACAGAAAGGGGCCCCGACTTTAGAAAAAGATAGATAGCAGATAGATAGATATTTTATTTTTATTTTATTTTTCTCTTATTTGATTTTTGTTTTGTTTGGTATACACAGAATAGGTCTTGGTTGATCATGAGTACACTGAGAAGCTGCATTTGAGACATTTGAGACTAAAATTAAAGAAAAATAAATGTAAGAATGATTTGGATCATTGGATCAAAAATTGGTTTATGGGGCAGGTGAAGCCCATGGAGAAAGGTTAAAATTAAATTGAACATCATACCGTCCTCAAATATAAATGTTAATAACTTCATATTGATGTGTCTATTCTGTGTTTCTTTTGTCATCATAGTGTTTATGTTGTTTCACTAACTCATTCTGGAACGAGTTTCTCACCATTGCAGATGGCTGGGCAAGATGATTTTATAGAAGTTACTAATTCTGCAGGAGGAAATCCAGAGACAAAGACTGAAAATGATGTGGACTATTATCTGATTGATCCTCCTGCGCTCATTCCTGCTGGTAATCATTACTGATCTGCCATTTATGATGTGGATTAAAATTTCTCTGGAAAAAATTGATTTCAGTCTTATACGATCACTTTATGGTTTTCTAGAATGCCATCAATGGGGTTAGATACCCGTGTCTAAATTGTTCTGAGGGTCCAAATTTAAATCCAGCAGCTAACCAATGGTTTATTGATTTGAAGAAATAAATATTACAAATGTATGGCAAAGTTATAGAGTTACCTATCGAATTGGTAACTCCCCTAAATTTTCCAGAGAGTACCCTCATAATTAAAAAAAAAAAAAAAAAGGGTTAGTGGGTTCTAAAAAGAGTTGCTTGAGGGTCTATTTGCCATAGTTAATACATGAAAGTATATTTTTAGAGGTATAATAATAATAACTGTTAAATGATGCTGAAACATTTGGATAAAGAGTAATGAGAAATTAGAAGAGCGTAGTGTATTTTAGAATGTATTTTACTGAGCAATTATTTCAAAACACAAGAAAAGAGATATGTTTGAATTTCCATTGTGCCTCTTTATGACTTTATTATGTTTAGACTTTTACTTTTCTGTTTGTTTAAAGACTTGATTTATATTATTTTATTAGACAGAATGGAAGTTCCTTAACCTGAGAAAGTGTAAGAAATGGAGAAAGCAGTAATAGTGAGTTATTACTTAATAGTAAAAAGGGGATTATAATAAATCAATAATAAGATATGTGTTGTAAATGTATAGCTCCGCTTGAACAGAAGGCTAAGTAAGTTGAATTAATTATATAGAGAATGTCAAAAAAGACATTGTGTTCTGTTTTATTAAAGATTTGAAGGTTATGTATGTTGTTTGAACATAAAGAAGTGAGTTGAGAGTAGTTTTTGGTTCTTAAATGGTGTGAGCTGAGAAAGTCTGAAAGCAGATTATTGAATATAATCAATTATTATAAATATCACAATTTTTACTGTTGAATAATAAATCAAATATATATTATTGTGAGATTCTAAAATGAAAGCTGTAATGAGATTAGAAACAGTGTGAGGGAGTGGAATGCCCCCCCATCTCTCCTCACTCTTGGTCTAAAATTGATAAGCGTCTGCTTGGAATAGAAACACAGATTTTGAAGAAATATCTCTTAAGTTGTTTTATTTTATTTTGATTTGATTTTTATATGTAAAATGATGTGCTTTGACAATAATGTTAGATAGAGTGATATGAAGATTGGACTAAAGATAGGAGATTTAGTTGAAAATTCATTTGAAAGAATAAATGTAGGTTAAAAAAAAAACTGTCTAGAGACTATTATTGAATTAAGGTGATGTTTTTAAATTAAGCTTCCTAGAAGCTTGACAGGGCTTTGTTCTGATGTTATTCCCAACCATGTTGATATAATGAGTTCAATTTTAGCGTATTTTATTTTTAATTTGGACAATTATAATAGATTGATGATTTTTTAATAATGCTTTTTGAATTTAACTATGTTTTGAATTGTCCCCATATTTAAGCATTTGTAGATGGTCCCATTGGCTGTGTCGGTTCTCTGGTGATACTCCCTGAAAAAGAAAATATCTGTTTACTGATTCCGAATTAATAAGGATTGAGGACAGAGCAGTATCAAGACCAGTGGCAAGAGGTGACGGTCCGATGACGGGTAAGACTTGACAATGGCAAACATGTTGAGTGACCTAAGGCAGGGCGTCACCGCCCTGGAAACCTAACCAAGAAGGTTTGAAAGGGGTTTAAGGAAGTGGATGAATGCTCTTAGATCAGAAGCATCAAAGGGAAGGTCTAGAAGAGACCTGCTCGAAAATGGAAAGTTCCACTGAACCCGACTGCATTTTAATAACAAAGCATTCTGTCACTGTGTTATCAGGGGATCATACCCTGTGTAGAGGATTATTTATAGATTGGTTTTGGGGGTAAAGTTTTGAGAACCGTTGCAGACAAAGGAGTGCCTGACTTTTTACAAAAGTATTAAACAAACATGGGAATGTTTGTATGATAATTAATTTAGACTGGAAGATGATTTATTACATATGCTTTAATTAAACTCATGTACATTTTAAAAGTAATGAAGTATGGAAAAACAAACTAAAGTTAAGATTGCTTGTTTTGTTTGGATATAACAATATAAATGGAATTGTTTAAGAAATAGGGTGCAGGGTTGACTAAAATTGGTATAATGATTGAAACAGCAATTCTTGTGAGAGGAATAATATTGTATTGTGTGTTAACATGGATAAAATTAATCTTTATCAAAGCAATAACTAAGTACATGACATTGATCAATGTGAATGGTCCAATGCAACAGAAAGACCAAACTGGGAGGAAATTGATTCATCCAATGAAGATATGTATGAGGAGATGAATGATATGTCATATATTTGATTTTTGTATTGTCTTTTATTGATTTGATACTCTGAATTACTCTGATGCAGTCTGAAACTATGGAAAACAGCGTAGCTTGCAGTTTGTAAGGACGTTCAGAGTTAAGGGAAAATGTATTAATGTGATACAGAAAGTGAGATAACTTTGGAAACAGGAGGGAATGGAATGTGTGTGATAAGGGAATGAATAGGGAGTCTTAAGATAAGGAAACCCGTGGTAGCTTTCCTCCTCTGAGGAGAATTATAGCCTTCTGGTAAACGACCCTGTAAATTTTGTGTAGAGATACTAAAGGGATGATGTAATGTTCTTAATTGGAGCAAAGTCAGGCTCTGCCTGGCACCTGACTGAAGGAGGCAGAGGACCCGTGTGTTATTTATTGCTAAAAGCGGGATGAAACAAATGTATGTGGTTGTGCACACATTTACTATTTTAGAAGAATGTGTGTAGCCAATGACTGTAATAAGGGAAATCATTTAATATTCTAATCAAACAAATGCAGAAAGTAATGATTGTTAGTTAATATAAAACATTTAACCATATGAGTTGATTACAGTCTGCTTTATGCATATAAAATGAAATAGTAATGCTGTTGCCATCATTGAAGCAAGTTGTGACAGGATGACCCGTTGAAGGAGAGAAGGTGGAAAACAATTGTGGCCTACAATACCAATGAATTAGAAAGACATATTAATTTGGATGATGTTATTACTAACAAACTAGGGATAAGTGTTGCCCCCAATAAATGGCCACTAAGCAGAAAGCAAGTGAAGGCAGTACTGAAGTATTTAAGAAAAGTTAAGAAACATTCATCAGAAAAAGTCCTCAACCCAGAGAAAGCCCAGGGTAAGTCAGGGGTCGGATACTTTTAGTGGTCCTCGTCTGACCAGCCTGGTGAAGATTAGCATAATAAGTTAAGAACACGCTGGGGTTAAAGAGGTACTGAATTAATAAGAATAATAAACATATAGGGATAACAAAATGGCACCAGCACCAATAGATCAAATATGCATGGAGTTTCCAATGTATAGAGACGTGATAAAAGAAATGTCTAAAAAATGGGAGAGAAGAACAAAAGGGCTGAACACAAAATGGCCAGCAGAGGGCACATTTGATGTGGGGGTATGCAGGGAGATGGAAGCACTAATAAAAAAATCATAAACCAAAAGAAAAGAGCCAGGTGAGGATAATGAAACGAGATAGGGAACTAATGATATTACAAATGTTCAAAACCAAAGGGATAAAAATATTAAAACAGGAAAGGGAAGGGAAAAAGATGGATGAAGAAAAAGTGGAAAGGCCTCCTCCCTATGCGCCACTAATGGAGAATGAAGAAAAGATGCAGATGCCCCTGGTAGGATTTAAAGGAGAACTCCAGGTGGAAGGAGAAATAGAAATAAATGAAATACCACAGTCAGAATCACAAGAGGACCTAATGAAGTCACCCCAGACACGTGTATATCCAGGGCTGTTGGGACTAAACAAAGACAGTGATGGAGAAAAATCAGATGACAGAAAACCAAGTGAAACTAAACTACAAGATGAACTGGGTGGACAATGCAGTGATATAAAGAAAGGAATGATGACAAAAAAAGAAATTAGTGAACAAGTAAAAGACGCCTGTCATCAGGCATTGCAGGAAGGACTGTCAGAATATAAAAAAAGGCAGGAAATGGAGTGGAAAGAACAAGCAAGGGCCAGTGGCATCAAAGAAGAGCTTGAACATAAGACTGGTGAGACTGAAGAGTTGATACACTTCAATGATGATGATGATGAACTGACACAACTGGCAGAAGACAACGGTGTGGCAGTGTTGGAACTGAGCAATGAAAAACAACAAAGAACACAAAGGGAGCTACAAGAACTCAGAAGCAGGACACAAAGACTGTCTGAAAGCATGAAAAGTGTAAAAAATGGAACAAGATTAAGAAAGCATGTTCTTCCAGATCTAAGCGCAATGGGCAGCAAGATTCAAAGGAGCGCTAAAACAGGCGTCAGTATTCCTCTAGCAGAAGAAAGCAGACAACTCTTTGCATTCACCTATCAAGGAACAAAGGAGAAATCCTAGACAAAACGAGAATGCACCTTTTTCAATAGTTCCTGGAGACCTTGTGTAACTGAGAGTGTTTCGGTGAAAGTGGAATGAGCCCAGGAGGGAAGGACCTTATGAAGTAGTGCAGGCAACCCCAACAGCAGAAAAGGTAAGAGGCAGTAACACGCGGTATCATTTAAATCACTGTACCAGTGTACGCCGAAGAAATCTGCCACACGCTCAAGAACCTGAGGCAGCCGAAGAAGAACAGCAAGAACAAGCCCAAGAACCTGGCAACGCAGCAGATTCACAGGTACCGGCTAGAGCATCTGAAGAAAGTGAAGTGGAAGTGGAAGAAGGAGAAGCGGAAGTAGAAGAAGGACAATCGCACGTAGGGGAAGAGCACGCTGAGGCAGAAAGAGAGATTGAGGTACGTGCCGCAGCGGAGCAGGAAAGCACAGAAAGTGAGACGGAAGTACATGTCGCAAAGGAACAGAACCCAGAAAGTGCGGAAGGAGAGGCAGAAAGTGTTCATTTTACTGAACCAGACACAGAATCACTTGAAGAAAATGAAACAGGCCAACAAACGCAGCCATTGGACGAGGTGTTGTGGGAGGCAGAAGAAAGACTGGACACTCAAGAAGGTATTAATGTGGATGATGCTGTTACTAACGTATTTGGAACAGATATTGCCTCCCACACAGGGCCTACCGGAGAAACAAGCAAGGAAAGACCAGACTTCTCAGATGCAGGACCATCCATGCGACCATGGTATAATGAATATCCTACAATCAACACCTCAGACCTTGCATTCTATTTCCCAGACTGAGCAGGGACTAGATAGCATAAAACAAGAAAGTAGACAGAAACGTGCACCTGGATCCTGGCCCAAAAGTCCACATTATGAAACCAAACAATATAATAAGCCTACAAAGATACCTGACAAGATAATTAACCAAAACATGCCGGCACAGATCGACTTAGATAATAATATGGAACCCACAGAGTCAGTAGGAACAGAGGACTTGTTAAAACATGCACAACAAAATGACTGGTACAAATGGGCTAGATATACAGCTAAGCAAGCAGGCATGACAAATTGTATAATGTGCTCGCCCTCTCCGCTAAAGGAATTGATAGTAGTTCCAAATCAATATGACTATAAGCATTGTGCTGCACATTATGCCAAAAATTGTGGTGACTCAGACAGAATTGTGTTTTGTCCAGCAGAATGTTTGGCATTGTTGAGTAATCTAGGCTATGAAAAATTTTATACAAAGATAAGATGGGGAGATGAATGTAAGAGATTCGATGTGCGTGTGGATAATAAGAAAAAAGAAAGCCCATCGTTATATAAAATAAATAGACAACTGAGTTACGAATGCTTTAACAAAACAAAAGGGACAACAAATGTAGGACAATTTAAGGGAAATTGCGCAGTAATATGGCATTTAGATACAGAAATGTACTTTACTAATGATGTGATCAGGTTTAGTGGACTCCAATATGCAACAGCGACATTGGGACAAAATTTTACTGCGCATATAATTCCGGAATGTTTGGGTGTAGCTATTGGCAAATGCATTACAGGATGTGAAAATCACACTATAGTATCGCCTGCGATACTGCTACATATAGAACAAACGGAGACTATTTTTGGTTATGTGGAGGAGTTCAATTGAAAACCGCACTACCTAAAGGTTGGAAAGGATTGTGTGCTAGAGTAAGGCTACTACAAGAAGTAACTATGGTAAAATGGGACCCCTATCACTTCCAAGCTGCACCAAAGACCATAGTTCATAACACAGTAAGGGTGAAAAGAGCATACACCCCAGATCCTGAGGTCTACCTAGATTCAATTGGCCAACCAAGAGGAATACCTCATGAGTTTAAAGCCAGAGATGAGATAAAATCAGGCTTTGAGTCGATACTCCCATGGGTTACAATTAACAAAAATGTAGAATGGATCAATTATATTTTCTATAATCAGCAGAGATTTATCAATTATACTGATGAGGCATTAAAGGCGTTAGGAGATCAATTAGCAGCCACTAGTAAAATGGCATGGCAAAATCGTCAAGCACTAAATTGGTTATTAGCAGATAAAGGGGGAGTATGTGTTATGTTTGGATTAGATTGCTGCACCTACATACCAAATAATACATCTCCAGAAGGAACCTTTACACAGACAATGAAGAAACTGCATAACTTGCGCACAGAAGTTAAAGTTAATGCAGGACGAGATCAGTCGTTTGGGAGATGGTTTGATGATCTTTTTGGATCATGGAAGATGGGGCTCATGAAGATAGGGATAATGATACTTGTAGGAGTGACTTTATTTGGCTAATTGTTCTGTTGTGTTATTCCCATTCTAAGATCTATAATGACTCAAACAGTAGCTAAGCAAATGGTGATTGTTTCAATGACACCATTGGGAACAAGTATGGAAACCAGACAATATAGCTTAGGGCAGGGATTGGATGAACTTGACGAGTTTTGAAAGCCATTGAAAACAATCCTGAAGACCATTAAAAAAAATAAATAAATAAATAAATAAAGGGGGAAACAAAAGCGATATTTAAGCTTACAAAAAGAGCCTGAGTACTTAACATTTTTTCTCATGTGATTGTTAAAGAGGGACATTTCTAGGTAATTGTATTTTCTTTTGCATTATGAATATGTTTTCTGTTTTTGACATCTTTTTGTTCTTTTATTAAAGTTATCCTTTGATTTAATAATATAGAGGAAGGGGTCTGTAAAACACCTTAATAGATTTAATCAAGTAGAGATAGTGGGATTACTACTTATGTTTCAATATGTATGACAACTGTTATTGTGAGTATTTGCCCAGAGAGAACAAGAATGGCTACAACAAGAAGACATGAAGGATCGAGCGACGAGCACCTCAGTGCTTAGCTGCAAGAGCAAATAGACTCAACTGGTGGTTTAAAAACCCGCTGTCTGCTCCAACACGCCACCAGATAGCACTCCAGGCTACCAGAAATGTCTGTGAGTTCCTCTGGCACCGATGGATGCATATTACTATATCAGTTATTCTAGTGATTGTTAATGTATCTAGACAGTATGTAATCAATTGTATTCTACATCACGCAAGGCTTTACAATTTCATGCACATGCTTATAACACAAAGTTAATTTGTTGTCACCCTCCCAAAGAACAGTGATAGCTAGAGGATTGGGTTCTTTTACTCCTTTCTAGCCAAATGTGGAAGGAGATGTTTGGACCCAAGTCCTGCAGAGTGCAGCCCCATAGAGACAGTATTGGATAAAGATGATGGAATAAGACAGGCTGGCTTGTGTGACTGCACTCTGGTCGAGGGAAATAGGGTGTGAGACTTTTTGTAAGTCTCAAAGGGGGGAGTATATGGTGTATTTCTTTGTGTTTCTCTGTGTACTTCTCTAAAAACAGATATATGGTGTATTTCTGTGTTTCTTTTAATTAGGCTAGTTGTATATCTCTCGACCAGTCATGGTGTCTGCTCTAGCAAACTGAAAGTATAATGAATATCTTTAGAGCTTGTACTCCTTTTCATTTGATCTAATAACATTGTGCGTGTGAGCAAAAGAAGCCCCCTCAGTAAGAGGGTACATAGATGTTTAAATCAAGGGCTAGAGATGTGTGCTGAGGACACGGCTGTTTTTCTCTCACACACATATTTCTAAGTTAAAAGCATTCTTTCCTTGAACAGTGACTTTGTCAAAAATTGAGGAGTTACCAGCTGAATGTGAAAGATATACGTTTTTAAAAATAGATGAGTGAGGGATTTTCCACCAATATTTAATTAGCAAGGAACATAAAACATATTGGTGTCAGGAGAAAGAATTGAGGGAAATAATCCCATTGGCTAGAGATAAGGAGCAGAATGACAACAAAAAGGTATATAACTGGGAACTTAGGATAATGAAGTCAGAACAGACAGCTGACCGGTCTCATGTAGTTTGTTGGTGTTCAATAAACTATAACTTTGGCATCTGGAACTTGGGACTCCGAGAGTTTTCTTACAACTTAGAGAGAATCATCTTGAATATTCCACGACACTCACCTTCAAAATTGCGCCCTTGATCGGTATGGATACGTAGTGGGACACCATAAGTGTAAAACCACTGCTGTCAAAAGATTCTCTTTCCCATCACTAGATTTTTCCAATATGGAAAAGTCATTTGCTACAATTTCTAGGGGTCTTGATGCCAACAGACTGCCCATAAAGGTCCTCAGTTTTGGCCGAGTTGCCTTGGCCACCACACACCGCCGACATTCACGGCACCACCCTTCCTTCCGCATGAAGGGCCAATAGCATCGCTGGCGGACAAGGCTAGCTGTTCGTTCTACCCCCTGGTGACCATGATCATCATGCAAGGCTGTGAGCACCTCTGCCTGAAGAGCCTGAGGCAGCAATAACTGCAAGAACTCTTTAGTGCTACCAGGGACATGTGTCTTCCTGTATAGGACACCCTCATAAACTACCAGATCTACCCATTGACGGACAAGTTCCACCACAGCCGGGGATTCAGTGAACCTTTCTAGGGCTGTAGGAGGACTGCCCCTCTTCCAATATACCAGGAAGGCCTTCAAGACAGGGTCCTCAGCCTGCAACAGTTGGAGATTTGCCCTAGTTCTGGTAGGACATGCATCTATGGCCTGTATTTCAACAGAAGGGGACATGACCACACGCTTAATTTCAGCTGGCACAAAGATCCCCGAGGCCATTTCATCCATAGAGACTGGGACTGGTGGTGCCGGCAAGCGGGATAACGCATCCGCATTCTTGTTACATTCTTGCCAGGAACGATACACGATGTTAAAATCAAAAAGCGCTAGTTGCGCAGCCCAACGTTGCTCTACGGCTCCTAACTTAGCTGTCCGTAAGTAACAGAGCGGGTTGTTATCGGTCAGAACAGTAAATTTAGTACCCAGCAGATAATCCCGAAACTTGTCTGTTACTGCCCACTTAAGTGCCAACAGTTCAAGTTTCATGGCTGAGTAATTATCCATGTTTCGTTCAGTTCGCCACAAGCCCCTGCTTGCATAAGCGACTGGACGCCGAGGTCCTCCGTCCTGCTTTTGAGATAAAACTGCGCCGAGCCCCAACCCACTAGCATCTACCTCGAGGACAAATGGCTTACTAAAATCGGCGTAACCCAAAACTGGTGCGCTTATCAGTTTGTCCCTCAAAGTATTAAATGCTTGATCACAGCCCCAGTCCCAATGGTCCCGCAAAGGGGCATTACGCCCCGTCCTATTCCGTTTAGGGTGTGGCTGGAGCTTTGCCACCAATTTATGTAGAGGAGCCGCATACCTCGCAAACCCTTGCACAAAACGCAGATAATACGATGCAAACCCAAGGAATGATCGCAGCCCTACGACTGTAGATGGAGTGCTCCAATCCCTAACTGCACTGATCTTGTCAGGGTCCGTAGAGACCCCAGAGGCCGAAACAACGTGGCCCAAGAATTTTACTTCAGGCTGAAAAAAATAACACTTCTTTAGTTTGAGCTTAAGACCGTGCTCGCGTAGACGACAGAATACAGAGTCCAGACATCCCAAATGTTGCTTGAACGTAGATGAAAAAACTACCACATCATCCAAGTACAAGAGAAGGGAATGGAAACGCTGATCCCCAAATATTCTTTCCATCAGCCGCTGAAAAGTCCCGAGTGCATTGCACAACCCATATGGCATCCTCTGGAATTCAAACAGGCCAAAGGGCGTGCAAAAAGCGGTTTTAGCCCGATCCTTCTCAGCAACTGGCACCTGATTATAACCACTCGCAAGGTCGAGAGTGGAGAAGAGAGACGCACCTGTGAGGGCATCCAACGACTCCTCAATTCTCGGCAATGGAAAGGCATCTCTCCTCGTCTTTGCGTTTAGTTGTCTATAGTCAACACAAAGACGAATAGATCCATCTTTCTTCTCCACAACCACGATGGGAGAGGAATAATGACTACAGCTCGGTTTTACCACTCCCTGATCCAACAGCTCCTGGATATGCGTATTCACTACATCATACTGGGATGGTGGAAGTCGTCTATAGCGCTGCCGCACCGGAATGTCGTCAATCAAAGGAATCTCGTGCTCAATCAAGTCGGTACAACCTAAGAGTGCCTCATTACAGCTAAAAGTATCACTATACCTCTGAAGCAAGGACTTTGCTTCCAGTTGCTCGGACTCCGTTAAATTAGGCCAAGAGAGGTCTGCAAACCCCAACGAAGGAGTGGTAGCAACCTCCATCGACCGAATGAACGCGACAGGGCCTTGGGTGCCATTTTCTTCCTGAAAGCAGATGGATTTGCTAGCGGACCATGCAGTAATCAAATACATTTCTCCCAACAGGGTACGTGGTTTTATCCACCGATCTACTTGGCCCACATTAACAACTGGCACTTGTATTGTACCATTTCCAATGGGGAGCAATGAGATTGGGACAATTAAGTCTGGTGGCAACTGCCCCCCTGCCCCTGCTGGTTCCAGCAGTACAGAAGGAATCAATGGGCCAAGCCCCTGCCTACAGGTGGCTGGCACAAACTTTAAAGATCCAGCTGGAACACAGATGGAGGACCCAGGGGCAGTCAAAACCCTGCCTAGAACACCAGTTGTAGAAAACGCCTCAAGGCGTTGACACGCTAATAAGGCGTGTTCCCAAATGGCTGGGACTGTTAACCCGGTAGTAAACAAACTTGCACCGTCTTGGCAAAAAAACTCTTGCAGACAGCAACGGAGAACATTCATCCCAATCAATCCTGGGACCGAGTCCTTGTTTGTCTTAAGTCTGGACTCAGGTGGATCTTGAACCACCAAGATGCCTATGGAAGGAAGAAGTTTTCCCAAGACTTTCACATCCAATTCTAAGTAACCTCGATATGGAATATCTAGGCCATTGGCCGCTTTTAACTGTAACCAACCACAGGAGTGTAGCTGGTCACACCCCAAGACTCGGAAATGGTTATTAAAGAAGGACTCGGTGATGGTAGATACCATAGAACCGGTATCTATCAGGCAAGTAACAATTACACTGCCCATCTGAACATCCGCCACGGGACACTCACCCACCAATGAAAAAGGACGGGAAGAAAGAGATGTAAACGAGTCTGAGCCCATCAAACCCCCTTCTAGTGCTTGGCTCCATGCACTAGAGGGTGTTAGTTTCCCTGTTGCCTGCTGGAAGAGTCATCCCCCCGTTCCCAACGGGTGGCCTGGACCCAACCCCCACACGCTGTGTCTGCCGTGAGCCAACCGGGCAATCCCTAGCCATATGGCCTACTTGCTCACAACGCAGACAAATAGGTCTGCCAACCACATCAAAACTAAACCGCCTCTGATGTTTAGTCGGCCTATTTAATAGATTGGATGGCCCTGGGCCAGGGGACAAATGTTTAAGGATAGTATCTAATTGGGCCTGCTGCCTACGCAAACAGTCCTTCAGCTCGGTCAATTCATTACTTGGTGGTGCTACAACAACCTGGGCTTCTGCCTGCCATGCTCCCACCACCCTTGAACTGGCGTCACATGAAAAAGCCCTTGCACGGGCAGGACGAGGCCCCTCGCCATCATCAGCCCAGCGAAATGCCTCACGACGCAAGTCCAAAAAGGAGGAATCAGGATTAAGGCAGATGTATTGTTTTAATTCTCTACGCAGCATTTTGTCTCTAACGTTTTCTACAAATTGATCACGAAGAACGAAATCAGGTTTAGCAATTGCAGTTGTATTTTTACGTTGTGCAACTTCCATAAGTGACATTAATGAATGTGAAAATTCACGCAAAGTTTCTCCCTCCCGTTGACGACATTGAAAAAATTTCTGTTGAGCATCAATATACGACTGGCTACAGCCAAAAGTCTCAGTCAGTATAGAGAAAATATTTTCAGGCTCGGATCTCACTGAAGCTGAATGGAGTTTGATTTCTAACTTTGCCTCCCCATCCAGAAGGTCATACACGAAATGCGCCTGCTCGCCTATGGACATATGCCTAACCTGTAAACATCGACGGACCTCCTCAATCCATTCCTCAACCGGGGGAGACTCTGAACTTCCAGAGAACCTAGGATATTTACGTTCTCTAGGAACATACACATACCTCAATCCAGAAGACCCTGGCTCCTGAGAATTTGGTTCTTAGCGATTCGACTCTTGCTGACTCTGCTCTCCCTGTTCTATAGGCCCAGCAGATGCTACATTTCCCTGACGTAACCTTTCATTGTCAACCTGCAACTGTTTAATCTGCTCCATTAGCTGCCCGACCCGTTCCTCGAGCTCCTGAGACATTTCAAACCGAACAAAACCAAAAAGGGAAAAAGAATTATATATATATATACACACACACTCCTTTTTTTGTTGTTGTTGTTGTTGTATTATACATACACAAACCACTTGCAGAACCGCCGTCCAGGCCCAGTCCTCAACCTTTGCCTTTCCTGTACTCTACCTGCACTCAATACACACAAAACAAAAAAAGGTACACCAGTCCCAATCAGCGTCCTGCCGACTACGCCAAATGTAACCCCTTGGGGGCTTTTTCTTAACAATCACCAATAAATAATAAACAATCTGAATTTTAGATATTTACCAGCAGGCTATCCCAACAAAGGGAAATACAAAGAGAGGGACTGGGGTATCATCACTATAAAAAAAGTTTATTCAATTTCTCTCAAATTAGACACACAAAACACAGACATTAGGCCTCAGGGTAACAAATTCAGGGCCGGGGGCCACAAAGTACAAAATCAAAAGTGTTTGAATAAATAGCACTCAAATTCAGCAAAACTGAAACACTAGATAAATAAGGCACATTACAAATCACATGTACAAAAAACAAAAGCAATTTACATTCACCAAACCAGTGACCACACAAAAAAATTGCTACCCCCCCCACCCACAGGATATTGCACCAACCCAATGGCCTAAGATACAGACAGTACATACAAAAACATGCACAAAGTAAAGACCGATAAACACACACACACGCACACGCACACACACGCAAACTAAATACTAAAACCAAGGCACAGGAAAAACAGTGGCCAGGATGGCATACGACAGTCCTCCTGTATAAAAGCAGACCACAGCGTCAAACTAAAAGCTTGTTTAGTTGTGTTGCTGTTGCAATCCCGTTATTCCGTCTGTTTTTTTACTTGTACATTCCCAGACCAATTCTCAGTCCAACAAACAGCACTCCGCAAACTTGTAGAGGTTACTCTAAACCAGCGAATCTTCTTTTAAACACGCAGACACAATTCACAGCCGGTGAAGGCTAGTGAAGACAGGGAACTAGATGTAACCACGGCACCGTTTAACCGCACAAACACCAGGTCGCGATCAACTTTCAACCAAGAGTCTTAAGGCACCAAGAGTCTGTAGCAAAACACAAGTCAGAAACCGCCAGCTTACTGAATTTAAAGGCGCAGCACCAAACAACCACCACCTGATCTTAATCAAGGCACAATTCCCACTGCCTATATCCTACCTGCTACATATATATAAAATCACTACCGGTCAAAACTTTTGAAACACTTCACTGAAATATTTCTCATGATATCTTTTGATCTGAAGGCGTATGCATAAATGTTTGAAATTAGTTTTGTAGACAAAAATATAATTGTGCCACCATATTAATTTTATTTCATCATAAAACAAAAATGTAATAAAAAAAGGTTATTGAAATTGATGACTTTGACCAAATAATAAAGAAATGCTGCCAATAAGTGCCCAACATACTGTAGATGGGAACTCCTTCAATACTGTTTAAAAATCATCCCAGTGTGATACCTCAAGAAGTTGGTTGAGAAAATGTCAAGAATACATGTCTGCGAATTCTAGGCAAAGGGTGACTACTTTGAAGATGCTAAAATATAACACAGTTTTGATTTATTTGGGATTTTGTTTAGTTAAAACATAATTCCCGTTGTTCCTTTTATGCTGTTCCATAGTTTTGATGACTTTACTATTATTCTAAAATGTGAAGAAAAAAAATTGAAGAATGAGTGTGCTTCAAAACTTTTGAGTGGTAGTGTATATACATACATACACACACATACACATACGTAGTACAAATCTGTTATATACAGTGCAAGGGAATGTAATGGCAGAAGAGGTTGGATGTGTTGATGTGTTTAAAAGTCAGTTGGATTAAAAGTTTCTATAGTTGCAGAAACTTTCAATTACAGTCTTTGGTCTTACTCTTTACTCTCTCTTTAGTTTAATCAGGTCAATAAACAGGCCAAAAGAGGCCCTGCATAAAGACAAGCTTGTATTCCTAAATGTGTCAACAGAGTGATTGTTCTGCTTTACTTCCATCATTCAGTTTCTTCATTCAACACAAACATGAGTGAGTTCTTGTACTGGACTGATAGAAAGAGAATATACAGCATAAAACCATGTCTGGAAGGACAGCGTATTTGTGTGTGTGTGTGTCTTCTGTGAGTTTCCCCCCTGAAAATATCAAGATCAGTTTTCAGTCAAAGCGATACTTCAGTCAGCCTATCTTGGCACTTTCTGTCTGAGTCACAGCCTACGCTAAAAAGAAAAACAATACTGACACACACACACACACACACACACACACGCGCGCACGCACACACACACACACAGGGTCACAGCTTTGGTATTTACAATAACAGCTATGGTAGTCACTGTAGTTGAGAGGTTAATCCAGTTCTATACTGGATATACACTTCGGTTATTTACATAAGTGACAAGCGCATTCTACAAACAAATTTATTTTCATAAATTCTAGGTAGTGTGTGAACTACAAATTGCCGGATGATAATACATCTCTAGTGTTTAATATTTCTTTGATCAAAAAAAGCAAACACCAAACAGGTTTTCTTCTTCAGAGCATTGCATTGAGTTACTCCTGTATAGTGCGCAACAGTCTGGTTCAGGAAATTAATAGTTGTTAAACAGCTGTTTTGCATGGCCAGAATTAAAAAGTTGTCATTGATTTTTTGCAATGCAAAATTCCATTAAAAGAACAGTAATAAAAAAAAAACTTTTAACTTTATTTTTGTCAGTTATTTTATCTATGGGTTAACAATCTAGAGTTCTGCCTGTAATAAATCAGACAGAGATAAAGTAGTTCAATAAGATTACATTTATTTTAATAAAATAAATAAAAAGCTGTATTGGAAAAATGGACATGAGCATTTTGAAGACCAAACACTTTATAAAACCTCTGGGAATTGAAATACACAGTCCAGAAATGATAATAGCCAATTAAACAGCAAAAAGCTTCATTTTAAAATATAGTCTGCATTGCCCGCTTCAGTCCATGTTGCATGAGCGAGCGTCGCCCTCTAGCAGGTCTATGGGCAATATACTGAGCAGCACTGCAATATGAGATGATGTTTATCATAATACAATTTAAGTTGAAATATTTGTCAAAATGTTCCCTTCCCAAACATTGGTTGTAAATCCAGTGAGACTGAAACACATCATAGATAAAAGGAATATTACGCAATCTATCTGAATCATCGTGGTAACAGAACGTCGTGGAGAATGTGATTCTCCCATTGATATTAATAAGGTTTCAATCTCCAAGTAAGACAAGGTAATGAACACTGGTGCCTTTTCCATTTTTCCTGTAGCACTTCATAACTGATTTAAAGATGGCACTGCTTGACTTGATGATGTTGTTTTGTGAGGTGATGGAAAAGTAACATAAAACCTTCAAAATGTCTACAGAGGGCAGCGTAGGAGCATTAATATTGAATGGTGATTGAACTACCAGTGCATTCAACAGTTTCAACACATGCATTCCAGCCAATCAAAACAGAGTATTCAGATGGACCTTGATAACAGTACTTACAGTATAATCAACAATGTTAAATCATTTATAAACATATGCACTCATCTCTAATATTTACCACAACTTTGAGTGAACTAAATTACTTGCCTCATGAGCATGCAGCTGAAATTTTCTATAACACAGACTCATAGGCTGTTAAACAATTACATTAAATACATATGATGAACAACAATTTCATTAAAAAAAAAAAAAAAAAAAAAAACATTCAGGTTTAGTTGAGAACTGTTTAAAGCATTTTTAAACACTTGAGTGCATTTGTGTGTGTGTGTGTGTGTGTGTGTGTGTGTGTGTGTGTGTGTGTGTGTGTGTGTGTGTGTGTGTGTGTGTGTGTGTGTACAAATTTACTACAGAGATGACTCGCTGAGCACTTTTTAGAAATTTGACAGTTTCAGTTAGGAAGCCAGTCAAACACACAGATGTGCATCCCATAGAACATTTTACATTTATTTAATGCATGTATAACCATTAACTAGTTAAATTAATGAATTTAAACTTTTTGATTGACCTTTGCTTTAAGGTTAATCATACATATCAGATGACATCATAAAAACAGAAACCAGTTGCTACAGTAGATCACAGAATGAGTCGACAATGAAACAATTATGTCAAACATAACCACTATGTAATAAAATGTTTGATTTATTTATTTTTTGTTCCTGGGTAGTGTGTTATTTCCTAATTGCTTATGCCTCAAAAGTATAGAAATGGCTATTATTCCCCACAAACTTTGCTTTTATGGCCAGGACAGTGATATTTTTAAATGTACCTATTTTTCAGAACATTCCAGATAGATTCAGTGCTGGATAAACTTGGAGTAACTTCTAGAACTTTCCAGTAATATAAATATTAGTATAAATTCAGGCGCCTTAATACCACCAGTTCAGTTTAGTTCCAGCTGCCTAAGTGAATACATATCAAGACCTTGCTGGACACTTGAAGTATGATGACTATGGCTGAGAGGTCATAGGAGACTTCAAAATGGTTGCATGTCTATAATGCCTGCTGAAAGCTATCCACATTCCAATTTATCTCAAAGGTACTGTACACAATTTCTCCATCTTTGGGTGCTCATCTCTGGATATGGACGTTTTTGAGCCAATCACATTGGAGTCACTGAAAAAATGACATCCTGACAACACAGATGAGCCAATGGCACCACAAAAAAGCCTTCACTAGCGACTATCCTAAGTTGTGATGTCAAAGACAGAAGACAGCGAAAAATATAAATATGTTTAAAACATTTTTTTACAGGAGAACAGCTGATGGAATTAAGTTGCCAACAAGCTATTGCTATGAAGGCCCAAAGGATGCTAGTGCTAGCATTTATTAAAGAGTCCAAAAAATAATGTGTTACTATTCAGAGTAACTTTCTACCGAATTTAACTGAATTACTCAAGGATGTACAGCCACCTAGTGGTATATGACATAACTTCTATTAGATTAAGAGCAGTTTGTTATTCTATTAGATTAAGAGCAGTTTGTTATTCCATTCTGCTTAACAATTGTCTCAAAAATGGTGATATTATCAAGCAAGTTGTGGGAGCATTTGAGCAAGATGGCATTGATAATGGGGCACTAGTACACCACTAAGACACTCAGGGTAGAACAAATGTTATATTATAAATATTATAAACATTTAGTTATTAGTTAATGTTAGTTCGTTTTTAGTTTGTTTTGTTTTTTTATTGAATGCCCTGAAGCTGCATGTGTGATCGTGGAATGGATTGCTTAAATTGCTAAAAACCTCACACCACTGGCAAGACTTGATTTTGCAGAGAGATAAAAAAAAAAAAAATTCCTTACTCAGTATTACCTGTCAAACTATCTAAACATTCTTAAAGATGCACTCATTAGATTAAGACTCCAGTCATATCAGTAACCTTATGAATGCTGTTTTATTCTTCATTGAGTGGATCCCCTCATGGGGGCAGCATGTTATGATCACATGACCCGAATCATACTACTCAAATCTCAGTAACCTCTCCGTTATTGGACACTTTCACTCATAATCATGGTTGACTGTGAATAGTGAATTTCTACAATGTCTCTAATAACTGAAAACTATTGCATTTGAATGTGCTAGGTGTCAGTGTAAATCTAAGACAAAAATTACTGAGCGCACATTTCAAACAGGTAAACCTTAAAAAGAACAGAATTTGCCAATGGAGTAAGTAAAACATCTCGGGTTACGTATGTAACCCTTGTTCCCTGAAAAAAGCGGAATGAGATGCTGCGCTGAGAGTGCTTTGGGAACAATCCTGTATTGAGACCAGCTGTGAATATGTGTGTAAAACGTCAATGAACACTGACCGGAATATATAGCCTCGGATGATGTAATCATTAGACGCACTTGTGGCCAGGCTATAAATGGATGCGTCACCAGAGTGTCGTCAGATCTTTTTTTTTTGAAGAACAGTCCTGGGGCATCCCAGTGTGGCAAAGAAGTGCAGCATCTCGTTCCGCTTTTTTCAGGGAACAAGGGTTACATACGTAACCCGAGATGTTCCCTTTACAAAAAGCTTCACTAGGATGCTGCGCTGAGAGCACTTTGGGAACGAGAATACCCTCGCCGCCGCACTGTGGTTGTCCGGAAACCTTACGGTTGTGTAGTGTGCTCACAAGAGCGTGAGAGGCCTCAGACACAAGCTTGAGATGTCGACTCAAGGGCAGAAGAATCCAAACTATAAAAATCGAATGAATGTGTGCGGAGGGGGCAACCTGCCGCATCACAAACTTGTTGTAGAGGGAGACCTCTAGCCAAGGCTCTAGAGGAGGCGACCCCTCTGATAGAGTGAGCCCTAAAAACTACTGGCGAAGCTTGACCGCGCGCCTCGTAGGCCAGGGCAGTAGCATCCCTCACCCCAGGTGACATAGTCCGCTTGACGGCCCCCCCGGTTACGGCTTCCATGGGAAGAATTGTTGCCCTGACTTTACGCCACTGACAAATGCGGTGGGCATAAGTCCGAAGGGTACATACTGGACAAAGTCTATAAAGTCTTTGCTGCTATAGCGTTACAAACGACAGGGAGCAGAAGGCTTAGAGAGTGACCGGATGGAGGGTCGCGAAAGGCACCTTAGGCAGGTGGTCAGGGTGAGGGTGCAAAATTGACTTGGTCATTCCTGGGGCAAAACTCTAAACAGAATGGCAAAAGAGACAGAGCCTGTAGGTCCCAAATTTTCTTTAGAGATGTAGTCGCCATAAGAAAAACCATCTTGAGAGTCAGAAGTCTGCCAGATGCTGAATCTAGAGGTTCAAAAAGGGATGTCAACCAGACCCTCAAGGACTACTGCTAAGTCCTATGAAGAGGTCCTTCGCATGGCTCCCGAATGAAGCACACGAGTAGAGGATGCCTCTTAAAGGGCACCTCTTCCATCAAAGCGTGGCAAGCCGAAATAGAGGCCACATAGAACCTGGAAGTGGAGGGGCATGTGCCTGCTGACAATCCTTCAATCCTCCTTTGGCAGCAGTAACCGCAACCAAGCATTTCCAGTAGCTGTGGATCATTCTGAACGTTCAGAAGGAATTTTGGAGCATTCTCCCAAACAGAACTGCTTCATCTCGGCCATATTCTTAGGATGTCTGGTATGAACGGCTCTCTTAAGGTCATTACGTGGCATCTCTATGGGGTAAAAGACTGGGCTCTGACTGGGATGCTCCAAAAGGAGAATTTACTTCTTCTTTTTTTAGCCAGTCTGTAGTGGATTAATTAAATATTTAGGATCATTGTCCTGCTGCATCACTCAGCTTCTACTGAGCTTCAGCTGGCACACAGAAACCCTGACATTATCCTGTAGGATATTTTGATAAACTTGGGAATTTTGTTTCTGTTAGATAATTTTGTCATCCAATGTATTTAATTTATTTTCTTGATCTGCAATCCCCGTCTCGATATGGCTCAGCTGAGGGAAGAAAGAAATGACACAGACACCCAATGCTATCAAATCCTTCTTCAACGTTTATTGTTCAGCACTTTGTTATATGGTCCAGGAAAAACCACATTCCACTGGACCCCCACCAATGAAATAGTTCATTACCTTATATGGGTGTGACATACATTTGAGCTACGTGTGAAACGTGAGAGTAGAGACAAGAGACACATTCCTATAGAACATCCTTCAAACAGGGAACAGCTGCAGCAACACCAACAAAAGAAGTTTAAAAGTGGCTTTCATTATTCCACATTGCCCACTTTGATCCTGAAAGGATCACATAGCCTTCTCAACCAACTTCAGTATCAGGTATACGTACATAATGGAACATGGTGATATTATGCCTGTTTATCATCACATTCAACTTTTGCATTAATAATTGCAACAAACATGGGCCAAATAATAACATAAGCAGAATGCATACAGCAATCGATATAATGGAAGACATCCAAGGTGCGAACCACCCAAACATACTGAAAAATTGTCCCCATTTTCCCCAATGTTATCAGCTAATTCTTTATTCAACTTATCCATTTCCTTTCATACCTTCATGAATTCACCATCATCATCAGTGTGACCCGGGATGTATGTACAGCATTTGTCACCAAACATTTTACATACTCCTCCTCCATCTTTAGTCAAAAGGTAATCCAAACATTTAAGTGACCTTCAGGGTCACTTGAGGCATCACCATTTAGGTACCTTCGTTTCCGGGTGTTTACCCGTACCTTCATAACAGAAACATCTTCCTGTAACATTACCATTAAACATAAATCATCATACATTATTTCTAGGAATTGGAATTACACGTGTGACTCCTTGCTGTTGTGTTGATACTGAACGGGCATAGGCAAGCACGACCACCTGCCATATGCAGAGTGTTAGTAGGAATGTCTTCATGTTGACTGTTCCGGGTCCCTCCTCAGGTCCTCCTAATTCGCAGATTCCCGGTTGGGCACTGGCGCTGCGTGTTCAGCTCCTCCAGTGCTTTCACCGTTCACCTTGAATCAGTAAGGCCCTCCTCTGGAGCAAGCTTCACGTGGCTTGCGTGGAGCCACTGTGGTTGAAGGTCAGTTAGCACTCCCGTTCAGGTCACTGGCAGTACAGTAGTTGGGCCCACTTTGGTTCACCTAACTTCGTTGGTTTCAGACACTTTACCAGAACCTACTGATTTGGAACAAATGGATGAGTAGTGCTTTCTGCAGGCAGAGGGAGAGAGAGAGAGATATCACCATTTATGTCATTTAATATTTTAATGAGGGGAACAACATATTCCGCAATTATCACCTCCTTGTCACCTGTGGAGAGAAAGCCAGCGCGGCCTCTGACCCAAGGGTCGGGAAAGGCCTACCCATTAGTATTTCAAATGGAGAGATTAACAACAGAGGATGGTGACATTCTGAGCTCAGTCAGCTGAATCTCTGTATTATTTAATTTGCCAAATTTTCACCATTTTATCATTTTACCTCACACACGAGGAAGCTTCAGTCTGTTTAGAACAGCAGTTCCGAGTGTGGTAATGAGTCGTGCTTCGTAGGCTTGTGTCTGTTGTTCTGTGCGCACGTTAGTCGTGAGTCCAGGATAAATTTTACAGCATTTTGTACCCCATTTATGCAATAAGTTTGATTTCACTTAATTTGAGGCCCAATGTTGTCAGATTCAGATGGATTTGCCTGTAACAATTTAATGTCATTGTCTTTTACCAGTGTTGATTGTATCATGGAAAAAAGTCTCTTCAGCTTGATTTAGGTCTGGACTTACCATAACTTCCCTTGCAGCCCACTTTGCTACTTCATCAGCATACTTCGAGTCTGTGTATATATTGATTGATTTACCTTTAGCCAAATGGCATGCTCTGATCAACGCAAACAACTCAGCAGCTTGTGCTGATTTATATGGGAGCGAATAAGCTTCAATAATTCGATTCTGAATTTCCGTTACAGCATAACCACACCAGTATACGCAATTGGCTTGGAACTGGACCCATCAAGTCAATGTTCAAGTCATTGTTCAATGTGTACCAATGGTCCCCCTCCTCCAGGGCGGATGATGAAACATCCAGCCTGCATAAAGTACATTTTTAGGCAATTGATGCAATCATGTGAATCGTTGTAAAATTCACCTCGAGTCAGCAATTTGTGTAACGATAATGTTGGGGCGTTTATATCGGAGGTTGGTTTATTTGTCTGATTAGCAGTAGCCAATAAAATAACTTCTTACCCCGATCAACGTTGTGCTGTCATGTGGTAATGTTGTGCATGATTGTTCCTACCTGGTGAGAGGTGTGCACAACTAATGGATGTGAGAGAACAATACATTCTGCATGTTGTTCCATCAACACTGCTGCAGTCACTGCTCGTAAACATGCAGGGAGGCCTTTGGCGACTGCCTCTAAAATTTTTGACAAGTACGCCACTGTTCTATATGTTCCACAATGGGACTGAGCGAGGATCGCTGCTGCTGCGCCTGCCGCCTCGTGCACATACAAATGAAAGGGTTCATCATGATTTGGTAGCAATGTCCATTTCAGCAGTCCTCTTGATAGGTTCCTCAGCCATTGAGAGTGTTGCTTCTACGTATTTTGTCATATAACGAGCAGTTTGGCACCCATGCTCGACAATAGTTCACTAAACCCAAGAAGCTTTGCATTTGAGTTTTTGTTTTAAGGCATTTGAAGGTAGTAATCGTCTTCACTCTGTCTGCGGAGACACATACTGTTCCTTTCTGTAGTTCATGACCCAGATTGATAGTTCAGTTTCACCCATTGCATCTTTTCTTTTGATGTCTTGAAGCCAGCCTTTGCTAATGCATTGCACACAATAGTTGAAGTGGCTGTGCATGACTTGATGTTCGGGCCGGAAAGCAGGATGTCGTCAGCATATTGCAATAGACAGGTGGCAGCTTGGTGTCCTTCAAAGTAGCGTGCACTACAGCAGAGAACACAGCAGGCGAGTCTCTAAATTCCTGGGGCATTCTGTTACTGTTGGCCTCCATATGTGAATGCGAACAGCGGCTGTGTAACAGGCATGACTGACACTGAAGAATGCAGAACACAAATTAATAATAGTAAAATCAGTGTGGTCTGCTGGAATTTAGTTAATAGTAGTGCACACATCCGGCACCACTGGAGACATTGGCATTCATTTTTTCAACTCTTGCTTTAATCGCCATGTATTATTAGCTTTCTTCATAGCATTAATTGGTGATATATATGATGTGTGAATGGGTTTAAAAATACATTGTTTCAGACACTGTATTAACACCTTTTAATACCTTTGTTTTTGACAGAGGACACTGTTTGAAGTATAGTGGCAAGTTAGAGCGGAGTTTGGCAACATATGGTCTTACATCACCAATAAGGCCCGCCTCATCTTTGTGGGCGGCCCATAGCGCTGGGTCGACGTTGAGCATTTCCTGTTTCGAAGCAGAAGTGTTGACAGACGTTGAGCTGTAAACTTCTCTGCAATGTCCTGTATACACAGACTGACAATATACTGAGGGAAGCAGCAATTGTAATGAGTTAGAATCAAAAGTAATTTCTTTCTCCAATTTTATGCATCGTATCACAGACCAGTGGGCAGAACGGAGAGTCAGGCAAAATCATGAAATCGTGCATTTTAAACAAGTTTGTGTTATCTAGAGATGTTACGAGTGATTTTGGTGTCATATGACACTTCACAGGAATGCCATTAATTCCCACAGAGTTTAGAGCGCGTCCCGTAATAGAGCCCTCATAGCAATGCGCTGTTAATGAACCTTTAGATGCGCAAATATCGATGATAAAGGTATGCGGTTTATATATGGTAATTCTTTGCATATAGCCAGCGTCTCTGACAATGTTAGTGAAACGATTTTATATCTGTTTGGGCACTTGATAAAAGGAAATGCAGCTGTTGTATCTTCGCTCGTATCTTTCTTTGAATCTGAATTGGATCCGTCCGCAGCTGCAGCGAATGAGTTGCGTTTAAATTGTGTTAAATCGGGATACAACAGTGCGCATGGTGTCTTTGGGAGGTTAGGGGTTAAAGCTTTGTTCACGACAATATCATATTTAGGCGGCTTGTTTTGAAACAGAGACTATGCTATGTGCATTTGATTAGTCTCTTTTCGTTCAGGACCTTTGTCCCAGAATGGTTTTATTTTCTTCCACACCTTGTATGACTCTTTTCTGTGTTTCTAATACCACTGAGGGTCCTTTCACCCTTTTTAACCATAGATTTGATTTACTCATGAATTGATCTAATTAAGTTTTTTCTTCTTTTTTTCTCTTCTTTTTCCTTTCTCCTTTCTCTGACCACCCAGCCAAATTGCTGATATATGGCTCAGTATTATAATCTTTTTATTGCAAAACATCAATTGTTTTGGAGTTTCGTTCAATAGAGGACGGCTTTTCTCCTGTCCCATAATGTCACCCTTTTAATAATAATAATACAAACAATATCCCGATCGACACGGTTCATGCAGAACAATAATGCAGATCAAATTCTCTCCGTCTTTTCCATAGGACAATTTCAGTCCTCTTCTTATTCATACCAGAATAAGGATATCCTTTAAACTACTGCTGCGGTCGTGGGGTTTTCCCTATTTATAATAGAGCAAAACCCTCCTTCCTATTTATAATAAGGCAAAATCTTCCCTCAGACGGGGCCCCCGAGCAGAGTTATTAACGGAGTTAATATCGAGCCAAATTAAACTACTTTTTATTTAATCTCTCATCAGACAAGAAAACTTGATACTTAAATCAGTTTTACCAGTCTGGAGAAATCCCGACGAGCCCCCAAATTGTTAGATAATTTTGTCATCCAATGTATTTAATTTATTTTCTTGATCTGCAATCCCCGTCTCGATACGGTTCAGCTGAGGGAAGAAAGAAATGACACCAATGCTATCAAATCCTTCTTCAACGTTTATTGTTCAGCACTTTGTTATATGGTCCAGGAAAAACAACATTCCACTGGACCCCCACCAATAAAATAGTTCATTACCTTATATGGGTGTGACATACATTTGAGCTACATGTGAAACGTGAGAGTAGAGACAAGAGACACATTCCTATAGAACATCCTTCAAACAGGGAACAGCTGCAGCAACACCAACAAAAGAAGTTTAAAAGTGGCCTTCATTATTCCACAGTTTCCCTTTAATGATGGCGGTCCAGGCCCCAAAGCAGAAAAGCAGCCCCATATCATGATATAGAATATAATTCTATACAATATAGAATATAATTAGAATACAGTTACATTCAAAAAGTATTTTACTGAAGAGATTACTTTGCATTTTATTGTCCATCCATCCATCTTCAACCACTTATCCAAAGTCTGGTCACGGGGGCAGCAGCTCCAGCAGGGGCCCCAAACTTCCCTATCCCGAGCCACATTAACCAGGTCTGACTGGGGGACCCCGAGGCGTTCCCAGGCTAGTGTGGAGATGTAATCTCTCCACCTAGTCCTGGGTCTTCCCCGAGGCTTCCTCCCAGCTGGACGTGCCTGAAACACCTCCCTAGCGAGGTGCCAACTGACTCCTTTCAACGCAAAGGAGCAGCAGCTCTACTCCGAGCTCCTCACGGATGACTGAGCTCCTCACCCTATCTCTAAGGGAGAAGCCTGCCACCCTTCTGAGGAAGCCCATTTCGTCCGCTTGCACTCACGACCTAGTTCTTTCGGTCATGACACAGTAGGAACAAAAATTTACCGGTAGATCGAGAGCTTTGCCTTCCGGCTCAGCTCTCTTTTCGTGACAACAGTGCGATAGAGCAAGTGAAATACCGCCCCCGCTGCCCCGATTCTCCGGCCAACCTCCCGCTCCATTATCCCCTCACTCGTGACCCCAAGGTACTTGAACTCCTTCACATGGGGCAATACCTCCTTCCCTACCCGGAGTACGCACTCCATCGGTTTCCAGAGAACCATGGCCTCAGATTTAGTGGTGCTAATCCTCATCCCAGCCGCTTCACACTCGACTGCCAAGCGATCCAGTGAGAGCTGAAGGTCACGGAGCGATGATGACATGAAGATTACATCATCTACAAAAAGCAGTGATGAGATCCCCAGCCCACCGACCCACACACCTTCCCCACCCTGACTACGCCTCGATATCCTGTCCATGAATATCACAAACAGGATTGGTGACAAAGCGCAGCCCTGGAAAAGACCAACCCCCACATGGAACGAACTCGACTTCGTGCTGAGTACCCGGACACAGCTCTAGCTTTGGACGTACAGAGATTGGATTGCCCTAAGAAGGGACCCCCCCCACCCCATACTCCTGCAACACCTCCCACAGTCTCACAGACATACGCCTTCTCCAGATCCACAAAATGCATGTAGACCGGATGGGCACACTCCCAGTCCTCCTTCAGGATCGAAAGTAAAGATCTGGTCCGTCGTTCCACGGCCAGGACGAACCTGCATTGTTCCTCTTCAATCCGAGGTTCGACAATCGGCTGAACCCTCCTCTCCAGCACCTTGGAGTAAACTTTACCAGGGAGGCTGAGACATGTGATACCCTTGTAGTTGGCACACACTCTCTGATCCCCCTTTTTGAAGAGGGGAACCACCACCCCGTTCTGCCACTCCTGGCACTGTCTCAGACTTCCACATAATGTTGAAGAGGCATGTCATCCATGACACCCCCTCCACATCCAAAGCTTTCAGCATTTCTGGTCAGATCTCATCAATCCCCGGGGCTTTGTCACTGTGGAGTTGTTTGACTACCTCAGTGACCTCCCCCAGGGAAATAGAATCTGATCCCCCATCAGCCTCGGCTCTGCCTCTAGCATAGAGGGCGTGTTGGGGTTTAGGAGTTCTTCAAAGAGTTCCTTTCCACCGCCCAATAACGTCCTCATTTGAGGTCAACAGTGTCCCATCTTTGCTGTATACAGCTTGGATGGTTCCCCGTTTCCCCTCCTAAGGTGGTGGATGGTTTTCCAGAAGCACTTTGGTGCGGACAGAAAGTCCTTTTCCATGGCTTCTCTGAACTTTTCCCACACTCACTGCTTTGCCTCCCTCACGGCAGAGGCCAGTGTCCACCATGGTGTTCGAGGGTTACTACCCCTTGAGGCACCTAAAACCTTGAGACCGCAGCTCTCCACCGTGGTTTCTGCAATGGAAGCTTTGAACATTGCCCACTCCGGTTCAATGTCCCCAACCTCTGCAGGGATGCCTGAAAAGCTCCGCCGGAGGTGTGAGTTGAAGATCTCGTGGACAGGGGCCTCCTCCAAACATTCCCAGTTCACCCGCACTACTCGCTTGGGTTTCTCAGGTCTGTCCAGAGTCTTTCCCCACCCCCTAACCCAACTCACCACCAGATGGTGATCGGTTGACAGCTCCGCCCCTCTCTTCACCCGAGTGTCCAAAACATATGGCCTCAGATCCGACAAAATGATTCCAAATCGATCACTGACCTTCGGCCTAGGGTGCTCTAGTACCACATACACTTATGAGCATCCTTATGTTCGAACATGGTGTTTGTTATAGATAATCCATGACTAGCACAGAAATCTAATAACAAACATCCACACAGGTTCAGATCGGGGAGGCCGTTCCTCCCAATCATGCCTTTCCAGGTGTCCCTGTCATTTCCCATGTGCGTGTTGAAGTCACCAAGCATCAATATTGAATCCCCTACTTGGGCCCTATTCAGGACTCCATTTAGGGTCTTCAAAAAGGCAGAAAACTCTGAACTACTGTTCGGTGCATATGCACAGACAACAGTCAGAGTTTCCCCCCCCACAACCCGTAGGAGTAGGGAGGCGACCCTCTCGTCCACTGGGGTAAACTCAAACGTAGCTGCGATCAGCCGGGGACTCGTGAGTATCCCCACAACCGCCCGTCACCTCACACCCCAGGAAACTCCAGAGAAGAATAGAGTCCATCCCCAATCCAGGAGTACGGATCCAGAAAAAAACTGTGTGTCAAAGTAAGCCCCACCAGATCCAACTGGCAGCGCTCCACCTCCCTCACCAGTTCCGGCTCCTTCCCCCACAGCGAGATGACGTTCCACATCATTTCTCATTGGGAACAAAAAATCCTCAATGACCCATAAGGTTCCACATGATGGATTGTCCTGTATAGTTGGCTGAAAGGCGTGTGTTTATGTAAATGACCACATTGCCTCAATATATACATATATATTGAGGCAATGTGGTCATTTACATAAACACACGCCTTTCAGCCATTTTGTATTCTATTAATTTTTCTTTTATTGACACATGTCAATAAACCAAATGTAATTTTGACTGATGGTTTTTCAAACCTAACATAACTCTTCTGAAACGTAATGTACATTCCTCATTTCTCATGGGGAACAAAAAAGCCTCAAGGAACCATAAAGTCCGGCATGATGGATTTTCCTGTACACTGAAAATCTTTTGTTTAGGATTAAGACAGAAAGACATGTTTTTTGGATTCCTCCATTTGGAGAGTTTAACCCCAACCCTCTACTGATCAATTATGAATGACTTGACATTATGAGGAGGAATCTATTGTTATTGAGAGTTTTATTATTGTTATTATTAGATTCTTCCGATAGGAGGGAATCTATTGTAATTGACAGTATTATTATTAGATTCCTCCGGTAGGAGGGAATCTATTGTTATTGACAGTTTTATTATTAGACTCCTCCGATAGGAGGGAATCTATTGTAATTGACAGTATTATTATTATTATTATTATTAGATTCCTCTGGTAGGAGGGAATCTATTGTAATTGACAGTATTATTATTAGATTCCTCCGGTAGGAGGGAATCTATTGTTATTTACAGTTTTATTATTATTATTAGATTCCTCCGGTAGGAGGGAATCTATTGTTATTGACAGTTTTATTATTAGATTCCTCCGGTAGGAGGGAATCTATTGTTATTGACAGTTTTGTTATTATTAGATTCCTCCGATAGGAGGGAATCTATTGTAATTGACAGTTTTATTATTATTAGATTCCTCCGATAGGAGGGGATCTATTGTTATTGACAGTATTATTAGATTCCTCCGATAGTAGGGAATCTATTGTTATTGACAGTATTATTATTAGATTCCTCCGATAGGAGGGAATCTATTGTTATTGACAGTTTTATTATTATTAGATTCCTCCGATAGGAGGGAATCTATTGTTATTGACAGTATTATTATTAGATTCCTCCGATAGGAGGGAATCTATTGTTATTGACAGTTTTATTATTATTATTATTATTATTAGATTCCTCCGATAGGAGGGAATCTATTGTTATTGACAGTTTTATTATTATTATTATTATTATTATTATTATTATTAGATTCCTCCGATAGGAGGGAATCTATTGTTATTGACAGTTTTATTATTATTATTATTATTATTATTATTATTATTATTATTAGATTCCTCCGATAGGAGGGAATCTATTGTTATTGACAGTTTTATTAGATTCCTCCGATAGGAGGGAATCTATTGTTATTGACAGTTTTATTATTATTATTATTATTATTATTATTATTATTATTATTATTATTATTATTATTATTCTCCTTGAGCCCCAATATCTCAAAAAGTCACTGGTCAAAAATTTTCTAAATTGGCACATTGATACTCCATGCCAACGGGTACCCCCAAACCAAGAATGGCCCACATTCGCCCATAGGTGGCGCTACAGGCCACGCCCCAAAAAAATATTTTCAAAGTCATGGCATTTCCAAGCCATTTGTCCAATTATTCTCAAACCTGGTGTACATGCCTCATTTCTCATGGGGAACAAAAAAGCCTCAAGGACCCATAACTTCTGCCCTAATGGATTTTCCTGTACAGTGAAAATTTGCCAAAACCTACAAAACTCTTCTTCTCCTGAACCGTAGCTCCAATATACTTGAAATTTGGTACGCATGTGTAGAATTGATGTCTTTGAAAACGTTACTTAGCAAAAATGAATACGATATAAAATGGCTGAAAGGGGCGTGTTTATGTAAATGTCCACATTTAATCAATATATATGTCAATATATCAAATGTAATTTTGACCCAGGGTTTTTCAAACCTAACATTCTTCAAGATAACATCCCTTTGAAGTACTGTGCAAAGAATTGCCCACATTCGCCCTTAGCGGTTCGCTACAGGCCACGCCCAAATGTCACATTTTCAAAATGATGGCATTTTCACCACAATTTTCGAAATATTCTAAAACTTGGTATACTTGCCTCATTTCTCATTGGGAACAAAAAAGCCTCAAGGACCCATAAGGTACGATTAAAAATGGCTGAAAGGGGCGTGTTTATGTAAATGTCCACATTTAATCAATATATAAGTCAATAAATCAAATGTAATTTTGACTGAGGGATTTTAAACCTGACATGCTTCAAGATAACATCCCTTTGAAGTACTGTGCAAAGAATTGCCGACATTCGCCCTTAGCGGTTCGCTACAGGCCACGCCCAAATGTCACATTTTCAAAATGATGGCACTTTCACCCCAATTTTCCAAATATTCTAAAACTTGGTATACTTGCCTCATTTCTCATTTGGAACAAAAAAGCCTCAAGGACCCATAACTTCTGCCCTAATGGATTGTCCTGTACAGTGAAAATTTGCCAAAACCTACAAAAGTCTTCTTCTCTTGAACCGTAGATCCAATTGACTTGACATTTGGTACCCATGTGTAGAATTGATGTCTTTCAATTTGTTACTTAGCAAAAATGAATACAATACAAAATGGCTGAAAGGTGCGTGTTTATGTAAATGACCACATTGCCTCAATATATTAGTGTCAATAAACCAAATGTAAATTTGATTGATGGTTTTTCAAACCTAACATGCTTCAAGATGACATAACTATGTTGGCTTGAGAAAGCCAACATATTGTTATGTTACATACATTTATTATTATTATTATTAATAATACTATTTTACTTACTAAAATTTCAACAACCTCACCTCTAAGAGCTTTAATGCTATAAGTACCCAACTTGCCACAGACCTGGGGACTGTTCTGAAGTTTGCTGCTATGTCTTTTTTTACCTGATGCGACTTAAGCTTTTTATATAAATGACGATCAAAAATGTAAAAAATCCCATTGATTTACAATGGCTGAGCAAAAATGCCCCCTCTACTGGATCAATACGGTCTACAAGTAAAATCCCATTCACTTACATTGGCTGAGCAAAGAGGCTCCCTCTGCTGGTGTAACTCTGTCTACCAAATGCACTTTTACTGGAGAAATCTCTCTAATGGAGCAATTCTGGCTACTAGTGGGTGGAGCTCCCGACTTTCTCGGCCAGAAGAATTTTGCCTGCGTTTGCACAAAGGTATGTCAATTGTGTGTGTTTAATGCTTGACATTTGGAACATTCACGCGATTTTATACTATTCATCTCAACAAATGGTAAAACAACTCATATAAATGTTTTCGAGCAGTTTGTGTGAAACAGCGATAATCGTCGCGTCTAACGCACGAGCCCCGATGAGAGTTACTGCACAAGGTCAGTGAGATGTATTTTACTGCTTCCCAGTTTGAATATTCAAGCGATTTTACACTATTCAACTCAACAAATGGCAAAACAACTCAAATAAATGTTTGTGAGCAGTTTTGTGTGAAACCGCGAGATGCGTCGCGTCTAACGCACGAGCCCCGATGAGAGTTACTGCACAAATAAGGTCAGTGAGATGTGTTTTACTACTTCCCAGTTTGAATATTCAAGCGATTTTACACTATTCAACTCAACAAATGGCATACAACTCAAATAAATCGGGAATCATTATTGAATTCTGGCATTATTACGGGGGTCAACAATGGCGCTGTAATGTCCTTTCAGATGCATTGTTCTAAACAGCGGAAAAAACTTAAACAAAATACTGCGTCATTTTTGCCCATTCAGATACATGGAAGAGATCATTACAAACTGTAAAAGGTCTACTTTTATTTGTGTACACTTACAATACAACAAAACCTTGAGCTTTTGTAAAATAACGAAAATAAACAGGGTAAATCGAATCTGTCTTTGCGATAATCTGTCTGATACACGTCAGAAAAATCAAGTGAAACTCCGCGAACACTTATCACACAAACATGAAACATATGTCTAAAGAAAGAAGGGATGGACGGATCGATCCTAAAGTATCAATACTTCCGAGAATGATGTTTCATCTGCGTGTTCTCTGACAGCACGCGATAGTGAGGCGATCTCATTTTTACTCGCGTCTTCAATGCGAGCAATGTTTGTCTGTTGTATGTGTTTTTAACACTTTCCTGTTTGAACTTTCAAGCGATTTTACACCATTCAACTCAACAAATGGCAAAACAACTCAAATAAATATTTGTGTGAAACAGGGAGCAGCGTCACGTCTAACTCACGAGCCCCGATGAGAGATCGCATTCGCTTCTTCTTGCGTTTGAACGGACATTTTCATACAACCATACATGATATATTGTCTGTTTTGTCTCAAGTGAACATAAACAGTTGATGAAGAAATCGCGAATCTAAATCTAGTATCAACACTTCCGAGAATGATTTATCAGCGTTGTGTCTGACAGCGCGAGGCGATCTCATTTTTACTCGCATCTTCATGGAGGTTTGTCGGTTGTATGTAGTTTCACAATCTCAATCAATTAATCTCTGAAATGAATACAGATGTAACAGCACGAAAATAATGAGACTTCACAGTTCTCAAAAGATTAAACTCAATGAAACAAGCCGCACAGACTGTGCCTTGAATGAAATGCGTTTAAAATCCTCTTAAAGAGACAGTAACAATTTTCCAAGTAAATAAAAAGTAGGCCTACAAATGGTTTTTACCCCAAAAATAAATTTCTCTCATCGTATACTCACCCTCATTCCATCCCAGATGTGTATTATTTCCTTTCTTCTGGTGAACACAAATTAAGCTTTTTAGAAGATTATCTCAACCCTGTTGGACCTTTCAATGACTTGAATGGTGATCAGAACTCAGAAGCTACAAAAATCACATAAATGCAGCATAAAAGTAATCCATACCACTCCAGTGGTTTAATCCATGCCTTCAGAAGTGATATTATAGGTGTGGGTTAGAAACAGACCTATATATATATATATATACTTCAAGATGACATCACTCTGAAGTACTGCGTAAAGAATATCCCACATTCTCCCTTAGGGGGCGCTACAGGCCAAGCCCAAAATTCCTATTTTCTGGTCAAAAATGTTCTAATTTTGTATATTGATACTACAGACCAACAGGAATCCACAAACCAAGAATGGCCCACATTCGCCCTTAGGGGGCGCTACAGGCCACGCCCTAAATTCCCATTTGCTGGTCAAAAATGTTCTAATTTGGTACATTGATACTACAGGCCAACAGGAACCCACAAACAAAGAATTGCCCATATTCGCCATTAGGGGGCGCTACAGGCTATGCCCAAAATTCCCATTTTATGGTCAAAAATGTTCTAATTTGGTATATTGACACTACAGGCCAACAGAAATCCACAAACCAAGAATGTCTCACATTCGCCCTTAGGGGGCGCTAAAGGCCATTCCCAAATTGCAATTTTTTTTTGTCAAAAACTTTCAAATTTGGTACATTGATACTACAGGCCAACAGGAACTCACAAACCAAGATTGGCCCACATTCACCCTTAGGGGGCGCTATAGGCCATGTCAAAAATTCCCATTTTCTGGTCAAAAATGTTCTAAAGTGGTACATTGATACTGCACGCCAACAGGAACCCACAAACCAAGAATTGCCCATATTCATCATTAGGGGGCGCTACAGGCTATGCCTTAAAGTCCTATTTTTTGGTCAAACATTTTCAAATTTGGTACATTGATACTACAGGCCAACGGGAACCCACAAACCAAGAATGGCCGACATTCACCCTTAGGGGGCGATATAGGCCATGTCCAAAATTCCCATTTTCTGGTCAATAATGTTCTAATTTGGTACATTGATACTACAGGCCAACAGGAACTCACAAACCAAGAATTGCCCGTATTCACCATTAGGGGGCGCTACAGGCTATGCCCCAATGTCCCACATTGAAAGTGATGGCATTTCCACCCCATTTTTTCAGTTCTTCTGAAACTTAATGTACATAACTCATTTCTCATTGTAAACAAAAAAGCCTCCAGGATCCATAAGATCCCGGCATCATGGATTTTCCTGTACACTGAAAATGTTTAGTTTAGGATTCAGACAGAAAGACACGTTTTTTGAATTTCTTCATTGGGAGAGTTTAACCCCAACCCTCTACTGAACAATTTTAAATGATTTGCCATTTTGAGGAGGAATCGCATTGCTGCTTGCAGCTATATTTATTATTATTATTATTATTATTATTATTATTATTATTATTATTCTCCTTGAGCCCCAATATCTCAAAAAGTCACTGGTCAAAAATTTTCTAAATTGGCACATTGATACTCCATGCCAACGGGTACCCCCAAACCAAGAATGGCCCACATTCGCCCATAGGTGGCGCTACAGGCCACGCCCCAAAAAAATATTTTCAAAGTCATGGCATTTCCAAGCCATTTGTCCAATTATTCTCAAACCTGGTGTACATGCCTCATTTCTCATGGGGAACAAAAAAGCCTCAAGGACCCATAACTTCTGCCCTAATGGATTTTCCTGTACAGTGAAAATTTGCCAAAACCTACAAAACTCTTCTTCTCCTGAACCGTAGCTCCAATATACTTGAAATTTGGTACGCATGTGTAGAATTGATGCCTTTGAAAACGTTACTTAGCAAAAATGAATACGATATAAAATGGCTGAAAGGGGCGTGTTTATGTAAATGTCCACATTTAATCAATATATATGTCAATATATCAAATGTAATTTTGACCCAGGGTTTTTCAAACCTAACATTCTTCAAGATAACATCCCTTTGAAGTACTGTGCAAAGAATTGCCCACATTCGCCCTTAGCGGTTCGCTACAGGCCACGCCCAAATGTCACATTTTCAAAATGATGGCATTTTCACCACAATTTTCGAAATATTCTAAAACTTGGTATACTTGCCTCATTTTTCATTGGGAACAAAAAAGCCTCAAGGACCCATAAGGTACGATTAAAAATGGCTGAAAGGGGCGTGTTTATGTAAATGTCCACATTTAATCAATATATAAGTCAATAAATCAAATGTAATTTTGACTGAGGGATTTTAAACCTGACATGCTTCAAGATAACATCCCTTTGAAGTACTGTGCAAAGAATTGCCGACATTCGCCCTTAGCGGTTCGCTACAGGCCACGCCCAAATGTCACATTTTCAAAATGATGGCACTTTCACCCCAATTTTCCAAATATTCTAAAACTTGGTATACTTGCCTCATTTCTCATTGGGAACAAAAAAGCCTCAAGGACCCATAACTTCTGCCCTAATGGATTGTCCTGTACAGTGAAAATTTGCCAAAACCTACAAAAGTCTTCTTCTCTTGAACCGTAGATCCAATTGACTTGACATTTGGTACCCATGTGTAGAATTGATGTCTTTCAATTTGTTACTTAGCAAAAATGAATACAATACAAAATGGCTGAAAGGTGCGTGTTTATGTAAATGACCACATTGCCTCAATATATTAGTGTCAATAAACCAAATGTAAATTTAATTGATGGTTTTTCAAACCTAACATGCTTCAAGATGACATAACTATGTTGGCTTGAGAAAGCCAACATATTGTTATGTTACATACATTTATTATTATTATTATTAATAATACTATTTTACTTACTAAAATTTCAACAACCTCACCTCTAAGAGCTTTAATGCTATAAGTACCCAACTTGCCACAGACCTGGGGACTGTTCTGAAGTTTGCTGCTATGTCTTTTTTTACCTGATGCGACTTAAGCTTTTTATATAAATGACGATCAAAAATGTAAAAAATCCCATTGATTTACAATGGCTGAGCAAAAATGCCCCCTCTACTGGATCAATACGGTCTACAAGTAAAATCCCATTCACTTACATTGGCTGAGCAAAGAGGCTCCCTCTGCTGGTGTAACTCTGTCTACCAAATGCACTTTTACTGGAGAAATCTCTCTAATGGAGCAATTCTGTCTACTAGTGGGTGGAGCTCCCGACTTTCTCAGCCAGAAGAATTTTGCCTGCGTTTGCACAAAGGTATGTCAATTGTGTGTGTTTAATGCTTGACATTTGGAACATTCACGCGATTTTATACTATTCATCTCAACAAATGGTAAAACAACTCGTATAAATGTTTTCGAGCAGTTTGTGTGAAACAGCGATAATCGTCGCGTCTAACGCACGAGCCCCGATGAGAGTTACTGCACAAATAAGGTCAGTGAGATGTATTTTACTGCTTCCCAGTTTGAATATTCAAGCGATTTTACACTATTCAACTCAACAAATGGCAAAACAACTCAAATAAATCTTTGCGAGGAGTTTGAAATCGGGAATCATTATTGAATTCTGGCATTATTGCGGGGGTCAACAATGGCGCTGTAATGTCCTTTCAGATGCATTGTTCTAAACAGCGGAAAAAACTTAAAATACTGCGTCATTTTTGCCCATTCAGATACATGGAAGAGATCATTACAAACTGTAAAAGGTCTACTTTTATTTGTGTACACTTACAATAACAACAAAACCTTGAGCTTTTGTAAAATAACGAAAATAAACAGGGTATAAACCGAATCTGTCTTTGCGATAATCTGTCTGATACACGTCAGAAAAATCAAGTGAAACTCCGCGAACACTTATCACACAAACATGAAACATATGTCTAAAGAAAGAAGGGATGGACGGATCGATCCTAAAGTATCAATACTTCCGAGAATGATGTTTCATCTGCGTGTTCACTGACAGCACGCGATAGTGAGGCGATCTCATTTTTACTCGCGTCTTCAATGCGAGCAATGTTTGTCTGTTGTATGTGTTTTTAACACTTTCCTGTTTGAACTTTCAAGCGATTTTACACCATTCAACTCAACAAATGGTAAAACAACTCAAATAAATATTTGTGTGAAACAGGGAGCAGCGTCACGTCTAACTCACGAGCCCCGATGAGAGATCGCATTCGCTTCTTCTTGCGTTTGAACGGACACTTTCATACAACCATACATGATATATTGTCTGTTTTGTCTCAAGTGAACATAAACAGTTGATGAAGAAATCGCGAATCTAAATCTAGTATCAACACTTCCGAGAATGATTATCAGCGTTGTGTCTGACAGCGCGAGGCGATCTCATTTTTACTCGCATCTTCATGGAGGTTTGTCGGTTGTATGTAGTTTCACAATCTCAATCAATTAATCTCTGAAATGAATACAGATGTAACAGCACGAAAATAATGAGACTTCACAGTTCTCAAAAGATTAAACTCAATGAAACAAGCCGCACAGACTGTGCCTTGAATGAAATGCGTTTAAAATCCTCTTAAAGAGACAGTAACAATTTTCCAAGTAAATAAAAAGTAGGCCTACAAATGGTTTTTACCCCAAAAATAAATTTCTCTCATCGTATACTCACCCTCATTCCATCCCAGATGTGTATTATTTCCTTTCTTCTGGTGAACACAAATGAAGCTTTTTAGAAGATTATCTCAACCCTGTTGGACCTTTCAATGACTTGAATGGTGATCAGAACTCAGAAGCTACAAAAATCACATAAATGCAGCATAAAAGTAATCCATACCACTCCAGTGGTTTAATCCATGCCTTCAGAAGTGATATTATAGGTGTGGGTTAGAAACAGACCTATATATATATATATATATATATATATATACTTCAAGATGACATCACTCTGAAGTACTGCGTAAAGAATATCCCACATTCTCCCTTAGGGGGCGCTACAGGCCAAGCCCAAAATTCCCATTTTCTGGTCAAAAATGTTCTAATTTTGTATATTGATACTACAGACCAACAGGAATCCACAAACCAAGAATGGCCCACATTCGCCCTTAGGGGGCGCTACAGGCCACGCCCTAAATTCCCATTTGCTGGTCAAAAATGTTCTAATTTGGTACATTGATACTACAGGCCAACAGGAACCCACAAACAAAGAATTGCCCATATTCGCCATTAGGGGGCGCTACAGGCTATGCCCAAAATTCCCATTTTATGGTCAAAAATGTTCTAATTTGGTATATTGACACTACAGGCCAACAGAAATCCACAAACCAAGAATGTCTCACATTCGCCCTTAGGGGGCGCTAAAGGCCATTCCCAAATTGCAATTTTTTTTTGTCAAAAACTTTCAAATTTGGTACATTGATACTACAGGCCAACAGGAACTCACAAACCAAGATTGGCCCACATTCACCCTTTGGGGGCGCTATAGGCCATGTCAAAAATTCCCATTTTCTGGTCAAAAATGTTCTAATGTGGTACATTGATACTGCACGCCAACAGGAACCCACAAACCAAGAATTGCCCATATTCGTCATTAGGGGGCGCTACAGGCTATGCCTTAAAGTCCTATTTTTTGGTCAAACATTTTCAAATTTGGTACATTGATACTACAGGCCAACGGGAACCCACAAACCAAGAATGGCCGACATTCACCCTTAGGGGGCGATATAGGCCATGTCCAAAATTCCCATTTTCTGGTCAATAATGTTCTAATTTGGTACATTGATACTACAGGCCAACAGGAACTCACAAACCAAGAATTGCCCGTATTCACCATTAGGGGGCGCTACAGGCTATGCCCCAATGTCCCACATTGAAAGTGATGGCATTTCCACCCCATTTTTTCAGTTCTTCTGAAACTTAATGTACATAACTCATTTCTCATTGTAAACAAAAAAGCCTCCAGGATCCATAAGATCCCGGCATCATGGATTTTCCTGTACACTGAAAATGTTTAGTTTAGGATTCAGACAGAAAGACACGTTTTTTGAATTTCTTCATTGGGAGAGTTTAATCCCAACCCTTTACTGAACAATTTTAAATGATTTGCCATTTTGAGGAGGAATCGCATTGCTGCTTGCAGCTATATTTATTATTATTATTATTATTATTATTATTCTCCTTGAGCCCCAATATCTCAAAAAGTCACTGGTCAAAAATTTTCTAAATTGGCACATTGATACTCCATGCCAACGGGTACCCCCAAACCAAGAATGGCCCACATTCGCCCATAGGTGGCGCTACAGGCCACGCCCCAAAAAAATATTTTCAAAGTCATGGCATTTCCAAGCCATTTGTCCAATTATTCTCAAACCTGGTGTACATGCCTCATTTCTCATGGGGAACAAAAAAGCCTCAAGGACCCATAACTTCTGCCCTAATGGATTGTCCTGTACAGTGAAAATTTGCCAAAACCTACAAAACTCTTCTTCTCCTGAACCGTAGCTCCAATATACTTGAAATTTGGTACACATGTGTAGAATTGATGCCTTTGAAAACGTTACTTAGCAAAATGAATACGATATAAAATGGCTGAAAGGGGCGTGTTTATGTAAATGTCCACATTTAATCAATATATATGTCAATATATCAAATGTAATTTTGACCCAGGGTTTTTCAAACCTAACATTCTTCAAGATAACATCCCTTTGAAGTACTGTGCAAAGAATTGCCCACATTCGCCCTTAGCGGTTCGCTACAGGCCACGCCCAAATGTCACATTTTCAAAATGATGGCATTTTCACCACAATTTTCGAAATATTCTAAAACTTGGTATACTTGCCTCATTTCTCATTGGGAACAAAAAAGCCTCAAGGACCCATAAGGTACGATTAAAAATGGCTGAAAGGGGCGTGTTTATGTAAATGTCCACATTTAATCAATATATAAGTCAATAAATCAAATGTAATTTTGACTGAGGGATTTTAAACCTGACATGCTTCAAGATAACATCCCTTTGAAGTACTGTGCAAAGAATTGCCGACATTCGCCCTTAGCGGTTCGCTACGGGCCACGCCCAAATGTCACATTTTCAAAATGATGGCACTTTCACCCCAATTTTCCAAATATTCTAAAACTTGGTATACTTGCCTCATTTCTCATTGGGAACAAAAAAGCCTCAAGGACCCATAACTTCTGCCCTAATGGATTGTCCTGTACAGTGAAAATTTGCCAAAACCTACAAAAGTCTTCTTCTCTTGAACCGTAGATCCAATTGACTTGACATTTGGTACCCATGTGTAGAATTGATGTCTTTCAATTTGTTACTTAGCAAAAATGAATACAATACAAAATGGCTGAAAGGTGCGTGTTTATGTAAATGACCACATTGCCTCAATATATTAGTGTCAATAAACCAAATGTAAATTTGATTGATGGTTTTTCAAACCTAACATGCTTCAAGATGACATAACTATGTTGGCTTGAGAAAGCCAACATATTGTTATGTTACATACATTTATTATTATTATTATTAATAATACTATTTTACTTACTAAAATTTAAACAACCTCACCTCTAAGAGCTTTAATGCTATAAGTACCCAACTTGCCACAGACCTGGGGATTGTTCTGAAGTTTGCTGCTATGTCTTTTTTTACCTGATGCGACTTAAGCTTTTTATATAAATGACGATCAAAAATGTAAAAAATCCCATTGATTTACAATGGCTGAGCAAAAATGCCCCCTCTACTGGATCAATACGGTCTACAAGTAAAATCCCATTCACTTACATTGGCTGAGCAAAGAGGCTCCCTCTGCTGGTGTAACTCTGTCTACCAAATGCACTTTTACTGGAGAAATCTCTCTAATGGAGCAATTCTGTCTACTAGTGGGTGGAGCTCCCGACTTTCTCAGCCAGAAGAATTTTGCCTGCGTTTGCACAAAGGTATGTCAATTGTGTGTGTTTAATGCTTGACATTTGGAACATTCACGCGATTTTATACTATTCATCTCAACAAATGGTAAAACAACTCATATAAATGTTTTCGAGCAGTTTGTGTGAAACAGCAATAATCGTCGCGTCTAACTCACGAGCCCCGATGAGAGTTACTGCACAAGGTCAGTGAGATGTATTTTACTGCTTCCCAGTTTGAATATTCAAGCGATTTTACACTATTCAACTCAACAAATGGCAAAACAACTCAAATAAATGTTTGTGAGCAGTTTTGTGTGAAACCGCGAGATGCGTCGCGTCTAACGCACGAGCCCCGATGAGAGTTACTGCACAAATAAGGTCAGTGAGATGTGTTTTACTACTTCCCAGTTTGAATATTCAAGCGATTTTACACTATTCAACTCAACAAATGGCATACAACTCAAATAAATCGGGAATCATTATTGAATTCTGGCATTATTACGGGGGTCAACAATGGCGCTGTAATGTCCTTTCAGATGCATTGTTCTAAACAGCGGAAAAAACTTAAACAAAATACTGCGTCATTTTTGCCCATTCAGATACATGGAAGAGATCATTACAAACTATAAAAGGTCTACTTTTATTTGTGTACACTTACAATACAACAAAACCTTGAGCTTTTGTAAAATAACGAAAATAAACAGGGTAAATCGAATCTGTCTTTGCGATAATCTGTCTGATACACGTCAGAAAAATCAAGTGAAACTCCGCGAACACTTATCACACAAACATGAAACATATGTCTAAAGAAAGAAGGGATGGACGGATCGATCCTAAAGTATCAATACTTCCGAGAATGATGTTTCATCTGCGTGTTCTCTGACAGCACGCGATAGTGAGGCGATCTCATTTTTACTCGCGTCTTCAATGCGAGCAATGTTTGTCTGTTGTATGTGTTTTTAACACTTTCCTGTTTGAACTTTCAAGCGATTTTACACCATTCAACTCAACAAATGGCAAAACAACTCAAATAAATATTTGTGTGAAACAGGGAGCAGCGTCACGTCTAACTCACGAGCCCCGATGAGAGATCGCATTCGCTTCTTCTTGCGTTTGAACGGACACTTTCATACAACCATACATGATATATTTTCTGTTTTGTCTCAAGTGAACATAAACAGTTGATGAAGAAATCGCGAATCTAAATCTAGTATCAACACTTCCGAGAATGATTATCAGCGTTGTGTCTGACAGCGCGAGGCGATCTCATTTTTACTCGCATCTTCATGGAGGTTTGTCGGTTGTATGTAGTTTCACAATCTCAATCAATTAATCTCTGAAATGAATACAGATGTAACAGCACGAAAATAATGAGACTTCACAGTTCTCAAAAGATTAAACTCAATGAAACAAGCCGCACAGACTGTGCCTTGAATGAAATGCGTTTAAAATCCTCTTAAAGAGACAGTAACAATTTTCCAAGTAAATAAAAAGTAGCCTACAAATGGTTTTTACCCCAAAAATAAATTTCTCTCATCGTATACTCACCCTCATTCCATCCCAGATGTGTATTATTTCCTTTCTTCTGGTGAACACAAATGAAGCTTTTTAGAAGATTATCTCAACCCTGTTGGACCTTTCAATGACTTGAATGGTGATCAGAACTCAGAAGCTACAAAAATCACATAAATGCAGCATAAAAGTAATCCATACCACTCCAGTGGTTTAATCCATGCCTTCAGAAGTGATATTATAGGTGTGGGTTAGAAACAGACCTATATATATATATATATATATATACTTCAAGATGACATCACTCTGAAGTACTGCGTAAAGAATATCCCACATTCTCCCTTAGGGGGCGCTACAGGCCAAGCCCAAAATTCCCATTTTCTGGTCAAAAATGTTCTAATTTTGTATATTGATACTACAGACCAACAGGAATCCACAAACCAAGAATGGCCCACATTCGCCCTTAGGGGGCGCTACAGGCCACGCCCTAAATTCCCATTTGCTGGTCAAAAATGTTCTAATTTGGTACATTGATACTACAGGCCAACAGGAACCCACAAACAAAGAATTGCCCATATTCGCCATTAGGGGGCGCTACAGGCTATGCCCAAAATTCCCATTTTATGGTCAAAAATGTTCTAATTTGGTATATTGACACTACAGGCCAACAGAAATCCACAAACCAAGAATGTCTCACATTCGCCCTTAGGGGGCGCTAAAGGCCATTCCCAAATTGCAATTTTTTTTTGTCAAAAACTTTCAAATTTGGTACATTGATACTACAGGCCAACAGGAACTCACAAACCAAGATTGGCCCACATTCACCCTTTGGGGGCGCTATAGGCCATGTCAAAAATTCCCATTTTCTGGTCAAAAATGTTCTAATGTGGTACATTGATACTGCACGCCAACAGGAACCCACAAACCAAGAATTGCCCATATTCGTCATTAGGGGGCGCTACAGGCTATGCCTTAAAGTCCTATTTTTTGGTCAAACATTTTCAAATTTGGTACATTGATACTACAGGCCAACGGGAACCCACAAACCAAGAATGGCCGACATTCACCCTTAGGGGGCGATATAGGCCATGTCCAAAATTCCCATTTTCTGGTCAATAATGTTCTAATTTGGTACATTGATACTACAGGCCAACAGGAACTCACAAACCAAGAATTGCCCGTATTCACCATTAGGGGGCGCTACAGGCTATGCCCCAATGTCCCACATTGAAAGTGATGGCATTTCCACCCCATTTTTTCAGTTCTTCTGAAACTTAATGTACATAACTCATTTCTCATTGTAAACAAAAAAGCCTCCAGGATCCATAAGATCCCGGCATCATGGATTTTCCTGTACACTGAAAATGTTTAGTTTAGGATTCAGACAGAAAGACACGTTTTTTGAATTTCTTCATTGGGAGAGTTTAATCCCAACCCTTTACTGAACAATTTTAAATGATTTGCCATTTTGAGGAGGAATCGCATTGCTGCTTGCAGCTATATTTATTATTATTATTATTATTATTATTATTATTATTATTATTCTCCTTGAGCCCCAATATCTCAAAAAGTCACTGGTCAAAAATTTTCTAAATTGGCACATTGATACTCCATGCCAACGGGTACCCCCAAACCAAGAATGGCCCACATTCGCCCATAGGTGGCGCTACAGGCCACGCCCCAAAAAAATATTTTCAAAGTCATGGCATTTCCAAGCCATTTGTCCAATTATTCTCAAACCTGGTGTACATGCCTCATTTCTCATGGGGAACAAAAAAGCCTCAAGGACCCATAACTTCTGCCCTAATGGATTGTCCTGTACAGTGAAAATTTGCCAAAACCTACAAAACTCTTCTTCTCCTGAACCGTAGCTCCAATATACTTGAAATTTGGTACGCATGTGTAGAATTGATGCCTTTGAAAACGTTACTTAGCAAAATGAATACGATATAAAATGGCTGAAAGGGGCGTGTTTATGTAAATGTCCACATTTAATCAATATATATGTCAATATATCAAATGTAATTTTGACCCAGGGTTTTTCAAACCTAACATTCTTCAAGATAACATCCCTTTGAAGTACTGTGCAAAGAATTGCCCACATTCGCCCTTAGCGGTTCGCTACAGGCCACGCCCAAATGTCACATTTTCAAAATGATGGCATTTTCACCACAATTTTCGAAATATTCTAAAACTTGGTATACTTGCCTCATTTCTCATTGGGAACAAAAAAGCCTCAAGGACCCATAAGGTACGATTAAAAATGGCTGAAAGGGGCGTGTTTATGTAAATGTCCACATTTAATCAATATATAAGTCAATAAATCAAATGTAATTTTGACTGAGGGATTTTAAACCTGACATGCTTCAAGATAACATCCCTTTGAAGTACTGTGCAAAGAATTGCCGACATTCGCCCTTAGCGGTTCGCTACGGGCCACGCCCAAATGTCACATTTTCAAAATGATGGCACTTTCACCCCAATTTTCCAAATATTCTAAAACTTGGTATACTTGCCTCATTTCTCATTGGGAACAAAAAAGCCTCAAGGACCCATAACTTCTGCCCTAATGGATTGTCCTGTACAGTGAAAATTTGCCAAAACCTACAAAAGTCTTCTTCTCTTGAACCGTAGATCCAATTGACTTGACATTTGGTACCCATGTGTAGAATTGATGTCTTTCAATTTGTTACTTAGCAAAAATGAATACAATACAAAATGGCTGAAAGGTGCGTGTTTATGTAAATGACCACATTGCCTCAATATATTAGTGTCAATAAACCAAATGTAAATTTGATTGATGGTTTTTCAAACCTAACATGCTTCAAGATGACATAACTATGTTGGCTTGAGAAAGCCAACATATTGTTATGTTACATACATTTATTATTATTATTATTAATAATACTATTTTACTTACTAAAATTTAAACAACCTCACCTCTAAGAGCTTTAATGCTATAAGTACCCAACTTGCCACAGACCTGGGGATTGTTCTGAAGTTTGCTGCTATGTCTTTTTTTACCTGATGCGACTTAAGCTTTTTATATAAATGACGATCAAAAATGTAAAAAATCCCATTGATTTACAATGGCTGAGCAAAAATGCCCCCTCTACTGGATCAATACGGTCTACAAGTAAAATCCCATTCACTTACATTGGCTGAGCAAAGAGGCTCCCTCTGCTGGTGTAACTCTGTCTACCAAATGCACTTTTACTGGAGAAATCTCTCTAATGGAGCAATTCTGTCTACTAGTGGGTGGAGCTCCCGACTTTCTCAGCCAGAAGAATTTTGCCTGCGTTTGCACAAAGGTATGTCAATTGTGTGTGTTTAATGCTTGACATTTGGAACATTCACGCGATTTTATACTATTCATCTCAACAAATGGTAAAACAACTCATATAAATGTTTTCGAGCAGTTTGTGTGAAACAGCAATAATCGTCGCGTCTAACTCACGAGCCCCGATGAGAGTTACTGCACAAGGTCAGTGAGATGTATTTTACTGCTTCCCAGTTTGAATATTCAAGCGATTTTACACTATTCAACTCAACAAATGGCAAAACAACTCAAATAAATGTTTGTGAGCAGTTTTGTGTGAAACCGCGAGATGCGTCGCGTCTAACGCACGAGCCCCGATGAGAGTTACTGCACAAATAAGGTCAGTGAGATGTGTTTTACTACTTCCCAGTTTGAATATTCAAGCGATTTTACACTATTCAACTCAACAAATGGCATACAACTCAAATAAATCGGGAATCATTATTGAATTCTGGCATTATTACGGGGGTCAACAATGGCGCTGTAATGTCCTTTCAGATGCATTGTTCTAAACAGCGGAAAAAACTTAAACAAAATACTGCGTCATTTTTGCCCATTCAGATACATGGAAGAGATCATTACAAACTATAAAAGGTCTACTTTTATTTGTGTACACTTACAATACAACAAAACCTTGAGCTTTTGTAAAATAACGAAAATAAACAGGGTAAATCGAATCTGTCTTTGCGATAATCTGTCTGATACACGTCAGAAAAATCAAGTGAAACTCCGCGAACACTTATCACACAAACATGAAACATATGTCTAAAGAAAGAAGGGATGGACGGATCGATCCTAAAGTATCAATACTTCCGAGAATGATGTTTCATCTGCGTGTTCTCTGACAGCACGCGATAGTGAGGCGATCTCATTTTTACTCGCGTCTTCAATGCGAGCAATGTTTGTCTGTTGTATGTGTTTTTAACACTTTCCTGTTTGAACTTTCAAGCGATTTTACACCATTCAACTCAACAAATGGCAAAACAACTCAAATAAATATTTGTGTGAAACAGGGAGCAGCGTCACGTCTAACTCACGAGCCCCGATGAGAGATCGCATTCGCTTCTTCTTGCGTTTGAACGGACACTTTCATACAACCATACATGATATATTTTCTGTTTTGTCTCAAGTGAACATAAACAGTTGATGAAGAAATCGCGAATCTAAATCTAGTATCAACACTTCCGAGAATGATTATCAGCGTTGTGTCTGACAGCGCGAGGCGATCTCATTTTTACTCGCATCTTCATGGAGGTTTGTCGGTTGTATGTAGTTTCACAATCTCAATCAATTAATCTCTGAAATGAATACAGATGTAACAGCACGAAAATAATGAGACTTCACAGTTCTCAAAAGATTAAACTCAATGAAACAAGCCGCACAGACTGTGCCTTGAATGAAATGCGTTTAAAATCCTCTTAAAGAGACAGTAACAATTTTCCAAGTAAATAAAAAGTAGCCTACAAATGGTTTTTACCCCAAAAATAAATTTCTCTCATCGTATACTCACCCTCATTCCATCCCAGATGTGTATTATTTCCTTTCTTCTGGTGAACACAAATGAAGCTTTTTAGAAGATTATCTCAACCCTGTTGGACCTTTCAATGACTTGAATGGTGATCAGAACTCAGAAGCTACAAAAATCACATAAATGCAGCATAAAAGTAATCCATACCACTCCAGTGGTTTAATCCATGCCTTCAGAAGTGATATTATAGGTGTGGGTTAGAAACAGACCTATATATATATATATATATATATATACTTCAAGATGACATCACTCTGAAGTACTGCGTAAAGAATATCCCACATTCTCCCTTAGGGGGCGCTACAGGCCAAGCCCAAAATTCCCATTTTCTGGTCAAAAATGTTCTAATTTTGTATATTGATACTACAGACCAACAGGAATCCACAAACCAAGAATGGCCCACATTCGCCCTTAGGGGGCGCTACAGGCCACGCCCTAAATTCCCATTTGCTGGTCAAAAATGTTCTAATTTGGTACATTGATACTACAGGCCAACAGGAACACACAAACAAAGAATTGCCCATATTCGCCATTAGGGGGCGCTACAGGCTATGCCCAAAATTCCCATTTTATGGTCAAAAATGTTCTAATTTGGTATATTGACACTACAGGCCAACAGAAATCCACAAACCAAGAATGTCTCACATTCGCCCTTAGGGGGCGCTAAAGGCCATTCCCAAATTGCAATTTTTTTTTGTCAAAAACTTTCAAATTTGGTACATTGATACTACAGGCCAACAGGAACTCACAAACCAAGATTGGCCCACATTCACCCTTTGGGGGCGCTATAGGCCATGTCAAAAATTCCCATTTTCTGGTCAAAAATGTTCTAATGTGGTACATTGATACTGCACGCCAACAGGAACCCACAAACCAAGAATTGCCCATATTCGTCATTAGGGGGCGCTACAGGCTATGCCTTAAAGTCCTATTTTTTGGTCAAACATTTTCAAATTTGGTACATTGATACTACAGGCCAACGGGAACCCACAAACCAAGAATGGCCGACATTCACCCTTAGGGGGCGATATAGGCCATGTCCAAAATTCCCATTTTCTGGTCAATAATGTTCTAATTTGGTACATTGATACTACAGGCCAACAGGAACTCACAAACCAAGAATTGCCCGTATTCACCATTAGGGGGCGCTACAGGCTATGCCCCAATGTCCCACATTGAAAGTGATGGCATTTCCACCCCATTTTTTCAGTTCTTCTGAAACTTAATGTACATAACTCATTTCTCATTGTAAACAAAAAAGCCTCCAGGATCCATAAGATCCCGGCATCATGGATTTTCCTGTACACTGAAAATGTTTAGTTTAGGATTCAGACAGAAAGACACGTTTTTTGAATTTCTTCATTGGGAGAGTTTAATCCCAACCCTTTACTGAACAATTTTAAATGATTTGCCATTTTGAGGAGGAATCGCATTGCTGCTTGCAGCTATATTTATTATTATTATTATTATTATTATTATTATTATTATTATTATTCTCCTTGAGCCCCAATATCTCAAAAAGTCACTGGTCAAAAATTTTCTAAATTGGCACATTGATACTCCATGCCAACGGGTACCCCCAAACCAAGAATGGCCCACATTCGCCCATAGGTGGCGCTACAGGCCACGCCCCAAAAAAATATTTTCAAAGTCATGGCATTTCCAAGCCATTTGTCCAATTATTCTCAAACCTGGTGTACATGCCTCATTTCTCATGGGGAACAAAAAAGCCTCAAGGACCCATAACTTCTGCCCTAATGGATTGTCCTGTACAGTGAAAATTTGCCAAAACCTACAAAACTCTTCTTCTCCTGAACCGTAGCTCCAATATACTTGAAATTTGGTACGCATGTGTAGAATTGATGCCTTTGAAAACGTTACTTAGCAAAATGAATACGATATAAAATGGCTGAAAGGGGCGTGTTTATGTAAATGTCCACATTTAATCAATATATATGTCAATATATCAAATGTAATTTTGACCCAGTGTTTTTCAAACCTAACATTCTTCAAGATAACATCCCTTTGAAGTACTGTGCAAAGAATTGCCCACATTCGCCCTTAGCGGTTCGCTACAGGCCACGCCCAAATGTCACATTTTCAAAATGATGGCATTTTCACCACAATTTTCGAAATATTCTAAAACTTGGTATACTTGCCTCATTTCTCATCGGGAACAAAAAAGCCTCAAGGACCCATAAGGTACGATTAAAAATGGCTGAAAGGGGCGTGTTTATGTAAATGTCCACATTTAATCAATATATAAGTCAATAAATCAAATGTAATTTTGACTGAGGGATTTTAAACCTGACATGCTTCAAGATAACATCCCTTTGAAGTACTGTGCAAAGAATTGCCGACATTCGCCCTTAGCGGTTCGCTACGGGCCACGCCCAAATGTCACATTTTCAAAATGATGGCACTTTCACCCCAATTTTCCAAATATTCTAAAACTTGGTATACTTGCCTCATTTCTCATCGGGAACAAAAAAGCCTCAAGGACCCATAACTTCTGCCCTAATGGATTGTCCTGTACAGTGAAAATTTGCCAAAACCTACAAAAGTCTTCTTCTCTTGAACCGTAGATCCAATTGACTTGACATTTGGTACCCATGTGTAGAATTGATGTCTTTCAATTTGTTACTTAGCAAAAATGAATACAATACAAAATGGCTGAAAGGTGCGTGTTTATGTAAATGACCACATTGCCTCAATATATTAGTGTCAATAAACCAAATGTAAATTTGATTGATGGTTTTTCAAACCTAACATGCTTCAAGATGACATAACTATGTTGGCTTGAGAAAGCCAACATATTGTTATGTTACATACATTTATTATTATTATTATTAATAATACTATTTTACTTACTAAAATTTAAACAACCTCACCTCTAAGAGCTTTAATGCTATAAGTACCCAACTTGCCACAGACCTGGGGACTGTTCTGAAGTTTGCTGCTATGTCTTTTTTTACCTGATGCGACTTAAGCTTTTTATATAAATGACGATCAAAAATGTAAAAAATCCCATTGATTTACAATGGCTGAGCAAAAATGCCCCCTCTACTGGATCAATACGGTCTACAAGTAAAATCCCATTCACTTACATTGGCTGAGCAAAGAGGCTCCCTCTGCTGGTGTAACTCTGTCTACCAAATGCACTTTTACTGGAGAAATCTCTCTAATGGAGCAATTCTGTCTACTAGTGGGTGGAGCTCCCGACTTTCTCAGCCAGAAGAATTTTGCCTGCGTTTGCACAAAGGTATGTCAATTGTGTGTGTTTAATGCTTGACATTTGGAACATTCACGCGATTTTATACTATTCATCTCAACAAATGGTAAAACAACTCATATAAATGTTTTCGAGCAGTTTGTGTGAAACAGCGATAATCGTCGCGTCTAACGCACGAGCCCCGATGAGAGTTACTGCACAAGGTCAGTGAGATGTGTTTTACTGCTTCCCAGTTTGAATATTCAAGCGATTTTACACTATTCAACTCAACAAATGGCAAAACAACTCAAATAAATGTTTGTGAGCAGTTTTGTGTGAAACCGCGAGATGCGTCGCGTCTAACGCACGAGCCCCGATGAGAGTTACTGCACAAATAAGGTCAGTGAGATGTGTTTTACTACTTCCCAGTTTGAATATTCAAGCGATTTTACACTATTCAACTCAACAAATGGCATACAACTCAAATAAATCTTTGCGAGGAGTTTGAAATCGGGAATCATTATTGAATTCTGGCATTATTACGGGGGTCAACAATGGCGCTGTAATGTCCTTTCAGATGCATTGTTCTCAACAGCGGAAAAAACTTTGCCCATTCAGATACATGGAAGAGATCATTACAAACTGTAAAAGGTCTACTTTTATTTGTGTACACTTACAATAACAACAAAACCTTGAGCTTTTGTAAAATAACGAAAATAAACAGGGTAAACCGAATCTGTCTTTGCGATAATCTGTCTGATACACGTCAGAAAAATCAAGTGAAACTCCGCGAACACTTATCACACAAACATGAAACATATGTCTAAAGAAAGAAGGGATGGACGGATCGATCCTAAAGTATCAATACTTCCGAGAATGATGTTTCATCTGCGTGTTCTCTGACAGCACGCGATAGTGACGCGATCTAATTTTTACTCGCGTCTTCAATGCGAGCAATGTTTGTCTGTTGTATGTGTTTTTAACACTTTCCTGTTTGAACTTTCAAGCGATTTTACACCATTCAACTCAACAAATGGCAAAACAACTCAAATAAATATATGTGTGAAACAGCGAGCAGCGTCACGTCTAACTCAAGAGCCCCGATGAGAGATCGCATTCGCTTCTTCTTGCTTTTGAACGGACAATTTCTTACAACAAAATGTCAAATTACATGATATATTGTGGAGTCTGTTTTGTCTCAAGTGAACATAAACAGTTGATGAAGAAATCGCGAATCTAAATCTAGTATCAACACTTCCGAGAATGATTATCAGCGTTTTGTCTGACAGCGCGAGGCGATCTCATTTTTACTCGCATCTTCATGGAGGTTTGTCGGTTGTATGTAGTTTCACAATCTCAATCAATTAATCTCTGAAATGAATACAGATGTAACAGCACGAAAATAATGAGACTTCACAGTTCTCAAAAGATTAAACTCAATGAAACAAGCCGCACAGACTGTGCCTTGAATGAAATGCGTTTAAAATCCTCTTAAAGAGACAGTAACAATTTTCCAAGTAAATAAAAAGTAGGCCTACAAATGGTTTTTACCCCAAAAATAAATTTCTCTCATCGTATACTCACCCTCATTCCATCCCAGATGTGTATTATTTCCTTTCTTCTGGTGAACACAAATTAAGCTTTTTAGAAGATTATCTCAACCCTGTTGGACCTTTCAATGACTTGAATGGTGATCAGAACTCAGAAGCTACAAAAATCACATAAATGCAGCATAAAAGTAATCCATACCACTCCAGTGGTTTAATCCATGCCTTCAGAAGTGATATTATAGGTGTGGGTTAGAAACAGACCTATATATATATACTTCAAGATGACATCACTCTGAAGTACTGCGTAAAGAATATCCCACATTCTCCCTTAGGGGGCGCTACAGGCCATGCCCAAAATTCCCATTTTCTGGTCAAAAATGTTCTAATTTTGTATATTGATACTACAGGCCAACAGGACTCCACAAACCAAGAATGGCCCACATTCGCCATTAGGGGGCGCTACAGGCCACGCCCTAAATTCCCATTTGCTGGTCAAAAATGTTCTAATTTGGTACATTGATACTACAGGCCAACAGGAACCCACAAACAAAGAATTTCCCATATTCGCCATTAGGGGCGCTACAGGCTATGCCCAAAATTCCCATTTTATGGTCAAAAATGTTCTAATTTGGTATATTGACATTACAGGCCAACAGAAATCCACAAACCAAGAATGTCTCACTTTCGCCCTTAGGGGGTGCTAAAGGCCATTCCCAAATTGGCCTCAAATAAATGTTTGTGAGCAGTTTTGTGTGAAACCGCGAGATGCGTCGCGTCTAACGCACGACCCCCGATGAGAGTTACTGCACAAAGGTCAGTGAGATGTTTTTCTGCTTCCCAGTTTGAATATTCAAGCGATTTTACACTATTCAACTCAACAAATGGCATTACAACTCAAATAAATGTTTGCGAGGAATCTGAAATCAGGAACCATTATTGAATTCTGGCATTATTACGGGGGTCAACAATGGCGCTGTAATGTCCTTTCAGATGCATTGTTCTAAACAGCGGAAAAAACTTAAACAAAATACTGCGTCATTTTTGCCCATTCAGATACATGGAAGAGATCATTACAAACTATAAAAGGTCTACTGTTATTTGTGTACACTTACAATACAACAAAACCTTGAGCTTTTGTAAAATAACGAAAATAAACAGGGTAAATGTTTTAGGGCAGTTTGTGTTAAACAGTGAGTCGCGTCTAACGCACGCACCCCGATGCGAGATCGCTTTCGCTTCTTTTTGCGTTTGAACGGACAATTTCATACAACAAAACGTCAAATTTTATGATATATTGTGGAGTATGTTTTGTCTCAAGTGAACGTAAACAGCTGATGAAGAAATCGGGAATCTAAATCTAGTATCAACACTTCCGAGAATGATGTTTTATCTGCGTTGTGTCTGACGTACAGCACGCGCTCCGTGAGGCGATCTCATTTTTACTCGCATCTTCACGAAGGTTTGTCTGTTGAATGTGTTTTTAACACTTTCCTGTTTGAACATTCACGCAATAAATAATGAGACTTCACAGTTCTCAAAAGATTAAACTCAATGAAACAAACTGCACAAACTGTGCCTTGAATGCACAGCACAGTGCCTTAAAGAGACAGTAACAATTGAGCTTTCGTCCTGAACATTGACATTCCAAGTAAATAAAAAGTACAAATGGTATTTACCCCCAAAATAAATTTCTCTCATCATTTACTTGCCCTCATTCCATCCCAGATGTGTATTATTTTCTTTCTTCTGGTGAACACAAATTAAGCTTTTTAGAAGAATATCTCAACCCTGTTGGACCTTTCAATGCACTTGAATTGTGATCAGAACTCAGAAGCTACAAAAATCACATAAATGCAGCATAAAAGTAATCCACTCCAGTGGTTTAATCCATGCCTTCTGAAGTGATATTATAGGTGTCTTGAGCCCCAATATCTAAAAAAAGTTACTGGTCAAAATTTTTCTAAATTTTGCCAACAAGAACCCCCAAACCAAGAATATCCCACATTCTCTCTTAGGGGGCGCTACAGGCCATGCCCAAAACTCCCATCATCAGGATGGATTTTCCTGTACACTGAAAATGTTTAGTTTAGGATTTAGACAGAAAGACATGTTTTTTGGATTTTTTCATTGGGAGGGTTTAACCCCAACCCTCTATTGATCAATTTTAAATGATTTGCCATTTTGAGGAGGAATCGCATTGCTGCTTGCAGCTATATTTATTATTATTATTATTATTCTTCTTCTCCTTGAGCCCCAATATCTCAAAAAGTTACTGGTCAAAAATTTTCTAAATTGGCACATTGATACTCCATGCCAACGGGTACCCCCAAACCAAGAATGGCCCACATTCGCCCATAGGTGGCGCTACAGGCCACGCCCCAAAAAAATATTTTCAAAGTCATGGCATTTCCAAGCCATTTGTCCAATTATTCTCAAACCTGGTGTACATGCCTCATTTCTCATGGGGAACAAAAAAGCCTCAAGGACCCATAAGAGCAGCGTCACGTCTAACTCACGAGCCCCGATGAGAGATCGCATTCGCTTCTTCTTGCGTTTGAACGGACACTTTCATACAACCATACATGATATATTGTCTGTTTTGTCTCAAGTGAACTAAACAGTTGATGAAGAAATCGCGAATCTAAATCTAGTATCAACACTTCCGAGAATGATTATCAGCATTGTGTCTGACAGCGCGAGGCATCTCATTTTTACTCGCATCTTCATGGAGGTTTGTCGGTTGTATGTAGTTTCACCTTTCAATGACTTGAATGGTGATCAGAACTCAGAAGCTACAAAAATCACATAAATGCAGCATAAAAGTAATCCATACCACTCCAGTGGTGTAATCCATGCCTTCAGAAGTGATATTATAGGTGTGGGTTAGAAACAGACCTATATATATATATATATATATATATATATACTTCAAGATGACATCACTCTGAAGTACTGCGTAAAGAATATCCCACATTCTCCCTTAGGGGGCGCTACAGGCCAAGCCCAAAATTCCCATTTTCTGGTCAAAAATGTTCTAATTTTGTATATTGATGCTACAGACCACCAGGAATCCACAAACCAAGAATGGCCCACATTCACCCTTAGGGGGCGCTACAGGCCACGCCCTAAATTCCCATTTGCTGGTCAAAAATGTTCTAATTTGGTACATTGATACTACAGGCCAACAGGAACCCACAAACAAATAATTGCCCATATTCGCCATTAGGGGGCGCTACAGGCTATGCCCAAAATTCCCATTTTATGGTCAAAAATGTTCTAATTTGGTATATTGACACTACAGGCCAACAGAAATCCACAAACCAAGAATGTCTCACATTCGCCCTTAGGGGGCGCTAAAGGCCATTCCCAAATTGCAATTTTTTTTTGTCAAAAACTTTCAAATTTGGTACATTGATACTACAGGCCAACAGGAACTCACAAACCAAGATTGGCCCACATTCACCCTTAGGGGGCGCTATAGGCCATGTCAAAAATTCCCATTTTCTTGTCAAAAATGTTCTAATGTGGTACATTGATACTGCACGCCAACAGGAACCCACAAACCAAGAATTGCCCATATTCATCATTAGGGGGCGCTACAGGCTATGCCCCAATGTCCCACATTGAAAGTGATGGCATTTCCACCCCATTTTTTCAGTTCTTCTGAAACTTAATGTACATAACTCATTTCTCATTGTAAACAAAAAAGCCTCCAGGATCCATAAGATCCCGGCATCATGGACTTTCCTGTACACTGAAAATGTTTAGTTTAGGATTCAGACAGAAAGACACGTTTTTTGAATTTCTTCATTGGGAGAGTTTAACCCCAACCCTCTACTGAACAATTTTAAATGATTTGCCATTTTGAGGAGGAATCGCATTGCTGCTTGCAGCTATATTTATTATTATTATTATTCTCCTTGAGCCCCAATATCTCAAAAAGTCACTGGTCAAAAATTTTCTAAATTGGCACATTGATACTCCATGCCAACGGGTACCCCCAAACCAAGAATGGCCCACATTCGCCCATAGGTGGCGCTACAGGCCACGCCCCAAAAAAATATTTTCAAAGTCATGGCATTTCCAAGCCATTTGTCCAATTATTCTCAAACCTGGTGTACATGCCTCATTTCTCATGGGGAACAAAAAAGCCTCAAGGACCCATAACTTCTGCCCTAATGGATTGTCCTGTACAGTGAAAATTTGCCAAAACCTACAAAACTCTTCTTCTCCTGAACCGTAGCTCCAATATACTTGAAATTTGGTACGCATGTGTAGAATTGATGTCTTTGTAAACGTTACTTAGTAAAAATGAATACGATATAAAATGGCTGAAAGGGGCGTGTTTATGTAAATGTCCACATTTAATCAATATATATGTCAATATATCAAATGTAATTTTGACCCAGGGTTTTTCAAACCTAACATACTTCAAGATAACATCCCTTTGAAGTACTGTGCAAAGAATTGCCCACATTCGCCCTTAGCGGTTCGCTACAGGCCACGCCCAAATGTCACATTTTCAAAATGATGGCATTTTCACCACAATTTTCGAAATATCCTAAAACTTGGTATACTTGCCTCATTTCTCATTGGGAACAAAAAAGCCTCAAGGACCCATAAGGTACGATTAAAAATGGCTGAAAGGGGCGTGTTTATGTAAATGTCCACATTTAATCAATATATATGTCAATAAATCAAATGTAATTTTGACTGAGGGATTTTAAACCTGACATGCTTCAAGATAACATCCCTTTGAAGTACTGTGCAAAGAATTGCCGACATTCGCCCTTAGCGGTTCGCTACAGGCCACGCCCAAATGTCACATTTTCAAAATGATGGCACTTTCACCCCAATTTTCCAAATATTCTAAAACTTGGTATACTTGCCTCATTTCTCATTGGGAACAAAAAAGCCTCAAGGACCCATAACTTCTGCCCTAATGGATTGTCCTCTACAGTGAAAATTTGCCAAAACCTACAAAAGTCATCTTCTCTTGAACAGTAGATCCAATTGACTTGACATTTGGTACCCATGTGTAGAATTGATGTCTTTCAATTTGTTACTTAGCAAAAATGAATACAATACAAAATGGCTGAAAGGTGCGTGTTTATGTAAATGACCACACTGCCTCAATATATTAGTGTCAATAAACCAAATGTAATTTTGATTGATGGTTTTTCAAACCTAACATGCTTCAAGATGACATAACTATGTGTGCTTGAGAAAGCCAACATATTGTTATGTTACATACATTTATTAATATTATTATTATTAGTACTATTTTACTTACTAAAATTTCAACAACCTTACCTCCAAGAGCTTTAATGCTATAAGTACCCAACTTGCCACAGACCTGGGGACTGTTCTGAAGTTTGCTGGCATGTCTTTTTTTACCTGATGCGACTTAAGCTTTTTATATAAATGACGATCAAAAATGTAAAAAAATCCCATTGATTTACAATGGCTGAGCAAAATTGCCCCCTCTAATGGATTAATACGGTCTACAAGTAAAATCCCATTCACTTACAGCTGAGCAAAGAGGCTCCCTCTGCTGGAGTAACTCTGTCTACCAAATGCACTTTTACTTGAGAAATCTCTCTAATGGAGCAATTCTGTCTACTAGTGGGTGGCGCTCCCGACTTTCTAAGCCAGAAGAATTTTGCCTGCGTTTGCACAAAGGTATGTCAATTGTGTGTGTTTAATGCTTGACATTTGGAACATTCACGCGATTTTATACTATTCATCTCAACAAATGGTAAAACAACTCATATAAATGTTTGCGAGCTGTTTGTGTGAAACAGTGATAAGCGTCGCGTCTAACGCACGAGCCCCGATGAGAGTTACTGCACAAAGGTCAGTGAGATGTTTTTCTGCTTCCCAGTTTGAATATTCAAGCGATTTTACACTATTCAACTCAACAAATGGCATTACAACTCAAATAAATGTTTGCGAGAAATCTGAATTCGGGAATCATTATTGAATTCTGGCATTATTACGGGGGTCAACAATGGCGCTGTAATGTCCTTTCAGATGCATTGTTCTAAACAGCGGAAAAAACTTAAACAAAATACTGCGTCTATTTTGCCCATTCAGATACATGGAAGAGATCATTACAAACTGTAAAAGGTCTACTTTTATTTGTGTACACTTACAATAACAACAAAACCTTGAGCTTTTGTAAAATAACGAAAATAAACAGGGTAAACCGAATCTGTCTTTGCGATAATCTGTCTGATACACGTCAGAAAAATCAAGTGAAACTCCGCGAACACTTATCACACAAACATGAAACATATGTCTAAAGAAAGAAGGGATGGACGGATCGATCCTAAAGTATCAATACTTCCGAGAATGATGTTTCATCTGCGTGTTCTCTGACAGCACGCGATAGTGACGCGATCTAATTTTTACTCGCGTCTTCAATGCGAGCAATGTTTGTCTGTTGTATGTGTTTTTAACACTTTCCTGTTTGAACTTTCAAGCGATTTTACACCATTCAACTCAACAAATGGCAAAACAACTCAAATAAATATATGTGTGAAACAGCGAGCAGCGTCACGTCTAACTCACGAGCCCCGATGAGAGATCGCATTCGCTTCTTCTTGCGTTTGAACGGACAATTTCTTACAACAAAATGTCAAATTACATGATATATTGTGGAGTCTGTTTTGTCTCAAGTGAACATAAACAGTTGATGAAGAAATCGCGAATCTAAATCTAGTATCAACACTTCCGAGAATGATTATCAGCGTTGTGTCTGACAGCGCGAGGCGATCTCATTTTTACTCGCATCTTCATGGAGGTTTGTCGGTTGTATGTAGTTTCACAATCTCAATCAATTCATCTCTGAAATGAATACAGATGTAACAGCACGAAAATAATGAGACTTCACAGTTCTCAAAAGATTAAACTCAATGAAACAAGCTGCACAGACTGTGCCTTGAATGAAATGCGTTTAAAATCCTCTTAAAGAGACAGTAACAATTTTCCAAGTAAATAAAAAGTAGGCCTACAAATGGTTTTTACCCCAAAAATAAATTTCTCTCATCGTATACTCACCCTCATTCCATCCCAGATGTGTATTATTTCCTTTCTTCTGGTGAACACAAATTAAGCTTTTTAGAAGATTATCTCAACCCTGTTGGACCTTTCAATGACTTAAATGGTGATCAGAACTCAGAAGCTACAAAAATCACATAAATGCAGCATAAAAGTAATCCATACCACTCCAGTGGTTTAATCCATGCCTTCAGAAGTGATATTATAGGTGTGGGTTAGAAACAGACCTATATATATATATATATATATATATATATATATATATATATATATATATATATATATATACTTCAAGATGACATCACTCTGAAGTACTGCGTAAAGAATATCCCACATTCTCCCTTAGGGGGCGCTACAGGCCAAGCCCAAATTCCCATTTTCTGGTCAAAAATGTTCTAATTTTGTATATTGATACTACAGACCAACAGGAATCCACAAACCAAGAATGGCCCACATTCGCCCTTAGGGGGCGCAACAGGCCACGCCCTAAATTCCCATTTGCTGGTCAAAAATGTTCTAATTTGGTACATTGAAACTACAGGCCAACAGGAACCCACAAACAAAGAATTGCCCATATTCGCCATTAGGGGGCGCTACAGGCTATGCCCAAAATTCCCATTTTATGGTCAAAAATGTTCTAATTTGGTATATTGACACTACAGGCCAACAGAAATCCACAAACCAAGAATGTCTCACATTCGCCCTTAGGGGGCGCTAAAGGCCATTCCCAAATTGCAATTTTTTTTTGTCAAAAACTTTCAAATTTGGTACATTGATACTGCACGCCAACAGGAACCCACAAACCAAGAATTGCCCATATTCGTCATTAGGGGGCGCTACAGGCTATGCCTTAAAGTCCTATTTTTTTGGTCAAACATTTTCAAATTTGGTACATTGATACTACAGGCCAACGGGAACCCACAAACCAAGAATGGCCGACATTCACCCTTAGGGGGCGATATAGGCCATGTCCAAAATTCCCATTTTCTGGTCAATAATGTTCTAATTTGGTACATTGATACTACAGGCCAACAGGAACTCACAAACCAAGAATTGCCCGTATTCACCATTAGGGGGCGCTACAGGCTATGCCCCAATGTCCCACATTCAAAGTGATGGCATTTCCACCCCATTTTTTCAGTTCTTCTGAAACTTAATGTACATAACTCATTTCTCATTGTAAACAAAAAAGCCTCCAGGATCCATAAGATCCCAGCATCATGGATTTTCCTGTACACTGAAAATGTTTAGTTTAGGATTCAGACAGAAAGACACGTTTTTTGAATTTCTTCATTGGGAGAGTTTAACCCCAACCCTCTACTGAACAATTTTAAATGATTTGCCATTTTGAGGAGGAATCGCATTGCTGCTTGCAGCTATATTTATTATTATTATTATTAGATTCCTCCGATAGGAGGGAATCTATTGTTTTTGACAGTATTATTATTAGATTCCTCCTATAGGAGGGAATCTATTGTTATTGACAGTTTTATTATTATTATTATTATTATTTTATTATTATTATTATTATTAGATTCCTCCGATAGGAGGGAATTAGATTCCTCCATTAGATTCCTCCGATAGGAGGGAATCTATTGTTATTGACAGTTTTATTATTATTATTATTATTATTAGATTCCTCCGATAGGAGGGAATCTATTGTTATTGACAGTTTTATTATTATTTTTATTATTATTATTATTATTATTATTATTATTCTCCTTGAGCCCCAATATCTCAAAAAGTCACTGGTCAAAAATTTTCTAAATTGGCACATTGATACTCCATGCCAACGGGTACCCCCAAACCAAGAATGGCCCACATTCGCCCATAGGTGGCGCTACAGGCCACGCCCCAAAAAAATATTTTCAAAGTCATGGCATTTCCAAGCCATTTGTCCAATTATTCTCAAACCTGGTGTACATGCCTCATTTCTCATGGGGAACAAAAAAGCCTCAAGGACCCATAACTTCTGCCCTAATGGATTTTCCTGTACAGTGAAAATTTGCCAAAACCTACAAAACTCTTCTTCTCCTGAACCGTTGCTCCAATATACTTGAAATTTGGTACGCATGTGTAGAATTGATGCCTTTGAAAACGTTACTTAGCAAAAATGAATACGATATAAAATGGCTGAAAGGGGCGTGTTTATGTAAATGTCCACATTTAATCAATATATAGGTCAATATATCAAATGTAATTTTGACCCAGGGTTTTTCAAACCTAACATTCTTCAAGATAACATCCCTTTGAAGTACTGTGCAAAGAATTGCCCACATTCGCCCTTAGCGGTTCGCTACAGGCCACGCTCAAATGTCAAATTTTCAAAATGATGGCATTTTCACCACAATTTTCGAAATATTCTAAAACTTGGTATACTTGCCTCATTTTTCATTGGGAACAAAAAAGCCTCAAGGACCTTTAAGGTACGATTAAAAATGGCTGAAAGGGGCGTGTTTATGTAAATGTCCACATTTAATCAATATATAAGTCAATAAATCAAATGTAATTTTGACTGAGGGATTTTAAACCTGACATGCTTCAAGATAACATCCCTTTGAAGTACTGTGCAAAGAATTGCCGACATTCGCCCTTAGCGGTTCGCTACAGGCCACGCCCAAATGTCACATTTTCAAAATGATGGCACTTTCACCCCAATTTTCCAAATATTCTAAAACTTGGTATACTTGCCTCATTTCTCATTGGGAACAAAAAAGCCTCAAGGACCCATAACTTCTGCCCTAATGGATTGTCCTGTACAGTGAAAATTTGCCAAAACCTACAAAAGTCTTCTTCTCTTGAACCGTAGATCCAATTGACTTGACATTTGGTACCCATGTGTAGAATTGATGTCTTTCAATTTGTTACTTAGCAAAAATGAATACAATACAAAATGGCTGAAAGGTGCGTGTTTATGTAAATGACCACATTGCCTCAATATATTAGTGTCAATAAACCAAATGTAAATTTGATTGATGGTTTTTCAAACCTAACATGCTTCAAGATGACATAACTATGTTGGCTTGAGAAAGCCAACATATTGTTATGTTACATACATTTATTATTATTATTATTAATAATACTATTTTACTTACTAAAATTTCAACAACCTCACCTCTAAGAGCTTTAATGCTATAAGTACCCAGCTTGCCACAGACCTGGGGACTGTTCTGAAGTTTGCTGCTATGTCTTTTTTTACCTGATGCGACTTAAGCTTTTTATATAAATGACGATCAAAAATGTAAAAAATCCCATTGATTTACAATGGCTGAGCAAAAATGCCCCCTCTACTGGATCAATACGGTCTACAAGTAAAATCCCATTCACTTACATTGGCTGAGCAAAGAGGCTCCCTCTGCTGGTGTAACTCTGTCTACCAAATGCACTTTTACTGTAGAAATCTCTCTAATGGAGCAATTCTGTCTACTAGTGGGTGGAGCTCCCGACTTTCTCAGCCAGAAGAATTTTGCCTGCGTTTGCACAAAGGTATGTCAATTGTGTGTGTTTAATGCTTGACATTTGGAACATTCACGCGATTTTATACTATTCATCTCAACAAATGGTAAAACAACTCATATAAATGTTTTCGAGCAGTTTGTGTGAAACAGCGATAATCGTCGCGTCTAACGCACGAGCCCCGATGAGAGTTACTGCACAAGGTCAGTGAGATGTATTTTACTGCTTCCCAGTTTGAATATTCAAGCGATTTTACACTATTCAACTCAACAAATGGCAAAACAACTCAAATAAATGTTTGTGAGCAGTTTTGTGTGAAACCGCGAGATGCGTTGCGTCTAACGCACGAGCCCCGATGAGAGTTACTGCACAAATAAGGTCAGTGAGATGTGTTTTACTACTTCCCAGTTTGAATATTCAAGCGATTTTACACTATTCAACTCAACAAATGGCATTACAACTCAAATAAATCTTTGCGAGGAGTTTGAAATCGGGAATCATTATTGAATTCTGGCATTATTACGGGGGTCAACAATGGCGCTGTAATGTCATTTCAGATGCATTGTTCTAAACAGCGGAAAAAACTTAAACAAAATACTGCGTCATTTTTGCCCATTCAGATACATGGAAGAGATCATTACAAACTGTAAAAGGTCTACTTTTATTTGTGTACACTTACAATAACAACAAAACCTTGAGCTTTTGTAAAATAACGAAAATAAACATGGTAAACCGAATCTGTCTTTGCGATAATCTGTCTGATACACGTCAGAAAAATCAAGTGAAACTCCGCGAACACTTATCACACAAACATGAAACATATGTCTAAAGAAAGAAGGGATGGACGGATCGATCCTAAAGTATCAATACTTCCGAGAATGATGTTTCATCTGCGTGTTCTCTGACAGCACGCGATAGTGAGGCGATCTAATTTTTACTCGCGTCTTCAATGCGAGCAATGTTTTTCTGTTGTATGTGTTTTTAACACTTTCCTGTTTGAACTTTCAAGCGATTTTACACCATTCAACTCAACAAATGGCAAAACAACTCAAATAAATATTTGTGTGAAACAGGGAGCAGCGTCACGTCTAACTCACGAGCCCCGATGAGAGATCGCATTCGCTTCTTCTTGCGTTTGAACGGACACTTTCATACAACCATACATGATATATTGTCTGTTTTGTCTCAAGTGAACATAAACAGTTGATGAAGAAATCGCTAATCTAAATCTAGTATCAACACTTCCGAGAATGATTATCAGCGTTGTGTCTGACAGCGCAAGGCGATCTCATTTTTACTCGCATCTTCATGGAGGTTTGTCGGTTGTATGTAGTTTCACAATCTCAATCAATTAATCTCTGAAATGAATACAGATGTAACAGCACGAAAATAATGAGACTTCACAGTTCTCAAAAGATTAAACTCAATGAAACAAGCCGCACAGACTGTGCATTGAATGAAATGCGTTTAAAATCCTCTTAAAGAGACAGTAACAATTTTCCAAGTAAATAAAAAGTAGGCCTACAAATGGTTTTTACCCCAAAAATAAATTTCTCTCATCGTATACTCACCCTCATTCCATCCCAGATGTGTATTATTTCTTTCTTCTGGTGAACACAAATTAAGCTTTTTAGAAGATTATCTCAACCCTGTTGGACCTTTCAATGACTTGAATGGTGATCAGAACTCAGAAGCTACAAAAATCACATAAATGCAGCATAAAAGTAATCCATACCACTCCAGTGGTTTAATCCATGACTTCAGAAGTGATATTATAGGTGTGGGTTAGAAACAGACCTATATATATATATATATACTTCAAGATGACATCACTCTGAAGTACTGCGTAAAGAATATCCCACATTCTCCCTTAGGGGGCGCTACAGGCCAAGCCCAAATTTCCCATTTTCTGGTCAAAAATGTTCTAATTTTGTATATTGATACTACAGACCAACAGAAATCCACAAACCAAGAATGGCCCACATTCGCCCTTAGGGGGCGCTACAGGCCACGCCCTAATTTCCCATTTGCTGGTCAAAAATGTTCTAATTTGGTACATTGATACTACAGGCCAACAGGAACCCACAAACAAAGAATTGCCCATATTCGCCATTAGGGGGCGCTACAGGCTATGCCCAAAATTCCCATTTTATGGTCAAAAATGTTCTAATTTGGTATATTGACACTACAGGCCAACAGAAATCCACAAACCAAGAATGTCTCACATTCGCCCTTAGGGGGCGCTAAAGGCCATTCCCAAATTGCAATTTTTTTTTGTCAAAAACTTTCAAATTTGGTACATTGATACTACAGGCCAACAGGAACTCACAAACCAAGATTGGCCCACATTCACCCTTAGGGGGCGCTATAGGCCATGTCAAAAATTCCCATTTTCTGGTCAAAAATGTTCTAATGTGGTACATTGATACTGCACGCCAACAGGAACCCACAAACCAAGAATTGCCCATATTCGTCATTAGGGGGCGCTACAGGCTATGCCTTAAAGTCCTATTTTTTGGTCAAACATTTTCAAATTTGGTACATTGATACTACAGGCCAACGGGAACCCACAAACCAAGAATGGCCGACATTCACCCTTAGGGGGCGATATAGGCCATGTCCAAAATTCCCATTTTCTGGTCAATAATGTTCTAATTTGGTACATTGATACTACAGGCCAACAGGAACTCACAAACCAAGAATTGCCCGTATTCACCATTAGGGGGCGCTACAGGCTATGCCCCAATGTCCCACATTGAAAGTGATGGCATTTCCACCCCATTTTTTCAGTTCTTCTGAAACTTAATGTACATAACTCATTTCTCATTGTAAACAAAACAGCCTCCAGGATCCATAAGATCCCGGCATCATGGATTTTCCTGTACACTGAAAATGTTTAGTTTAGGATTCAGACAGAAAGACACGTTTTTTGAATTTCTTCATTGGGAGAGTTTAACCCCATCCCTCTACTGAACAATTTTAAATGATTTGCCATTTTGAGGAGGAATCGCATTGCTGCTTGCAGCTATATTTATTATTATTTATTATTATTCTCCTTGAGCCCCAATATCTCAAAGTCACTGGTCAAAAATTTTCTAAATTGGCACATTGATACTCCATGCCAACGGGTACCCGCAAACCAAGAATGGCCCACATTCGCCCATAGGTGGCGCTACAGGCCACGCCCCAAAAAAATATTTTCAAAGTCATGGCATTTCCAAGCCATTTGTCCAATTATTCTCAAACCTGGTGTACATGCCTCATTTCTCATGGGGAACAAAAAAGCCTCAAGGACCCTTAACTTCTGCCCTAATGGATTTTCCTGTACAGTGAAAATTTGCCAAAACCTACAAAACTCTTCTTCTCCTGAACCGTAGCTCCAATATACTTGAAATTTGGTACGCATGTGTAGAATTTATGCCTTTGAAAATGTTACTTAGCAAAAATGAATACGATATAAAATGGCTGAAATGGGGCGTGTTTATGTAAATGTCCACATTTAATCAATATATATGTCAATATATCAAATGTAATTTTGACCCAGGGTTTTTCAAACCTAACATACTTCAAGATAACATCCCTTTGAAGTACTGTGCAAAGAATTGACACATTCACCCTTAGCGGTTCGCTACAGGCCACACCCAAATGTCACATTTTCAAAATGATGGCATTTTCACCACAATTTTCGAAATATTCTAAAACTTGGTATACTTGCCTTATTTCTCATTGGGAACAAAAAAGCCTCAAGGACCCATAAGGTACGATTAAAAATGGCTGAAAGGGGCGTGTTTATGTAAATGTCCACATTTAATCAATATATATGTCAATAAATCAAATGTAATTTTGACTGAGGGATTTTAAACCTGACATGCTTCAAGATAACATCCCTTTGAAGTACTGTGCAAAGAATTGCCGACATTCGCCCTTAGCGGTTCGCTACAGGCCACGCCCAAATGTCACATTTTCAAAATGATGGCACTTTCACCCCAATTTTCCAAATATTCTAAAACTTGGTATACTTGCCTCATTTCTCATTGGGAACAAAAAAGCCTCAAGGACCCATAACTTCTGCCCTAATGGATTGTCCTGTACAGTGAAAATTTGCCAAAACATACAAAAGTCTTCTTCTCTTGAACCGTAGCTCCAATTGACTTGACATTTGGTACCCATGTGTAGAATTGATGTCTTTCAATTTGTTACTTAGCAAAAATGAATACAATACAAAATGGCTGAAAGGTGCGTGTTTATGTAAATGACCACACTGCCTCAATATATTAGTGTCAATAAACCAAATGTAATTTTGATTGATGGTTTTTCAAACCTAACATGCTTCAAGATGACATAACTATGTGTGCTTGAGAAAGCCAACATATTGTTATGTTACATACATTTATTAATATTATTATTATTAATACTATTTTACTTACTAAAATTTCAACAACCTTACCTCCAAGAGCTTTAATGCTATAAGTACCCAACTTGCCACAGACCTGGGGACTGTTCTGAAGTTTGCTGGCATGTCTTTTTTTACCTGATGCGACTTAAGCTTTTTATATAAATGACGATCAAAAATGTAAAAAAATCCCATTGATTTACAATGGCTGAGCAAAATTGCCCCCTCTAATGGATTAATACGGTCTACAAGTAAAATCCCATTCACTTACATTGGCTGAGCAAAGAGGCTCCCTCTGCTGGTGTAACTCTGTCTACCAAATGCACTTTTACTGGAGAAATCTCTCTAATGGAGCAATTCTGTCTACTAGTGGGTGGAGCTCCCGACTTTCTAAGTCAGAAGAATTTTGCCTGCGTTTGCACAAAGGTATGTCAATTGTGTGTGTTTAATGCTTGACATTTGGAACATTCACACGATTTTATACTATTCATCTCAACAAATGGTAAAACAACTCATATAAATGTTTGTGAGCAGTTTGTGTGAAACAGCGATAAGCGTCGCGTCTAACGCACAAGCCCCGATGAGAGTTACTGCACAAAGGTCAGTGAGATGTTTTTCTGCTTCCCAGTTTGAATATTCAAGCGATTTTACACTATTCAACTCAACAAATGGCATTACAACTCAAATAAATGTTTGCGAGGAATCTGAATTCGGGAATCATTATTGAATTCTGGCATTATTACCGGGGTCAACAATGGCGCTGTAATGTCCTTTTCAGATGCATTGTTCTAAACAGTGGAAAAAACTTAAACAAAATACTGCGTCATTTTTGCCCATTCAGATACATGGAAGAGATCATTACAAACTATAAAAGGTCTACTGTTATTTGTGTACACTTACAATACAACAAAACCTTGAGCTTTTGTAAAATAACGAAAATAAACAGGGTAAACCGAATCTGTCTTTGCGATAATCTGTCTGATACACGTCAGAAAAAATCAAGTGAAACTCCGCGAACACTTATCACACAAACATGAAACATATATGTCTAAAGAAAGAAGGGATGGACGGATCGATCCTAAAGTATCAATACTTCCGAGAATGATGTTTCATCTGCGTGTTCACTGACAGCACGCGATAGTGAGGCGATCTAATTTTTACTCGCATCTTCAATGCGAGCAATGTTTGTCTGTTGTATGTGTTTTTAACACTTTCCTGTTTGAACTTTCAAGCGATTTTACACCATTCAACTCAACCAATGGCAAAACAACTCAAATAAATATTTGTGTGAAACAGCGAGCAGCGTCACGTCTAACTCACGAGCCCCGATGAGAGATCGCATTCGCTTCTTCTTGCGTTTGAATGGACATTTTCATACAACAAAATGTCAAATTACATGATATATTGTGGAGTCTGTTTTGTCTCAAGTGAACATAAACAGTTGATGAAGAAATCGCGAAGCTAAATCTAGTATCAACACTTCCGAGAATGATTATCAGCGTTGTGTCTGACAGCGCGAGGCATCTCATTTTTACTCGCATCTTCATGGAGGTTTGTCGGTTGTATGTAGTTTCACAATCTCAATCAATTAATCTCAGATAAATGAATACAGATGTAACAGCACGAAAATAATGAGACTTCACAGTTCTCAAAAGATTAAACTCAATGAAACAAGCCGCACAGACTGTGCCTTGAATGAAATGCGTTTAAAATCCTCTTAAAGAGACAGTAACAATTTTCCAAGTAAATAAAAAGTAGGCCTACAAATGGTTTTTACCCCCAAAATACATTTCTCTCATCGTATACTCACCCTCATTCCATCCCAGATGTGTATTATTTTCTTTCTTCTGGTGAACACAAATTAAGCTTTTTAGAAGATTATCTCAACCCTGTTGGACATTTCAATGACTTGAATGGTGATCAGAACTCAGGAGCTACAAAAATCACATAAATGCAGCATAAAAGTAATCCATACCACTCCAGTGGTTTAATCCATGCCTTCAGAAGTGATATTATAGGTGTGGGTTAGAAACAGACCTATATATATATATATAATTATACTTCAAGATGACATCACTCTGAAGTACTGCATAAAGAATATCCCACATTCTCCCTTAGGGGGCGCTACAGGCCATGCCCAAAATTCCCATTTTCTGGTCAAAAATGTTCTAATTTTGTATATTGATACTACAGACCAACAGGAATCCACAAACCAAGAATGGCCCACATTCGCCCTTAGGGGGCGCTACAGGCCACGCCCTAAATTCCCATTTGCTGGTCAAAAATGTTCTAATTTGGAACATTGATACTACAGGCCAACAGGAACCCACAAACCAAGAATTGCCCATATTCGCCATTAGGGGGCGCTACAGGCTATGCCCAAAATTCCCATTTTATGGTCAAAAATGTTCTAATTTGGTATATTGACACTACAGGCCAACAGAAATCCACAAACCAAGAATGTCTCACATTCGCCTTTAGGGGGCGCTAAAGGCCATTCCCAAATTGCAAATTTTTTTGTCAAAAACTTTCTAATTTGGTATATTGATACTACAGACCAACAGGAATCCACAAACTAAGAATGGCCCACATTCGCCCTTAGGGGGCGCTACAGGCCACGCACTAAATTCCCATTTGCTGGTCAAAAATGTTCTAATTTGGTACATTGATACTACAGGCCAACAGGAACCCACAAACAAAGAATTGCCCATATTCGCCATTAGGGGGCGCTACAGGCTATGCCCAAAATTCCCATTTTATGGTCAAAAATGTTCTAATTTGGTATATTGACACTACAGGCCAACAGAAATCCACAAACCAAGAATGTCTCACATTCGCCCTTAGGGGGCGCTAAAGGCCATTCCCAAATTGCACATTTTTTTGTCAAATATTTTCTAATTTGGTACATTAATACTACAGGCCAACAGGAACCTACAAACCAAGAATGGCTCACATTCGCCCTTAGGGGGCGCTACAGGCCATGCCTAAATGTCATTTTTTCAAAGTGATTGTATTTCCACCCCATTTATTTAGTTTTTCTGAAACTTGGTGAACATACCTCATTTCTCATTGTAAACAAAAACCCCTACAGGATCCATAAGGTCCGGCATGATGGATTTTCCTGTACACTGAAAATGTTTAGTTTAAGATTCAGACAGAAAGACTTGTTTTTTGGATTCCTTCAATGGGACGGTTTAACCCCAACCCTCTACTGATCAATTTTAAATGATTTGCCATTTTGAGGAGGAATCGCATTGCTGCTTGCAGCTATATTTATTATTATTATTCTTCTCCTTGAGCCCCAATATCTGAAAAAGTCACTGGTCAAAAATTTTCTAAATTGGCACATTGATAGTCCATGTGAACGGGTACCCCCAAACCAAGAATGGCCCACATTCGCCCATAGGTGGCACAACAGGCCACGCCCCAAAAAAACATTTTCAAAGTCATGGCATTTCCAAGCCATTTGTCCAATTATTCTCAAACCTGGTGTACATGCCTCATCGCTCATGGGGAACAAAAAAGCCTCAAGGACCCATAACTTCCGCCATATTGGATTTTCCTGTACAGTGAAAATTTGCGAAAACCTACAAAACTCTTCTTCTCCTGAACCGTAGCTCCAATTGACTTGAAATTTGGTACGCATGTGTAGAATTGATGTCTTTGAAAACGTTACTTAGCAAAAATGAATACGATATAAAATGGCTAAAAGGGGCGTGTTTATGTAAATGTCCAAATTTTATCAATATATATATGTCAATATATCAAATGTAATTTTGACCGAGGGTTTTTCAAACCTAACATTCATCAAGATGACATCCCTTTGAAGTACTGTGCAAAGAATTGCCCACATTCGCCCTTAGCGGTTCGCTACAGGCCACGCCAAACTGTCACATTTTCAAAATGATGGCATTTTCACCACAATTTTCAAAATATTCTAAAACTTGGTATACTTGCCTCATTTCTCATTGGGAACAAAAAGCCTCAAGGACCCATAAGGTACGATTAAAAATGGCTGAAAGGGGCGTGTTTATGTAAATGTCCACATTTAATCAATATATATGTCAATAAATCAAATGTAATTTTGACTGAGGGATTTTAAAACCTGACATGCTTCAAGATAACATCCCTTTGAAGTACTGTGCAAAGAATTGCCGACATTCGCCCTTAGTGGTTCGCTACAGGCCACGCCCATTTGTCACATTTTCAAAATGATGGCACTTTCACCCCAATTTTCCAAATATTCTAAAACTTGGTATACTTGCCTCATTTCTCATTGGGAACAAAAAAGCCTCAAAGACCCATAAGGTTCTGCGTGATGATTGTCCTGTACAGTGAAAATTTGGTGAAACATTCAAAAGTCTTCTTCTCTTGAACCATAGATCCAATTTACTTGACATTTGGTACCCATGTGTACAATTGATGTCTTTCAATTTGTTACTTAGCAAAAATGAATACAATACAAAATGGCTGAAAGGTGCGTGTTTATGTAAATGACCACACTACCTCAATATATTAGTGTCAATAAACCAAATGTAATTTTGATTGATGGTTTTTCAAACCTAAAATGCTTCAAGATGACATAACTATGTGTGCTTGAGAAAGCCAACAAATTGTTATGTTACATACATTTATTAATATTATTATTATTAATACTATTTTACTTACTAAAATTTCAACAACCTTACCTCCAAGAGCTTTAATGCTATAAGTATCCAACTTGCCACAGACCTGGGGACTGTTCTGATGTTTGCTGGCATGTCTTTTTTTACCTGATGCGACTTAAGCTTTTTATTTAAATGACGATCAAAAATGTAAAAAAATCCCAATGATTTACAATGGCTGAGCAAAATTGCCCCCTCTAATGGATTAATACGGTCTACAAGTAAAATCCCATTCACTTACATTGGCTGAGCAAAGAGGCTCCCTCTGCTGGAGTAACTCTGTCTACCAAATGCACTTTTACTGGAGAAATCTCTCTAATGGAGCAATTCTGTCTACTAGTGGGTGGAGCTCCCGACTTTCTAAGTCAGAAGAATTTTGCCTGCGTTTGCACAAAGGTATGTCAATTGTGTATGTTTAATGCTTGACATTTGGAACATTCACGCGATTTTATACTATTCATCTCAACAAATGGTAAAACAACTCATATAAATGTTTGTGAGCAGTTTGTGTGAAACAGCGATAAGCGTCGCGTCTAACGCACAAGCCCCGATGAGAGTTACTGCACAAAGGTCAGTGAGATGTTTTTCTGCTTCCCAGTTTGAATATTCAAGCGATTTTACACTATTCAACTCAACAAATGGCATTACAACTCAAATAAATGTTTGCGAGGAATCTGAATTCGGGAATCATTATTGAATTCTGGCATTATTACGGGGGTCAACAATGGCGCTGTAATGTCCTTTCAGATGCATTGTTCTAAACAGCGGAAAAAACTTAAACAAAATTCTGCGTCATTTTTGCCCATTCAGATACATAGAAGAGATCATTACAAACTATAAAAGGTCTACTGTTATTTGTCTACACTTACAATACAACAAAACCTTGAGCTTTTGTAAAATAACGAAAATAAACAGGGTAAACCGAATCTGTCTTTGCGATAATCTGTCTGATACACGTCAGAAAAAATCAAGTGAACTCCGCGAACACTTATCACACAAACATGAAACATATGTCTAAAGAAAGAAGGGATGGACTGATCGATCCTAAAGTATCAATACTTCCGAGAATGATGTTTCATCTGCGTGTTCACTGACAGCACGCGATAGTGAGGCGATCTAATTTTTACTCGCATCTTCAATGCGAGCAATGTTTGTCTGTTGTATGTGTTTTTAACACTTTCCTGTTTGAACTTTCAAGCGATTTTACACCATTCAACTCAACCAATGGCAAAACAACTCAAATAAATATTTGTGTGAAACAGCGAGCAGCGTCACGTCTAACTCACGAGCCCCGATGAGAGATCGCATTCGCTGCTTCTTGCGTTTGATCGGACATTTTCATACAACAAAATGTCAAATTACATGATATATTGTGGAGTCTGTTTTGTCTCAAGTGAACATAAACAGTTGATGAAGAAATCGCGAATCTAAATCTAGTATCAACACTTCCGAGAATGATTATCAGCGTTGTGTCTGACAGCGCGAGGCATCTCATTTTTACTCGCATCTTCATGGAGGTTTGTCGGTTGTATGTAGTTTCACAATCTCAATCAATTCATCTCTGAAATGAATACAGATGTAACAGCACGAAAATAATGAGACTTCACAGTTCTCAAAAGATTAAACTCAATGAAACAAGCCGCACAGACTGTGCCTTGAATGAAATGCGTTTAAATTCCTCTTAAAGAGACAGTAACAATTTTCCAAGTAAATAAAAAGTAGGCCTACAAATGGTTTTTACCCCCAAAATACATTTCTCTCATCATATACTCACCCTCATTCCATCCCATATGTGTATTATTTTCTTTCTTCTGGTGAACACAAATGAAGCTTTTTAGAAGATTATCTCAACCCTGTTGGACCTTTCAATGACTTGAATGGTGATCAGAACTCAGAAGCTACAAAAATCACATAAATGCAGCATAAAAGTAATCCATACCACTCCAGTGGTTTAATCCATGCCTTCAGAAGTGATATTATAGGTGTGGGTTAGAAACAGACCTATATATATATACTTCAAGATGACATCACTCTGAAGTACTGCGTAAAGAATATCCCACATTCTCCCTTAGGGGGCGCTACAGGCCATGCCCAAAATTCCCATTTTCTGGTCAAAAATGTTCTAATTTTGTATATTGATACTACAGGCCAACAGGAATCCACAAACAAAGAATTGCCCACATTCACCCTTAGGGGGCGCTATAGGCCATGACCAAAATTCCCATTTTCTGGTCAAAAATTTTCTAATTTGGTATGTTGATACTACAGGCCAACAGGAACCCACAAACCAAGAATTGCCCATATTCGCCATTAGGGGGCGCTACAGGCTATGCCTTAATGTCCTATTTTCTGGTCAAACATTTTCAAATTTGGTACATTGATACTACAGGCCAACAGGAACCCACAAACCAAGATTGGCCCACATTCACCCATAGGGGGCGCTATAGGCCATGTCCAAAATTCCCATTTTCTCTTCAAAAATGTTCTAATTTGGTACATTGATACTGCACACCAACAGGAACCCACAAACCAAGAATTGCCCATATTCGTCATTAGAGGGTGCTACAGGCTATGCCTTAAAGTCCTATTTTTTGGTCAAACATTTTCAAATTTGGTACATTGATACTACAGGCCAACGGGAACCCACAAACTAAGAATGGCTGACATTCACCCTTAGGGGGCGCTATAGGCCATGTCCAAAATTCCCATTTTCTGGTCAAAAATGTTCTAATTTGGTACATTGATACTGCACGCCAACAGGAACCCACAAACCAAGAATTGATCATATTCGTGATTAGGGGGCGTTACAGGCTATGCCTTAAAGTCCTATTTTTTGGTCAAACATTTTCAAATTTGGTACATTGATACTACAGGCCAACAGGAACCCACAAACCAAGAATTGCCCGTATTCTCCATTAGGGGGCGCTACAGGCTATGCCCCAATGTCCCACATTCAAAGTGATGGCATTTCCACCCCATTTGTCCAATTATTCTCAAACCTGGTGTACATGCCTCATTTCTCATGGGGAACAAAAAAGCCTCAAGGACCCATAACTTCTGCCCTAATGGATTTTCCTGTACAGTGAAAATTTGCCAAAACCTACAAAACTCTTCTTCTCCTGAACCGTAGCTCCAATATACTTGAAATTTGGTACGCATGTGTAGAATTGATGCCTTTTTAAAACGTTACTTAGCAAAAATGAATACGATATAAAATGGCTGAAAGGGGCGTGTTTATGTAAATGTCCACATTTAATCAATATATATGTCAATATATCAAATGTAATTTTGACCCAGGGTTTTTCAAACCTAACATTCTTCAAGATAACATCCCTTTGAAGTACTGTGCAAAGAATTGCCCACATTCGCCCTTAGCGGTTCGCTACAGGCCACGCCCAAATGTCACATTTTCAAAATGATGGCATTTTCACCACAATTTTCGAAATATTCTAAAACTTGGTATACTTGCCTCATTTTTCATTGGGAACAAAAAAGCCTCAAGGACCCATAAGGTACGATTAAAAATGGCTGAAAGGGGCGTGTTTATGTAAATGTCCACATTTAATCAATATATAAGTCAATAAATCAAATGTAATTTTGACTGAGGGATTTTAAACCTGACATGCTTCAAGATAACATCCCTTTGAAGTACTGTGCAAAGAATTGCCGACATTCGCCCTTAGCGGTTCGCTACAGGCCACGCCCAAATGTCACATTTTCAAAATGATGGCACTTTCACCCCAATTTTCCAAATATTCTAAAACTTGGTATACTTGCCTCATTTCTCATTGGGAACAAAAAAGCCTCAAGGACCCATAACTTCTGCCCTAATGGATTGTCCTGTACAGTGAAAATTTGCCAAAACCTACAAAAGTCTTCTTCTCTTGAACCGTAGATCCAATTGACTTGACATTTGGTACCCATGTGTAGAATTGATGTCTTTCAATTTGTTACTTAGCAAAAATGAATACAATACAAAATGGCTGAAAGGTGCGTGTTTATGTAAATGACCACATTGCCTCAATATATTAGTGTCAATAAACCAAATGTAAATTTTATTGATGGTTTTTCAAACCTAACATGCTTCAAGATGACATAACTATGTTGGCTTGAGAAAGCCAACATAATGTTATGTTACATACATTTATTATTATTATTATTAATAATACTATTTTACTTACTAAAATTTCAACAACCTCACCTCTAAGAGCTTTAATGCTATAAGTACCCAACTTGCCACAGACCTGGGGACTGTTCTGAAGTTTGCTGCTATGTCTTTTTTTACCTGATGCGACTTAAGCTTTTTATATAAATGACGATCAAAAATGTAAAAAATCCCATTGATTTACAATGGCTGAGCAAAAATGCCCCCTCTACTGGATCAATACGGTCTACAAGTAAAATCCCATTCACTTACATTGGCTGAGCAAAGAGGCTCCCTCTGCTGGTGTAACTCTGTCTACCAAATGCACTTTTACTGGAGAAATCTCTCTAATGGAGCAATTCTGTCTACTAGTGGGTGGAGCTCCCGACTTTCTCAGCCAGAAGAATTTTGCCTGCGTTTGCACAAAGGTATGTCAATTGTGTGTGTTTAATGCTTGACATTTGGAACATTCACGCGATTTTATACTATTCATCTCAACAAATGGTAAAACAACTCATATAAATGTTTTCGAGCAGTTTGTGTGAAACAGCGATAATCGTCGCGTCTAACGCACGAGCCCCGATGAGAGTTACTGCACAATGTCAGTGAGATGTATTTTACTGCTTCCCAGTTTGAATATTCAAGCGATTTTACACTATTCAACTCAACAAATGGCAAAACAACTCAAATAAATGTTTGTGAGCAGTTTTGTGTGAAACCGCGAGATGCGTCGCGTCTAACGCACGAGCCCCGATGAGAGTTACTGCACAAATAAGGTCAGTGAGATGTGTTTTACTACTTCCCAGTTTGAATATTCAAGCGATTTTACACTATTCAACTCAACAAATGGCATACAACTCAAATAAATCGGGAATCATTATTGAATTCTGGCATTATTACGGGGGTCAACAATGGCGCTGTAATGTCCTTTCAGATGCATTGTTCTAAACAGCGGAAAAAACTTAAACAAAATACTGCGTCATTTTTGCCCATTCAGATACATGGAAGAGATCATTACAAACTATAAAAGGTCTACTTTTATTTGTGTACACTTACAATACAACAAAACCTTGAGCTTTTGTAAAATAACGAAAATAAACAGGGTAAATCGAATCTGTCTTTGCGATAATCTGTCTGATACACGTCAGAAAAATCAAGTGAAACTCCGCGAACACTTATCACACAAACATGAAACATATGTCTAAAGAAAGAAGGGATGGACGGATCGATCCTAAAGTATCAATACTTCCGAGAATGATGTTTCATCTGCGTGTTCTCTGACAGCACGCGATAGTGAGGCGATCTCATTTTTACTCGCGTCTTCAATGCGAGCAATGTTTGTCTGTTGTATGTGTTTTTAACACTTTCCTGTTTGAACTTTCAAGCGATTTTACACCATTCAACTCAACAAATGGCAAAACAACTCAAATAAATATTTGTGTGAAACAGGGAGCAGCGTCACGTCTAACTCACGAGCCCCGATGAGAGATCGCATTCGCTTCTTCTTGCGTTTGAACGGACACTTTCGTACAACCATACATGATATATTGTCTGTTTTGTCTCAAGTGAACATAAACAGTTGATGAAGAAATCGCGAATCTAAATCTAGTATCAACACTTCCGAGAATGATTATCAGCGTTGTGTCTGACAGCGCGAGGCGATCTCATTTTTACTCGCATCTTCATGGAGGTTTGTCGGTTGTATGTAGTTTCACAATCTCAATCAATTAATCTCTGAAATGAATACAGATGTAACAGCACGAAAATAATGAGACTTCACAGTTCTCAAAAGATTAAACTCAATGAAACAAGCCGCACAGACTGTGCCTTGAATGAAATGCGTTTAAAATCCTCTTAAAGAGACAGTAACAATTTTCCAAGTAAATAAAAAGTAGCCTACAAATGGTTTTTACCCCAAAAATAAATTTCTCTCATCGTATACTCACCCTCATTCCATCCCAGATGTGTATTATTTCCTTTCTTCTGGTGAACACAAATGAAGCTTTTTAGAAGATTATCTCAACCCTGTTGGACCTTTCAATGACTTGAATGGTGATCAGAACTCAGAAGCTACAAAAATCACATAAATGCAGCATAAAAGTAATCCATACCACTCCAGTGGTTTAATCCATGCCTTCAGAAGTGATATTATAGGTGTGGGTTAGAAACAGACCTATATATATATATATATATATATATATATATATACTTCAAGATGACATCACTCTGAAGTACTGCGTAAAGAATATCCCACATTCTCCCTTAGGGGGCGCTACAGGCCAAGCCCAAAATTCCCATTTTCTGGTCAAAAATGTTCTAATTTTGTATATTGATACTACAGACCAACAGGAATCCACAAACCAAGAATGGCCCACATTCGCCCTTAGGGGGCGCTACAGGCCACGCCCTAAATTCCCATTTGCTGGTCAAAAATGTTCTAATTTGGTACATTGATACTACAGGCCAACAGGAACCCACAAACAAAGAATTGGCCATATTCGCCATTAGGGGGCGCTACAGGCTATGCCCAAAATTCCCATTTTATGGTCAAAAATGTTCTAATTTGGTATATTGACACTACAGGCCAACAGAAATCCACAAACCAAGAATGTCTCACATTCGCCCTTAGGGGGCGCTAAAGGCCATTCCCAAATTGCAATTTTTTTTTGTCAAAAACTTTCAAATTTGGTACATTGATACTACAGGCCAACAGGAACTCACAAACCAAGATTGGCCCACATTCACCCTTAGGGGGCGCTATAGGCCATGTCAAAAATTCCCATTTTCTGGTCAAAAATGTTCTAATGTGGTACATTGATACTGCACGCCAACAGGAACCCACAAACCAAGAATTGCCCATATTCATCATTAGGGGCGCTACAGGCTATGCCTTAAAGTCCTATTTTTTGGTCAAACATTTTCAAATTTGGTACATTGATACTACAGGCCAACGGGAACCCACAAACCAAGAATGGCCGACATTCACCCTTAGGGGGCGATATAGGCCATGTCCAAAATTCCCATTTTCTGGTCAATGTTCTAATTTGGTACATTGATACTACAGGCCAACAGGAACTCACAAACCAAGAATTGCCCGTATTCACCATTAGGGGGCGCTACAGGCTATGCCCCAATGTCCCACATTGAAAGTGATGGCATTTCCACCCCATTTTTTCAGTTCTTCTGAAACTTAATGTACATAACTCATTTCTCATTGTAAACAAAAAAGCCTCCAGGATCCATAAGATCCCGGCATCATGGATTTTCCTGTACACTGAAAATGTTTAGTTTAGGATTCAGACAGAAAGACACGTTTTTTGAATTTCTTCATTGGGAGAGTTTAACCCCAACCCTCTACTGAACAATTTTAAATGATTTGCCATTTTGAGGAGGAATCGGATTGCTGCTTGCAGCTATATTTATTATTATTATTATTATTATTCTTCTCCTTGAGCCCCAATATCTCAAAAAGTCACTGGTCAAAAATTTTCTAAATTGGCACATTGATACTCCATGCCAACGGGTACCCCCAAACCAAGAATGGCCCACATTCGCCCATAGGTTGCGCTACAGGCCACGCCCCAAAAAAATATTTTCAAAGTCATGGCATTTCCAAGCCATTTGTCCAATTATTCTCAAACCTGGTGTACATGCCTCATTTCTCATGGGGAACAAAAAAGCCTCAAGGACCCATAACTTCTGCCCTAATGGATTTTCCTGTACAGTGAAAATTTGCCAAAACCTACAAAACTCTTCTTCTCCTGAACCGTAGCTCCAATATACTTGAAATTTGGTACGCATGTGTAGAATTGATGTCTTTGACAACGTTACTTAGCAAAAATGAATACGATATAAAATGGCTGAAAGGGGCGTGTTTATGTAAATGTCCACATTTAATCAATATATATGTCAATATATCAAATGTAATTTTGACCCAGGGTTTTTCAAACCTAACATTCTTCAAGATAACATCCCTTTGAAGTACTGTGCAAAGAATTGCCGACATTCGCCCTTAGCGGTTCGCTACAGGCCACGCCCAAATGTCACATTTTCAAAATGATGGCACTTTCACCCCAATTTTCCAAATATTCTAAAACTTGGTATACTTGCCTCATTTCTCATTGGGAACAAAAAAGCCTCAAGGACCCATAACTTCTGCCCTAATGGATTGTCCTGTACAGTGAAAATTTGCCAAAACCTACAAAAGTCTTCTTCTCTTGAACCGTAGATCCAATTGACTTGACATTTGGTACCCATGTGTAGAATTGATGTCTTTCAATTTGTTACTTAGCAAAAATGAATACAATACAAAATGGCTGAAAGGTGCGTGTTTATGTAAATGACCACATTGCCTCAATATATTAGTGTCAATAAACCAAATGTAAATTTGATTGATGGTTTTTCAAACCTAACATGCTTCAAGATGACATAACTATGTGTGCTTGAGAAAGCCAACATATTGTTATGTTACATACATTTATTAATATTATTATTATTAATACTATTTTACTTACTAAAATTTCAACAACCTCACCTCTAAGAGCTTTAATGCTATAAGTACCCAACTTGCCACAGACCTGGGGATTGTTCTGAAGTTTGCTGCTATGTCTTTTTTTACCTGATGCGACTTAAGCTTTTTATGTAAATGACGATCAAAAATGTAAAAAATCCCATTGATTTACAATGGCTGAGCAATATTGCCCCCTCTACTGGATCAATACGGTCTACAAGTAAAATCCCATTCACTTACATTGGCTGAGCAAAGAGGCTCCCTCTGCTGGTGTAACTCTGTCTACCAAATGCACTTTTACTGGAGAAATCTCTCTAATGGAGCAATTCTGTCTACTAGTGGGTGGAGCTCCCGACTTTCTCAGCCAGAAGAATTTTGCCTGCGTTTGCACAAAGGTATGTCAATTGTGTGTGTTTAATGCTTGACATTTGGAACATTCACGCGATTTTATACTATTCATCTCAACAAATGGTAAAACAACTCATATAAATGTTTTCGAGCAGTTTGTGTGAAACAGCGATAATCGTCGCGTCTAACGCACGAGCCCCGATGAGAGTTACTGCACAAGGTCAGTGAGATGTATTTTACTGCTTCCCAGTTTGAATATTCAAGCGATTTTACACTATTCAACTCAACAAATGGCAAAACAACTCAAATAAATGTTTGTGAGCAGTTTTGTGTGAAACCGCGAGATGCGTCGCGTCTAACGCACGAGCCCCGATGAGAGTTACTGCACAAATAAGGTCAGTGAGATGTGTTTTACTACTTCCCAGTTTGAATATTCAAGCGATTTTACACTATTCAACTCAACAAATGGCATACAACTCAAATAAATCTTTGCGAGGAGTTTGAAATCGGGAATCATTATTGAATTCTGGCATTATTACGGGGGTCAACAATGGCGCTGTAATGTCCTTTCAGATGCATTGTTCTCAACAGCGGAAAAAACTTAAACAAAATACTGCGTCATTTTTGCCCATTCAGATACATGGAAGAGATCATTACAAACTGTAAAAGGTCTACTTTTATTTGTGTACACTTACAATAACAACAAAACCTTGAGCTTTTGTAAAATAACGAAAATAAACAGGGTAAACTGAATCTGTCTTTGCGATAATCTGTCTGATACACGTCAGAAAAATCAAATGAAACTCCGCGAACACTTATCACACAAACATGAAACATATGTCTAAAGAAAGAAGGGATGGACGGATCGATCCTAAAGTATCAATACTTCCGAGAATGATGTTTCATCTGCGTGTTCTCTGACAGCACGCGATAGTGAGGCGATCTCATTTTTACTCGCGTCTTCAATGCGAGCAATGTTTGTCTGTTGTATGTGTTTTTAACACTTTCCTGTTTGAACTTTCAAGCGATTTTACACCATTCAACTCAACAAATGGCAAAACAACTCAAATAAATATTTGTGTGAAACAGGGAGCAGCGTCACGTCTAACTCACGAGCCCCGATGAGAGATCGCATTCGCTTCTTCTTGCGTTTGAACGGACACTTTCATACAACCATACATGATATATTGTCTGTTTTGTCTCAAGTGAACATAAACAGTTGACGAAGAAATCGCGAATCTAAATCTAGTATCAACACTTCCGAGAATGATTATCAGCGTTGTGTCTGACAGCGCGAGGCATCTCATTTTTATTCGCATCTTCATGGAGGTTTGTCGGTTGTATGTAGTTTCACAATCTCAATCAATTAATCTCTGAGATGAATACAGATGTAACAGCACGAAAATAATGAGACTTCACAGTTCTCAAAAGATTAAACTCAATGAAACAAGCCGCACAGACTGTGCCTTGAATGAAATGCGTTTAAAATCCTCTTAAAGAGACAGTAACAATTTTCCATGTAAATAAAAAGTAGGCCTACAAATGGTTTTTACCCCCAAAATAAATTTCTCTCATCGTATACTCACCCTCATTCCATCCCAGATGTGTATTATTTTCTTTCTTCTGGTGAACACAAATGAAGCTTTTTAGAAGATTATCTCAACCCTGTTGGACCTTTCAATGACTTGAATGGTGATCAGAACTCAGAAGCTACAAAAATCACATAAATGCAGCATAAAAGTAATCCATACCACTCCAGTGGTTTAATCCATGCCTTCAGAAGTCATATTATAGGTGTGGGTTAGAAACAGACCTATATATATATACTTCAAGATGACATCACTCTGAAGTACTGCGTAAAGAATATCCCACATTCTCCCTTAGGGGGCGCTACAGGCCATGCCCAAAATTCCCATTTTCTGGTCAAAAATGTTCTAATTTTGTATATTGATACTACATGCCAACAGGACTCCACAAACCAAGAATGTCTCACATTCGCCCTTAGGGGGCGCTAAAGGCCATTCCCAAATTGGCCTCAAATAAATGTTTGTGAGCAGTTTTGTGTGAAACCGCGAGATGCGTCGCGTCTAACGCACGAGCCCCGATGAGAGTTACTGCACAAAGGTCAGTGAGATGTTTTTCTGCTTCCCAGTTTGAATATTCAAGCGATTTTACACTATTCAACTCAACAAATGGCATTACAACTCAAATAAATGTTTGCGAGGAATCTGAAATCGGGAACCATTATTGAATTCTGGCATTATTACGGGGGTCAACAATGGCGCTGTAATGTCCTTTCAGATGCATTGTTCTAAACAGCGGAAAAAACTTAAACAAAATACTGCGTCATTTTTGCCCATTCAGATACATGGAAGAGATCATTACAAACTATAAAAGGTCTACTGTTATTTGTGTACACTTACAATACATCAAAACCTTGAGCTTTTGTAAAATAACGAAAATAAACAGGGTAAATGTTTTAGGGCAGTTTGTGTTAAACAGTGAGTCGCGTCTAACGCACGCACCCCGATGCGAGATCGCTTTCGCTTCTTTTTGCGTTTGAACGGACAATTTCATACAACAAAACGTCAAATTTTATGATATATTGTGGAGTATGTTTTGTCTCAAGTGAACGTAAACAGCTGATGAAGAAATCGGGAATCTAAATCTAGTATCAACACTTCCGAGAATGATGTTTTATCTGCGTTGTGTCTGACGTACAGCACGCGCTCCGTGAGGCGATCTCATTTTTACTCGCATCTTCACGAAGGTTTGTCTGTTGAATGTGTTTTTAACACTTTCCTGTTTGAACATTCACGCAATAAATAATGAGACTTCACAGTTCTCAAAAGATTAAACTCAATGAAACAAACTGCACAAACTGTGCCTTGAATGCACAGCACAGTGCCTTAAAGAGACAGTAACAATTGAGCTTTCGTCCTGAACATTGACATTCCAAGTAAATAAAAAGTACAAATGGTATTTACCCCCAAAATAAATTTCTCTCATCATTTACTTGCCCTCATTCCATCCCAGATGTGTATTATTTTCTTTCTTCTGGTGAACACAAATTAAGCTTTTTAGAAGAATATCTCAACCCTGTTGGACCTTTCAATGCACTTGAATTGTGATCAGAACTCAGAAGCTACAAAAATCACATAAATGCAGCATAAAAGTAATCCATACCACTCCAGTGGTTTAATCCATGCCTTCTGAAGTGATATTATAGGTTTCTTGAGCCCCAATATCTAAAAAAAGTTACTGGTCAAAATTTTTCTAAATTTTGCCAACAAGAACCCCCAAACCAAGAATATCCCACATTCTCTCTTAGGGGGCGCTACAGGCCATGCCCAAAACTCCCATTTTCTGGTCAAAAATGTTCTAATTTGGTACATTGATACTACAGGCCAACAGGAACCCACAAACCAATAATTGCCCATATTCGCCATTAGGGGGCGCTACAGGCTATGCCCAAAATTCCCATTTTATGGTCAAAAATGTTCTAATTTGGTATATTGACACTACAGGCTAACAGGAATCCACAAACCAAGAATGGCCCACATTCGCCCTTAGGGGGCGCTACAGGCCACGCCTTAAATTCCCATTTGCTGGTCAAAAATGTTCTAATTTGGTACATTGATACTACAGGCCAACAGGAACCCACAAACAAAGAATTGCCCATATTCGCCATTAGGGGGCGCTACAGGCTATGCCCAAAATTCCCATTTTATGGTCAAAAATGTTCTAATTTGGTATATTGACACTACAGGCCAACAGAAATCCACAAACCAAGAATGGCTCACATTCGCCCGTTGGGGGCTCTACAGGACATGCCCAAATTGCACATTTTTTTGTCAAAAACTCTCTAATTTGGTACATTGATACTACAGGCCAACAGGAACCTACAAACCAAGAATGGCTCACATTCGCCCTTAGGGGGCGCTACAGGCCATGCCCAAATATCATTTTTTCAAAGTGATTGTATTTCCGCCCCATTTATTTAGTTCTTCTGAAACCTGGTGAACATAGCTCATTTCTCATTGTAAACAAAAAACCCTCCAGTATCCATAAGGTCCGGCATGATGGATTTTCCTGTACACTGAAAATGTTTAGTTTAGGATTCAGACAGAAAGACATGTTTTTTGGATTTTTTCATTGGGAGGGTTTAACCCCAACCCTCTATTGATCAATTTTAAATGATTTGCCATTTTGAGGAGGAATCGCATTGCTGCTTGCAGCTATATTTATTATTATTATTATTATTATTCTCCTTGAGCCCCAATATCTCAAAGTCACAGGTCAAAAATTTTCTAAATTGGCACATTGATACTCCATGCCAACGGGTACCCCCAAACCAAGAATGGCCCACATTCGCCCATAGGTGGCGCTACAGGCCACGCCCCAAAAAAACATTTTCAAAGTCATGGCATTTCCAAGCCATTTGTCCAATTATTCTCAAACCTGGTGTACATGCCTCATTTCTCATGGGGAACAAAAAAGCCTCAAGGACCCATAACTTCCGCCATATTGGATTTTCCTGTACAGTGAAAATTTGCGAAAACCTACAAAACTCTTCTTCTCCTGAACCGTAGCTCCAATTGACTTGAAATTTGGTACGCATGTGTAGTATTGATGTCTTTGAAAACGTTACTTAGCAAAAATGAATACGATATAAAAATGGCTGAAAGGGGCGTGTTTATGTAAATGTCCAAATTTTATCAATATATATGTCAATATATCAAATGTAATTTTGACCGAGGGTTTTTCAAACCTAACATTCATCAAGATAACATCCCTTTGAAGTACTGTGCAAAGAATTGCCCACATTCGGCCTTAGCGGTTCGCTACAGGCCACGCCAAACTGTCACATTTTCAAAAAGATGGCATTTTCACCACAATTTTCAAAATATTCTAAAACTTGGTATACTTGCCTCATTTCTCATTGGGAACAAAAAAGCCTCAAGGACCCATAAGGTACGATTAAAAATGGCTGAAAGGGGCGTGTTTATGTAAATGTCCACATTTAATCAATATATATGTCAATAAATCAAATGTAATTTTGACTGAGGGATTTTAAAACCTGACATGCTTCAAGATAACATCCCTTTGAAGTACTGTGCAAAGAATTGCCGACATTCGCCCTTAGCGGTTCGCTACAGGCCACGCCCAAATGTCACATTTTCAAAATGATGGCACTTTCACCCCAATTTTCCAAATATTCTAAAACTTGGTATACTTGCCTCATTTCTCATTGGGAACAAAAAAGCCTCAAGGACCCATAACTTCTGCCCTAATGGATTGTCCTGTACAGTGAAAATTTGCCAAAACCTACAAAAGTCTTCTTCTCTTGAACCGTAGATCCAATTGACTTGACATTTGGTACCCATGTGTAGAATTGATGTCTTTCAATTTGTTACTTAGCAAAAATGAATACAATACAAAATGGCTGAAAGGTGCGTGTTTATGTAAATGACCACATTGCCTCAAAATATTAGTGTCAATAAACCAAATGTAAATTTGATTGATGGTTTTTCAAACCTAACATGCTTCAAGATGACATAACTATGTTGGCTTGAGAAAGCCAACATATTGTTATGTTACATACATTTATTATTATTATTATTATTAATACTAATTTACTTACTAAAATTTCAACAACCTCACCTCTAAGACTTGCCACAGACCTGGGGACTGTTCTGAAGTTTGCTGCTATGTCTTTTTTTACCTGATGCGACTTAAGCTTTTTATATAAATGACGATCAAAAATGTAAAAAATCCCATTGATTTACAATGGCTGAGCAAAAATGCCCCCTCTACTGGATCAATACGGTCTACAAGTAAAATCCCATTCACTTACATTGGCTGAGCAAAGAGGTTCCCTCTGCTGGTGTAACTCTGTCTACCAAATGCACTTTTACTGGAGAAATCTCTCTAATGGAGCAATTCCGTCTACTAGTGGGTGGAGCTCCCGACTTTCTCAGCCAGAAGAATTTTGCCTGCGTTTGCACAAAGGTATGTCAATTGTGTGTGTTTAATGCTTGACATTTGGAACATTCACGCGATTTTATACTATTCATCTCAACAAATGGTAAAACAACTCATATAAATGTTTTCGAGCAGTTTGTGTGAAACAGCGATAATCGTCGCGTCTAACGCACGAGCCCCGATGAGAGTTACTGCACAAGGTCAGTGAGATGTATTTTACTGCTTCCCAGTTTGAATATTCAAGCGATTTTACACTATTCAACTCAACAAATGGCAAAACAACTCAAATAAATGTTTGTGAGCAGTTTTGTGTGAAACCGCGAGATGCGTCGCGTCTAACGCACGAGCCCCGATGAGAGTTACTGCACAAATAAGGTCAGTGAGATGTGTTTTACTACTTCCCAGTTTGAATATTCAAGCGATTTTACACTATTCAACTCAACAAATGGCATACAACTCAAATAAATCTTTGCGAGGAATTTGAAATCGGGAACCATTATTGAATTCTGGCATTATTACGGGGGTCAACAATGGCGCTGTAATGTCCTTTCAGATGCATTGTTCTAAACAGCGGAAAAACTTAAACAAAATACTGCGTCATTTTTGCCCATTCAGATACATGGAAGAGATCATTACAAACTGTAAAAGGTCTACTTTTATTTGTGTACACTTACAATAACAACAAAACCTTGAGCTTTTGTAAAATAACGAAAATAAACAGGGTAAACCGAATCTGTCTTTGCGATAATCTGTCTGATACACGTCAGAAAAATCAAGTGAAACTCCGCGAACACTTATCACACAAACATGAAACATATGTCTAAAGAAAGAAGGGATGGACGGATCGATCCTAAAGTATCAATACTTCCGAGAATGATGTTTCATCTGCGTGTTCTCTGACAGCACGCGATAGTGACGCGATCTCATTTTTACTCACGTCTTCAATGCGAGCAATGTTTGTCTGTTGTATGTTTAACACTTTCCTCTTTGAACTTTCAAGCGATTTTACACCATTCAACTCAACAAATGGCAAAACAACTCAAATAAATATTTGTGTGAAACAGGGAGCAGCGTCACGTCTAACTCACGAGCCCCGATGAGAGAACGCATTCGCTTCTTCTTGCGTTTGAACGGACACTTTCATACAACCATACATGATATATTGTCTGTTTTGTCTCAAGTGAACATAAACAGTTGATGATGAAATCGCGAATCTAAATCTAGTATCAACACTTCCGAGAATCATTATCAGCGTGTCTGACAGCGCGAGAAGATCTCATTTTTACTCGCATCTTCATGGAGATTTGTCGGTTGTATGTAGTTTCACAATCTCAATCAATTAATCTCTGAAATGAATACAGATGTAACAGCACGAAAATAATGAGACTTCACAGTTCTCAAAAGATTAAACTCAATGAAACAAGCCGCACAGACTGTGCCTTGAATGAAATGCGTTTAAAATCCTCTTAAAGAGACAGTAACAATTTTCCAAGTAAATAAAAAGTAGGCCTACAAATGGTTTTTACCCCAAAAATAAATTTCTCTCATCGTATACTCACCCTCATTCCATCCCAGATGTGTATTATTTCCTTTCTTCTGGTGAACACAAATGAAGCTTTTTAGAAGATTATCTCAACCCTGTTGGACCTTTCAATGACTTGAATGGTGATCAGAACTCAGAAGCTACAAAAATCACATAAATGCAGCATAAAAGTAATCCATACCACTCCAGTGGTTTAATCCATGCCTTCAGAAGTGATATTATAGGTGTGGGTTAGAAACAGACCTATATATATATATATATATATATATATATATATATATATATATATATATATATATATATATATACTTCAAGATGACATCACTCTGAAGTACTGCGTAAAGAATATCCCACATTCTCCCTTAGGGGGCGCTACAGGCCAAGCCCAAAATTCCCATTTTCTGGTCAAAAATGTTCTAATTTGGTATATTGACACTACAGGCCAACAGAAATCCACAAACCAGGAATGTCTCACATTCGCCCTTAGGGGGTGCTAAAGGCCATTCCCAAATTGCAATTTTTTTTTGTCAAAAACTTTCAAATTTGGTACATTGATACTACAGGCCAACAGGAACTCACAAACCAAGATTGGCCCACATTCACCCTTAGGGGGCGCTATAGGCCATGTCAAAAATTCCCATTTTCTGGTCAAAAATGTTCTAATGTGGTACATTGATACTGCAAGCCAACAGGAACCCACAAACCAAGAATTGCCCATATTCGTCATTAGGGGGCGCTACAGGCTATGCCTTAAAGTCCTATTTTTTGGTCAAACATTTTCAAATTTGGTACATTGATACTACAGGCCAACGGGAACTCACAAACCAATAATTGCCCGTATTCACCATTAGGGGGCGCTACAGGCTATGCCCCAATGTCCCACATTCAAAGTGATGGCATTTCCACCCCATTTTTTCAGTTCTTCTGAAACTTAATGTACATAACTCATTTCTCATTGTAAACAAAAAAACCTCCAGGATCCATAAGATCCCAGGATCATGGATTTTCCTGTACACTGAAAATATTTAGTTTAGGATTCAGACAGAAAGACACGTTTTTTGAATTTCTTCATTGGGAGAGTTTAACCCCAACCCTCTACTGAACAATTTTAAATGATTTGCCATTTTGAGGAGGAATCGCATTGCTGCTTGCAGCTATATTTATTATTATTATTATTCTCCTTGAGCCCCAATATCTCAAAAAGTCACTGGTCAAAAATTTTCTAAATTGGCACATTGATACTCCATGCCAACGGGTACCCCCAAACCAAGAATGGCCCACATTCGCCCATAGGTGGCGCTACAGGCCACGCCCCAAAAAAATATTTTCAAAGTCATGGCATTTCCAAGCCATTTGTCCAATTATTCTCAAACCTGGTGTACATGCCTCATTTCTCATGGGGAACAAAAAAGCCTCAAGGACCCATAACTTCTGCCCTAATGGATTTTCCTGTACAGTGAAAATTTGCCAAAACCTACAAAACTCTTCTTCTCCTGAACCGTAGCTCCAATATACTTGAAATTTGGTACGCATGTGTAGAATTGATGCCTTTGAAAACGTTACTTAACAAAAATGAATACGATATAAAATGGCTGAAAGGGGCGTGTTTATGTAAATGTCCAAATTTTATCAATATATATGTCAATATATCAAATGTAATTTTGACCGAGGGTTTTTCAAACCTAACATTCATCAAGATAACATCCCTTTGAAGTACTGTGCAAAGAATTGCCCACATTCGCCCTTAGCGGTTCGCTACAGGCCACGCCAAACTGTCACATTTTCAAAAAGATGGCATTTTCACCACAATTTTCAAAATATTCTAAAACTTGGTATACTTGCCTCATTTCTCATTGGGAACAAAAAAGCCTCAAGGACCCATAAGGTACGATTAAAAATGGCTGAAAGGGGCGTGTTTATGTAAATGTCCACATTTAATCAATATATATGTCAATAAATCAAATGTAATTTTGACTGAGGGATTTTAAAACCTGACATGCTTCAAGATAACATCCCTTTGAAGTACTGTGCAAAGAATTGCCGACATTCGCCCTTAGCGGTTCGCTACAGGCCACGCCCAAATGTCACATTTTCAAAATGATGGCACTTTCACCCCAATTTTCCAAATATTCTAAAACTTGGTATACTTGCCTCATTTCTCATTGGGAACAAAAAAGCCTCAAGGACCCATAACTTCTGCCCTAATGGATTGTCCTGCACAGTGAAAATTTGCCAAAACCTACAAAAGTCTTCTTCTCTTGAACCGTAGATCCAATTGACTTGACATTTGGTACCCATGTGTAGAATTGATGTCTTTCAATTTGTTACTTAGCAAAAATGAATACAATACAAAATGGCTGAAAGGTGCGTGTTTATGTAAATGACCACATTGCTTCAATATATTAGTGTCAATAAACCAAATGTAAATTTGATTGATGGTTTTTCAAACCTAACATGCTTCAAGATGACATAACTATGTTGGCTTGAGAAAGCCAACATATTGTTATGTTACATACATTTATTATTATTATTATTATTAATACTAATATACTTACTAAAATTTCAACAACCTCACCTCTAAGTGCTTTAATGCTATAAGTACCCCAACTTGCCACAGACCTGGGGACTGTTCTGAAGTTTGCTGCTATGTCTTTTTTTACCTGATGCGACTTAAGCTTTTTATATAAACGACGATCAAAAATGTAAAAAATCCCATTGATTTACAATGGCTGAGCAAAAATGCCCCCTCTACTGGATCAATACGGTCTACAAGTAAAATCCCATTCACTTACATTGGCTGAGCAAAGAGGCTCCCTCTGCTGGTGTAACTCTGTCTACCAAATGCACTTTTACTGGAGAAATCTCTCTAATGGAGCAATTCCGTCTACTAGTGGGTGGAGCTCCCGACTTTCTCAGCCAGAAGAATTTTGCCTGCGTTTGCACAAAGGTATGTCAATTGTGTGTGTTTAATGCTTGACATTTGGAACATTCACGCGATTTTATACTATTCATCTCAACAAATGGTAAAACAACTCATATAAATGTTTTCGAGCAGTTTGTGTGAAACAGCGATAATCGTCGCGTCTAACGCACGAGCCCCGATGAGAGTTACTGCACAAGGTCAGTGAGATGTATTTTACTGCTTCCCAGTTTGAATATTCAAGCGATTTTACACTATTCAACTCAACAAATGGCAAAACAACTCAAATAAATGTTTGTGAGCAGTTTTGTGTGAAACCGCGAGATGCGTCGCGTCTAACGCACGAGCCCCGATGAGAGTTACTGCACAAATAAGGTCAGTGAGATGTGTTTTACTACTTCCCAGTTTGAATATTCAAGCGATTTTACACTATTCAACTCAACAAATGGCATACAACTCAAATAAATCGGGAATCATTATTGAATTCTGGCATTATTACGGGGGTCAACAATGGCGCTGTAATGTCCTTTCAGATGCATTGTTCTAAACAGCGGAAAAAACTTAAACAAAATACTGCGTCATTTTTGCCCATTCAGATACATGGAAGAGATCATTACAAACTATAAAAGGTCTACTTTTATTTGTGTACACTTACAATACAACAAAACCTTGAGCTTTTGTAAAATAACGAAAATAAACAGGGTAAATCGAATCTGTCTTTGCGATAATCTGTCTGATACACGTCAGAAAAATCAAGTGAAACTCCGCGAACACTTATCACACAAACATGAAACATATGTCTAAAGAAAGAAGGGATGGACGGATCGATCCTAAAGTATCAATACTTCCGAGAATGATGTTTCATCTGCGTGTTCTCTGACAGCACGCGATAGTGAGGCGATCTAATTTTTACTCGCGTCTTCAATGCGAGCAATGTTTGTCTGTTGTATGTGTTTTTAACACTTTCCTGTTTGAACTTTCAAGCGATTTTACACCATTCAACTCAACAAATGGCAAAACAACTCAAATAAATATTTGTGTGAAACAGGGAGCAGCGTCACGTCTAACTCACGAGCCCCGATGAGAGATCGCATTCGCTTCTTCTTGCGTTTGAACGGACACTTTCATACAACCATACATGATATATTGTCTGTTTTGTCTCAAGTGAACATAAACAGTTGATGAAGAAATCGCGAATCTAAATCTAGTATCAACACTTCCGAGAATGATTATCAGCGTTGTGTCTGACAGCGCGAGGCGATCTCATTTTTACTCGCATCTTCATGGAGGTTTGTCGGTTGTATGTAGTTTCACAATCTCAATCAATTAATCTCTGAAATGAATACAGATGTAACAGCACGAAAATAATGAGACTTCACAGTTCTCAAAAGATTAAACTCAATGAAACAAGCCGCACAGACTGTGCCTTGAATGAAACGCGTTTAAAATCCTCTTAAAGAGACAGTAACAATTTTCCAAGTAAATAAAAAGTAGCCTACAAATGGTTTTTACCCCAAAAATAAATTTCTCTCATCGTATACTCACCCTCATTCCATCCCAGATGTGTATTATTTCCTTTCTTCTGGTGAACACAAATGAAGCTTTTTAGAAGATTATCTCAACCCTGTTGGACCTTTCAATGACTTGAATGGTGATCAGAACTCAGAAGCTACAAAAATCACATAAATGCAGCATAAAAGTAATCCATACCACTCCAGTGGTTTAATCCATGCCTTCAGAAGTGATATTATAGGTGTGGGTTAGAAACAGACCTATATATATATATATATACTTCAAGATGACATCACTCTGAAGTACTGCGTAAAGGATATCCCACATTCTCCCTTAGGGGGCGCTACAGGCCAAGCCCAAAATTCCCATTTTCTGGTCAAAAATGTTCTAATTTTGTATATTGATACTACAGACCAACAGGAATCCACAAACCAAGAATGGCCCACATTCGCCCTTAGGGGGCGCTACAGGCCACGCCCTAAATTCCCATTTGCTGGTCAAAAATGTTCTAATTTGGTACATTGATACTACAGGCCAACAGGAACCCACAAACAAAGAATTGCCCATATTCGCCATTAGGGGGCGCTACAGGCTATGCCCAAAATTCCCATTTTATGGTCAAAAATGTTCTAATTTGGTATATTGACACTACAGGCCAACAGAAATCCACAAACCAAGAATGTCTCACATTCGCCCTTAGGGGGCGCTAAAGGCCATTCCCAAATTGCAAATTTTTTTTGTCAAAAACTTTCAAATTTGGTACATTGATACTACAGGCCAACTGGAACTCACAAACCAAGATTGGCCCACATTCACCATTAGGGGGCGCTATAGGCCATGTCAAAAATTCCCATTTTCTGGTCAAAAATGTTCTAATGTGGTACATTGATACTGCACGCCAACAGGAACCCACAAACCAAGAATTGCCCATATTCGTCATTAGGGGGCGCTACAGGCTATGCCTTAAAGTCCTATTTTTTGGTCAAACATTTTCAAATTTGGTACATTGATACTACAGGCCAACGGGAACCCACAAACCAAGAATGGCCGACATTCACCCTTAGGGGGCGCTATAGGCCATGTCCAAAATTCCCATTATTATTATTATTATTATTATTAGGCTATTATTATCAAATTAATATTACAAATAATTTGTCCATATTGACCCAGACACTTGCTTGAAGAAACACACTTTATTATGTTATTAAGAACAGATGACAGAAAAGCCGTCTATGCACATGTATGACACGCTGTTTGTACGTGGAACACGCGCATGTAAAATTTTCTCATTCGTTCTTTGTTTCTGTCTTCTGAATTTTTTTTTTGCAAGAACAGTATCAAATCAAATCAGACTTCTCAGCTCAGGAGGTGCTTTGAGTTCAGTTCACTTTATTTCCACAGAGCAGTTCATTGTGACCACAACCATGCGGCCAGTAAAATAATCTAAAATATATAAAATAATACAAAAACATGTTTACCTCGAACCATGATTTATATTTCAGTGATTATTATCATCATTATAATTATTATTTTTACATTTATAATTGTTTTTATGTCTTTATTTTTGTAAGTAATTTTCCGCCTACATGTTAAGACGGATTCTTGCCTGACAGCAAGATGTGTATATATATATATATATATATATATATATATATATAATCACTTCATTATTTTATTTGCTTTTTCGTTTCATTTCTTTTGGAGTGCATTTTGAATTTAGAAATGTATATGATTTAAGTTTTTCATTTTTTAAATAAATACATTTTCAATGGATTCAATTTGGATATCTTCTACATATATAATCTTACATACTCATCAAAACCTTATATAAAAATTAATCCACAGATCAATTTTATCCAATGGCAAATATAGATCCATTAATCATAAAACTGTTCATATGGAACTGTTTCATCTTACCCCATCTTCCCCTATGCAATGAGGCATGAGTCAAATATATAATGAAGGTTGAACTGCACTTTCAGGACAGGGGGATTTTTCATAAATATTAGGCAGAGGCATGTTGTCACCATTGTTGTGCAAGTTACTCAAATGTATCCACTACAAATTACTAATTTTCTAAAAAACTGTAGTCAGACTACTGACTTTACTGATTACCTCACTGAAAAGGTAATTGTTACTTTTCATTTACTTTCTAAAACACTTTTCCCAGAAATAGTTTTCTGTCGTACTGATCACCAGTGGGATTTTAAGCTCTGTACAATGTTTGAACAATCATGGCACTGTTTTAGCTGAAGCACAGAGGACAGAAAAAGAGGTATGAATTATGATTAACACATTTCTGCATTTGTGTCAGCACTGATCGGGTCTGGACTGGTAATCTGGCATACCGGGCATTTCCCAGAGGGGCCGACGCACTTTGGGGCTGATTAGGGGAGGACTGGCCATTTGGAGAACCGAGGGGTCCTGTGAGTCGGCTGCGAAACGGGCTGAATGGGCTGCGATAAGCTAAAATGAGCCGCCGCATTATGCAGAATGGACCAAAAAAACAGAGCCGTGATATGCAGAAAAGGAGAGCGAATGCCACACGTACATGAGTAAAAGTAAAGATACCTTCATGGAAATTGACTCTAGTAAATGTAGCTCAGAAGAAAACGACTGAAGTAAAAGTAATAAAGTAACCGATATTAAATCTACTTAAGTATTAAGTGTAAATTGCACAAATTACATTACAGTTCATTAAACCCATGTCAACTTATTTGATTGGTGGTGCTCATCATTTACTCACCCTCATGCCATCCCAGATGTTTATGGCTTTTTTCAGTGTTTTCCAAACTTTTTCTGCCACGGCACACTTTTTACGACAGCAAAATTTTATGGCATACCACTATCACACACAGGCTAATCATTGTCAATATTTTTCCTTTTTAAGAACTCGTCCATGTTTTCTGTCTGTCTTAGTAGTGTGTTTACTTGTAATGTTTGTGTGGCATGGTGGAGGGCGGGGCCGGGTCGTGACTCAACATGCCCGGTCCCGTATTAGGCTAATCAAGCCTCCGAGAGGGTTAAAGGCCGATTGCGGACAACATGCGGGAGAGAGAGATCGTTCACGGACATGTCCGTTGTCTTATGTGTTTGTCTTTTGAGTTCTTTCTGGGGATAATTTTTTAAAGAATAAGCTAAAAGCATCAATTCCAGCTATTTTAGTGATTCAAGTTTATTCAAGTTCAAAATTAGCTGCAAAATAAAGAATATTTTGGTGAGGCTTGCTTCTGTATCACAAATTTGTTAAATTTTATTAACTGATTAGTTCAGTGACCCCTTCTGGAAATGTTACTAGGTGGCGTCAAATGAGCATCTGATGTGCGATGAGTGAGTCAGTGAATCATTTTGTTTTGTTCACGACCGAAATCTACCAAGAGACTTTATAGTGTTTAAGCATTAAAATAACTAAGCAGATCTATAGTCTTCCTTCAGTCAACATTATTTTTCATCCAAAAGACAACAATAATAGTCTAATAATAGTGAGTTTCAATAACGTCCTTACCTTCTCCTTTATTAAAACTTGCATGGCTACAAATCTGATGACTTCAGTATAAGAATTATAAACAAAGCAGATCTACAGTATAATTTTCCTACAGTATTTAAATGGCTGAGCATGACTTTTTATCAGAAAAGACCACAATAATAGACAAATAATAGTAATTTTGAGTTTCAATAATGTTCTTTCGTCATTGTAAAGAGAATTTCACATGAGTTGAGTCAAGTTGTCAACGCTCCATTCAATGGCAGCGTCAAGTGCGGCATCACCCTCCATATGACAAGATTTGCAGAAAGCGTCACAGAGGGGGCAATTTTACGAGTTTGCCATGTAAAAAAGTGGGAGGTGTGCACAATAAACATTGAAAACATGTATTTGGAAGAGAGAAAAAAGCTTGCAGTTGCATTGATAGCAGAAAGTAATAAAAGGATTTGTTTATGTTTAGGTCGAAGCATTTTCTTGGTGAATTTAAATTAGTCCAATAACTGGGGTCTCTGATATTCGTAAACAACAAGGTAATATATAATTAAAAGAATTATGAGACATTCAATGTCTCGTCACAAATTTGGACAATTTTTAAATATTTCTCGTTGCTTAGTTCTCTCAATGGCATTATTAGTGAATCAAAAATGTGTGTGTGAAAAACACTTTGGTGTAAAGTCACTTCATAGACTTCAATGTATTCTGCAGCGCTGACGCGAGTCATGTGATCACCCTTAAAGCCTATAAACATCAGTCACTTTTACACATTAATCATTGCTCTTCACAATCATAAAAGTGACTGATTATGCTTTCAAAATGGAGAATTTTTCCGAAAGGTGAGTTTGCAGCCCTGTAAATTATATATTATTTTTCCAAGCATTTATTTATTTTGTGGCATTTGATAATTTTCCACGGCACACCTGACAATCTCTTAGCACAGGTGTTGGGAAACACTGATCTAAACAACTTTTACGATTTTTAGAAGAATTTTTCAGCTCTACAGGTCAATTCAATGCAAGTGAATGGTGGCCAGACATTTCAAGCTACAAAAGCACATTAAGGGAGCATAAAGTTATCCTTACTACTGCACTGGTTAATCCATGTCCTCTGAAGTGATTCAGTTGCTTTTGGGTGAGAACAAACCAAACTGTAACTAATTTTTACTGAAATCTTGTCATTGCAATCTCTAGGCACGATCATGATTTCAAACTTGATTTCACTTTCTAGTGCTTGACGCATGTGCAGAGCCATAGATGGCACTATAGGAAGTGTAATCAAACTTGAAATCCTGATCGCCATGGAGACAGCTAATGTCAAGATTAGTTGTTTTTTGGTCTATTCTCACCCAAAACCAACTGGATCCATTCAAAACACATTGGTGAAACCACTGGAGTCATGGATTATTCTTATACTGCATTTATGTGCATTTTTGGAGCTTCAAAGGTCTGGCCACCATTCACTTACATTTAATTGACCTACTTAAGAGCGATATTTAAAAAAAAAAAAAGAAAAACATTTTTGTTTGTGTTCTGCAGAATTTTTTTTTAACTCATTCACATCTTGGATCGAATGAGAGTGAGAAAATTATGAGAGAATTAAAAATTTAAATGAACTATCCCTTTATAAGAATATTCCCCCTCTGCCAATCTTGCAGAGATCACCTTAACAACTGCATAGCATGCCCTAGCAACCATCCAGAAAACCCTAGTTATAAATGTGCTTCAAAGCAAATATAACACTTTAGCAACAACCAGAAAACTAGATTTGCTTTGGCAAAGACCATTCACAACTTCATAAAATATTAAAATAAATATTGTTGGACATTTTCATTAGCGCTGTTAATTAAATTAAAATTAAACTCACATGCACAGTTTCTGGTCTTCCCCAGCAGAGACAGACGATGGAACACATAATCTGGCGTGGTTCATTTGTGATTTTGATTCAGATTTGTGATTTGCTAATGAATCATTCAGACTTTTTGTTCAGTTGATTTAAAAGTTCAGCCAATTTAAAAGATTTGACTAAAATTATTCTTTCAAATAATCACACTTCACTATCACTAAACTCCATTACATATTTTTATGCTAAATTTAAGCCATAAAATAATAATGAAGAAAAATAATTAATGAAACAGCAAAATAGTGAAAAGTACGTAAAAATATCACTCAGTTGATTTTTTATTTATATACATATTTCTAACATTTAAAACATGACAACTTTCAACCTTTCTTTTAAAATTGACCTTCACTGTATAGTTGATTCTTTCTTGAATGTTTGTTAATGTGGTTTTTTTGCGTTCACTTGTTTACCCAACAACGATAGAAAAAAAAATTATATTGTAAATTCACAAAAACATTCTATTTCAAGAGGGTTTTAAACTAGGTGTTTGAAAACAACATACAAAACCACTCCTTGAGAACATATTTGTGCAATTGGAGTCTTTACTAAAAACCTTATAGTTGCTGAGATTTTGACAACTATAACTTGTGATGACTTGTCCCTGTCTCAAAAGATGTGTAAGGAAAGAATAATTATTATAGTAATTTTATGCATGTCCCTATACATGAGTGTAACTTTGTATTGCAACCTAAATTCACACAAAACCTTTCTTTAATGAGGCATGCTGTGATAAAATATCTTTTTTTTTTCTTTTTTTTAAATGTAACAGGCTTATGCTATCCAGTATTTCTCTGGTTTCATGTTGTTGTTTTTTGTCCTGCAGAGACACTTGAAGGAAACAGAGAAAGATCCAGCAGAGTGAGAAAGATGTATCATAAGATGAGTAGTTTGCAGTGCTGGAGCTCTTTCAGTCCCAATAATTTGATAGAGATTATTTTATTAATTTATGTTTATTTCAAATGTACAGTATGTGGATCAACTCTGTCCTTCTACAGCATCTCTGACACAATGACCCTCATCCACAGAGGCCACACCACATTTAATCAACCTCTATATCCTGGGTTAAGGATTTCTGGATAAGTAAAACTTTTTCAATATAACAGTACAGATCACACCAATACTTTTTAATTTCACAGCTTTTCACAGCTGCATGACAAATCAGTAGCAGTGAGATGTTCTAGAGTCTCTTATCATCAAATCAATAACTCAAAACTACAGCTGAACTGTGATACCACTGCAATAACACATCAGATATTGATATTGTAAAAACTTACATTAATCTAATAATGGTGGTAATGTGAAAGTGGGGTAAGTATGTGTAAAATCCTCGATTTAATGTATGATGGCAAATTGCTGCTGGTAAATGTTCAAATGTGACCTCTACACAAACAAATGTTTTGAAATTTACAGAAAAAGCTGCATGTTGGAAAAGTGCTTAGCAACAATGCATTGCTTTGTGTATCTGTTGTTTACGGAAGGTGTGTGTGTTTATGTAGTTATTGAAATCTTTTTGTAAATAGAACTTTTTATCACACACATGGTTAATTAAATGCCCTTATATCAATCTTACTACAATATATCAAAAAATGATTCCACCCTCCGCAGTGGAATCATTTGTGTGAATTCTCTGCACCAAACTAAATTGTCAACATATTGAAATTATATATTTGCTGTCAGGTAAACAAGTGAATACAATAAAACATCTCGGGTTACATATGTAACCCTTGTTCCCCATCTGTTGCTCACTTCGACGTTGTGTCGAAGAAGCGACACTAGGTGTCTCTCTTGAGCGCCGAAAGATGCCTCTGATCTATGAAAAAAGGCCAATGAGAGTTGGCGAACAGTATTTGCATACCCCGCCCCCGGACATTCGGGTATAAAGGCGAGGGAAATACGCTCGTTCATTCAGTAATTTTCTTCGGATCCGATGGTCGTGTGTATGCAGCCAGCTGCGAATGACACAACTGATCCTGCTTCTGTCCTCTGACACTCTGCTTTCCTGTTGGATCTACGGCGCACTCCAGCAGCTTTTCTCTTCACTGCACGGCGTGCAGCTTTGCCCCTGGGCGCTTCGACAGCGCAAAGTTGGAAAGAGTTGAAAGAGTGATTTTCTCTGTAAAAGAGTTTATTTCTCTGAAAGAGCATTACACAGTGGCGTTGAACGTCCTTTTCAGGACGCGTCTTTATAAAGATGTAATTTCCGCCTCTGTGTAGTTTCTGGATGCGGTGATTTCTCCCCACCTCTCACGGTCATAAAGCTGCCTCGCGTGCCTGGGCTGCGATCACACGCAGACAGCGTTTTATGAATGGTTCATGTTCTCAGTTGCGGTCCCACGGCTTGCTTTTGTAATGAGAGAAAGCCACTTCAGCCACCCCCCATGCCTCGCCTCCTTCCTACGGGATTGACGCAGGCGCCGCGGGCGATGAAGGTGATTTGGGGACAATGATGGGCTCTGTTCGCCGGGTAAACCCCCTCGAACTCCCGCCTCCCCGGCACGTTTGCTTGCTTCAGAATTGGATGACATCATCGCTGCATCGGAGAGCGTTACAGCGGTGTCGGATGCTGATCACTCGCCTGGGGGTCTGCCGCCCAGCCTGAGCCTGACGCACAGAGATCCGCTATGCTTTCCCGGGCTACTTGATCTGTCCTGCTCACAGCCACGCCCCCCCCCCCCCCCCCCAGCTCCTTTCTTCTCGGACGTGCATGACGAGTTGAGCAAATCCAAGGCTTCTTCGCTCCTCTGCTCTCACTACCCTTGCGGTGAAACGGTCCCAGACTGCTTCCACCCTGCATGCCACAGCCCTTCCTGCAACCAACACCAGGCCAAGGCACTTCAAACTTGCACCTTGGGTAGTCCTGTTCTTGATGTTCTGCAGGAACTGCGCTGGATGACCAACTGCGCCCCCGGGCCACGGAGGTCAGAAGTGCCGGCACTCGAACATCTGTGGACTGGACCTGGTCGAAAAGCGGGAGGTAGACAAGGCACGCCTTCTCCCACACCCCCGCCTCCCAGCTCCGTCCATTCGGCGCCACCGTTGACGACTCTGCCCAGCAGTCCTCAGCGGTGAAGCAGACGGAGGCCATCTCACATCCTGCCCCGCCGCAAACTTGCAGCCATGGGCCATGCCCCGTCTGCTCACCGAGGGTGTCCTCCTGCGGCTACGAAACACCCTGCTCCACCTTAACCCGGGCCCAGCTCTCAGCCCCAGTGTTGAGCACTCCGCAGGAAGCAGACGCCCCGTCTCACGGACCCCCTCGAGGACCCGGAAAGCTCCCAGGTGGTCCATAGACGCTCGACCCAGGGACCAAGATGTTAGCTCCGGAGGTGGTAAGACCGCTCCGTCCCCGGTGGAGAAACGGGAGGAGAATTTTTCTTGTTGAATTAGTTTTCACATTCTCATATTCTCTGTAACGAGCTATTTCCTTTTGTCTCTGGGTCACCTGGCCCGCAAATGCCGTTCTCACGGCACTCTGCCACCAGATCTCAACAGTCCTGGCATCCTGGACGCGGACCACCTGCCTCCAGCCCCCGCGACTGTTCCCCGGCCGGCCGGTTCCGACGAGTCTAGAGGACGCCTACCAAAAGCTGGACCTCCTCCTGCTCAGTCGCTGCCGGGTGTGCGGAGCACAAGTGCTTTGAGTCTTTTCTCAGCACCCCAGCCGCGGGTCGCCCTGTCGCCGCCCAACGCTGCCCTACCTGCTCCGCCCCGCTGCAAAACCTCGCCAGGTATGTCAAAATAGTTGTCCCCTTGGTGCCCCTAGCGTGGAGTCGGACGCGTGGCTCTCACTTCCCGTCTCACTAGCTGGCCCGGACCATCCGACTCGGTTACGCAATTTAGTTTGCCAGGCTTCTGCCCACCCCGCAGTACACAGCGTACATTCCAGGTCCCTGCGTGCAGAAATCGCTACACTCTTATTCAAAGACGCGATAGAGCCTGTCCCTCCAGCCGAGATGAAGAGGGGTCTCTACAGCCCTCACTTCATCATACCCAAGAAAGGGGGCGGCTTACGACCGATCTTGGACTTGTGAGTTCTCAACCAAGCATTGCACAAACTCCTGTTCAAAATGCTCATGCTTAACCTGCGTCCGGCATCTAGATTGGTCCACAGTGGTAGACCTGAAGGACGCGTACTCCCACGTCTCAATTTTGCCTCGACACCGCCCCTTTCTGCGGCTTGTGTTCGATGGCTAGGTGTATCAGTACAAGTCCTCCCCTTCGGAGTGTCTCTGTCCCCTTGCGTCTTCACGGAAGTCACAGAGGCAGCTCTTGCCCTGCTCCAAGAAGCCGGCATCCGCATACTCAAGTACCTATGCACTCGCAGAGACCTGGTGCTCAAGCACCTCAGCCATTTGGGGCTTCAGGTCAACTGGGAAAAGAGTAAGCTTACTCCAGTTCAGAGTATCTCTTTTCTCAGCATGGAGTTTGACTCAGTCTCAATGTGTGCATGTCTCCTCAACGAGCGTGCGCAGTCAGTGTTGAGGTGCTTCAAAACCCGGCCAAACCTGTTCCCCTCCTGGGATCTCCCGGTGGTCCTCACCGGTCTTCAGAGATCCCCCTCTGAGGCACTAGAATCAGTTGGCTCAGGGCCCTCTCTTCAAAAAGACGGCCCTGCAGATCGCGCTCACTTCCATCTAGAGGGTCGGGGACCTGCAAGCGTTCTCTACTAATGACACATATGCGATCCTAAGACCTCGACTGGGCTATGTGCCCAAGGTTCCTACCACGCCCTTCAGAAGATCAGGTAGTGAACCTGCAAGCGCTGCCCCGGGAGGAGGCAGACCTAGCCCTCTCATTACTGTGTCCGGTACGTGCTTTGCTTGCCTACCTGGAATACACCCAGAGCTTCAGACGCTCTGAGCAGCTCTTTGTATGCTTTGGGGTACAGAAAGCAGAAAGGGAATGCTGTCTCCAAACAGGCTGTCCCACTGGGTAGTGGACGCCATTCAGTTGGCCTATCACACCCAGGCCGTGCCCCCCCCAAAAGCTGGTTCGAAGCCCACTCCACCAGGAGTGCGGTGTCCTCTGGGCACTGGCTAGGGGCACCTCCCTAGCAGACATTTGCAGAGCTGCGGGCTGGGCAACACCTAACACCTTTGCGAGATCTTACAATCTCAGGGTTGAGTCAGTCTCGTCCCGTGTTTTCTCAGGTCCGAGCCCATAGAACTCGGTACACGTCCACGGTCTGACCCAGTGAACTGCTTGCGTCCAGCGCCCTTTCCCTCTTTCGAGGTAGAACAGTGCGCCTTCTTCCTAGGAGACCCCTTTTTAGCTCCTGGTCGATTCCTCCCTAGCCCTTTTGGGTCCGCAACAGTTCAGCGGAGGAACTTGACGACCCAGTCCACTACGGGTACCCCAGGCTACCCCTACTGGGATAGGTGCTCCACAGGTTAGGCCTCCTACGCGGACTCCTCCTGTGTGTACTTCCGCGGTACGGTCACCTTACGAGCTCACCCGCGTCTCCCTTAGGCAGTCCTTCGCTGCCCTCCGGTTGCCGTGTTGTAGCAACTCCCCCCTCCTTGAGGTTGGATCTACCACCGCGCCATTCTTCCCACATGTGCAAGAGCTCATGTGATGTATTTTGCCACCTCTACCTCCCCTTTCGGGTGGGTGTGGCCTCCGCAGGGTCTTTTCCCCCTGAAAGAATAGGAATTCGGGTAAGACCCCCTTCCCTCGATGCGGTAAGGGCCCCGGCTGCTCTTGCTCTATGCCGAGAAAACATAGAGAGAAAGGAGGCCCAGCCAGGCTTGGCCCGTTCCCTAGTTGGGAGTGTCACATTGTTCCCCCCTAGGGTAACCAAAAGGATTCTGACAACTTTTTTGGGGCATTGGGGAAGAGTACGTGCAGCCTGAACACAGTTGGTTGCTTGTGAACATAGGATACCTGCCCGCTTCTGTGTCAGCAGTACACGTACACGGCTCAGTGCATGGCGAGTTTTGAAGTGGACCCCTAGTGTCGCTTCTTTGACACGACGTCGAAGTGATTGACAGACGGGGAACGTCTCAGTTATGTATGTAACCTCCGTTTCCTGATGGAGGGAACAAGACGTTGTGTCTTCCCGGCCACGTTGCTGAACCAAGTCGCTGAGGTGCCCGGAACACTCCTGGCTCCTCAGATAAATCCTGAATGAACGAGCGTATTTCCCTCGCCTCTCATTGGCCTTTTTTTCATAGATCAGAGGCATCTTTCGGCGCTCAAGAGAGACCCCTAGTGTCGCTTCTTCGACATGAAGTCTCGTTCCCTCCATCAGGGAACGGAGGTTACATACGTAACCGAGACGTTCCCTGAAAAAGTGGAGGGAGTCCTAGCACTTAAAATTTCCTTGATAACCTCAGGAGAAAGCCCTGTGTACCTCAGTTGGTACCCAACAGGGTCCAAGCATGAAAAGGATCCACAATTCGGGCCAGGGATGAAATACAGTCCCCTGTGCCTGAGAAAGAAGGTCCTTGCTGTTCGGAACCGCCCAAGGTGGGCCGTCGAGGGGAGAATTTAATTCCGAGAAACATACTCTGTTCAGCCAGTGCGGCGCTATCAGAAGGAGGCAAGACCCTTGCCGGCGAACCTTGCCAAGACTCCCGGGAGCCCGGGGAAAAAAACTAAGTGAGAAGTAGGGTGATTCAGGCATAAGTAGAGGAGACATTGCGCTATCACAGAGGAGAAGTGAAATCTCACCCAGATTTGTTCACTACCTCAGAGTAAATCTGCTCTCACACACGGGCATCCAGGGACAAAACTGTCCTTAGTTACAGGAGCTGCCCTGGGCCCCAAGGAGGATCCAACGTGCCAGAAATTCAGCTGACATGAACGTGGATCCCCCTTATGGTTTATGTAAGAGGCTACCGCTGTATTGCCCACACGCACCAAGACATGGCAGCCTCAGGAGGAAGTATTTCAGGGCCAGAAATACAGCCATCAGCTCGAGACAGTTACTGTGACAACCGAACTGACGACCCTCCTATCCCTTTAAGCCGGACGACCACTTAAGTCCACTACCCATCCCGTCAGGGAGGCGTCTGTCATTAGCAGCCTGCGACGACAAGACGCACCTAGAGTGTGACGCAAGGTAAGGAACCGGGGTCTGAACCACATAGAAAGGGAACGAAGGCCACGGCACATAACCCTTATCAGCCTAGGGGATTCGGCCCTTAGAAGAAATCCCCTGGCTTTGAGCCACAACAAAAACAGTCTCATGTGCAGACGGTCCAGAGGGATTACCAAAGACGCAGTCGCCTGAGACCTAGTAAAACCTTGACCTAGCTTGATTTTGCTCAGGTTATTCCGAATGGACTCAATTTCTAGCGGGAGACAGTTGTGCCTGCATTGTGATCGAACTCCATACCCGATAGACAGCGTTCTGAGTGGGAGAGAGCACGCTTTTCTTGGCGTTGAGCCTCAACCCCAGAGAAACTAGATGAGCTAAGACGGTATCCCTGTGCAGAACTGCCAGTCGCTGGAACTGCGTTATGATCAGCCAGTCGTCTATATAATTCAAAATGCAGATGCCTCGGAGTCACAGAGGAGCTGGCGCTGCATCCTGCATTTTTGAATGTGCGGGTTAAGAGGGCTAGGCCGAATGGAAGAACCCGATACTGGATAGCTTCTCCCCCGAAAGCGAACCTCAGGAACTTCCTGTGTTGTGGCAAAACTTCTAACGAAGAAGTAAAGAAGTGCATCATAAGATCGATTGTGACCAGCCAAACGTGATGTTGGGCTTGTGACACGACCGTCTTGATAGGCAGATCTTGGACTTGAACACCCAGACAGGGCAGTTTGAGCTTTGAGATCTAAGGCCAGACGCAACCCCTCACCCTCCATGGGAACCAGGAAGTACTTGTGTAATAACTTGACTCTCTCTCTGGAAGGAGAACACGTTCTATGACCCCTTTAACCAGGAGATTTTACAGTTTTTTTTTTCTTTCTTTTTTTCACAGTAGATATGACTGATCCGGTTTACGGTAGTGGAAACTACGCCGTTGAAACACGGAAGGAGGCGAGTGAATTAAATTCTGTAGCCTTTTCCTACTGTTCTTAGGACCCACAAAGAAATATATATATCTGGCAGAATTTTCTATGCTGCCAGGTTCTCTGAGATGGGTATTAATCTTTAACACTTCCTGTTGAGGGGGTGTTGAGTGTATCGCGTCCTGGAAAAATGCAGGGAGCAGCAAAACACCCAACTCTTTGATGGGAGCCTCTACCACCCGAAACACCAAAGGCGGTGGGAATGGAGAGGCTTTGCGGGGTACCGGGAGGGATGAAGTAGAGAACGCAGATGGAAAGCTCGGAGGCGGGCAGAGATTCGAGGTCCCTCTCATGAACCGAAGAAGCGTCGGAACGCGCTTCGAGAACATGGGAAGGACCAGCTGGGACTGGAGAGAGAGCGAGAGAAAGGCTTGCTGCTCAGCCAAATCCATGCGAGAGCCCCATGAACGAAGCGTGGGTGCTGACTCCGGGAAGCAAGCGAGACGAGCGCAAAGCACTTTGTCCGAAAGCAGATCGCAGTGCTCACACCCGCCTTGCTCCAATGTGAGAGCAGCGTGTTCTTCCCCCAGACAAATAGAGCAAAACTGATGCGTGTCCCCTTCGGCTATAGAGCGTAAACATGGGAACACGCATTGCCTGTCCTAGTTTTCGGTCATTCTCACGTTAACTCTAATATATATATATATATATATATATACACTCACCTAAAGGATTATTAGGAACACCTGTTAAATTTCTCCTTAATGCAATTATCTAATCAACCAATCACATGGCAGTTGCTTCAATGCATTTAGGGGTGTGGTCCTGGTCAAGACAATCTCCTGAACTCCAAACTGAATGTCAGAATGGGAAAGAAAGGTGATTTAAGCAATTTTGAGTGTGGCATGGTTGTTGGTGCCAGACGGGCCGGTCTGAGTATTTCACAATCTGCTCAGTTAATGGGATTTTCACGCACAACCATTTCTAGGGTTTACAAAGAATGGTGTGAAAAGGGAAAAACATCCAGTATGCGGCAGTCCTGTGGGCGAAAATGCCTTGTTGATGCTAGAGGTCAGAGGAGAATGGGCCGACTGATTCAAGCTGATAGAAGAGCAACTTTGACTGAAATAACCACTCGTTACAACCAAGGTATGCAGCAAAGCATTTGTGAAGCCACAATACGCACAACCTTGAGGCGGATGGGCTACAACAGCAGAAGACCCCACCGGGTACCACTCATCTCCACTACAAATAGGAAAAAGAGGCTACAATTTGCAAGAACCCACCAAAATTGGACAGTTGAAGACTAGAAAAATGTTGCCTGGTCTGATGAGTCTCGATTTCTGTTGAGACATTCAGATGGTAGAGTCAGAATTTGGCGTAAACAGAATGAGAACATGGATCCATCATGCCTTGTTACCACTGTGCAGGCTGGTGGTGGTGGTGTAATGGTGTGGGGGATGTTTTCTTGGCACACTTTAGGCCCCTTAGTGCCAATTGGGCATCGTTTAAATGCCACGTCCTACCTGAGCATTGTTTCTGACCATGTCCATCCCTTTATGGCCACCGTGTACCCATCCTCTGATGGCTACTTCCAGCAGGATAATGGACCATGTCACAAAGCTCGAATCATTTCAAATTGGTTTCTTGAACATGACAATGAGTTCACTGTACTAAAATGGCCCCCACAGTCACCAGATCTCAACCCAATAGAGCATCTTTGGGATGTGGTGGAACGGGAGCTTCGTGCCCTGGATGTGCATCTCACAAATCTCCATCAACTGCAAGATGCTATCCTATCAATATGGGCCAACATTTCTAAAGAATACTTTCAGCACCTTGTTGAATCAATGCCACGTAGAATTAAGGCAGTTCTGAAGGCGAAAGGGGGTCAAACACAGTATTAGTATGGTGTTCCTAATAATCCTTTAGGTGAGTGTGTATGTATATATATATATATATATATATATATATATATATATATATATATATATATATATATATATATATATATTTAGAATAGAGGAAAGGAGAAAAGGTTCACTGCACACTGCCTAACCAAATTCTAACTCCTAGCAGAGGAAAGAAAGTTTGTGACAGGTTTGAGAAACAGACAAGCACAGAATGGCTCTGAAAAAAACAGATCTGACGACACTATGGTGACGCATCCATTTATAGCCTGGCCACAGGTGCGTCTAATGATTACATCAGCCAAGGCTATAAATTCCGGTCAATGTTCATTGACGTTTTACACACATATTCACAGCTGGTCTCAATACAGGATTGTTCCCAAAGCACTCTCAGCGCAGCATCCTAGGGCTACATCTGCAGCGGGCACATCTTCCTCTGTGGGGCCTTCCATGGCTCCACCCTCCACGGCTCCATCACCTGAGCCTTCCACGTCTCCTGAGCCTTCCACGTCTTCTGAGCCCTCCCTGCCTCCTGAGCCTTCCACGGTTCTGCCTCCTGAGACTTCCATGGCTCCGCCTCCTGAGCCATCCATGGCTCCACCTCCTGAGCCATCCAAGGCTCCGTCTCCTGAGCCTTCCACGTCTTCTGAACCCTCCCCGCCTCCTGAGCCTTCCATGGCTCCGCCTCCTGAGCCTTCCATGGCTTCGCCTTCCACGGCTCCGCCTCCTGAGACTTCCACGGCTCCACCTTCCAAGGCTCCGTCTCCTGAGCCTTCCACGGCTCCGTCTTCCAAGGCTCTGTCTATTGAACCTTCCACTGCTCCGCCTTCCAAGGCTCCGTCTCCTGAGCCTTCCATGGCTCCACTTTCCACGGGTCTGTCACCTGAGCCTTCCACGTCTTCTGAGCCCTCCCCGCCTCCTGAACCTTCCACGGCTTGGCCTTCCATGGCTCTGCCTCCTTAGCCTTCCATGGCTCCGCCTCCTGAGACTTCCATGCCTCCTGAGCCTTCCACGGCTCCGTCTTCCAAGGCTCCGTCTCTTGAGCCTTCCACATCTCCTGAGCCTTCCACGTCTTCTGAGCCCTCCCCGCCTCCTGAGCCTTCCACGGCTCGCCTCCTGAGCCTTCTATGGCTTCGCCTTCCACGGCTCCGCCTCCTGAGGTTTCCACGGCTCCGCCTTCCACGGCTCCACCTCCTGAGCCTTCCAAGGCTCCATCTCCTGACCTACCACATCTTTTGAGCCCTCCACGTCTCCTGAGCTTTCCACGTCTCCGCCTCCAGAGACTTCCATGGCTCCGACTCCTGAGCCTTCCACGGATCCACCTTCCATGGCTCTGTCACCTGAACCTTCCATGGCTCTGCCCCTGGGGTCCTCCGTGGCTTCACCTTCCATGGCTCCGCCCCCGGAGCCCCCGGTGGCTCCGCCCACAGAGTCCTCCATGGCACCGCCTTCCATGGCTCTCAAAGTCTGCTCCATGCCACAGCTCAGCCGAACCACAGTCTGCTCCTGGTCCTGTCCTATGGCCTCCTCCCTGGCCTCCTGACCCAGTCCCTGTCCTGTGGCCTTCTCCCTGGCCTCCTGACCCAGTCCCTGTCCTGTTGTCTCCTCCCAGACCTCCTGACCCAGCCCCTGTCCTGTGGCCTTCTCCATGTCCTCCTGACCCTGTTCCCATTCCGTGGCCGTCTCCCAGGCCTCCTGACCCAGTCCCCATCCTGTGGCCACCTCCCAGGTCTCCTGACCCAGTCCCCGTCCTGTGGCACCTCCCAGGCCTCCTGACCCAGTCCCCATCCTGTGGCCGCCTCCCAGGCCTCCTGACCCAGTCCCGATCCTGTGGCCTTCTCCCAGGCCCCCTGATCCTCTCCCTGTCCACCTCCCACACCTCTTGATCCTGGCCGTCCGCCTAATCTACTCTGGTCCCCTTGGTCCGCCTGCCTGATCTGCTCCTGGACCTTGCCATGTTCCTCTCATCCCCTTGCCTCTTGTGCCCCCTTGTACTGCCTGTTTTCCCTTTTTTCCCCACATCCCACAGACAATTTTTGTTTTCTTCTTTTTTTTTTGGAGCGTCTAGAATTCGCTCCTTAGAGGGGGGGCTATGTCATGATTCACTGTTGTCTGGCCTGTGTTTCTCCCCTGTCATCTGTTCCCTGACTACACTTCCCATAATTTCCTGCTCTCATCACTGCCAGCTGTCTTTCATTGTCCTCACCTGTGTTTCATTAAGTCATTACCCACTGTGTATATAATGCTGTTGTTTGCTTGTCCTTGGTCAGTTGTTGAATGTATACATGTCTTGTATCAAGCCCTGTTCTTGGTTCCCTTTGTTTTTGTTTTATCTTTATATTCTGAGTTACCTGGTTCATCTTTTGTTTTCATTAAAAGCTGGATTTAGATCCTCATTCCTCGTCTGCCTCATTACAGCAGTGTTTAATGTGACACAGAGGTGTCATGTTTTACCAGGTTATGACAGCAGGGCTTACACTTTCCAGTGTACAACAATACAAACAATATCAAAAACAGCAGCAAGACATAGGTAATTAAAAAAAAATTAAAAAAGACTAAAAATAAATAATTATACATATACGTACATACACTCACCATCATACATAACCACATACACACACGTAGTGCAAATCTATTACAATCTGTTATATAAAGAACAAAAATACAGTATATTATGTACAGTCAATGTAAGTAATGGCAGAAGTGGATATGTTGGATAATATAAATAGACCTAAACTGTGTATTTCACATAATTATTGCTCAATGGGGCAATTTAATTGTTCATCAGATGGATAGCCTGAGGGAAAAAACTGTTCCTGTGTCTGATGGTTCTGGTGCTCAGAGCTCTGAAGTGCCGGCCAGAAGGCAACAGTTCAAAAAGGTAGTGGGCAGGGTGAGTGGGGTCCAGAGTGATTTTACCAGACTTTTTCTTCACTCTGGATGTGTATAGTTCTTGAAGGGGGGGCAGGGGGCAACCAATAATCCGCTCAGCAGTCCGGACTGTCCTCTGTAGTCTTCTGATGTCTGATTACGTAGCTGCACCAAACCAGACAGTTATTGAAGTGCAGAGGTCAGACTCAATGACTGCTGAGTAGAACTGTTTCAGCAGCACCTGTGGCAGGTTGAACTTCCTCAGCTGGCGAAGGAAGTACAACCTCTGCTGGCCTTTTTCACAATGGAGTCGATGTGTATCTCCCACTTCAGGTCCTGTGAGATGGTAGAGCCCAGGAACCTGAATGACTCCACTGCTGCCACAGTGCTGTTTAGAATGGTGAGGGGGGACATTGTTGGGGTGTTCCTCCTAAAGTCCACAATCATCTCCACCGTTTTGAGCGTGTTCAGCTCCAGATTGTTATGACTGCACCAGACAGCCAGCCGTTCAACCTCCTTTCTATATGCAGACTCATCATTGTTTCGGATGAGGCCGATGACAGTGGTGTCGTCTGCAAACTTCAGGAGCTTGACAAAGGGATCCTTGGTGGTGCAGTCATTTGTGTAGAGCGAGAAGAGTAGTGGGGAGAGAACACATCCCTGGTGGGCACCAGAGCTGATGGTACAGGTGGTGGAAGTGAATTTTCCCTGCCTCACAAGCTGCTGCCTGTCCGTCAGAAAGCTGGTAATCTACTGACAGGTAGAGGTGGGAACAGGGAGTTGGTTTAATTTAGTCCGGAGAATGGCTGGGATGATTGTGTTGAAAGCCAAGCTAAAGTCCACAAAAAGGATCTTTGGAAAGGATGCAATCCCATGTTGACTGCATCATCCACAGACCTGTTCGCTTGATAAGCAAATTGAAGGGGATCCAGAAAGTTCCATTGATGTCCTTCAGGTGGGCCAACACCAGTCTCTCAAATGACTTCATGACCACAGATGTCAGGGCGACAGGTCTGTAGTCATTAAGTCCTGTGATTTTAGGTTTCTTAGGGACAGGGATAATAACTGAGCGTTTGAAGCAGCATGGGACTTCACACTGCTCCAGTGATCTATTGAAGATCTGAGTGAAGATGGGGGCCAGTTGGTTAGCACAGGAACGAAGGCACGCTGGTGAGATGCCATCTGGGCCTGGAGCCTTCCTTGACCTTTGCTTCCGAAAGACATGGCACACAACGTCTTCACAGATCTTGAGTGCAGGTTGTGTAGCAGGAGGAGGGAGGAGGGGGGGTTGCAGGAGGTGTTAATGTTTGTGTGAAATGAAGGTCCGAGTGCGTGCGAGGTGTGAAATTGGGCCGTTCGAATCTGAAATAGAACACATTCAGGTCGTCAGCCAGTCGTTGGTCCACCACAGGGTTGGGGGTAGGAGTCCTGTAGTTAGTAAGTTGTTTCAGGCCACTTCACACTGATGCAGGGTCGTTAGCTGAAAACATGTTTTTCAGCTTCTCAGAGTAGCTTCTTTTAGCCGCTTTGATTTCCTTATTCAGAGTGTACCTGGCCTGATTATACAAGACTCTATCCCCACCCCTGTAAGCATCCTCTTTGGCATGACGAAGCTGTCTGAGTTTTCCTGTGAACCATGGTTTATCATTGTTGAATGTTAAACATGTCCTAGTAGGGATGCACATATCCTCACAGAAACTGATGTATGATGTAACAGTATCTGTAAGCTCGTCCAGGTCTGTAGCTGCAGCTTCAAAAACACTCCAATCACTGTAGTCAAAGCAGGCTTGTAGTTCCCGCTCTGCTTCATTAGTCCATCTCCTTACAGTCCTTACAACTGGCTTTGTTGATTTTAATTTCTGCCTGTAGATCGGAAGAAAATGAACCAGACAGTGATCAGAGAGTCCCAAAGCTGCACGTGGGGCAGAGCGATATGCATCCTTTAATGTTGTATAGCAGTGATCCAATATATTCCTGTCTCTGGTGGGGCATGTAATGTGCTGTCTGTATTTGGGCAGTTCACGTGTGAGATTTGCTTTGTTAAAGTCCCCAAGAATAATAATAATAATAATAATCCGGGTATTGTTGTTCTGTGTCTGAGATTTGATCAGCCAGCTGTTGCAGCGCTATGTTCACAGACGTGTTTGGAGGAAGTAAACACTAACCAGAATAAACAAAGAAAACTCACGCGGCGAGTAGAACGGCTTACAGTTAATAAAGAGCACTTCCAGGTTAGGACAGCACATCCTCTTTAACGTTGTTACATCTGTACACCAACTTTCGTTGATGTAAAAGCATGTTCCACCGCCTCTCATTTCCCCGTTAAATCTGCTCTGAACAGCTGAAAGCCCGGCAGATATAATGCGCTGTCCGGAATGGCTTCACTCAGCCAGGTTTCAGTGAAGCACAGTGCAGCAGAGTTTGAAAAGTCCTTATTTGTATGTGTGAGGAGATGTAGTTCGTCAGTTTTGTTGGGAAGAGAGCGGAGATTCGCGAGATGAATGCTCAGCAGTGCTGTTCGAACGCCGCGCTGACAGAGTTTAACCAGCGCGCCAGCTCGTCTCCCTCGCCTGCTTCTCGTAGTGTGTTTAAACAACACAGCCGCGCCTCCGACTAAATTGTCCAGCAAAACGTCAGAATATTCAAAAACCGGGAAAAGATTATCTGGTATGTGCTGCCGAATGTTCAGCAGTTCGTCCCTGGTAAACCTGACTGGTAAAATATTACTAAACACAAGACAAACAAACAAAAACATCAAAAGAATTGGAGAGCTCCACATCGAGGCATCCATCTGCGGTGCCATCGTTCGCAAGGAGTAGAAGTATTTATAGAAGTTTACAACTTAGGCCCTATAACTACCAATTTGCCCCTATTGTCAATGGCTGCATTTAAATACATGCACTGTCAGTAAATATACTGCCTTTGATGAAGAACATACTTGTTTTCTTTAAAAAAGTACATTCTTTAGGTATGAAGGTGAGTTGTATGAATACAGGGAAGCTTGTATTGTAAGGTAAAATGCCCCCTGCCATTTATTTTTTTGTCATTTAATCCGTAACAACCTTGAGATATTTAATTTCACACAAATTGTGTTACTCTATCAATATTTAATACAATCATTTTATTTTTTAATCTTGATATATTTGACCAAGGGAAAAAAAAACACTAAACCCCTTGTACCCTATGAGTCAAGGACTCTTTTTAATGATTTTTTTAACCGCTTTATTTAAATAAAAATGACTATCAACAATAAAAAGATAATGAAATAAAAATGTAAAATGATTAAATAAGCCTATTACTAATATACGTAAAACTGACTCTTACTAGTGATCTTGCTATTTCCGGTGACGTCAGAGTTAGTGAAACATGGCTGCCGCCGCCGGACGAGGATCAAAGATTTGCCTGCCGGTGCATCTGGCCATTTTTATCTGGTATTTATTCACTGTGTGGAGTAACTGCTCCCTGCAGACCTCAGACAAACATCCCGGCGTGCGATCATACGGAGGTCGATGGAAATATTTGACGTTTATTAATCTGGTAAAAGCAGTTCATCGATTGAGCTAAATGAATCGATCGGAACAGTGGCAGTCATGATCAAACTGCGCGTTTATGTAACTTATTTGTGTTTGTTTGGTCTGTAGGTGATGCAGACGATGTTTTTCGGATTCTGTGTGTTAGTGGATGCAATTCACGCCGTTCTGCCTGTTAAAAGGACTCGCAGTGGGACACCTCTGATCCTCACCATCATCAGGGACTTTTATTTCACTGTTCTGGCGTTTCCTGTGGGGAGTGTGAGTAGCACTGACAGATGATACATGCACTCAAAATGTGCAAATTGTTTAGAAACTATTGCAATTTATTTGTATTTGCATGAGCACAAAATTGAGAACTTACACTACCAGTTAAAAGTTTAGATTTACATACGTACATTTTTCTCATGCTATTATAATCAGTTTAATGTAAAGGCTTATGCTTAGTTAATGTTATAAATCTAACATTTTAATAATTTTAAATGGATGAGTTGGAGCAATAAGCATGAAGAGTTGCAGTCTATAAATGTTACATTTCTTTGGTCACTACATAATTCCCATACTTACATTTTGTTATTTCATATTTACTGTTTTCTAAAATAGTGAAAATATAGAATGAGTCAGTGTGTCTAAACTTTTGTCTGGTAGAATATGGTCAGAGAAAATACACATAGTAGTACAGAAGATAACACTGAAAAATATTTTGAAAGTAGTGATACGGTTTTACGTTAATTTGAAAAGATTTATAGCCTTTACAACATTACATAAGGGTTTCTGTATAGTAGTATGTGACATAACATGGACATTTTGATTAAAAAGATTTAAGGTTAAACTTACACATTTTCAGTGTTGTAACTGATTGTTACTTTTAAAGTTTTCCACCCATTTTTAAGCACTTTTTTAGTGTTTAGAATTTAGTTAAATATTCCTCCAGTGTGACAAAAGTACTGCATGAAGTTTCCACTAATATGAGCCCGTAAATCTGTATTTATAATAATTGTACAAGAATGTTGTTAAAAATTTCTTTAGATTAAGAGTAGCATGTCACACTGCAGGTCAATGACATGTCAACAGTTAATTTTAATGGATGTTTTTTCCCACAGTTTGTGTTTGCTTCTTTCTGGACACTATACACTTATGACAGAGAGCTGGTGTATCCAAAATTCTTAGATGAGATCATTCCCATCTGGCTAAATCATGCACTGGTGAGGCTTTCTCTCATGAGATTTGTTGATTTATAGCCCTTGAATGAGGTTAAAGTTGCATCAAGGGTCACTGGGTGTTCACTTACATGTAGATATAATCTCCTGAAACTCTTATTTTACACAAGATATGTGCTAGAGCTTGTACGACTACTCGTTTTTGTTAGTCGGCAGGTTAATGTTTACTTGTGTAAATGATTCACAGTAACCCATGAGGCAGCAGCAGTGTGCGTTCATGTGGAGCATGCGTATCTACGTTAGCAGATTCATGCTGCTTGCATCACAGACATGTCCCACTGAATTTTGGCTTGTATGTGAACTCCGATGTCAGACTACCTTGAATGTGTGCAGCCCATGCAGCGTGGTTCATAATTTGCTTTGTGAACACAATGATCTGGATTCACTGTTTTTTTATTTTCCTGTAATGGACCATTTTCAAAACCTGTGATTATGTGTTTCTGCCTGATTTAATAGTGAAAATCTAGCAAACATTCTAAATATATTTGACTGTTAGAGGTTATAATACAAAGGTAATATCACACTGCTAAACTGCTTACAAAGCCAAAACAAAGTAACTGTTCACAGTTCACACTGTAAGTTGCACTTTATTAGGAACACCTGTACATCTGCTTATTCATGCGATTATCTAATCCGCCAATCATGTGGCAGCAGTGTAGTGCATAAAAAAATGCAGATATGGGTCAGGAGCTTCAGTTAATGTTCATTTCAACCATCAGAATGGGGCAAAATTTTATCTCAGTGATTTGGAGTATTTCTGTAACTGCTGATCTCCTGAGATTTTCATGCACAACAGCCTCTAGAATTTACTCAGAATCGTTCCAAAAACAAAAAAAAACATCCAGTGAGGGGCAGTTCTGTGGATGGAAACACCTTGATGAACATCATCGGAAAATGGGCAGACTGGTTTGAGCTGATAGAAAGGCTACAGTAACTCAGATAACCACTCTGCATAATTGTCGATTCTTGATAGTGGATGGGTTACAACAACAGAAGACCACATCGGGCACTTTATTAGGACCATAGTGTTCATAATAAAGTGCTCAGTGAGTGTATATGTGGCCAGATCTGATTTTTTTTTTTTTTGTGCTTTAATAACAATCACACTGGTTGTCATGATAACGATGCAAACTTGCATAAGCTCATCATTTGTAAATCTTTAACAATGGATGTTTGCCATAGATGATCATTCTAAATCTTAACACTTTAATTGCAAACAACAGCGTATATAAATGGCAAAGGGTGGCATATGCCATGTTTGTTGCTGCTGTTACTGCGTGTAAAATTTATGAGGTATGTGGTAGTGATGCATTATAAATCGGGCGCCGATATATTATAGGCCAATAACCAGGAAAATTGAAATAATATTATCACACTGATAAATTGTTACGGTTTATTTTCTCGCGGCTGAAAATCTTGGACTGCCTTCGGCTTCTTTCCTTCATGCAGGGACTCAGGCCTTAAACAATTATGTACACAAAACGTGTCTGTTTTGGAGCTGGTTTTAGTCATTTTCATGAAAATATTTCATGAAACATACAGAACTTGGGAAACAGCTCATTGTTACTTACAGAACAGCATTGTGTTCTGAAAAAAGTCCAAACACAACCTAACAAGGTAAATTTATCTTTAGAGTGACTCGAGATGGATAAAAACACTAGTTTGTGAGTGAAACAAATGGGCTTGTTGTGTTTTACGAGTTGAGACTTTTGTAAAGACATGACTCATCACTATTTGATCTGTATGATGTTACCTATTCCCATTATGATTGTTGTTCACATTTATACAGTGTAACTTTCACAGATGAGCGCTGTAATAAGCGTCTGAATAATACATGCATAAGCACCATTGTTGGGTGTAATGCATTACTAAGTAATTCATTGCTATAATTCAATTACTTTTTCATTGAAAATTGTAAAGGGATTTTTTTCAGTAACTTACAGTTACTTTTGATGTAATTGCGTTAAATAATGTATAGACTATAGAACAATTCTATAAAGCAATAGGCTAGTGAATTTAAAATAAAAAAAAGTCTAATTTTAAAATGTATGTTTTCTGGGGGCCTGGGTAGCTATCACCCCTGAAGTCGCGAGTTTGAACCCAGGGCGTGCTGAGTGACTCCATCCAGGTCTCCTAAGCAAACAAATTGGCCCAGTTGCTAGGGAGGGTAGAGTCACATGGGGTAACCTCCTAATGGTTGCTATAATGTGGATTTCGCTCTCGGTGGGGCACGTGGTTAGTTGTGCGTGGATGCTGCGTAGAATAGCGTGAAGTCTCCATGGTAATGCTTTAGGACTTTTGGCTTGCTAACATTAAGATGTGAAGGGAAAATTTTACTCTGTGGCCTTTTACATCCTACACCTGCCCAGATAGACAATACCCATTGAGAAATGCATGGCGATTGCTTTGTGGTGACTTGCCACAGTGATACTGTGGCTTACCCACTTTATCGCATGTCTTTGGGCTGGGCCAAGTGAAGTCTGTATGATCATAAAAGAGGTTTACATTGCTTTGCCTAATCTGCGACATACATCAAGGTCACAGTGGAAATTGAATACTCTCATCTTAGGTTAAGTTATAAAGTTCAAAATCTGCAACATCATTATAGTTATTGTACTGTTGCTGCTGCTGTATTGTTTGGTACGTGGCCTATAGCCAGCTAACATTATTATTTCTCGTTCCTGGTCGTTGTCATCCATGTTTTCTTGTTGCAACACCTGGTGCATCAGATCTAATGTAATCGTTCAGACTGAGACATTGAGACGCATTAACGAAAGTACAAACCACTGACGAATGTGGCTTGGATTGGACTTCAGACTATCTGTCTTGTGACAGACAAGTTTTTGTCAGCTATGCTCAGATTCACAGACAACAGACTATTCACAACACAGACTAGCCTATAGTATATCCACTAGGGCTGCATGATTTGGGGAAAATGTCATATTGCGACATTGAGGTTAATATTGCGATATGCGATTGTGATATAATAAACAAATGGTATCATGAGTCAACATGCTTGGTTATCAAGGAAAATGCATAAATAGATTACTGATAATGCTGAAATGTGTATTTTTTAACTCAAACATACAAACTAGCAACAACAATAACTATAAATGCACAGTGTTTTCAAATTAAAATATTTTTACAAAATTAAATAATATCTTTGCATTACAGCAAACTTGTTATTTTCTCAATATTTCACCAAAATAAAATAGATCAATAAATAAGAACATACAAATTTTCACGAAAATAAGATTGTCCAAACAAACAGGGACATTTAAGCAGGATGTAACATATACTTTGTAAAAACTCTTGAAAAGGAAACTGGATACAATATATATATATATATATATATATATATATATATATATATATATATATACATATACACACACACACACACGGAGACGAGCGTCTCCATGTTAGAGTGCGCATCAGCCGGCGGAACATTAAATCTCTCCAGGGTCTCGACTCCCGCTCAGATTGGGTCTTTTCCGCGACTGGTTGAAACGGCTCTGACTGCACAGAGAATGACAGTTTTGGAGTTTGTGCTTATTTACATGTCACTCTCCCGTATTATATTAACTTTAATTATTGATGAAATAAAGATATATCGGCAAGCTGTGATCGGTTTTTCTGTTATTTTTTTCTGGCCACCAGTTCAGTGTCGGTCTGCTCGGCATCTATCTTCACCTGATTTCCACGCTGAACACCGGAAACTCGCATGACATGGCCACTCCCTAAACTGAGACTGACTGGTCATCTTTTTATTAGCAATGTAGAAAATGGGCAAACAGCTCTCAGAGAGAATGGGCTGTCACGTCCACATATGCACTTATTTAATAAAATCGCAGCATTTTGCCGTCATATAATCGCACAGGCTGACATTACGATTGTGATATGATTAATTGTGCAGCACGAATATCCACATACGACTTGACAATTAAAAAAAAAAAATCAGTGTTGCTGTAGTTTATGGTGTTTGTAGGGCATTACACTGAGACAGTTTGTGGGGAAATATTTCCTTTGCCATACAGAACATGCACAACTGATGTCAAGTGACCCACGACTAGTCAACACCGTCCCAGTGCATCAGATAATGATAGAACTGATTGAACGCTACCTCGAGTATGTGCAAAACATTTTCTAGTATAGATGACATTTTCAGTATGCAGTTTGGAAATGCAAGGATATGTAAGTTTTGCATCTGTTTTGACACACACTGCAACATGTTAAGTGTTTTTTTTTTTTCTACTACAGCACACAGTAATCATGCCCTTACTGCTGGTGCAGATGTACCTGCAGAATCACAAATACAGCACGCGCACAAAAGGGATTTTCAGTTTGGCTTTATTTGCTGCCCTGTATTTGTCATGGTAATCACTTTCTGCATTCATTAAATACTCTTTTATGTATATGTGTGTGTGTATGTATGTGTGTGTATGTATGTGTGTGTATGTATATATATATATATATATATATATATATATATATATATATATATATATATATATATATATATATATATATATATGTGTGTGTGTGTGTGTGTGTATATATATATATATATATATATATATATGTTAAAATAACAATTTATATTTGTCAACTTAAGGGTGTTGTGGGTTCACCATGCTTCAGGGATCTGGGTGTATCCCATCATGGCTCATTTGAGTCCCGTGGGATTGTGTATTTTTCTTGGAGGCGCATCGCTCACCATGGCCCCTCTCTACCTGTTAGGAGAGAAGCTCAACCACATGATGTGGAGCACAACAGGTGAGAAACTCTTCAGGTGGACGGTCAGAATAGATAAATGCCAAATGTCTTTTAAAGTTACAACACCAAGGTTTTACACACTTGAGTGAATTTAAGCTTCTAATGATCTTAAACATTTTATCTATGATCTGCTCATTTGTGTTCCCCCCACAATAAATGTATGCATCCCTCAGAAAAATTTATTATTTTTACTACATTTCAACTATAGTATTTGTAGTGAAACCATAGCCTCAATTTACCATGATGTTACTCCCTCAATACTCTTTAAAAAAAGCATCTCAGTATGAACTTCTTGAAGTTGCTTGAGAGAACGAAAAGAATGCAGAGCTGGAAACTAGATAAAGAGTAGCTACTTTGAAGAAGATCAAATATTTGTTTTGATTTATTTTTTGACATGTTTCCATTTGGTTATTTTATAGTTTTACTGTTATTGACTTTGATATTATTCTAGTAATGTTAAAGCATGTGCAGGTTTTGTCCAAATGTTTGGTTCAGAAGTTCGTATGTTAATGTAATCTTGTAAACAGCAGCTTATATACTCCTACACTCGGGTCGTGATTTGTCAGATTAAAATGAACATGCTCCTCCTGAATCTCTGTTAGTTAACTCCATTTCAGTTGTTCGTATGTTAATGTAATCTTGTATTGAAGAGGTAAACGTCTTTAGCTTGCTGTCCATATACTGGAGGGCTCGAAACACGACTCGAGTCCTGATTACCCCCCAAAAAAGGCGTTAAAGTGAAAGATCAGTACCATGACAATGGCATGAAATATTTAGGACAGCGAGCTGGCAACAATTCTATATGGCTTAGCCTCATTCCTCCCCAAAAAATATATAGAGGGAGCGCTTTACACATTTGTTAGAAGGTGCGTTCTTGTACGATGAGAACGAGAGTTGGCTCGCGCTGTGTTTGAAAGGGAGAAAGAGAGTGGTTTAGCTCGCTCGTACCATAGGTATACAGTTAGATCGACTGGCTTGTGGAGGTAGCCTCACTCAATAGTCTATCCAGAGACGGGGATACTGTATATGGTGCTTTGAAAAGAACAGGTGGAGGTGGTGATCGATACTACTATATAAAAGTGTAATATTCAAAGCAGTCGCAATAATACTCATAGTAATAATAATATAAGATTAAATGGTTATATTATTAGTATTATCTGTTATCAATATCACATAAGCAGCCATGGCAGCATTTTGCCTCAGGTTATAAGATTGTTTTCATTTAATGTTTTCATTAATAATGTAAAGCTCTGTTGTGCATTTATTTGTTTTTACCAAAAATTATATTTATTCATTTTTTAGAAGTATTATATTTTCATTTGATTAAGCTGTACATTATGTATTTGATTAAATATATTTTAATCATAACATTTAATTAAAATATTTAACATGGAATCTAGAAAAGGCATAATTTAGACTTTATGCAGTTCTTTTTGTCAAAGTATAATACATATAATGTGTAATTTCTTAAAGAAATCTGTAAAGTATCGAGTTAGTATCAATACTGAGGCACCAGGGCTGGTATCGTACTGAAGCCAAAATATTGGTATCAGAGCAACCCAACTACCAACTAAGCCAGAAGTGTATTTTCTTTTGTCATCATTAAGTGTGATGAGTTATATCTTATAATCCTGATCCATACTGACTGTCATTTTCTTTATAAGGGAATCAGAAGAAGAAGAAAAAATAGTTGATGACTGGAATCCACATTGACCATGTGACCATCTCAATACCAGCCATACAAATCAGTTCTACAGGGGAAAAATGGGACGGTTTGTAGCATTACATAAGATTTTGTACAAGAGGACCTTAATTTTTTTGAAGTCAGATCATATATACAGTACAGTATGTTTACACTTGATGTGTAGATATTTTAACCAGTTTTAATTTTTACCAAAATATCATTGTATTATACTTAATTATGTCTTTGTGGCACACGTAATAATAATTTGCACCCCCCTAATTTTCTTTATTTACTATTTTTCTTAGTGTTTTTTAAATGAATTTTTTAATATAAATTTAATTCCAGATGTTCAGTGGTTACGGGCCAGTTAATAGAGAGCACTTTCTCCCCTTCATTATTATGACTGTGAATATGTGTTGTTTAGAAGTTGGTGGGGTTTTTTTTCTCTTTGTGGTTTACTTTTCACATTATTGTTTCTTTGGGGTTTTGTGATCATGTTCCCATTAATATCAAATTAATAATATATACACAATGGTTTAGAATTGCCATGATATTTTAATGTTTGTGTATGAAATTTATATTTGTATTCAAGGATACTTTTAATTGACCAGTTAATACAGTAAAGACATTTATCATTAAAAAAAATACATTTTATTTAAATAAATGCTGTAATCTTCTAACTTTCTGTTCTACCAAGAATCCTCCACTTGCAGCAATGACACCTAATTCATTCAGCAGTCAGTTTATTAAAATCTTCAGATGAAATGTAATCCTCTGTGTTTTGGAGCATTTCCCAAAGATGTCATTGTAAGACACTTTTCTAACTTCAGCTCAACTTCTTTCAGTTTAAGACCTGTGAGGAGTCAATTTCTCAAACTAGAGACTCTGATGGACTTGTATTCTTGCTGTTGTCCACTTCCTTCTCTGTCCTGATCACCGTTATGTGTCATCCTCAATGTGTTTCAGGGCATCTTGTATTGATGTAATAAAAATGTATCATTCTTGTCAGAGTTAGGGAATCAGTCCATTATTAGCCAGTGGTCTTGTTACTGCACCTGTAGGAACTTTTTTTAAACAGCAGGCAACAACATTGAATTGACCAACAAAAAGTCTTGGGGTTACGTATGTAACCCTTGTTCCCTGAAAAAAGCGGAACGAGATGCTGCGCTGAACAGTGCTTTGGGAACACGTTTCAGTTGTGACCAGCTGTGAATATGTATGCAAAACGTCAATGAATGTTGACCGGAATTTATAGCCTCTGCCGATGTAATCATTGGATGCACCTGGTGCAGTGGGTATAAATAGATGCTTCACCGGTGCATCATCAGGTATTTTGTCTGAAGAGCAGTCCTGGCATCCCAGTGCGGCAGAAAAGCGCAGCATCTCGTTCCGCTTTTTTCAGGGAACAAGGGTAACATACGTAACCCCGAGACGTTCCCTTTACAAAAAGCTTCACTATGATACTGCGCTGAAGAGCGCTTTGGGAACGAGAATACCCACACTGCCGCACTGTGGCTGTCCGGACCCCCCACGGTTGTGCAGTTTGCTCACAATGCGACATAGTCTGCTTGGTGGCGGGCGCCCTCCTGTTGCGGACCCCATGGCAAAGAATTGTTGCCCTGACTTACACCACTGGCTATTGCGGTGGACATAAGTCTGAAGGGCACAGACTGGACAAAGTCTGAAGTCTTTCCTGCTCCGGCGTTACAAACGGTGGGGAGCAGAAGGCTTTGAGAGTGAACGGATGTAAGGTCAAGAAAGGTACCTTAGGCAGGTAGTCTGGATGAGGGTGCAAATTTAATTTGGTCATTCCTGGGGCAAACTCTAAACAGGCTGGCAAGACAGACAGAGCCTGTAGGTCCCCAATTCTCTTTAGAGAGGTAATCTCCATAAGAAAAAACATCTTTAGAGTCAGAAGTCTGTCAGACGCTAACTCTAGAGGTTCAAAGGAGTCCAATGAAGGGGTCCTGGTCCTGGCAGGAGGCCTAGGTTGCCTAGCTCCACGAATGAAGCGAGCGAGTAGAGGATGTCCCCAACGGCACCCCGTCCACCAAGGCGTGGTGAGCCGAAGTGGCAGCCACATAGATCCTGAGAGTGGCAGGGCATGTGCCTGCTGACAGTTCTTCCTGTAGAAAGTCCAGAACTGAAGCAATCTGGCAGTTAACTGGATCTGCATTATGAATTTTGGGGCCATTTATGTGCCACCGCGTCCAGCCCCGGGGGGGCTGAGTGACTCAGGGAGAAGTAGAGGAGACATTGCGCTGTTCGTAGTGGCGAAGAGGTCCTCTTCTGCCCTTTAAAATCTCACCCAGATTTGTTCCAAGTGGAGGGAGCCCTAGCACTTAAAATGGTCTCGATAACCTCAGAAGAAAGCCCTGTTGGTACCCTTTAGGGGCCAAGCATTAAACGTTCCACAATTTGGGCCGTGGATGAAGTATTGTCCCCTGTGCCTGAGAAAGAAAAGGTCGCTCCTTTTCGGAATCACCCAAGGTGAGCCATTGAGGAGAGATTTTAACTCTGAGAAACATACCCTGTTCGGCCAGTGCAACGCTATCAGTAAGAGGCAAGACCCTTGCTGGCGAACTCTGGCCAAGACTCCCGGGAGCAGAAAAACCGGGGGAAAAAGCATACAGACGCATTCCGGGCCATGTATGCGCCATCGCGTCCAGACCCAGGGGGGGCTGGGTGCCTCAGGGAGAAGTAGAGGTGACATTGCACTGTCATAGAGGCGAAGAGGTCCTCTTCTTCTCTGTGAAATCTCACCCAGATTTGTCTCACTACCTCAGGGTGGAGTTACCACTCCCCCGCCGGTATTTCCTGTCAGGACAGTGAATCTGCTCCCACACACGGGCATCCAGGGATGAAACTGTCCTGAGTGACAGGAGCTGCCCTGGACCCCAAGGAGGATCCAACGTGCCAGAAATTCAGCTGACATGAACGTGGATCCCCCTGATGCTTTATGTAAGAGGCTACCGCTGTATTGCCCACCTGCACCAAGACATGGCAGCCTCAGGAGGAAGTATTTCAGGGCCAGAAATACAACCAGACAACCGAACTGACGACCCTCCTATCCCTTTAAGCCGGATGACCACTTAAGGCCGCTACCCAGCCCGTCAGGGAGGCGTCTGTCGTTAGCAGGCTGCAACAACAAGACGCACCTAGAGTGGGACCCAAGGTAAGAAACCGGGGTCTGAACCACATAAAAAGGGAACGAAGCCCGCGGCACGTAACCCTTATCAGCCTAGGGGATTTGGCCCTTGGAAGAAATCCCCTGGCTTTGAGCCACAACAAAAAGGGTCTCATGTGCAGACTGTCCAGAGGGATTACTGAGGACGCAGTCGCCTGAGATCTAGTACAAACTTGACCTATCCTGATTTTGCTCAGGGTATTCTGAATGGACTTGATTCTAGCGGGAGACAGTTGTGCCCACATTGTGATTAAACTTCATACCCTATAGACAGCGTTCTGAGTGGGAGAGAGGACGCTTTTCTTGGCGTTGAGCCTCAACCCCAGAGAAACTAAATGAGCTAAGACGGTATCCCTGTGCAGAACTGCCAGTTGCTGGAACTGCGCTATGATCAGCCAGTCATCTATATAATTCAAAATGCAGATGTATCCTGCATTTATGAATGTGCGGGTTAAGAGGGCTAGGCCGAATGGAAGAACCCGATACTGGAAAGCTTTGCCCCCGAAAGCGAACCTCAGGAACTTCCTGTGTTGTGGCAAAACTTCTAAACGAAGAAGTAAAGAAGTGTGTCATAAGATCGATGGTGACCAGCCAAACGTGATGTTGGGCTTGTGACACGATCGTCTTGATAGGCAGATCTAGGACTTGTACACCCAGACAGGGCATTTCGAGCTTTGAGATCTAAGGCCAGACGCAACCCCTCACCCTCCATGGGAACCAGGAAGTACTCTGTGTAATAACTTGACTGATCCGGTTTACGGTAGTGGGAACCACGCCGTTGAAACACGGAAGGAGGCGAGTGAATTAAATTCTGTAGCCCTTTCCTACTGTTCTTAGGACCCACAAAAAATATATATATATCTGGCAGAAGTTTCTACGCTGCCAGGTTCTCTGAGATGGGTATTAATCTTTTAACAATTCCTGTTGAGGGGGTGTTGAGTGATTCGCGTCCTGGAAAAATGCAGGTAGCAGCGAAACACCCAACTATTTGATAGGAGCCTCTACCACCCGAAGCACCGAAGGCGGCGGGAATGGAGAGGCTTCGCGGGGGTACCAGGAGGGGCGAAGTAGAGCACGTGCCCCGTCCCGAGGGGAGCTACCCAACAAGACTAGGCGCAAGACCATCTGGGTTTTCTTCTTTTAGAAATTAGGGTACTGAGGTATTGCTTTAGGGGCTGCCGAGGGCGACGAGACTCTCTCCAATCCCTGGGAGGAGGAGCACGACTCGCCACGCTTTGCTTTTGAGCCTCCCTTCTAACAGAACTGATGCGGGTCTCGGTGGCCGAGGGAGGAACTGCCCGAAGGCTTCCTTGTGGCTTTTTGCTTCCTGGAACCTGGAGATAACCTGCTCATGGTGTCTCCGAATAGGCCAGTGGGTGAAATCGGCGCATCAAGGAGGAAAATTTTATCCTTGTCCTTGATGCCCGAAAGGTTGAGCCAAAGGTGCCTCTCCGTGCTGACCAAGGCAGACATAGACCAGCCAATAGCACGGGCTGTTTGCTTGGTCGCGCGGAGAGAAAGATCTGTGGCTCGACGAAACTCAGAAAAAGCTCGCTCGTCGAGCACAGCACCCACACTCGGGTCGTCCAGCAGGTCAGCATGGTAAGCCTGTGATACAGCCATTGTGTGCAGAGCAGCACCAGCCTGACCAGCTGCTAGATAAGCCCTTCCCACTAAAGCGGAGGTCATCCTGCAAAGCTTTGAGGGGAAAGAGGGCTTTTTAAATGACGATGCCGAGCCCGGCGAGAGATAGCCCGCAGGTGTCTCTTCCATCAACGAATAGCCCCATGTCTCAGCACCTACGATAGTCGAATATGTCGACATCGAGGGCACGAAGACACGGGAAGTAAAAACATTCCTTCATGAACGAGAAAGCTCATTATGGAGGTCATCAAAGAAAGGAAGGGACTAATATAGCGTTCCCTGCCTTTTTCTTTTTAGTCACCAGTGGTCTCTTGTTCGCGTGGCCAGTCTAGCTGTAGTCTGGCCACAGCCCAAGTAACCACCTCAAGTAATTTCTCAACCGCTTTATTATTGTGCATGGAATGTACAGAGGTTCAGCACCCCCTCAGCTAGAAAATCACATTAAGGGCTTTATGAGATTACCTGAGTTCACACCGGTTACAGCCTGCCATTCAAGCACTCTTAACCACCACATGAATATTCTAGATACAAGCTATTTCTTTGAATAAAACAGCTTATGCCTACGTTTAGATGTGTATAAGCAAAATTACACAGCATTCATAAACTAATAACTAAACGCACCCTTCAAAAGTTTGGAACCAAGATATTTTTTGCACTTAAAAGATATTGCTACTTTTCACCAAGGGTGCATTAAATTAGTCAAAAATCCTGTCAAGAACATTAGCATGTTGAAAATTATTATTACTGTTTGAAATAGCAGTTTTATTTATATTTATTTTCAAATAAAATTTTTAACCTTTTTTAGCAGTTATTACTCTGGTCTACTAAGGAAATATTGTGTCAGCTAATGTGCTAATTTGTGACAAAATAAATAAATAAATAAATATACATATATATATATATATATATATATATATATATATATATATATATATATATATATATTATTTTGACTTTTAAAAGGGATTTGAGAAGGATGTTGGAACATTGCAATTCAGTGTTTTTTTCAGTTGCTGAAGGATTGAGTGTGCTTTCATTTCTTGCAAGTCACTTTACATTTTAAAGGCAAATTTAGTGTTGAATAATGGCCAAAAAGAAAAACTACATTCTGAAAAACACATCAGTCTTTTGTTCTTTCAAGAGATGAAAACTATTTTATGCACTCCTGAAATGTAAGAATTCAATCTGAATCTGAAAAAGATAATATCTTGATAAATCAAATCAGGCTTATAACACACAAGGGCTAGTCATGGTTACTTGTTGGCACAAATAGTAATGATTATCAATGTTAAATCTTATTTTTGTGCATTATTAATATACAATAAAAACAATTTGGGTCTCATTTTTAATTTAAGTGGCTTATTTTCTTTTTTTTTCAACCTTAAATGTATATTCTGTCCGACAAATCCAGAATGCGATAACTAGATTCTGCTTTCCAAAGTGCAATTTTTGGGGTTAAAAGACAGTGTTCTAGTGTAGATGGGAGGCATAAACAGTGAAATAAATGCATTTTGAAACTAAAATTTTACCCTATGGTATTTAAAAATGGCATCTTCCTTTGGTATGCGCAGTCATTTTTGACAGGAAGGTTTAGATGTGTAAAAATTTTTGATAATACATTGTTTTTCATAAGAACAATAAAATTATGCATTTCTTTTGGGATTTTACCATTAATTTGCTTATAAAAACTCTTTTGCCCCCATGTGGTTCAAGGTTTGTAACAGCCAGAGCAATGCAAGAGCACATGTAATGTATGTACAACGGGATCACGCATTGGCCATGTGTTGGCAAAGCACTCGCTTGCGTACTTGCTTGAAGTATGTTTGAGCCCTTAGACTTATTGAATCAAGCCCAGTTTTATTTTATTTTTTAATGTTCAGATGGCAAGTGGAGGAAAAGTCACCCAAGTCTTGTGCTGCTAAGCTAAAGAAAACCATTTATTTAAAATTAAAAATATATATTTTGCTAAAACAAATGACATGCCATAGGAGGGTGAATATTGTGGATGTGGCCTACACCTCTTCCACACTTCATCTACACTTGGTGGATGGTGTTTTCTTTCACCGAAGACTGAGCTTAAAGAATGTGTTCCATTACCGTATGATTTGGATAATTATGATGTTTGAGAACTGAAAATGGATGTGCGGTGGACGTATGCAGTAATGGAGAGCTTTTTTAGATTCCTCCGATAGGAGGGAATCTATTGTAATTGACAGTATTATTATTATTAGATTCCTCCGATAGGAGGGAATCTATTGTAATTGACAGTAGTATTATTATTATTATTATTATTATTAGATTCCTCCGATAGGAGGGAATCTATTGTTATTGACAGTTTTATTATCATTATTAGATTCCTCCGATAGGAGGGAATCTATTGTTATTGACAGTTTTATTATTATTATTAGATTCCTTCGATAGGAGGGAATCTATTGTAATTCACAGTATTATTAGATTCCTCCGGTAGGAGGGAATCTATTGTTATTGACAGTTTTATTATTATTAGATTCCTCCGATAGGAGGGAATCTATTGTAATTGACAGTATTATTATTATTATTATTATTATTATTAGATTCCTCCGAAAGGAGGGAATCTATTGTAATTGACAGTATTATTATTATTATTATTATTAGATTCCTCCGATAGGAGGGAATCTATTGTTATTGATAGTTTTATTAGATTCCTCCAATAGGAGAGAATCTATTGTAATTGACAGTTTTATTATTATTAGATTCCTCCGATAGGAGGGAATCTATTGTAATTGACAGTATTATTATTATTAGATTCCTCCGATAGGAGGGAATCTATTGTTATTGACAGATTTATTATTTTTATTATTATTAGATTCCTCCGGTAGGAGGGAATCTATTGTTATTGACAGTTTTATTAGATTCCTCCGATAGGAGGGAATCTATTGTTATTGACAGTTTTATTATTATTAGATTCCTCCGATAGGAGGGAATCTATTGTTATTGACGCTTTTATTATTATTATTATTATTATTATTATTAGATTCCTCCGATAGGAGGGAATCTATTGTTATTGACACTTTTATTATTATTATTATTATTATTATTATTATTATTATTCTCCTTGAGCCCCAATATCTCAAAGTCACTGGTCAAAAATTTTCTAAATTGGCACATTGATACTCCATGCCAACGGGTACCCCCAAACCAAGAATGGTCCACATTCGCCCATAGGTGGCGCTACAGGCCACGCCCCAAAAAAATATTTTCAAAGTCATGGCATTTCCAAGCCATTTGTCCAATTATTCTCAAACCTGGTGTACATGCCTCATTTCTCATGGGGAACAAAAAAGCCTCAAGGACCCATAACTTCTGCCCTAATGGATTTTCCTGTACAGTGAAAATTTGCCAAAACCTACAAAACTCTTCTTCTCCTGAACCGTAGCTCCAATATACTTGAAATTTGGTACGCATGTGTAGAATTGATGCCTTTGAAAACGTTACTTAGCAAAAATGAATACGATATAAAATGGCTGAAAGGGGCGTGTTTATGTAAATGTCCACATTTAATCAATATATATGTCAATATATCAAATGTAATTTTGACCCAGGGTTTTTCAAACCTAACATTCTTCAAGATAACATCCCTTTGAAGTACTGTGCAAAGAATTGCCCACATTCGCCCTTAGCGGTTCGCTACAGGCCACGCCCAAATGTCACATTTTCAAAATGATGGCATTTTCACCACAATTTTCGAAATATTCTAAAACTTGGTATACTTGCCTCATTTTTCATTGGGAACAAAAAAGCCTCAAGGACCCATAAGGTACGATTAAAAATGGCTGAAAGGGGCGTGTTTATGTAAATGTCCACATTTAATCAATATATAAGTCAATAAATCAAATGTAATTTTGACTGAGGGATTTTAAACCTGACATGCTTCAAGATAACATCCCTTTGAAGTACTGTGCAAAGAATTGCCGACATTCGCCCTTAGCGGTTCGCTACAGGCCACGCCCAAATGTCACATTTTCAAAATGATGGCACTTTCACCCCAATTTTCCAAATATTCTAAAACTTGGTATACTTGCCTCATTTCTCATTGGGAACAAAAAAGCCTCAAGGACCCATAACTTCGGCCCTAATGGATTGTCCTGTACAGTGAAAATTTGCCAAAACCTACAAAAGTCTTCTTCTCTTGAACCGTAGATCCAATTGACTTGACATTTGGTACCCATGTGTAGAATTGATGTCTTTCAATTTGTTACTTAGCAAAAATGAATACAATACAAAATGGCTGAAAGGTGCGTGTTTATGTAAATGACCACATTGCCTCAATATATTAGTGTCAATAAACCAAATGTAAATTTGATTGATGGTTTTTCAAACCTAACATGCTTCAAGATGACATAACTATGTTGGCTTGAGAAAGCCAACATATTGTTATGTTACATACATTTATTATTATTATTATTAATAATACTATTTTACTTACTAAAATTTAAACAACCTCACCTCTAAGAGCTTTAATGCTATAAGTACCCAACTTGCCACAGACCTGGGGACTGTTCTGAAGTTTGCTGCTATGTCTTTTTTTACCTGATGCGACTTAAGCTTTTTATATAAATGACGATCAAAAATGTAAAAAATCCCATTGATTTACAATGGCTGAGCAAAAATGCCCCCTCTACTGGATCAATACGGTCTACAAGTAAAATCCCATTCACTTACATTGGCTGAGCAAAGAGGCTCCCTCTGCTGGTGTAACTCTGTCTACCAAATGCACTTTTACTGGAGAAATCTCTCTAATGGAGCAATTCTGTCTACTAGTGGGTGGAGCTCCCGACTTTCTCAGCCAGAAGAATTTTGCCTGCGTTTGCACAAAGGTATGTCAATTGTGTGTGTTTAATGCTTGACATTTGGAACATTCACGCGATTTTATACTATTCATCTCAACAAATGGTAAAACAACTCATATAAATGTTTTCGAGCAGTTTGTGTGAAACAGCGATAATCGTCGCGTCTAACGCACGAGCCCCGATGAGAGTTACTGCACAAGGTCAGTGAGATGTATTTTACTGCTTCCCAGTTTGAATATTCAAGCGATTTTACACTATTCAACTCAACAAATGGCAAAACAACTCAAATAAATATTTGTGTGAAACAGGGAGCAGCGTCACGTCTAACTCACGAGCCCCGATGAGAGATCGCATTCGCTTCTTCTTGCGTTTGAACGGACACTTTCATACAACCATACATGATATATTGTCTGTTTTGTCTCAAGTGAACATAAACAGTTGATGAAGAAATCGCGAATCTAAATCTAGTATCAACACTTCCGAGAATGATTATCAGCGTTGTGTCTGACAGCGCGAGGCGATCTCATTTTTACTCGCATCTTCATGGAGGTTTGTCGGTTGTATGTAGTTTCACAATCCCAATCAATTAATCTCTGAAATAAATACAGATGTAACAGCACGAAAATAATGAGACTTCACAGTTCTCAAAAGATTAAACTCAATGAAACAAGCCGCACAGACTGTGCCTTGAATGAAATGCGTTTAAAATCCTCTTAAAGAGACAGTAACAATTTTCCAAGTAAATAAAAAGTAGGCCTACAAATGGTTTTTACCCCAAAAATAAATTTCTCTCATCGTATACTCACCCTCATTCCATCCCAGATGTGTATTATTTCCTTTCTTCTGGTGAACACAAATTAAGCTTTTTAGAAGATTATCTCAACCCTGTTGGACCTTTCAATGACTTGAATGGTGATCAGAACTCAGAAGCTACAAAAATCACATAAATGCAGCATAAAAGTAATCCATACCACTCCAGTGGTTTAATCCATGCCTTCAGAAGTGATATTATAGGTGTGGGTTAGAAACAGACCTATATATATATACTTCAAGATGACATCACTCTGAAGTACTGCGTAAAGAATATCCCACATTCTCCCTTAGGGGGCGCTACAGGCCCAGCCCAAAATTCCCATTTTCTGGTCAAAAATGTTCTAATTTTGTATATTGATACTACAGACCAACAGGAATCCACAAACCAAGAATGGCCCACATTCGCCCTTAGGGGGCGCTACAGGCCACGCCCTAAATTCCCATTTGCTGGTCAAAAATGTTCTAATTTGGTACATTGATACTACAGGCCAACAGGAACCCACAAACAAAGAATTGCCCATATTCGCCATTAGGGGGCGCTACAGGCTATGCCCAAAATTCCCATTTTATGGTCAAAAATGTTCTAATTTGGTATATTGACACTACAGGCCAACAGAAATCCACAAACCAAGAATGTCTCACATTCGCCCTTAGGGGGCGCTAAAGGCCATTCCCAAATTGCTATTTTTTTTTGTCAAAAACTTTCAAATTTGGTACATTGATACTACAGGCCAACAGGAACTCACAAACCAAGATTGGCCCACATTCACCCTTAGGGGGCGCTATAGGCCATGTCAAAAATTCCCATTTTCTGGTCAAAAATGTTGTAATGTGGTACATTGATACTGCACGCCAACAGGAACCCACAAACCAAGAATTGCCCATATTCGTCATTAGGGGGCGCTACAGGCTATGCCTTAAAGTCCTATTTTTTGGTCAAACATTTTCAAATTTGGTACATTGATACTACAGGCCAACGGGAACCCACAAACCAAGAATGGCCGACATTCACCCTTAGGGGGCGATATAGGCCATGTCCAAAATTCCCATTTTCTGGTCAATAATGTTCTAATTTGGTACATTGATACTACAGGCCAACAGGAACTCACAAACCAAGAATTGCCCGTATTCACCATTAGGGGGCGCTACAGGCTATGCCCCAATGTCCCACATTCAAAGTGATGGCATTTCCACCCCATTTTTTCAGTTCTTCTGAAACTTAATGTACATAACTCATTTCTCATTGTAAACAAAAAAGCCTCCAGGATCCATAAGATCCCGGCATCATGGATTTTCCTGTACACTGAAAATGTTTAGTTTAGGATTCAGACAGAAAGACACGTTTTTTGAATTTCTTCATTGGGAGAGTTTAACCCCAACCCTCTACTGAACAATTTTAAATGATTTGCCATTTTGAGGAGGAATCGCATTGCTGCTTGCAGCTATATTTATTATTATTATTATTATTATTATTATTATTATTATTATTCTCCTTGAGCCCCAATATCTCAAAGTCACTGGTCAAAAATTTTCTAAATTGGCACATTGATACTCCATGCCAACGGGTACCCCCAAACCAAGAATGGCCCACATTTGCCCATAGGTGGCGCTACAGGCCACGCCCCAAAAAAATATTTTCAAAGTCATGGCATTTCCAAGCCATTTGTCCAATTATTCTCAAACCTGGTGTACATGCCTCATTTCTCATGGGGAACAAAAAAGCCTCAAGGACCCATAACTTCTGCCCTAATGGATTTTCCTGTACAGTGAAAATTTGCCAAAACCTACAAAACTCTTCTTCTCCTGAACCGTAGCTCCAATATACTTGAAATTTGGTACGCATGTGTAGAATTGATGTCTTTGAAAACGTTACTTAGCAAAAATGAATACGATATAAAATGGCTGAAAGGGGCGTGTTTATGTAAATGTCCACATTTAATCAATATATATGTCAATATATCAAATGTAATTTTGACCCAGGGTTTTTCAAACCTAACATTCTTCAAGATAACATCCCTTTGAAGTACTGTGCAAAGAATTGCCCACATTCGCCCTTAGCGGTTCGCTACAGGCCACGCCCAAATGTCACATTTTCAAAATGATGGCATTTTCACCACAATTTTCGAAATATTCTAAAACTTGGTATACTTGCCTCATTTCTCATTGGGAACAAAAAAGCCTCAAGGACCCATAAGGTACGATTAAAAATGGCTGAAAGGGGCGTGTTTATGTAAATGTCCACATTTAATCAATATATAAGTCAATAAATCAAATGTAATTTTGACTGAGGGATTTTAAACGTGACATGCTTCAAGATAACATCCCTTTGAAGTACTGTGCAAAGAATTGCCGACATTCGCCCTTAGCGGTTCGCTACAGGCCACGCCCAAATGTCACATTTTCAAAATGATGGCACTTTCACCCCAATTTTCCAAATATTCTAAAACTTGGTATACTTGCCTCATTTCTCATTGGGAACAAAAAAGCCTGAAGGACCCATAAGGTTCTGCGTGATGGATTGTCCTGTACAGTGAAAATTTGGGAAAACATTCAAAACTCTTCTTCTCTTGAACCGTAGATCCAATTGACTTGACATATGGTACCCATGTGTAGAATTGATGTCTTTCAATTTGTTACTTAGCAAAAATGAATACAATACAAAATGGCTGAAAGGTGCGTGTTTATTTAAATGACCACATTGCCTCAATATATTAGTGTCAATAAACCAAATGTAAATTTGATTGATGGTTTTTCAAACCTAACATGCTTCAAGATGACATAACTATGTCGGCTTGAGAAAGCCAACATATTGTTATGTTACATACATTTATTAGGGCCCAAGCCTGAAAAGGCGAAGGCCCTATTGTTTTCCTTAGGATTATTATTATTATTATTATTATTATTATTATTAGGGCCCAAGCCTGAAAAGGCGAAGGCCCTATTGTTTTCCTTAGGATTATTATTATTATTATTATTATTATTATTATTAGGGCCCAAGCCTGAAAAGGCGAAGGCCCTATTGTTTTCCTTAGGATTATTATTATTATTATTATTATTATTATTATTTTATCGACTATTCGGGCACTTTTGGGGGCCTTAACATGCTCTAAAACTCTTGAAACTTTGCACACGGGTCAGAACCTGCGGCCATCAGGGCTGGGCTGAAGATGGTACCCGGGCGTGGCAGGGGGGCTCAGCAGCGCCCCCTGGAACGGGGTCCGAAACCTTGGTCCATAAATCAAACACACTTGCATGTAATAATATGAAAGTCGGTACACATATAGATCTCATCGTTTCATATATACTTCATGCTCTTACTTTTTACCTCAGCCCAACAGGAAGTCGGCTATTTAGGGTTGTTTGGAAAACGTATACAATGGAATTTGAAATACTCCTCCTAGAGAAATCATTTAATCGCCACGAATCTCAGTCAGCATGAAGTCAAGACATTGAGGATGAAAAATTGCCAGCGGATTTTTGATATCTCGAACGGTTTGGCCGTGGCGAGGAAACAAATTTATGGCGAGAAAAGTGAGACAGGAAGTGTGTTATAACTTCTGCATAAATTAACAGATCTTGATGAAACTTCAGCAGTGTGTTCGTTGTAAGAGGCCGATCACATGGATGTGACTATTGTGAGTCAAAGTTATAGCGCCACCAACTGGCAGCAGGAAGTGTGTCACTTTCAAAATGCTTTGAAATCACCCTCTTGTTTTTACTCGATTTGCTTCAAACTTTACGTGTATAATGTAAACACACGGCAGATTTAGACCTGTGAAAGGATTATTGATATCTTAGATACTGTTGCCGTGGCAACGCTTCAAACTTTACTTTTCTTTATTGATGCTTTTGAGACTCTTAACATACTTGAAATTGCATGAAACTCGACAGAGACGTCACATTTATTAGCCAGTAGACATGTGCAAAGTTTCAGAAATGGGTGTGGTGAGGGGCTCAGTAGCGCCACCTTTTGACAAAAAAGTGGGGGGTTAGTTTCATCTACAGGTACAAAAATTGGTATTGATATAGTTCTCCTCAAGCCGGACAACTTTCTAATTTACAGTCATTAGCTCCGACCAACAGAAAGTCAGATATTTTGGTTTGAATGTGGAGAAAATGTCAGAATTTTGCAAGTCACTCTCTGAGACTCTGTGAGTTTGTAGGGGAGGGGGGACGTTGGGTCTTGTGAAGTAATACATAGGGCTATACTGCCCTCTTGTGTTCAACATAGTATGGGTTACATTAACTTTTGCACGATATTCTAATTTTTCGAGTTTCACCTGTATGCAGAGTTGACAGAAAAATGTTACACACGCCGTAGCAGGTGAATACAACAAAGAACTAAAGCCTAAAAAACTAAAGTTTAATCCACTGTCTGTTCATTCTCTGAGTGGCAATTACAAGAAATGTCCAATAGATGGCATCCAAGCCTCATTGTTCTATTATTTACAACAGGCTGAGTCCAGAATGGGCAGGGACTGAGTTCAACAGTTGCTTGAGCTCTTTTGCCGTCGAATCCCAGAAAAAAGGCAAACACTGTGTCCCCACTCACTATATACATCAACTGAGTGGCGGATACAATTTTTAACAACCTTTAACCATTTACAGCCAGAGCGTTCAAATTTGGGAACAATTATTCCCATAGTTTCTGTCTCAGTGTCATCGTCGTCCAATCACCGATTTTATTTCTGAAATCTGCCCAGATACTCATGACAATACAAGCTAAAGGCACATGTGATTGGTTAAGGGGTTACTGGGCAAGAATAATAACTGTATCGTCATCACCGTCTTCCTTCATTTCAATGGGACGGTGATATCACGAGAGATTTACTCCAGTGTTGGATTTACTGCTTCAAATTAAATACTGAGGCGATTTTTGCAAGGTAAGAACGTGTGTTGTCTATATTTTCTATAGAAAGTCAAAACGTTTTAGTGACGAAGCATTTATTTGTAGGAGTATTGCTAGTTATTTCTGGAAAAAAATGACAAAACAACTCAAATAAATGTTTGTGAGCAGTTTTGTGTGAAACCGCGAGATGCGTCGCGTCTAACGCACGAGCCCCGATGAGAGATCGCATTCGCTTCTTCTTGCGTTTGAACGGACAATTTCATACTACAAAATGTCAAATTACATGATATATTGTCTGTTTTGTCCCAAGTGAACATAAACAGTTGATGAAGAAATCGCGAATCGAAATCTAGTATCAACACTTCCGAGAATGATTATCAGCGTTGTGTCTGACAGCGCGAGGCATCTCATTTTTACTCGCATCTTCATGGAGGTTTGTCGGTTGTATGTAGTTTCACAATCTCAATCAAGTAATCTCTGAAATGAATACAGATGTAACAGCACGAAAATAATGAGACTTCACAGTTCTCAAAAGATTAAACTCACTAAAACAAGCCGCACAGACTGTGCCTTGAATGAAATGCGTTTAAAATCCTCTTAAAGAGACAGTAACAATTTTCCAAGTAAATAAAAAGTAGGCCTACAAATGGTTTTCACCCCAAAAATAAATTTCTCTCATCGTATACTCACCCTCATTGCATCCCAGATGTGTATTGTTTTCTTTCTTCTAGTGAACACAAATTAAGCTTTTTAGAAGATTATCTCAACCCTGTTGGACCTTTCAATGACTTGAATGGTGATCAGAACTCAGAAGCTGCAAAAATCAAATAAATGCAGCATAAAAGTAATCCATACCACTCCAGTGGTTAAATCCATGCCTTCAGAAGTGATATTATAGGTGTGGGTTAGAAATAGACCTATATATATATATATATATACTTCAAGATGACATCACTCTGAAGTACTGCGTAAAGAATATCCCACATTCGCCCTTAGGGGGCGCTACAGGCCATGCCCAAAATTCCCATTTTCTGGTCAAAAATGTTCTAATGTTGTATATTGATACTACAGGCCAACAGGAATTCACAAACCAAGAGTGGCCCACATTCGCCCTTATGGGGCGCTACAGGCCACGCCCTAAATTCCCATTTGCTGGTCAAAAATGTTCTAATTTGGTACATTGATACTACAGGCCAACAGGAACCCACAAACAAAGAATTGCCCATATTCGCCATTAGGGGGCGCTACAGGCTATGCCCAAAATTCCCATTTTATGGTCAAAAATTTTCTAATTTGGTATATTGACACTACAGGCCAACAGAAATCCACAAACCAAGAATGTCTCACATTTGCCCTTAGGGGGTGCTAAAGGACATTCCCAAATTGCACATTTTTTTGTCAAATACTTTCTAATTTGGTACATTAATACTACAGGCCAACAGGAACCTACAAACCAAGAATGGCTCACATTCGCCCTTAGGGGGCGGTACAGGCCATGCCCAAATGTCAATTTTTCAAAGTGATTGTATTTCCACCCCATTTATTTAGTTTTTCTGAAACCTGGTGAACATACCTCATTTCTCATTGTAAACAAAAAACCCTACAGGATCCATAAGGTCCGGCATGATGGATTTTCCTGTACACTGAAAATGTTTAGTTTAGGATTCAGACAGAAAGACATGTTTTTTGGATTTTTTCATTGGGAGGGTTTAACCCCAACCCTCTATTGATCAATTTTAAATGATTTGCCATTTTGAGGAGGAATCGCATTGCTGCTTGCAGCTATATTTTTGAGTTGTTGCTGTGTCCATCATCCTTTGTTTTCCGAAAGCCACCAAGTGGAAATGAGCCCGGTAACTAAAGGCACCAGGGTTGCGGTGCCACCGGCTTGGGCCCGTCATCGCTGCTTGCAGCTTTAATTATTATTATTATTATTATTTTATCGACTATTCGGGCACTTTTGGGGGCCTTAACATGCTCTAAAACTCTTGAAACTTTGCACACGGGTCAGAACCTGCGGCCATCAGGGCTGGGCTGAAGATGGTACCCGGGCGTGGCAGGGGGGCTCAGCAGCGCCCCCTGGAACGGGGTCCGAAACCTTGGTCCATAAATCAAACACACTTGCATGTAATAATATGAAAGTCGGTACACATATAGATCTCATCGTTTCATATATACTTCATGCTCTTACTTTTTACCTCAGCCCAACAGGAAGTCGGCTATTTAGGGTTGTTTGGAAAACGTATACAATGGAATTTGAAATACTCCTCCTAGAGAAATCATTTAATCGCCACGAATCTCAGTCAGCATGAAGTCAAGACATTGAGGATGAAAAATTGCCAGCGGATTTTTGATATCTCGAACGGTTTGGCCGTGGCGAGGAAACAAATTTATGGCGAGAAAAGTGAGACAGGAAGTGTGTTATAACTTCTGCATAAATTAACAGATCTTGATGAAACTTCAGCAGTGTGTTCGTTGTAAGAGGCCGATCACATGGATGTGACTATTGTGAGTCAAAGTTATAGCGCCACCAACTGGCAGCAGGAAGTGTGTCACTTTCAAAATGCTTTGAAATCACCCTCTTGTTTTTACCCGATTTGCTTCAAACTTTACGTGTATAATGTAAACACACGGCAGATTTAGACCTGTGAAAGGATTATTGATATCTTAGATACTGTTGCCGTGGCAACACTTCAAACTTTACTTTTCTTTATTGATGCTTTTGAGACTCTTAACATACTTGAAATTGCATGAAACTCGACAGAGACGTCACATTTATTAGCCAGTAGACATGTGCAAAGTTTCAGAAATGGGTGTGGTGAGGGGCTCAGTAGCGCCACCTTTTGACAAAAAAGTGGGGGGTTAGTTTCATCTACAGGTACAAAAATTGGTATTGATATAGTTCTCCTCAAGCCGGACAACTTTCTAATTTACAGTCATTAGCTCCGACCAACAGAAAGTCAGATATTTTGGTTTGAATGTGGAGAAAATGTCAGAATTTTGCAAGTCACTCTCTAAGACTTTGTGTGTGAGGAGTAGGAAGGGAGGGGGGCTTGTGAAGTAATACATAGGGCTATACTGCCCTCTTGTGTTCAACATAGTATGGGTTACATTAACTTTTGCACGATATTCTAATTTTTCGAGTTTCACCTGTATGCAGAGTTGACAGAAAAATGTTACACACGCCGTAGCAGGTGAATACAACAAAGAACTAAAGCCTAAAAAACTAAAGTTTAATCCACTGTCTGTTCATTCTCTGAGTGGCAATTACAAGAAATGTCCAATAGATGGCATCCAAGCCTCATTGTTCAATGATTTACAACAGGTCTGAGTCCAGAATGGGCAGGGACTGAGTTCAACAGTTGCTTGAGCTCTTTTGCAGTCGAATCCCAGAAAAAAAGGCAAACAATGTGTCCCCACTCAATATATACATCAACTGAGTGGAGGATACAATTTTTAACAACCTTTAACCATTTACAGCCAGAGCGTTCAAATTTGGGAACAATTATTCCCATGGTTCCTGTCTCAGTGTCATCGTCGTCCGATCACCGATTTTATTTCTGAAGTCTGCCCAGATACTCATGACAATACAAGCTAAAGGCACATGTGATTGGTTAAGGGGTTACTGGGCAAGAATAATAACTGTATCGTCATCACCGTCTTCCTTCATTTCAATGGAAAGGTGATATCACGAGAGATTTACTCCAGTGTTGGATTTACTGCTTCAAATTAAATACTGAGGCGATTTTTGCAAGGTAAGAACGTGTGTTGTCTATATTTTCTATAGAAAGTCAAAACGTTTTAGTTACGAAGCATTTATTTGTAGGAGTATTGCTAGTTATTTTTGGAAAAAAATGACAAAACAACTCAAATAAATGTTTGTGAGCAGTTTTGTGTGAAACCGCGAGATGCGTCGCGTCTAACGCACGAGCCCCGATGAGAGATCGCATTCGCTTCTTCTTGCGTTTGAACGGACAATTTCATACTACAAAATGTCAAATTACATGATATATTGTCTGTTTTGTCCCAAGTGAACATAAACAGTTGATGAAGAAATCGCGAATCGAAATCTAGTATCAACACTTCCGAGAATGATTATCAGCGTTGTGTCTGACAGCGCGAGGCATCTCATTTTTACTCGCATCTTCATGGAGGTTTGTCGGTTGTATGTAGTTTCACAATCTCAATCAAGTAATCTCTGAAATGAATACAGATGTAACAGCACGAAAATAATGAGACTTCACAGTTCTCAAAAGATTAAACTCACTAAAACAAGCCGCACAGACTGTGCCTTGAATGAAATGCGTTTAAAATCCTCTTAAAGAGACAGTAACAATTTTCCAAGTAAATAAAAAGTAGGCCTACAAATGGTTTTCACCCCAAAAATAAATTTCTCTCATCGTATACTTACCCTCATTGCATCCCAGATGTGTATTGTTTTCTTTCTTCTAGTGAACACAAATTAAGCTTTTTAGAAGATTATCTCAACCCTGTTGGACCTTTCAATGACTTGAATGGTGATCAGAACTCAGAAGCTACAAAAATCAAATAAATGCAGCATAAAAGTAATCCATACCACTCCAGTGGTTAAATCCATGCCTTCAGAAGTGATATTATAGGTGTGGGTTAGAAATAGACCTATATATATATATATACTTCAAGATGACATCACTCTGAAGTACTGCGTAAAGAATATCCCACATTCGCCCTTAGGGGGCGCTACAGGCCATGCCCAAAATTCCCATTTTCTGGTCAAAAATGTTCTAATGTTGTATATTGATACTACAGGCCAACAGGAATTCACAAACCAAGAGTGGCCCACATTCGCCCTTATGGGGCGCTACAGGCCACGCCCTAAATTCCCATTTGCTGGTCAAAAATGTTCTAATTTGGTACATTGATACTACAGGCCAACAGGAACCCACAAACAAAGAATTGCCCATATTCGCCATTAGGGGGCGCTACAGGCTATGCCCAAAATTCCCATTTTATGGTCAAAAATTTTCTAATTTGGTATATTGACACTACAGGCCAACAGAAATCCACAAACCAAGAATGTCTCACATTTGCCCTTAGGGGGTGCTAAAGGACATTCCCAAATTGCACATTTTTTTGTCAAATACTTTCTAATTTGGTACATTAATACTACAGGCCAACAGGAACCTACAAACCAAGAATGGCTCACATTCGCCCTTAGGGGGCGGTACAGGCCATGCCCAAATGTCAATTTTTCAAAGTGATTGTATTTCCACCCCATTTATTTAGTTTTTCTGAAACCTGGTGAACATACCTCATTTCTCATTGTAAACAAAAAACCCTACAGGATCCATAAGGTCCGGCATGATGGATTTTCCTGTACACTGAAAATGTTTAGTTTAGGATTCAGACAGAAAGACATGTTTTTTGGATTTTTTCATTGGGAGGGTTTAACCCCAACCCTCTATTGATCAATTTTAAATGATTTGCCATTTTGAGGAGGAATCGCATTGCTGCTTGCAGCTATATTTTTGAGTTGTTGCTGTGTCCATCATCCTTTGTTTTCCGAAAGCCACCAAGTGGAAATGAGCCCGGTAACTAAAGGCACCAGGGTTGCGGTGCCACCGGCTTGGGCCCGTCATCGCTGCTTGCAGCTTTAATTATTATTATTATTATTAATACTATTTTACTTACTAAAATTTCAACAACCTTACCTCCAAGAGCTTTAATGCTAGAAGTACCCAACTTGCCACAGACCTGGGGACTGTTCTGAAGTTTGCTGGAATGTCTTTTTTTACCTGATGCGACTTAAGCTTTTTATATAAATGACGATCAAAAATGTAAAAAATCCCATTGATTTACAATGGCTGAGCAAAAATGCCCCCTCTACTGGATTAATACGGTCTACAAGTAAAATCCCATTCACTTACATTGGCTGAGCAACGAGGCTCCCTCTGCTGGTGTAACTCTGTCTACCAAATGCACTTTTACTGGAGGAATCTCTCTAATGGAGCAATTCTGTCTACTAGTGGGTGGAGCTCCCGACTTTCTCAGCCAGAAGAATTTTGCCTGCGTTTGCACAAAGGTATGTCAATTGTGTGTTTAATGCTTGACATTTCGAACATTCACGCGATTTTATACTATTCATCTCAACAAAGGAAGGACGCCATCTCAGCGAGGAATCTGAAATCGGGAACCATTATTGAATTCTGGCATTATTACGGGGGTCAACAATGGCGCTGTAATGTCCTTTCAGATGCATTGTTCTAAACAGCAGAAAAAACTTAAAACACAATACTGCGTAATTTTTGCCCATTCAGATACATGGAAGAGATCATTACAAACTATAAAAGGTCTACTTTTATTTGTGTACACTTACAATAACAACAAAACCTTGAGCTTTTGCAAAATAACGAAAATAAACAGGGTACGCCGAATCTGTCTTAGCGAACATATGTCTGATACACGTCAGAAAAATCAAGTGAAACTCCGCGAACACTTATCACACAAACATGAAACATATGTCTAAAGAAAGAAGGGATGGACGGATCGATTCCAAAGTATCAATACTTCCGAGAATGATGTTTCATCTGCGTGTTCTCTGACAGCACGCGATAGTGACGCGATCTCATTTTTACTCGCATCTTCACGGAGGTTTGTCGGTTGGATGTGTTTGCTTGAATGTATTTGAACATTCACGCGATTTTACACCATTCACGCAGTCTGTATTTTATCACCTCACAGCCAAACAAATGAGGGTGTGAGAGACGAAACTGATGTTGCTCAGCTTCACTTGACAGCGTGGGAGGGATCACGAAAGAGACATCGAGAACAGATGAACTAATACTGACTGCAGTCTCACAATCTCAATCATGTAATCTCTGAAATTAATACAGATGTAACAGCACGAAAATAATGAGACTTCACAGTTCTCAAAAGATTAAACTCAATGAAACAAACTGCACAGACTGTACCTTGAATATCATGTCATGCGTTAAAATCCTCTTAAAGAGACAGTAACAATTGAGCTTTCGTCCTGAACATTGACATTCCAAGTATATAAAAAGTACAAATGGTATTACTTTTAGTTTTTTATTTCACTCTTACGTTGTAAAATGTAAAAACAATCACTCAATCTCCATTGTTTTACTGGACCTGTTGCTATTTTAATGATCTAAAATACAAAGCACTGACCATTTAAAGTTTGAGCCTGTACATCTTGAAAGAGTTATAAACAGTCACAGTTATACAGTGTTATTATGTGCCATGATAGTCTTTCAAATAAACAAAGTTTACCCCCTCAAAAAATTCTCTCAGTCATTCCATCCCAGATATGTATGACTTTCTTTCTTCTGCTGAACACACATTAAGCTTTTTAGACGAATATCTCAGCCTTTTTTGTCCTTTCAATGCACTTGAATGGTGATCAGAACTCAGAAGGTACAAAAAGTACATAAATGCAACATAAAAGTAATCTATACTACTACAGTGGTTTAATTCATGTCTTCAGAAGTGATATTATAGGTGTGTGGGAGAAAAAAAAATTGTATATTTTTTTTTTGACTATAAATTGTCCTCCCTGCCCAGTAGGCTTATTTATGTAAATCACAAAAAAAAATTATATAAATAATCATGTCCTGCAAATACTCAGTGTGCATGTCACACATAAATAATGTGAAATCGGTTTCTTTTTACAGGTGTAAACTGATGAAATGCCAGCCTGCCTTTCCAATTTGTCATTGATTCATCCATGGAGAGGAACAAAAACATGCTGAAAGGAGTGAAATTCAATGTGAGTTGTAAATGTTCTGAGTCTGCCCGATGTGAAGTACTATATTACTTGTCTCTGCTTTATCAAGAGGCATAATAAATGATATATTGAATAATGATGAAATGTTAGTTTTATTATAGATATGGTTAAACAAAAGACACACATTTGATTTCGTACACCATAGTAATTTTAAGAACTACTTACAAGTTTAATTAACAAAAAACAATATACATAAAATAATATTTACTAAGCAGTATGACATAACATTACATATTAACATAAAAAACATTTAAACAACCTTTTATAAGTTCAATAATGGTTTTATAGGTTCAAAGCATTGAGTAACACAGAAGCGAGTGTTGCACAGCACACATATGTATTTTAAGTGCCTCTTCTTTGTCTTCCATGTGCTGGAGACAGACCTTGCAGTGCTGCCTGGTCCTGCTGCCCTGGGAAGTGGTTTGAGGAACTTCAGTGGAGCAATGCCTGGCTGTCTGAGGCAGGACGGCCCTCACTGCACTGATAACGTGGTGATCTGTGCTCCTCAAGCAGCCCGCTCATCAGGCTGATCCTGAATGGCAGGGAATCCGTGGAGTGCCCTATCAATAGTAAGGGGCCAGTAAGGACATGATGATGGACCCAGAGATCCCAAGTCCCTTATAGTGGTGGATGTCAGTGGTGTATCCAGTGTAACCAGTTATGCACAAAACTACAATATAAGCTCAATTAAATTAATCTAATTTACATTAGTCAGAACCCTGTTACGTCCTAAGGGACATATATATTATATCATTGTGATGGTGATATGTTTAATGTGGTTTATTGTGTGTTGTGTTTTTCCCTATCACTTTTGCTCTCCACTTAAGCAGGATAATGAGGCACACCTGTTTCTCATCAACCATGATTGGCTCAGCACAGAAATGGAGGGTATAAGAGGCCCACAACTCTCTTCAACAAGGAGAGAGACACTGAGAATGTTTTCTCCTGCATTAGTGATTCTAGCTCTTGGTCCCAGTGCTCTTCAATTGTGTATAAATGTGAGTAAGACAACAGTCTTGTCAGTTGTCTTTAAATAGAGTTGTCTAATGGAATTGTCATTTGTAGTTGTTTATATTGTGGGTCTATTTAGTAGGGAGGTGGATGCCATTTACTTTGAAGTGTTGTTTTCTCTTGGTTATTGTTTAGAGAGGGAGTTAGGGAAGTGATTTGTATTTTCTTTTCTTTTTCCTTTTTGATAGGTAAGTTACACTCTAAACCCTTTTAAGGAAAGATGTCTTGTTGTTTTGGCCTGCTCCACTCCTGAAGTCTTCCGTTTATCCCACTGTTTTCTTTAATAAACTTGTTATATTTTTACTATATCACGTGTTGTTGTGATCTGTGATTACTCTGGGACCTGGAGACAGGATCACTCTCTCCAAAACATGTTACACACCTTCCCATACCCCTAGACCAAGGAGGGTGTGCCGTAACAACCCACTTTGCCAGCTTTCCTTTCACTCCAGGTGGTGTTTTCTCCAGCTGTTCTGCGGAATAGATCTTCTCAGCATTAGACCTCTGTGGGAGATGCAGGTGGGGTCTGACTTTGAGGTCCAGGAGGGGTAAAATTGCTGTTAACCCTCCAGCAGGAAGAGTTTACTTCCTCCACCTTCATTGGTGTGGTGTGTGCAAGCGATGACGCAGTGGCTGAGACATCTTCAGAACTAAAAATTTATATATTTTTCTGATCTCATTTGTTAATAGTTATCTTTTAAAAGCAGACCTCTTTTTTTTTGTGGCAATTGTGTAAATAAAACTGTAAATGCAATTTAGCAAAGGAATTTGTGAAAAATGCAAATTTGAGGTAAAAGGGACACACTTGTAGCTGGGGTAAATGGAAGACTACGAAGCATGAAAACGAAAACTATGAAGCAACTATGAAGAAAACTATGTCAACCCTTTAATTCAGATTCTTAGTTTTTATACCAATGTCTGATGTGGCTCAGCAGTTTAGGCTCTGGGTTACTGACCAGAAGGACAGGGGTTCAAGCCCCAATACTGTCAAGAAACCACTGTTGGGCCCTTGACCCTATCTGCTCCAGGGGTGCTGTATCATGGCTGACCCTGCACTCTGACCCCAGCTTAGCTGGGATATGTGAAAAAAATTTCACTGTATATATGGAAAAAATGTATGGATGTATAATGTTACAATAGATCAATTATTTATTATTATATAACTTTTATAATGATCGTATTATTATTGAGATAAATGTAATTATTGATAGTCTGTGACCATGGCCATCTTTGTTTGCAGACTTCAGTGTCCAGATCATGTCAACATAATATTTGTTTCATATAACATGCTGTTATATGATTTTACTAGGTGTTAATATCTTGTAGCAAATACATAATAAATTGTATATTGCAATTGATGACTGTGGGTTTGAAGAGAGGACTAGTCTACGAATTCAGAATATAATTACTGAAGTACGGTAGCTTTTCCTATCTTTTTTATATTTTCATTAACGGTGTATTTTGTGTAATACCGCGGAGTTCGTGACCTCAACAGTAGGTGGCGCATAACTTTTTTTCAACATCCTGTCTGCAAAGCGGAATGAAGTAGTAGTTGAAGAACACTACAAATTAGAAAACGAGACACGAGGTCGGTTTACCAGTCATCTGAGTTTCGTTGGTGCGTTTTGACAGTAAGTACAGATAGTATATGTATCGGCAAACGGTAACGTTCTTGCTTTTTCATAAGTATGAAAACGAACTGCATATTTTTACAAACATGTATTAGCTACAAGATATGAACACCTAGTCTAGTGTTACTGTATGACGATTTAGCTGAGCAACAACGAGGCTGGCCTAGCTAAATAGGCCATTAATTCCTCTATCTTGAGGTACTCAGTCCCTGGTATTAATTACGTAATTCAGATTGACCTACCTAACTTTACATTTATGTTACTGCACAAATAATTTTGTTTGAGGGATTAGTCGTTCTGGACCTTCATTAAAAGCTTAAAGCAAAAGTTTGTTACGTGTCAGCCTAGCCAACTATGCTATTGCTCATGATATTTTTCTAGCTTACGCTACTACCTACTGTACTTATAATTAAAGGTGAAATCTATAGTGCTTCTAAACATCTCATTGATTTTGTTAAATGTGGACTGTTTTTGTCGCAAACTTGATTATAATTGAACATGTTTTTTTAACCGTCTGGTTGAGCTCCCAGCACTGTTTGGTCAGGTTTGTTGAACAGCTCGTGGACGGCAATTCTAAACATACCTGATAAACCTGGAGTAGGCTAAATTGAACTACATTCAATTATTTTGAGTTTAAATGTTATGAAATTAAATGCCAAACAGAATCTAATTTGTAATCAACCATTTGCATTTCAATAGTAGGAGAAAATTGTAAGGCGCTGATGGCTTTTGTAATGCAGAATTTTTTTCATCAGTAATTTGTATGTTTTGTATTTTTTTTATGGAAATGAATGAGTACTACCATTTCAAATTAGTAAAATTCTATATTCATTTAGCATTGAAAACGTTATTGTATTTGGCTCAAAGTTCATTAGAATGTAATGCATTAGTTTCATTCATTACGTTCATTAGAATGCATTTCTATAGAAAAGCCTCGTTCTTTCCTTGATTATATCACTGATATTTAAAATACAATGTTAGCAGTCCCAATGCAGTTTAATTCATGCATGTATTTTGAATGTGGACCTCACCATGACCCTCGTGGACAATACCAGTGATGCCTTGTCCTATCATTAGCTGAGGAAAGAATATGGATAAGTAAATGTATTGCATCTTTAATCAACTTTGCTGTTATTGATATCAATGTGAGCCTAGGGTTGTAGTGATATACCGGTTTCACGGTGTACCACGGTTTGAAATTTTACGGTTATATACCATGTACATTTGCTTATCTACGGTAATGAGAGAAAAAAATGCAACAGGACGGAGAATCGCATGCGCATCTCCTTTGCTGCTCGTCTGCCTATCAGACTCGTCAACTTGCAACATGCACGCGCGCGCGCGCGCGCAGCGGAGAAAATGTCAGAGAGAAGTGAGGCGAGGGAGTTTGTGTGTGAGTTAAAGCAGTGTTTCTCAACTGGTCTATTCGGACTGGGTCGCGGACAGCAGGGAAAAACACTGCCATGGTTCTCCCATTGAAGATATTTCGGCGGCCGCCCAAGTGATCGACTGTTTAAAACTGCCGACGTAGATTTAATGATAATCTCTCAAACAGGTAAAGCAGACATGGGCAACATACGTCCCGTGGGATGGATCGGGCCCTCCACATTGTTTAATGTGGCACGCGGCTCATTTATCGTTAAAGCGTTTCTATTTTTCATTGGATATTTGTTAACTTGCATTGGGACCTAACGCGTCTCCACAAGCGTTTATCACGCATAGGGTTGCCAGATAAGAGAAGAAACACCCCCAGTTTGAGATTTATACTTGTGCAAATTGGAAATATTCCGCATAATGTAATACTTATTTTGTGCAATCTGGCAACCATGCACGCGAGTGTGCTCTTTCTATCTCTCACTTTCCCCTTTGAACAAACTTAGTGATCTGTAGTGCAATATTCAGCTCAAGGAAAAGTGTTATACGGCCACTCTGTGTCCATTATTGAGGCTGCTTGTGATGTTTGGTGCTACTAATTTTGTAGTTAAACCTCCTCAGTGATTAAATTTAAATATAAAAGTAGATCTCGGCATCATTGACAAGGGAGTAATATGTAAATGTATTTTTTTTATTTGTGCAAAGTAAACTCGCACACTTTGCGACAAACATTAAAAGTTCTATACATTTTTTTTTTTTAATTATTATTATTATTGAAACTGAATAATAAATTAACAGGGAAGTAGAGATGGCAAAATACATTTATAATCTTCCTTTACTCAATTTTTTAATGCCTAATAGAAAAGTATCTATCTTTGTAGAGCAATATAATACTTTAGGCAATTGCAGAATAGTGTCACTAGTCACAGATACACTTCAGAAAAGTTTTTACACAACTATTTCTGAGCTTAAAAGATACAAAAAATAATGTGCCCCCCGCCCCCATTAATGTGGCCCCTTTACCAAAATAGTTAAAAATATTAATAATTACACACCACCACCTTTACAGATTTGTTTCAGGATTTTACATGAGTAAAAGTAACTGTTATATTTTGACAAAATGTGATAGTTTAATATGAAATAATCTAAAAGTAGAATCTATTAGACATCATTTTATATCAACAGTGGCAGTTGTAGTTAAAGTTTTAAGATATGTTTCAGCTAGTATTTATTTTTCATAAATACATTAATTTATTACTACTATTATTGAAGACTTGCACACTGACCTAACCATGATAATGAGCAGCATTTCCTCCTGTGTAATATGTGTCTAAATATGTAATATTAGGTAACAAACAGGATAATAATGGGTCATATAAGTAAATATGCTCATCAATTGTTAAAAGGGGGAGAGAAAACTTCCTGTAGATTTTGATATCAACAACAGAAATAATGTCACTTGATGCATGTCCTTGTACTGGAAAACCATGAACAAAACTATATATTAAATACAGGTTATGTTTAATCTATGGCAGGTCGACACTTGGTGTCCAATGTAAAATCTGTCCTGAAGCAAAACCAGATGAGAAGCACTGAGATAAATGTACAGACAGGAGCATTTCATGTTAACTGTTAATAATCAGAGGACATTACTTTAAAGCTCACACAGCTGATGTTATGTTTAATTTAGTAGTTTATTTAACATGCTATGCTAACATGTAAACTAACATGCTTTAGTTATATAACATGTTATAGTTACATGCAATTTTTTTATCATGTTTATAATTTGGTTTATGATAATTCTGTTAGATTTCATATTTCTATTTATTTTATTTTCAAAAGGGACACTTTTTTACACATCAATAAAATAAATGGTTTCAAGTTTCAATTATAATGAAGTATTTGCTCAATAAATTAAATAAATAAAATAACCCTTCTGTTTTCACTGATAATAGTAATTGTGTAATACCGTATACCGTGATACCATGAAACCGTGATATTTTCTGAGACGGTTATCATACCATGAAAATCTCATACCGTTGCAACCCTATGTGTGCCATCTTCTGGCTTTAAGCAAAATGACGATCAGTCAATCACCAGTTGGGTAACTCCTTCACAGGGAATTTCTGCTAATGCAACATATAAATGTAGACAGCTTTATTTGTAGGATATTATTGTTTTACAGGTAACTGGTGTGAAATGTGTCATGTAATTTAATACATGCTTGTTTTTAAGCCTGTGTATACTTTAGGTAGGCCTATTGTTACTGACACATGTTTATGTATATAGGCCTATATATTTATGTCTGTATGTGTGTTGTGGTTGTTTCTCCCTTCACTGTCACTCATACTTTCAGGTGTCCATCTGTGATTCATTTTATCAGCTGCATTCTTTGTCACTGTACAGCTGCTCCTGACCAATCAGCTGTTTGTCTGTCTCTCATTTAACCTAACCTGCCTTTTGTTCCTATTTAGTTTCAGTCGGCTATTAAATGTCTTTGTTAGTACTATCAGTTGTTTTTCTAACTTGAACACCTTTAATCGTACTGTACGTATAGTGCTTTGTGTTTAGTTTGGTTATTCACACAGTAGCAAGAGGACAGGTAATCTGCCCATGGGCTTATATCACATCAGTTAGTTTAGAGCTGTTAAAACACTAGCTATGTAACAGCTGCAATGTTATGTAGTTTTGTTAAGAGTATCACTATTTGAGTCAGGCAGGATTTTTTTTAGCAGTTAGCCTATTGTGTTCTTTATACAATTCACTTGTTGTATGTAAATATGTGTATTTGTTTCCTGGTATTGTGACCTTGCAATCCCAACATATCCTACCCCTGGCATATTGTGTTCTAGGTCATTTTTCCTTACATTAAACAAGACTTAAGGGTTGCAACACATATACTGCAATGTCTATAATTAAGTGTCACTGCTTATGGCAATGATATAGACTTGAAAATTCAATATTCTAATGTAGGTGTATGAAGCTTATTACTGCTGACTTGTATTGTATTGTTTCGTAATAGCTTTTTTGTTTTTCAGATGCCTAGAAAGAAGAAATGCAGGAGAGGGCGTAATCTCAAAGCTGCTGATGCTGCATGCAACACCTTGTCTGATTTTTCTCTGTCCACTGCTTCCAATTCTACCCCTTGTCATACCCCGTCTCTATCCCCAACCCTCTTTGATTTTCCTCCTCTTCCGACCCATAGGTCATCTGTTTTTAGGCCCTGTGAGTCTCTTTCACAGCCTCTGCCTGTGTCGAGTTGTGAGACGATGATCTCACATTCTCATTCAAAGGCTAGTGAGACAATGTTCACACTGCCTCTAAAATCTGTAAGGTGTGCGCCAATACCACACCGTTCTGATGGTGATTCTCACCATGGAACAATACCTGAAACAATACCCGACACAATACCCGACACAATACCTGAAACTCCCTTGCTGAATGCTGAACATTATCTTAACATTGTACTTTCAAACACAGTGACTGCAAGGCATACAAGAGGATGTGTCCAAGGATCGTTTCACCAAGGACATCAAATGTTTGAAGAAAATGCAGGTTTACAATGTGTGACAAACAGTTTAACAGCAATTTTGATGAATAAACTGAAAGATGTGTCCACATGGAAAAGTAGCGACCTAGATGATATTCTTGTGAATGGAAATGAGCTCTACACATCATTGCAGAAATGTGGTCAAATTGTAGGCAATAACCGTTTATTGATGATCAGTGATTTGCCCAAATCGCATGTGTTGCACAATGTCAATTTCACAATAAATCATGGACAAGCATTTTCTGGAGAAGTTGGACTACACGAGTATGATCCAGGTTTGGTAAATATGTCAATAAGCCTTTATGAAGCGGTGCAGAGAATCCTACTAACAGATGACAGATGTTTTTTGACATTAGCTGTAAACGCATGTGCCATTATCAAGTATGTCAATGGTTTTGCAGTGTTTGATTCTCATTCACGGAGTTACGATGGCCTTGTTTGTTCAACAGGGAAAAGTGTCGTTTGTTTCTATGAAACTTTTGATGATCTGTATAATCAGCACATTGATAAACTTGCATTGTCAATGAATGCCTTTGGGAAACCGTTTGAGGTAACAGGACTCAGCGCTACAATACACAGCTGTGAAGACCGTAACAACTTGCACATAAGGTCTGTAACATCACTGGTACAAGTTTCCAATTCTACTGGTAACCAACGCAAATCAAAAGCCATCAAACCACTAGTGACGAAAGAGGGATTTATTAATGTTAAAACTAACCTTGCCAAAAGCAACACAACACGAACAAAGTATGGTCATTCATTGACCTCGCTAAATAAGAGTGTCTTCTGTGGAGCCGATGTCATTAGTAATGATGAAATACTCTCAACTACAAAAAACACTGATCTTACAGATGAACGCTGCGAGTGCATTAATAGCACCCTCAATATCAATACCGAATGGAGTGCAAAAACAGATATCTCTACAAACGGATATAAAATTATTCCAAAATGCGACTTGCATGAAACAACATATGTCAACCTAAGTGATGATGTAGAACTGCTGTATAACAATGGTGACGATATCATACTTAAAACTGTGATACTGCCGACATGGAGGTTTAATCCATTGACATGTCTTAAACAAAGTACTTTATGTTCACAGCTAGATTTGGTTAATGTAAATAATAACCATTCTATAATTCGCCAATGCACGCCAAGTTCTCCATGTGAATCAAAAGCTATTCGAAAAGATGGTAACTGCTTGTTCCGCTCACTGGCTTTTGCAATTTGTGGCAATGAAAGCCCTCACATGAAAATACGAAAACATGTGGTAAAACACTTATTGGAGAATAAGGAAACATTTGAATCATTTTTGAGACCTGGATACAACTCTGTAGAACACTACATACAAACTACACGAATGATGTATTCGAACAAATGGGGCACAGAATTAGAAATAATGATTGTAGCCGATCTGTTAAATACTGACATATACACGTTTAATTCAGACCGCTGGAACATCTACAGAAGTCGTTCAAACAAAAGTGAGGGTGACATATATTTGAACCATGTAAATGGAAACCATTATGAAGTGGTATCTTGTGTCACAGACAAACACCACGAAGGCGCATGTGCATCCTTGTGTCAAGCAAAAAAAACTATGCCCAAATGCAATATGAATTTGAGAAAAAGGGCAACATCAAGCACAATCGGAGATGAAGCTATGGATGTGTCATTAAAAATAGCTCCAAGTGAAATACAACAATCACAAAACACAAATTACATAGCAACCAGACAAAGCCAAATAGCCCTCAAGAAGCAAAAATATCAGAATGATAGTCAATTTCAAAAACATCACATTATGTTGCAACATAAATTATATACAACAAATGAGCAATACAGACAATCAAAATTGTCACTAAGTAAACTAAGGTATGCAGCAAATGTAGAGTTGCAAAATTCCAAAAAAATTGTAAATAAGAAAAAATATAACAATGATGTGATTTTTAAAATGAAAGCCAAGCAGTCCAGCCAAGAGAAGTACAGAACCGATGCTGATTTTCAAACCAAAGTCAAAGAATACAGTCAAGCAAAGTACAGAACTGATGCTGATTTTCAAACCAAAGTCAAAGAATACAGTCAAGCAAAGTACAGAACTGATGCTGATTTTCAAACCAAAGTCAAAGAATACAGTCAAGCAAAGTACAGAACCGATGATGATTTTCAAGCCAAAGTCAAAGAATACAGTCAAGCAAAGTACAGAACCGATGATGATTTTCAAACCAAAGTCAAAGAATACAGTCAAGCAAAGTACAGAACCGATGATGATTTTCAAGCCAAAGTCAAAGAATACAGTCAAGCAAAGTACAGAACCGATGATGATTTTCAAGCCAAAGTCAAAGAATACAGTCAAGCAAAGTACAGAACCGATGATGATTTTCAAGCCAAAGTCAAAGAATACAGTCAAGCAAAGTACAGAACCGATGATGATTTTCAAGCCAAAGTCAAAGAATACAGTCAAGCAAAGTACAGAACCGATGATGATTTTCAAGCCAAAGTCAAAGAATACAGTCAAGCAAAGTACAGAAGTGATGATGATTTTCAAGCCAAAGTCAAAGAATACAGTCAAGCAAAGTACAGAACCGATGATGATTTTCAAGCCAAAGTCAAAGAATACAGTCAAGCAAAGTACAGAACCGATGATGATTTTCAAGCCAAAGTCAAAGAATACAGTCAAGCAAAGTACAGAACCGATGATGATTTTCAAGCCAAAGTCAAAGAATACAGTCAAGCAAAGTACAGAACCGATGATGATTTTCAAGCCAAAGTCAAAGAATACAGCCAAAAGAAATACAAATGTGATCCAAACTTTCGAAGCAGTGTAAAAACACAAAGCATGCAAACATATGTCGTTAAGAAAAATCAGATATATTCCATGGATTTTGTCATAAAATTATTTCGAAAAAATGTCAAAACAGGCCCTCAATTTGTTTGCTCAGTTTGTTACACAGCCAGTCCAATTATTGCTGCTTTGGCTAAACAGTGCATTACAGATACATATTTACATACTTGTAATGAAGAATGTGGCGATAATCGCACTCAACATATTCAGTTGTCTAAGCTATGGATATGTCACACATGTCACCGTAAAATTTGTGCTGGTAAAATGCCTCAAGAAAGTGTGGCCAACAATTTGCATTTGGAGGCCATTCCTCCAGAACTAAAGTGCTTAAATTCACTTGAGCAACACTTAATTGCGAAACACATTCCATTTATGAAACTATTGGCATTACCAAAGGGTGGACAAAATGGTTGTCATGGACCTGTCGTGTGTGTTCCATCTAATGTCAATCAAGTAGCAAACATGCTTCCACGAAATGATGGAAATGATTTAATGCTTCGAATTAAACTAAAACGCAAGTTAACATACAAAGGACATTATGAATATAAACATGTTCATACAAATCATGTCTACAATGCGTTGGAATACTTAAAGTTAAATAACAAATGGTATGATGGCATTAGCATTAACAATGAATGGGTAAACCCTTTGGAGAAAGTGACTGATGTGCAAATCAGTGAAAATCAACAGAATATCATTAGTAACTCTCTCAATAATTCAGACAGACATGATCATTCACCTATGGAAGAATGTAATATCAACGATTATATACCATCTCAATTAGACTTAACTGTTGCAGATGTCGATAATAAAAGTGAATTCTGTGATAACATTGTGTCAGTACAAATGTCTACTGAACCAACGCATACAACAAACCTTGCTGATGAAAGAATTGACAAGAAAACAGACAGTGATTCTGAAAATGGTCAACCTGAAGAAGAGTTGACATACATTGAGCAAACACATGGTCTGTTTTTAGATACATGTTTACAACCAGTAGATATTGCACAAGAGGTTTTGGATCAACATTTTGACTCTGTGTTATCAGTAGCTCCAGCTGAAAATAATCATCCCATAAGACTGTTAGAAGATGCTACAAATGAAGGAAAATGCTTTCCTATGTTATATCCCACAGGAGCGCCTAAGTTTCATGACCCTCGCAAAGAAAAAATAAGCCTGGCAAGATATTTAAATACACGTTTACTTAATGCTGATGGAAGATTTGCTAAAAACACAGACTATATATTCTATGCTCAATACATATCAGAAGTGCAACAAGTTCTTTCAAATGTTTCAATAGCCATGCGGAAAAGTTCAGGAATAGAACCAAACTACAAAGATGATCCCAATATGCTAACTAATGTAGAATCCTTAAGACAGATATTAAAAAATGACGAAGGTTACAAGTTTTTAAGACCTATACGCGGAACACCCCCTTTTTGGCAATCTGCCCAAAAAGATCTGTTTGCTATGATAAGACAACTAGGAATCCCCACATGGTTTTGTTCATTTTCCTCAGCTGACATGCGCTGGCCTGAAATGATGATGACACTCAGTCAAGAACAAAATAAAAATGTGCCCATAGATGAACTGACTTGGTCAGAGAAATGTGCATTGTTAAAAAAAAACCCAGTTACAGCTGCAAGAATGTTTGACCACAGATGGCACAGTTTCTTAAAAGATGTGATTATGTCTCCAGCTGCTCCTATTGGACAAATAACTGACTACTTTTACCGAATTGAATTTCAAAACAGAGGTTCACCTCATTGTCATTGCTTGTTCTGGGTAAAATCAGCACCTCAAATTGACAAAGACACAGATGAGAAAGTTGTAGATTTCATTGACAAATATGTATCCTGTGAACTGCCTTTGTCAGATGATGAAGAACTGTGTGAGATTGTAAATACTGTGCAAAAACATAGCACTAAGCACTCAAAAACCTGTCGAAAAAAAAAAACTGAATGCCGGTTTAACTTCCCACGACCTCCATCTTGTAGAACATTTGTGGATCGTATTGTAAAACCTCCTAAATGTAAGACCAAAGTGGATAAAAGTGACTTACATGACCCAACAATGCCCATGCAAGAAGTAAATAATACTGAAGAAAACTTTAATAACAATCCTTCACAACAGCCAGATCAATGCAATTCTGAACAATCACAACAATCAATAAATGAGGAACAGGAATTAAGAAAACTCATGAGACCAGACATTGCTAAAAAGATTTTGAAACTAATCAGAGAAAGTTTATTAAGTAATGACCAAACTTTTGAGTCCACAGAGGAACTCTTTGAAAGCATCGGCATTTCTCAATTGCTTTTTGAAATAGCGAATTCAAAACTAACCAATAAAACAAATGTGGTATTAAAAAGAAAACCTGGTGACATTTGGATTAACCAATACAACAAAGACCTGTTACGAGCTTGGAATGCCAACATGGATATTCAGTACATTGTGGATGCATATTCTTGTGTTGTGTATATTATATCTTATATTTCCAAAGCAGAGAGAGAAATGGGACTGTTACTAGATAAAGCACAAAAAGAAGGAAATAAAGGCAATCTGGATGCTAAAGCTGTGTTCAAATCCCTTGGCAGTGTTTACCTTCATAATAGAGAAGTGTCCGCACAAGAGGCGGTATATAGACTGACTGGAATGCATTTAAAGGAATGCTCACGCAAAGTCACTTTCATACCAACGGGTGAACACCCTATGCGCATGAGCTTACCCCTGAGTGTACTGCGAGAAAGGAAAAACAATGACAACAGTGAACAAGATACTATGTGGATGACAAGTGTCACAGACAGGTATAAACATAGACCACAATCTCCACCTTTTCAAAACATTTGTCTTGCCACATTTTGCTCAGAATATCGTGTTCTCTGTCAAAGTGAAGTTCCATGTAATCCAAAACAAAGTCAATCTGTCATTCAACTTCAGGAAAACTATGGCTACATTAAAAAGAGATCACACACAGAACCAGCTGTTATTAGATATGCAAGACTGTCACCCACAAAAGATCCAGAAAAATACCATCACAGCCAGTTGCAATTGTTTTTGCCTCACTATAAAGACTATCAGTTGAAACCTCATCCTTTTGTGTCATTTGAAGATTTTTACAATGTTGGAATTGCACATGACTTCAGTGATGGTCTAGACACAGTTAAAGACATTGTTGACAACAACAGATCCTTATATGAAAAGAATTCCGACAAACTAGACCATGCTCAACTTGTTATGGAACAACAGGGTGATTTGGATGATGCTTGGGCACAGATTTGTCCCCAATCTGAAATGGAACGTCTTCAATGTTTACAATCACAGGAGATCATTGACCATGAAAACGATTTAGAGCAAATTTCAGAAAATATTCCAGATCTGACAGAAACTTTGCCTTCAACTGGTTACTTAGAAGTCAGAAAAACACTAATGACTAAAGAGGCAGCTTGGAAAATAATGAGAACCTTAAATGATGAACAAGCACGTATATTTTACAAACTACGTCAGTGGAGTTTAGAAACAGTATGGGGACAAAATCCACAACAGATAAAACTTTTTGTCACTGGTGGAGCAGGCACCGGAAAAAGCCATTTGATTAAAGCGATACATTATGAGTTGTCTCGAATTTTAGCGCAGATCTGTTCAAACCCTGAAGACACTACTGTACTTTTAACTGCTCCAACTGGAGTTGCTGCATATAACATTAATGCTGCTACCATTCACAATACCTTTTGCATTGGCACAGATGTGCGATTACCTTACAAGCCATTAGGTGAAGAAAAAATCAACTCTTTACGAGCAAAATTATCTAATTTAAAATTACTGATCATCGATGAAATATCCATGGTAGACAACAGAGTGTTTGCATACATTCATGGAAGACTAAGACAAATTAAACAATGCGGAGATCATTCTTTGTTTGGAAAAGTTAGCATTGTTGCTGTGGGAGATTTTTACCAGTTACCACCTGTTAAAGGGAAACCACTTTACAGTGATGTGCCAGGATTGAACATTTGGAATGATCACTTTGAAATTGCACAGTTGACACAAGTTGTGAGACAAAAAGATTGTACTTTTGCCAAATTGCTAAATCGCATTCGTGTACATGAAAAATCAACTCCTATGTTGCCCACAGACATTGAAATATTGAAACATTGCGAAACAGGAGAAAATTTGAATGCATTGCACATTTATGCTACTAACAAACAGGTTTCCGATTACAACTCCACAATGTTAAATTCATTTTGCCCAGATGCTGTAACCATTGAAGCGCAAGACTTTGAGCGTAATCCAGAAACGGGACGTATTGACAGAAAGAATGGGCACCACTCCAAAGTTTTTAATACTTGTCTGAAACCGAGTGTCAGATTGGGCAAACAAGCTCGCATCATGCTCACAAAAAACATTGATGTTTCAGATGGACTTGTTAATGGTGCTTTTGGGACAGTTGTTGAAATTATGTTTGGTACTGACAAACATTTCCCCTCTGTAATACATGTTGAATTTGATGACAACAAAATCGGACAACTGCAGAGAGCTAAAATACATACACCAACCAATGTGAATCAAAACATCACTATCATTAAACCTGAAGAAGAGAAAGTCTCCAACAATGGTGGCATACGCCGTCAGTACCCATTACAATTAGCATGGGCTTGTACTGTTCACAAAGTTCAAGGTCTAACAGTCAACAGTGCAGTAGTGAGCTTGAAAAAGATATTTGCACCAGGACAAGCTTATATAGCTTTAAGTCGGGTTTCTTCTCTGTCAGGACTAGTAATTGAAGACTTTAAAGAGTCAATGATTTTTTGCAACAACAACATCAAAGATGTTCTTTCAACAATGCCTACTTTCATCTCTAAAGCCCCACCTTCAACTGCCCCATTGTTCACTATAGCTTTTCATAACATTCAAAGTCTCAATGCACATTTTAATGATATGCAAGCAAACAGCAGTATACTGAAGTCACAGTGCATCTGTTTAGCTGAAACATGGCTACAACCAAACAGTCCAACTCACTCTTTACCTAACTTCACCTTCTACAACAACAGTCGTTTCAATTGTTACAGTCCTATGAACAGTATCACCAGTCATTTAAAACATCAGTCAAATGGTGGAGTGGGAATATATTGTCTGACAGATCAAAACATTGAAGTAACCACACCATGTAATACAAATCTAGAATCATTAGTCTTCCATATTCCACAATTTCAATTACTTGCTGCAGTTGTGTACAGGCCGCAAACATACCAAATTGATCTTTTCAAAGAACATTTATTACACCTTATTGATGAAATGAATACTTATCGAGGAGGAAAAATATGTATGTAATCAAATAACACTTTTTACTACAAAATTACCTACCTTCCACAATTGCAAATCATTAATTTCTTTTTTTTTTTTTTTTTTACATTTTAGTTAATGTATATATATATATATTGCATTTTGTAACATTTTTTTTCTCATGTTAACATATTACCTTACCAATCTTCAGAAACAGTGATAAACTAACATTGCATATCAGCATATGTCTCATATATCCCATTGTCAAGCTCACCTTTTATTCCTATATTCTTTACATTATACGTCTTTCTAACAGACCTTTCCCTTTTCCTTTGTTTTTAGTATTTATAACAGTTTCCATACAATGTCTTATTTGTTCATTTATTATATTTGTAACTTTAACAATAAATGTATTTATTTATTCATCAACAACTGCTGTAGTATTTCAACTCATCCACTTTACTTTTTCTACCGGTTAAAAAAAATACTATTTTCCAATAGTAATGCAACAAATGGAGTCAACATAACATGCCAAATTATCACTGCCTGTGTGTGCATTGTACACTGACTATGGGCATGTTCGGACATGTTAGAGACACGCCCCACTCACCTTCCTAACTACTCTCACAGCCAATCAAATACCAAGACATTGTGCATTTGAACAGTGAAATCTGACGCCACAGGTAAGAAAATAGAAGATAGTTACGAGACACGGATACATTCAACACCAGTATTTGTTTGACAAACTGCATTATACGGGTAAGTAAACAACGATGGTAATAAAATACGTGTGATTTCAGATTGAACAGTTGTTTAACTAGGATATGGTTTTACTTTATTTGAGTTACGTTGTTGGCAGCTAAACAATGGACTGCCGCCATTATACGCTCCTAACTGTTACCTCGTCAACACGAGCAGTCGGGAGAGTTGTCGATTTGATTAGATAGAATGTTTAAACATTTGACCTGAAAGTAATTTGAAGTGCCATGTTTTAGATGATTGAACACCACGTGAACATCGTTGAGTCTAGAATAGCATCACGTGTTAGATGAGCTTTTACTATGGCTATGCCAATACTACTTATTCAAAGGCCATATAACTTGTGTTTAATTCCGAAATGTGTAACATGTAATCAAAATTATATTTGTGATGCGTTTGTATTTACGATCACTAAAGTTTTAAACAAATATTCCGCTTTTTCTACTGCCAATTCACAATTACAAGCTACAAGGGAGGGGGGGGGGGGCTCTGGGGTGCTCTGTATTATGTGTTGAGCAATTTCGTATTATTAATCTATTCAAATTACGCTTTTCAAGTTACAGAAGACTGGAAAAGTATACAAATACTCTTCTTGGTTTTGTTGTGTGTGGGGGTGTTCGCTGTCCTTTTCTCCATATTGCGGCTCATTTGTGGTCCGTTCTGCATAACGTTGTGGCTCATTTTTGCCAATTCGGGCCGTTTCGCGGCCCACCCACCGGGCACCTCAGTTCTCCCAATCACCAGTCCTCCCCTGATCGGCCTCAAAACATGTCGGTCCGCCGAAAAAATGCATTCTATCATCTGATTACTACTCGCTTAATCCCACTGACCGTCTTGTTATTGGACACTTTCACTCCTAGATTAAACATGGTTGATCGTACATTTCTAAAATAGCATCTGAAACTGAAAACTGCTGATTTTGAATGATGCTGCATCCATACTAAATCTAAAATGCCATGAACAAAGTTACAGAGTGAAGCTACCTTTTTAATTCACATTTTTCGATTGAAGTTAATTATAACTACACACTTTTACAAAGGAGTAAAAGTCATAACTTCATACTTAATTCATGTGTCCAGGCTTTAACATTTTTTATTTTTTTTTGGGTTGAATTTGCCATTTGTTCATGCATAGTATCCAGAGTTTAAATATAGTATTAGTAAGATAATGTCTATCACAGATTAAAAAAAAAAATCACCATGGTTAGATGTAATTATTGTATGTAAATTTTTTTTTTTAAATAACAATACATACAAATAATCTATGAAATTTGTAATGGAAAAACAATATCCTAAACGCATGTAGAAATAATAAAAACAACCTCCAAAAGTGACTTATTGCCCTAATATACAAAAAAAAAGTTACTACGACAGTAACAGTCGGGTATATTTAGATAAGGGTGCTGATTTGTGGAATGAAAAGCTTATTACCGTTGTGAATGGAACATTGTTTTCCTGTTTACCTCGTCACTGTAGTTTAATATGATGAGCTGTTTAATCTTGCTTAGCTTTAGCACAGAGTCTTTAGTGTCTCATATTAGATGGGTTTATAACAGAGAATTCTATGTAAAATTCAAATGGGTCGTACACAAGTCACACTTTGTTATCCTCGGGACAGCACACCGCAAGCACAGAACAGGTTCATCTGATTGGTGAGACCGGCCCGCTTTTACTTTGCACTGCGCAGCTTCAGGTAGTGCCATTTCATCACACCTAGTATTTGCAGACATTAAATAATCCAGCCAACTGTCTAAACTAAAGACAGTATGCAACTAACTACATGCATGCAGACACTAAAAGGAGATATCCACCCCTTTTTTTTTTTCTTTTTTTTTAGGTGTACATGGCATCTAAATTTTGTTTAATAGGTCATCCTTGTTATTACTAGTAAGTGAAAACTGAGGTTAATTTACCTTATGGTCCAAATTGCAAGAGAGGGTGCTGCACAAGGGCAGTTTTTTGTAGCTGGGCATTGACTCAAATTATACTGACATTGTAAGATACTTGACTAAAAGTTGAATTGATTCAGTACATAAACATAATTTCCTTAATTGATGCATATTTTAACCACTACATTTCTTAGTATGTGTACTGTTATCCTTTTGATGTTTGATTCACAACGGTTGTCCTCTTGAAATTTCTCAAACTGTAACTTGCTGATTAATTGTGTGCTTCACATGTCTCTAGACAACAGATTACGTCAACAAAGAAGCTGAAGGTTGAGGTGGAAGGCTTCATCCATGAGGTTGTCGTGGAATATTCACGATGAATCTCTCTAAGTTGTAAGAAAACTCTCGGAGTCCCAAGTTCCAGATGCCAAAGTTATAGTTTATTGAACACCAACAAACTACATGAGACCAGTCAGCTGTCTGTTCTACTTTCGTTTTCCTAAGTTCCCAATTATATACCCCTTTTTTGTTGTCTTTGTTGCTCCTTATCTCTAGCCAATGGGATTATTTCCCTCAATTCTTTCCCTAGCCACCAATATGTTTTATGTTGCTTGCTAATTAACTATTGGTGGAAAATCCCTTGCTCATCTATTTTTTAAAAACACGTGTATCTTTCACATTCAGCCAATTACCTCACATTTTGGACATATTCCATAGTTCACAGAAAGGGCTCTTTCATTCAGAAACATCTGTGTATGAGAAAAAACAGCCATGTCCTCATCTCACCTTCTTAGCCTTTGATCTACAGGTCAGTGTACCCTCTTGATACCACAATATTATTATATCCATGTGCTCACACACTCAATATTATTATTATTTCCATGAAAAGGAGTACAAGCTCTAAAGATATTCATTATACTTTCAGTTTGTTAGAGCAGTCACCGTGACCGGTCGAGAGATATACAACACAGAAATACACCATATATTTGTTTTCAGAGAAGTACACAGAGAAATACACCATATACTCCCCCCTGTGAGACTTACAAAAAGTCTCACACCCTATTTCCCTCGACCAGAGTGCAGTCACACAAGCCAGCCCATCTTATTCCATCATGTGGCCAAAATAGGCCACGCAATTTCTTTAACCAATACTGTCTATATGGGGCTGCACTCTGCAGGACTTGGGTCCAAACATCTCCTCCCACACTTGGCTAGAAAGGAGTAAAAGAACCCAATCCTCTAGCTATCACTGTTCTCAGGGAGAGTGTCAACAAATCAACTTTGTGTTTTAAGCATGTGCATGAAAGTGTAAAGCCTTGCGTGATGTAGAATATAAGTGATTACATATTGATTAGATATGTTAACAATTACTAGAATAACTGATATAATAATATGCCTCCATCGGTGCCAGAGGAACTCACAGACATTTCCGGTAGCCTGAAGTGCTATCTGGTGTTGTGTTGGAGCAGACAGCGGGTTTTTAAACCACCAGTTGAGTCTTTTTTGCTCTTGCAGCCAAGCACTGAGGTGCTCGTCGCTCCAAACTTTATGTCTTCTTTGTTGTTGCCATTCTTGTTCCCTCTGGGCAAATACTCACAATAACAGTTGTCATACATATTGAAATATAAGTAGTAAGTCCACTATTTTCTACTTGATTAACTCAATCAGGGTGTTTTACAGAAACCTCCCTCTATACTATTAAATCAATTGATAACTGTAATAAAAGAACAAAAAGATGTCAGAATAATACGCAAACAAAAAACATTCATAATGTAAAGGAAAGTACAATTACCAAAGAATATCCCTTTTAATTGGTTACATTACCTTGTAACATTACCTTGTAACATGGATAATGATCTGATTCAGAATCTCATCATTCCCTTTCATTATCATTGCTTGATTAGACAACAAACATAATTTTAAAGGAATACTAACTTCAGGAAGGGGTATATGCCAAAATAATAAACAAAACACCCTCTATCTTCCTGCCTACTTTATCCAATCTAAAATACTACCTAATTTTATTATAAAAGAAAATACAATGAGTATGCTGACTCCCTTGCTATCCAAAAACAATAGAAAAGTGAAAATAAAGAGTCAAAATAAAAGGCTCCCCTTCCCTACCACTCTTGTGAAATTCCAGGATTTTTTCTAGAAGTCGTCCAGGTCATCCAGTCCAGGGCATGTGGGTTATACAGTAGCCCCAATGTCACTTCCAGATGGCTTTACAGATACATTGGTCATCTGTTTGGCTGCAGTATTGGCCAGCATTGATCTAAGAAGAGGCACAACACAACAAAACAACAACAACACAAATAATAACAACAGCTATGACTATTATTACTCCCACTTTAGTCCAGGATCCAAATAGTTTGTCAAACCAATTTCTAACCAAGCCATTTTACTTGTAGGTTCTAGTTGGCCTGTAGGCTTTCAAAGAGTCATTAATATAATTAATCAATCTTTGCTGACTGTAATTTTTCAAGGGAGAGGGCGAACATATTATATAACTCGTCATATTTGCTTGTTTTACTATATATTCGGCCCATTTATACCAGTCATTTTGAGTTGCGTGTAGTTCCTCCTTTCCTGCGGACTCTACGGGTTCCATAATATATTCTAGGTCTATGGGTTTTGATACCCTATGATGGGGCATTGTGTCAGGTTGGGTCTTATTTGGACTGTTCGGTTTGCCCTGTTTAGCCAAATTGCTTATCCAATTTCAAGTCTTTCCAGGTTCACCTTTGTTCAATGATCCAGGTGCTTGTTTCTGTCTGATTTCTCATTCTATGCTATATTGTCTCTGCTCAGTCTGGGAAATAGAACTCAAGGTCTGTGGTGTCAATTATAGGAAATTCATCATACCATATTCGTAGTGATGGTCCTTCATCTGAAGAGTCTGATCTTTCCTGGGTCGCCTCTCCGGTAGGCCCTGTGTGGGAGGCAATATCTGTCCCAAATATGTTAATAACAGCATCATCCACACCAATACCTCTTAGAGCTTCCATTCTTTCCTCTGTGTCCCGCAACACTTCGTCCAGCGGCTGCGTTTGCTGGCCTGTTTCATTTCCTTCAGTTGATTCTGTGTCTCAATCTCTCTTTCTGCCTCAGAGTGCTCTTCCCCTACGTGGGGTTGTCCTTCTTCTACTTCCGCTTCTCCTTCTTCAGATTCTCTAGCCGGTGCTTGCGCATCTTCTCCTTCCTCAGGTTCTTGGTTTTGTGCTTGCTGCTCTTCTTCGTCTGAATCTTGCCTCGTATTCATCATTGGGAAGTCCATATTCATAGTTACTTCAATACAGTCCGTCAAGTGCTCTGTACTTTCTGAATTCACTTTCTGGAATATTTTGTTTTAGTTCAGCTTCATTGGAAAGGCCATCCAAGATCCCCAAGGCTGATTGTAGGGAACCCACTCTGCAGTGTGCTTTCTTAGAATTGTTCATCTGGGGATCCTGGTCCTTCTTGGGACGTTTCTGCGGTAGGCCTTTTATTGGGGGCAACACTTATCCCAAATTTGTTAGTAATAACATCATCCAAATTAATATGTCTTTCTAATTCATTGCTATTGTAGGCCACAATTGTTTTCCACCTTCTCTCCTTCAATGGGTCATCCTGTCCCAACTTGCGTCAATGATGGCAACAGCATTACTATTTCATTTTATATACATAAAGCACACTGTAATCAACTCATATGGTTATATGTTTTATATTAACTAACAATCATTACTTTCTGCATTCATTTGATTAGTATATTAAATGATTTCCCTTATTACAGTCATTGGCTACACACATTCTTGTAAGAGAGGAAATGTGTGCACACTCACATACATTTGTTGCATCTCATTTGTAGCACTAAATTACACATGGGTCCTCTGCCTCCTCCAGGCATGCGCCAGGCAGAGTCTGGCTTTATTCCAATCAAAAACATTAGACCATCCCTTTAGTATCTATACACAACATTTTTTTTTTTCATGGTCATTCACAGAAAGGGTCATTCACAGAGAGGCTATAATTCTCCCCAAAAGAGGGAAACTACCACAGGTGTTCCTTATCTTAAAACTCCCAACTCATGCACTTATCACATACATTTCATTTCCTCCTGTTACCCAAGGTCTCTCAATGTCTGTATCATATTAATTAATTTTCCCTGCAAGCTAAGCTGTTTTTCATAGCTTCAGACTGCATCAGAGTAATTCAGAGTATTAAATAAATAAAAGAATGATCAAATATGTAACATATGATTCATTTCCTCATACATGTCTTTATTGGAGGAATAAATTTCCTCCCAGTTTGGTCTTTCTGTTGCATTGGACCATTCACATTGATCAGTGTCATCTGCTTGTTTTGATAAATAATTATCTAATCAATGGTAACACACAATAGAATATTATTCCCCTCACAAGAATTGCTGTTTCAATCATTATACCAATTTTAGCCAACCCTGCACCTTATTTCTTAAATAATTCCATGTAAATTGTTATAAGCAAACAAGACAAGCAATGTTAATCTTTTTAGTCACCAACATGTTTCTTTTCCATACTTCATTACTTTTAAAATGTACATGAGTTCAATTAAAGCATAAGTAATAAATCATCTTCCAGTCTAAATTAATTATCATACAAACATTCCCATGTTTGTTTAATACTTCTATAAAAAGTCAGGCACTCCTTTGTCTGCAACGGCTCTCAAAACTTTACCCCCAAAACCAATCTATAAATAATCCTCTACACAGGGTATGATCCCCTGATAACACAGTGACAGAATGCTTTGTTATTAAAATGCAGTCGGGTTCAGTGGAACTTTCCATTTTCGGGCAGGTCTCTTCTAGACCTCCCTTTTGATGCTTCTGATCTAAGAGCATCCATCCACTTCCTTAAACCCCTTTCAAACCTTCTTGGGCAGGTTTCCAGGGCGGTGACGCCCTGCCTTAGGTTGCTCAACATTTTTGCCATTGTCAAGTCTTACCCGTCATCGGACCGTCACCTCTTGCCACTGGTCTTGATACTGCTCTGTCCTCAATCCTTAATAATTTGGTATCAGGAAACAGATATTTTCTTTCAGGGAGTATCACCAGAGAACCGACACAGCCAATGGAACCATCTACAACTACTTAAATATGGAGACAATTCAAAACATGGTTAAATTCAAAAAGCATTATTAAAAATTCATCAATCTATTAAAATTGTCCAAATTAAAATAAAATATGCTAAAATTGAACTCATTTATAGATCACTAATTTCCATTCAGGTTGTATTTCTGCTACTTTAGCAAATGTCACAAAAGACCATGTATCATGGTTGGGAATAACATCAGAACAAAGCCCTGTCAAGCTTCTAGGAAGCTTCATTTAAAAACATCACCTTAATTCAATAATAGTCTCTTGACAGTTTTTTTAACCTACATTTATTCTTTCAAATGAATTTTCAACTAAATCTCCTATCTTTAGTCCAATCTTCATATCACTCTATCTAACATTATTGTCAAAGCACATCATTTTACATATAAAAATCAAATCAAATCAAAATAAAACAACTTAGAGAGATTTCTTCAAAATCTGCTCTTGTGTTTCTGTTCCAAGCAGACACTTATCAATTTTAGACCAAGAGTGAGGAGTGAGGGGGGGCATTCCACTCCCTCACACTGTTTCTAATCTCATTACAGCTATTTCTTCTTTTTTCGTTTTACAATCTCACAATAATATGTTTGATTTATTCTTCAACAGTAAAAATAGTAATATTTATAATAATTGATTATATTAACTGCTTTCAAACTTTCTCATCTCACACCATTTAAAAACCAAAAACTACTCTCAACTCACTTCTTTACATTCAAACAACATACATAACCTTCAAATCTTTAATAAAACAGAACACAATGTCTTTTTCAACATTCTCTATATAATCAATTCAACTTATTTTTAGCCTTCTGTTCAAGCAGAGCTTTACATTTGCAACACCTATCTTAATATTAATATATTATAATCCCCTTTTTACTATTAAGCAATAACTCATTATTACTGCTTTCTCCATTTCTTACACTTTGTCAGGTTAAGGAACTTCCATTCTGTCTAATAAAATAATATAAATCAAGATTTTAAACTAACAGAAAAGTAAAAGTCTAAACAGAATAAAGTCATAAAGAGGCACAATGGAAATTCAAACATATCTCTTGTCTTGTGTTTTGAAATAATTGCTCTGTAAAATACATTCTAAAATACACTACGCTCTCTTAATTTCTCATTACTCTCTTTTTTTTTTTTTTTTTAAATCCAAATGTGTCAGCATCATTTAACAGTTATCATTATTATACCTCTAAAATTATACTTTCATGTATTAACTATGGCAAATAGACACTCAAGCAACTCTTTTTAGAACCCAGAAACCTCTTTTACCTCTTTTGAGGGTATTCTCTGGAAAATTTGGGGGAGTAACCAATCCGATAGGTAACTCTATAACTTTGTCATACATTTGTAATATTTACTCTTCAAATCAGTAAATCATTGGTTAGCTGCTGGATTTAAATTTAGACCCTCAGAACAATTTAATTTTCCATTGATGGCATTCTGGAAAATCATAAAGTGATCGTATAAGACTGAAATCAATTTTTTCCAGAGAAATTTTAATCCACATCATAAATGGCAGATCAGTAATGATTACCAGCAGTAATGAGCGCAGGAGGATCAATCAGATAATAGTCCACATCATTTTCAGTCTTTGTCTCCGGATTTCCTCCTGCAGTAATAGTAACTTCTATAAAATCATCTTGCCCAGCGTCTGCAATGGTGAGAAACTAGTTCCAGAATGAGTTAGTGAAACAACATACACATTATGATGACAAAAGAAACACAGAATAGACACATAAATACGAAGTTATTAACATTCATATTTGAGGACGATATGATGTTCAGTTTAATCTTAACCTTTCTCCATGGGCTTCACCTGCCCCATAAACCAATTTTTAAATGATCCAAATCATTCTTACATTTATTTTCCTTTAATTTTAGTCTCAAATGCAGCTTCTCAGTGTACTCATGATCAACCAAGACCTATTCTGTGTAAACCAAACAAAACAAAACAACAAAAAACAAAATAAAAATAAAATATCTATCTATCTGCTATCTATCTTTTTCTAAAGTCGGGGCCCCTTTCTGTCTGTCTGAAGACACCAAGAGAGGCCTGTTTCCCCTCAAAATCATCCTCAATGCCTTCATCAGACAGTCCCTAACAAAAATAAAAAAATCTCTGTCTATCTTTTGTTGGTTGATCAAGTCTACACTGACAGCGCCGCACTCACATTTATATTGTTCTCCAGACACTTTTAAAATCATCGAAAAATCAAAAACAACTTTCTAGTGTATAATTTAATAATGTTAAAATAATTTTTTCTCATAAACTGGACAGTACAGAACATAAAACGGACACATGATTTCATAAGATACAAAATACAATTTTCTTATTAGTTATTTTGTCATCATATCATTGGCCATCTTTTGCCATTTGCTTGAATATAACAACACTTATCTTATATACAACCTTTGTTTAAAATCCAATTACTTATTTGACTTTAGTTTAACGCAATACACTTGACTCAAAGCTTTATTGTTTCTCCAGATAATGTGATTTCCCAAATAAAATTCAATTGCTTTAAAGTGATTTAATTTTGTATATAATCTAAATATTCTTACTCGTCACTTAGATATAAAAGGAGTTATGATCTGGCACATGTCCATTCAACAGCTGCTCCCTCTCAGTTTAGATAATCTCACATCAGGCTTCCTTCATGGCATGAAAAGAACAGCCCAACAATAAACATCGTCCAGTCAGCTAAGAGTTAACTTTTTGATTTCATGCACATTTTTGTTTTACATGTATTTGTTTGGTTATACTGTATTATATTTATCCTTATACATACATATTCATACATACACACATACATACACATATACACACACATATACATACACACATATTTTTTTTATCATTGGTTTTAATTCTACAACCAGAATATTCATTAATTGCCCTTTTTGTTTTTATTCATCAGATCTTTTCAGCCTCTCGTATTGATGGAAGTTTGAAAATAGCCTAAACAGATTTTCTTTGCTGTAAATTGCACACATACTCCTCATTAATTACACAGCAGAGGATCAATCTCTCTATCTGGATCCCAAATTCTAGAATTTGATTATACTAAAACAAACCTATTACTTCTGCCCCTCCTTTTGCTCTCCTCTTTTTATCCCTCTCCTTTATTTCCATAAAAACCACTCGTTATTTACAGTGGTTGATTACTATATCTGTTACTTCTTCGGTTTTATATTAAAACCCATGTACCCACAGCTGTCTCATCCATTTTAGGTCTCTGTTCAAGACAATTTCTTTATTGGTGCTAATTCTCCTTTACTCTCTATTAACAATCACCTTAAACTCTTTTTTTTTTTTTTTTTTCTTTCCTTTTTTTATAGTTAATTTGTTCATAACTCCAGAAATGATCACTAATTCCTTGTTATTATTAATCTTTTTAATTAGGGCCCAAGCCTGAAAAGGCGAAGGCCCTATTGTTTTCCTTAGGATTATTAGGGCCCAAGCCTGAAAAGGCGAAGGCCCTATTGTTTTCCTTAGGATTATTATTATTAGGGCCCAAGCCTGAAAAGGCGAAGGCCCTATTGTTTTCCTTAGGATTATTATTATTAGGGCCCAAGCCTGAAAAGGCGAAGGCCCTATTGTTTTCCTTAGGATTATTATTATTATTATTATTATTATTATTATTATTATTATTATTTTATCGACTATTCGGGCACTTTTGGGGGCCTTAACATGCTCTAAAACTCTTGAAACTTTGCACACGGGTCAGAACCTGCGGCCATCAGGGCTGGGCTGAAGATGGTACCCGGGCGTGGCAGGGGGGCTCAGCAGCGCCCCCTGGAACGGGGTCCGAAACCTTGGTCCATAAATCAAACACACTTGCATGTAATAATATGAAAGTCGGTACACATATAGATCTCATCGTTTCATATATACTTCATGCTCTTACTTTTTACCTCAGCCCAACAGGAAGTCGGCTATTTAGGGTTGTTTGGAAAACGTATACAATGGAATTTGAAATACTCCTCCTAGAGAAATCATTTAATCGCCACGAATCTCAGTCAGCATGAAGTCAAGACATTGAGGATGAAAAATTGCCAGCGGATTTTTGATATCTCGAACGGTTTGGCCGTGGCGAGGAAACAAATTTATGGCGAGAAAAGTGAGACAGGAAGTGTGTTATAACTTCTGCATAAATTAACAGATCTTGATGAAACTTCAGCAGTGTGTTCGTTGTAAGAGGCCGATCACATGGATGTGACTATTGTGAGTCAAAGTTATAGCGCCACCAACTGGCAGCAGGAAGTGTGTCACTTTCAAAATGCTTTGAAATCACCCTCTTGTTTTTACCCGATTTGCTTCAAACTTTACGTGTATAATGTAAACACACGGCAGATTTAGACCTGTGAAAGGATTATTGATATCTTAGATACTGTTGCCGTGGCAACACTTCAAACTTTACTTTTCTTTATTGATGCTTTTGAGACTCTTAACATACTTGAAATTGCATGAAACTCGACAGAGACGTCACATTTATTAGCCAGTAGACATGTGCAAAGTTTCAGAAATGGGTGTGGTGAGGGGCTCAGTAGCGCCACCTTTTGACAAAAAAGTGGGGGGTTAGTTTCATCTACAGGTACAAAAATTGGTATTGATATAGTTCTCCTCAAGCCGGACAACTTTCTAATTTACAGTCATTAGCTCCGACCAACAGAAAGTCAGATATTTTGGTTTGAATGTGGAGAAAATGTCAGAATTTTGCAAGTCACTCTCTAAGACTTTGTGTGTGAGGAGTAGGAAGGGAGGGGGGCTTGTGAAGTAATACATAGGGCTATACTGCCCTCTTGTGTTCAACATAGTATGGGTTACATTAACTTTTGCACGATATTCTAATTTTTCGAGTTTCACCTGTATGCAGAGTTGACAGAAAAATGTTACACACGCCGTAGCAGGTGAATACAACAAAGAACTAAAGCCTAAAAAACTAAAGTTTAATCCACTGTCTGTTCATTCTCTGAGTGGCAATTACAAGAAATGTCCAATAGATGGCATCCAAGCCTCATTGTTCAATGATTTACAACAGGTCTGAGTCCAGAATGGGCAGGGACTGAGTTCAACAGTTGCTTGAGCTCTTTTGCAGTCGAATCCCAGAAAAAAAGGCAAACAATGTGTCCCCACTCAATATATACATCAACTGAGTGGAGGATACAATTTTTAACAACCTTTAACCATTTACAGCCAGAGCGTTCAAATTTGGGAACAATTATTCCCATGGTTCCTGTCTCAGTGTCATCGTCGTCCGATCACCGATTTTATTTCTGAAGTCTGCCCAGATACTCATGACAATACAAGCTAAAGGCACATGTGATTGGTTAAGGGGTTACTGGGCAAGAATAATAACTGTATCGTCATCACCGTCTTCCTTCATTTCAATGGAAAGGTGATATCACGAGAGATTTACTCCAGTGTTGGATTTACTGCTTCAAATTAAATACTGAGGCGATTTTTGCAAGGTAAGAACGTGTGTTGTCTATATTTTCTATAGAAAGTCAAAACGTTTTAGTTACGAAGCATTTATTTGTAGGAGTATTGCTAGTTATTTTTGGAAAAAAATGACAAAACAACTCAAATAAATGTTTGTGAGCAGTTTTGTGTGAAACCGCGAGATGCGTCGCGTCTAACGCACGAGCCCCGATGAGAGATCGCATTCGCTTCTTCTTGCGTTTGAACGGACAATTTCATACTACAAAATGTCAAATTACATGATATATTGTCTGTTTTGTCCCAAGTGAACATAAACAGTTGATGAAGAAATCGCGAATCGAAATCTAGTATCAACACTTCCGAGAATGATTATCAGCGTTGTGTCTGACAGCGCGAGGCATCTCATTTTTACTCGCATCTTCATGGAGGTTTGTCGGTTGTATGTAGTTTCACAATCTCAATCAAGTAATCTCTGAAATGAATACAGATGTAACAGCACGAAAATAATGAGACTTCACAGTTCTCAAAAGATTAAACTCACTAAAACAAGCCGCACAGACTGTGCCTTGAATGAAATGCGTTTAAAATCCTCTTAAAGAGACCGTAACAATTTTCCAAGTAAATAAAAAGTAGGCCTACAAATGGTTTTCACCCCAAAAATAAATTTCTCTCATCGTATACTTACCCTCATTGCATCCCAGATGTGTATTGTTTTCTTTCTTCTAGTGAACACAAATTAAGCTTTTTAGAAGATTATCTCAACCCTGTTGGACCTTTCAATGACTTGAATGGTGATCAGAACTCAGAAGCTACAAAAATCAAATAAATGCAGCATAAAAGTAATCCATACCACTCCAGTGGTTAAATCCATGCCTTCAGAAGTGATATTATAGGTGTGGGTTAGAAATAGACCTATATATATATACTTCAAGATGACATCACTCTGAAGTACTGCGTAAAGAATATCCCACATTCGCCCTTAGGGGGCGCTACAGGCCATGCCCAAAATTCCCATTTTCTGGTCAAAAATGTTCTAATGTTGTATATTGATACTACAGGCCAACAGGAATTCACAAACCAAGAGTGGCCCACATTCGCCCTTATGGGGCGCTACAGGCCACGCCCTAAATTCCCATTTGCTGGTCAAAAATGTTCTAATTTGGTACATTGATACTACAGGCCAACAGGAACCCACAAACAAAGAATTGCCCATATTCGCCATTAGGGGGCGCTACAGGCTATGCCCAAAATTCCCATTTTATGGTCAAAAATTTTCTAATTTGGTATATTGACACTACAGGCCAACAGAAATCCACAAACCAAGAATGTCTCACATTCGCCCTTAGGGGGCGCTAAAGGCCATTCCCAAATTGCACATTTTTTTGTCAAATACTTTCTAATTTGGTACATTAATACTACAGGCCAACAGGAACCTACAAACCAAGAATGGCTCACATTCGCCCTTAGGGGGCGCTACATGCCATGCCCAAATGTCATTTTTTTAAAGTGATTGTATTTCCACCCCATTTATTTAGTTTTCTGAAACCTGGTGAACATACCTCATTTCTCATTGTAAACAAAAAACCCTACAGGATCCATAAGGTCCGGCATGATGGATTTTCCTGTACACTGAAAATGTTTAGTTTAGGATTCAGACAGAAAGACATGTTTTTTGGATTTTTTCATTGGGAGGGTTTAACCCCAACCCTCTATTGATCAATTTTAAATGATTTGCCATTTTGAGGAGGAATCGCATTGCTGCTTGCAGCTATATTTTTGAGTTGTTGCTGTGTCCATCATCCTTTGTTTTCCGAAAGCCACCAAGTGGAAATGAGCCCGGTAACTAAAGGCACCAGGGTTGCGGTGCCACCGGCTTGGGCCCGTCATCGCTGCTTGCAGCTTTAATTAGGGCCCAAGCCTGAAAAGGCGAAGGCCCTATTGTTTTCCTTAGGATTATTATTATTATTATTATTTTATCGACTATTCGGGCACTTTTGGGGGCCTTAACATGCTCTAAAACTCTTGAAACTTTGCACACGGGTCAGAACCTGCGGCCATCAGGGCTGGGCTGAAGATGGTACCCGGGCGTGGCAGGGGGGCTCAGCAGCGCCCCCTGGAACGGGGTCCGAAACCTTGGTCCATAAATCAAACACACTTGCATGTAATAATATGAAAGTCGGTACACATATAGAGCTCATCGTTTCATATATACTTCATGCTCTTACTTTTTACCTCAGCCCAACAGGAAGTCGGCTATTTAGGGTTGTTTGGAAAACGTATACAATGGAATTTGAAATACTCCTCCTAGAGAAATCATTTAATCGCCACGAATCTCAGTCAGCATGAAGTCAAGACATTGAGGATGAAAAATTGCCAGCGGATTTTTGATATCTCGAACGGTTTGGCCGTGGCGAGGAAACAAATTTATGGCGAGAAAAGTGAGACAGGAAGTGTGTTATAACTTCTGCATAAATTAACAGATCTTGATGAAATTTCAGCAGTGTGTTCGTTGTAAGAGGCCGATCACATGGATGTGACTATTGTGAGTCAAAGTTATAGCGCCACCAACTGGCAGCAGGAAGTGTGTCACTTTCAAAATGCTTTGAAATCACCCTCTTGTTTTTACCCGATTTGCTTCAAACTTTACGTGTATAATGTAAACACACGGCAGATTTAGACCTGTGAAAGGATTATTGATATCTTAGATACTGTTGCCGTGGCAACACTTCAAACTTTACTTTTCTTTATTGATGCTTTTGAGACTCTTAACATACTTGAAATTGCATGAAACTCGACAGAGACGTCACATTTATTAGCCAGTAGACATGTGCAAAGTTTCAGAAATGGGTGTGGTGAGGGGCTCAGTAGCGCCACCTTTTGACAAAAAAGTGGGGGGTTAGTTTCATCTACAGGTACAAAAATTGGTATTGATATAGTTCTCCTCAAGCCGGACAACTTTCTAATTTACAGTCATTAGCTCCGACCAACAGAAAGTCAGATATTTTGGTTTGAATGTGGAGAAAATGTCAGAATTTTGCAAGTCACTCTCTAAGACTTTGTGTGTGAGGAGTAGGAAGGGAGGGGGGCTTGTGAAGTAATACATAGGGCTATACTGCCCTCTTGTGTTCAACATAGTATGGGTTACATTAACTTTTGCACGATATTCTAATTTTTCGAGTTTCACCTGTATGCAGAGTTGACAGAAAAATGTTACACACGCCGTAGCAGGTGAATACAACAAAGAACTAAAGCCTAAAAAACTAAAGTTTAATCCACTGTCTGTTCATTCTCTGAGTGGCAATTACAAGAAATGTCCAATAGATGGCATCCAAGCCTCATTGTTCAATGATTTACAACAGGCTGAGTCCAGAATGGGCAGGGACTGAGTTCAACAGTTGCTTGAGCTCTTTTGCAGTCGAATCCCAGAAAAAAGGCAAACAATGTGTCCCCACTCAATATATACATCAACTGAGTGGAGGATACAATTTTTAACAACCTTTAACCATTTACAGCCAGAGCGTTCAAATTTGGGAACAATTATTCCCATGGTTCCTGTCTCAGTGTCATCGTCGTCCGATCACCGATTTTATTTCTGAAGTCTGCCCAGATACTCATGACAATACAAGCTAAAGGCACATGTGATTGGTTAAGGGGTTACTGGGCAAGAATAATAACTGTATCGTCATCACCGTCTTCCTTCATTTCAATGGAAAGGTGATATCACGAGAGATTTACTCCAGTGTTGGATTTACTGCTTCAAATTAAATACTGAGGCGATTTTTGCAAGGTAAGAACGTGTGTTGTCTATATTTTCTATAGAAAGTCAAAACGTTTTAGTTACGAAGCATTTATTTGTAGGAGTATTGCTAGTTATTTCTGGAAAAAAATGACAAAATAACTCAAATAAATGTTTGTGAGCAGTTTTGTGTGAAACCGCGAGATGCGTCGCGTCTAACGCACGAGCCCCGATGAGAGATCGCATTCGCTTCTTCTTGCGTTTGAACGGACAATTTCATACTACAAAATGTCAAATTACATGATATATTGTCTGTTTTGTCCCAAGTGAACATAAACAGTTGATGAAGAAATCGCGAATCGAAATCTAGTATCAACACTTCCGAGAATGATTATCAGCGTTGTGCCTGACAGCGCATCTCATTTTTACTCGCATCTTCATGGAGGTTTGTCGGTTGTATGTAGTTTCACAATCTCAATCAAGTAATCTCTGAAATGAATACAGATGTAACAGCACGAAAATAATGAGACTTCACAGTTCTCAAAAGATTAAACTCACTAAAACAAGCCGCACAGAGTGTGCCTTGAATGAAATGCGTTTAAAATCCTCTTAAAGAGACAGTAACAATTTTCCAAGTAAATAAAAAGTAGGCCTACAAATGGTTTTCACCCCAAAAATAAATTTCTCTCATCGTATACTCACCCTCATTGCATCCCAGATGTGTATTGTTTTCTTTCTTCTAGTGAACACAAATTAAGCTTTTTAGAAGATTATCTCAACCCTGTTGGACCTTTCAATGACTTGAATGGTGATCAGAACTCAGAAGCTACAAAAATCAAATAAATGCAGCATAAAAGTAATCCATACCACTCCAGTGGTTAAATCCATGCCTTCAGAAGTGATATTATAGGTGTGGGTTAGAAATAGACCTATATATATATACTTCAAGATGACATCACTCTGAAGTACTGCGTAAAGAATATCCCACATTCGCCCTTAGGGGGCGCTACAGGCCATGCCCAAAATTCCCATTTTCTGGTCAAAAATGTTCTAATGTTGTATATTGATACTACAGGCCAACAGGAATTCACAAACCAAGAGTGGCCCACATTCGCCCTTATGGGGCGCTACAGGCCACGCCCTAAATTCCCATTTGCTGGTCAAAAATGTTCTAATTTGGTACATTGATACTACAGGCCAACAGGAACCCACAAACAAAGAATTGCCCATATTCGCCATTAGGGGGCGCTACAGGCTATGCCCAAAATTCCCATTTTATGGTCAAAAATTTTCTAATTTGGTATATTGACACTACAGGCCAACAGAAATCCACAAACCAAGAATGTCTCACATTCGCCCTTAGGGGGCGCTAAAGGCCATTCCCAAATTGCACATTTTTTTGTCAAATACTTTCTAATTTGGTACATTAATACTACAGGCCAACAGGAACCTACAAACCAAGAATGGCTCACATTCGCCCTTAGGGGGCGCTACATGCCATGCCCAAATGTCATTTTTTCAAAGTGATTGTATTTCCACCCCATTTATTTAGTTTTCTGAAACCTGGTGAACATACCTCATTTCTCATTGTAAACAAAAAACCCTACAGGATCCATAAGGTCCGGCATGATGGATTTTCCTGTACACTGAAAATGTTTAGTTTAGGATTCAGACAGAAAGACATGTTTTTTGGATTTTTTCATTGGGAGGGTTTAACCCCAACCCTCTATTGATCAATTTTAAATGATTTGCCATTTTGAGGAGGAATCGCATTGCTGCTTGCAGCTATATTTTTGAGTTGTTGCTGTGTCCATCATCCTTTGTTTTCCGAAAGCCACCAAGTGGAAATGAGCCCGGTAACTAAAGGCACCAGGGTTGCGGTGCCACCGGCTTGGGCCCGTCATCGCTGCTTGCAGCTTTAATTAGGGCCCAAGCCTGAAAAGGCGAAGGCCCTATTGTTTTCCTTAGGATTATTATTATTATTATTATTATTATTATTATTATTATTATTATTATTTTATCGACTATTCGGGCACTTTTGGGGGCCTTAACATGCTCTAAAACTCTTGAAACTTTGCACACGGGTCAGAACCTGCGGCCATCAGGGCTGGGCTGAAGATGGTACCCGGGCGTGGCAGGGGGGCTCAGCAGCGCCCCCTGGAACGGGGTCCGAAACCTTGGTCCATAAATCAAACACACTTGCATGTAATAATATGAAAGTCGGTACACATATAGATCTCATCGTTTCATATATACTTCATGCTCTTACTTTTTACCTCAGCCCAACAGGAAGTCGGCTATTTAGGGTTGTTTGGAAAACGTATACAATGGAATTTGAAATACTCCTCCTAGAGAAATCATTTAATCGCCACGAATCTCAGTCAGCATGAAGTCAAGACATTGAGGATGAAAAATTGCCAGCGGATTTTTGATATCTCGAACGGTTTGGCCGTGGCGAGGAAACAAATTTATGGCGAGAAAAGTGAGACAGGAAGTGTGTTATAACTTCTGCATAAATTAACAGATCTTGATGAAACTTCAGCAGTGTGTTCGTTGTAAGAGGCCGATCACATGGATGTGACTATTGTGAGTCAAAGTTATAGCGCCACCAACTGGCAGCAGGAAGTGTGTCACTTTCAAAATGCTTTGAAATCACCCTCTTGTTTTTACCCGATTTGCTTCAAACTTTACGTGTATAATGTAAACACACGGCAGATTTAGACCTGTGAAAGGATTATTGATATCTTAGATACTGTTGCCGTGGCAACGCTTCAAACTTTACTTTTCTTTATTGATGCTTTTGAGACTCTTAACATACTTGAAATTGCATGAAACTCGACAGAGACGTCACATTTATTAGCCAGTAGACATGTGCAAAGTTTCAGAAATGGGTGTGGTGAGGGGCTCAGTAGCGCCACCTTTTGACAAAAAAGTGGGGGGTTAGTTTCATCTACAGGTACAAAAATTGGTATTGATATAGTTCTCCTCAAGCCGGACAACTTTCTAATTTACAGTCATTAGCTCCGACCAACAGAAAGTCAGATATTTTGGTTTGAATGTGGAGAAAATGTCAGAATTTTGCAAGTCACTCTCTGAGACTCTGTGAGTTTGTAGGGGAGGGGGGACGTTGGGTCTTGTGAAGTAATACATAGGGCTATACTGCCCTCTTGTGTTCAACATAGTATGGGTTACATTAACTTTTGCACGATATTCTAATTTTTCGAGTTTCACCTGTATGCAGAGTTGACAGAAAAATGTTACACACGCCGTAGCAGGTGAATACAACAAAGAACTAAAGCCTAAAAAACTAAAATTTAATCCACTGTCTGTTCATTCTCTGAGTGGCAATTACAAGAAATGTCCAATAGATGGCATCCAAGCCTCATTGTTCTATTATTTACAACAGGCTGAGTCCAGAATGGGCAGGGACTGAGTTCAACAGTTGCTTGAGCTCTTTTGCCGTCGAATCCCAGAAAAAAGGCAAACACTGTGTCCCCACTCACTATATACATCAACTGAGTGGCGGATACAATTTTTAACAACCTTTAACCATTTACAGCCAGAGCGTTCAAATTTGGGAACAATTATTCCCATAGTTTCTGTCTCAGTGTCATCGTCGTCCAATCACCGATTTTATTTCTGAAATCTGCCCAGATACTCATGACAATACAAGCTAAAGGCACATGTGATTGGTTAAGGGGTTACTGGGCAAGAATAATAACTGTATCGTCATCACCGTCTTCCTTCATTTCAATGGGACGGTGATATCACGAGAGATTTACTCCAGTGTTGGATTTACTGCTTCAAATTAAATACTAAGGCGATTTTTGCAAGGTAAGAACGTGTTGTCTATATTTTCTATAGAAAGTCAAAACGTTTTAGTTACGAAGCATTTATTTGTAGGAGTATTGCTAGTTATTTCTGGAAAAAAAATGACGAAACAACTCAAATAAATGTTTGTGAGCAGTTTTGTGTGAAACCGCGAGCAGCGTCACGTCTAACTCACGAGCCCCGATGAGAGATCGCATTCGCTTCTTCTTGCGTTTGAACGGACAATTTCATAACAACAAAATGTCAAAATACATGATATATTGTCTGTTTTGTCTCAAGTGACCATAAACAGTTGATGAAGAAATCGCGAATCTAAATCTAGTATCAACACTTCCGAGAATGATTATCAGCTTTGTGTCTGACAGCGCGAGGAATCTCATTTTTACTCGCATCTTCATGGAGGTTTGTCGGTTGTATGTAGTTTCACAATCTCAATCAATTAATCAATGAAATGAATACAGATGTAACAGCACGAAAATAATGAGATTCACAGTTCTCAAAAGATTATATCTCAATAAAACAAGCCGCAAAGACGGCTTGACGGCTTGAATGAAATGCGTTTAAAATCCTCTTAAAGAGACAGTAACAATTTTCCAAGTAAATAAAAAGTAGCCTACAAATGGTTTTCACCCCCAAAATAAATTTCTCTCATCGTATACTCACCCTCATTCCATCCCAGATGTGTATTATTTTCTTTCTTCTAGTGAACACAAATTAAGCTTTTTAGAAGATTATCTCAACCCTGTTGGACCTTTCAATGACTTGAATGGTGATCAGAACTCAGAAGCTACAAAAATCACATAAATGCAGCATAAAAGTAATCCATACCACTCCTGTGGTTTAATCCATGCCTTCAGAAGTGATATTATAGGTGTGGGTTAGATACAGACCTATATATATATATATACTTAAAGATGACATCACTCTGAAGTACTGCGTAAAGAATATCCCACATTCGCCCTAAGGGGGCGCTACAGGCCATGCCCAAAATTCCCATTTTCTGGTCAAAAATGTTCTAATTTTGTATATTGATACTACAGGCCAACAGGAATCCACAAACCAAGAATGGCCCACATTCGCCCTTAGGGGGCGCTACAGGCCATACCCAAAATTCCCATTTTCTGGTCAAAAATGTTCTAATTTTGTAGATTGATACTACAGGCCAACAGGAATCCACAAACCAAGAATGGCCCACATTCGCCCTTAGGGGGCGCTACAGGCCATGCCCTAAATTCCCATTTGCTGGTCAAAAATGTTCTAATTTGGTATATTGACACTACAGGCCAACAGAAATCCACAAACCAAGAATGTCTCACATTCGCCCTTAGGGGGCGCTAAAGGCCATTCCCAAATTGCACATTTTTTTGTCAAATACTTTCTAAATTGGTACATTAATACTACAGGCCAACAGGAACCTACAAACCAAGAATGGCTCACATTCACCCTTAGGGGGAGCTACAGGCCATGCCCAAATGTCATTTTTTCAAAGTGTTTGTATTTCCAACACATTTATTTAGTTTTTCTGAAACCTGGTGAACAAACCTCATTTCTCATTGTAAACAAAAAACCCTACAGGATCCATAAGGTCCGACATGATGGATTTTCCTGTACACTGAAAATGTTTAGTTTAGGATTCTGACAGAAAGACATGTTTTTTGGATTTTTTCATTGGGAGGGTTTAACCCCAACCCTCTATTGATCAATTTTAAATGATTTGCCATTTTGAGGAGGAATCGCATTGCTGCTTGCAGCTATATTTTTGAGTTGTTGCTGTGTCCATCATCCTTTGTTTTCCGAAAGCCACCAAGTGGAAATGAGCCCGGTAACTAAAGGCACCAGGGTTGCGGTGCCACCGGCTTGGGCCCTTCATCGCTGCTTGCAGCTTTAATTATTATTATTATTATTATTATTATTATTATTATTATTATTAGGGCCCAAGCCTGAAAAGGCGAAGGCCCTATTGTTTTCCTTAGGATTATTATTATTATTATTATTAGGGCCCAAGCCTGAAAAGGCGAAGGCCCTATTGTTTTCCTTAGGATTATTATTATTATTATTATTATTATTATTATTATTTTATCGACTATTCGGGCACTTTTGGGGGCCTTAACATGCTCTAAAACTCTTGAAACTTTGCACACGGGTCAGAACCTGCGGCCATCAGGGCTGGGCTGAAGATGGTACCCGGGCGTGGCAGGGGGGCTCAGCAGCGCCCCCTGGAACGGGGTCCGAAACCTTGGTCCATAAATCAAACACACTTGCATGTAATAATATGAAAGTCGGTACACATATAGATCTCATCGTTTCATATATACTTCATGCTCTTACTTTTTACCTCAGCCCAACAGGAAGTCGGCTATTTAGGGTTGTTTGGAAAACGTATACAATGGAATTTGAAATACTCCTCCTAGAGAAATCATTTAATCGCCACGAATCTCAGTCAGCATGAAGTCAAGACATTGAGGATGAAAAATTGCCAGCGGATTTTTGATATCTCGAACGGTTTGGCCGTGGCGAGGAAACAAATTTATGGCGAGAAAAGTGAGACAGGAAGTGTGTTATAACTTCTGCATAAATTAACAGATCTTGATGAAACTTCAGCAGTGTGTTCGTTGTAAGAGGCCGATCACATGGATGTGACTATTGTGAGTCAAAGTTATAGCGCCACCAACTGGCAGCAGGAAGTGTGTCACTTTCAAAATGCTTTGAAATCACCCTCTTGTTTTTACCCGATTTGCTTCAAACTTTACGTGTATAATGTAAACACACGGCAGATTTAGACCTGTGAAAGGATTATTGATATCTTAGATACTGTTGCCGTGGCAACACTTCAAACTTTACTTTTCTTTATTGATGCTTTTGAGACTCTTAACATACTTGAAATTGCATGAAACTCGACAGAGACGTCACATTTATTAGCCAGTAGACATGTGCAAAGTTTCAGAAATGGGTGTGGTGAGGGGCTCAGTAGCGCCACCTTTTGACAAAAAAGTGGGGGGTTAGTTTCATCTACAGGTACAAAAATTGGTATTGATATAGTTCTCCTCAAGCCGGACAACTTTCTAATTTACAGTCATTAGCTCCGACCAACAGAAAGTCAGATATTTTGGTTTGAATGTGGAGAAAATGTCAGAATTTTGCAAGTCACTCTCTGAGACTCTGTGAGTTTGTAGGGGAGGGGGGACGTTGGGTCTTGTGAAGTAATACATAGGGCTATACTGCCCTCTTGTGTTCAACATAGTATGGGTTACATTAACTTTTGCACGATATTCTAATTTTTCGAGTTTCACCTGTATGCAGAGTTGACAGAAAAATGTTACACACGCCGTAGCAGGTGAATACAACAAAGAACTAAAGCCTAAAAAACTAAAGTTTAATCCACTGTCTGTTCATTCTCTGAGTGGCAATTACAAGAAATGTCCAATAGATGGCATCCAAGCCTCATTGTTCAATGATTTACAACAGGCTGAGTCCAGAATGGGCAGGGACTGAGTTCAACAGTTGCTTGAGCTCTTTTGCCGTCGAATCCCAGAAAAAAGGCAAACACTGTGTCCCCACTCACTATATACATCAACTGAGTGGCGGATACAATTTTTAACAACCTTTAACCATTTACAGCCAGAGCGTTCAAATTTGGGAACAATTATTCCCATGGTTCCTGTCTCAGTGTCATCGTCGTCCGATCACCGATTTTATTTCTGAAATCTGCCCAGATACTCATGACAATACAAGCTAAAGGCACATGTGATTGGTTAAGGGGTTACTGGGCAAGAATAATAACTGTATCGTCATCACCGTCTTCCTTCATTTCAATGGAAAGGTGATATCACGAGAGATTTACTCCAGTGTTGGATTTACTGCTTCAAATTAAATACTGAGGCGATTTTTGCAAGGTAAGAACGTGTTGTCTATATTTTCTATAGAAAGTCAAAACGTTTTAGTTACGAAGCATTTATTTGTAGGAGTATTGCTAGTTATTTCTGGAAAAAAAAATGACGAAACAACTCAAATAAATGTTTGTGAGCAGTTTTGTGTGAAACCGCGAGCAGCGTCACGTCTAACGCACGAGCCCCGATGAGAGATCGCATTCGCTTCTTCTTGCGTTTGAACGGACAATTTCATACTACAAAATGTCAAATTACATGATATATTGTCTGTTTTGTCTCAAGTGACCATAAACAGTTGATGAAGAAATCGCGAATCTAAATCTAGTATCAACACTTCCGAGAATGATTATCAGCTTTGTGTCTGACAGCGCGAGGAATCTCATTTTTACTCGCATCTTCATGGAGGTTTGTCGGTTGTATGTAGTTTCACAATCTCAATCAAGTAATCTCTGAAATGAATACAGATGTAACAGCACGAAAATAATGAGATTCACAGTTCTCAAAAGATTATATCTCAATAAAACAAGCCGCAAAGACGGCTTGACGGCTTGAATGAAATGCGTTTAAAATCCTCTTAAAGAGACAGTAACAATTTTCCAAGTAAATAAAAAGTAGGCCTACAAATGGTTTTCACCCCCAAAATAAATTTCTCTCATCGTATACTCACCCTCATTCCATCCCAGATGTGTATTATTTTCTTTCTTCTAGTGAACACAAATTAAGCTTTTTAGAAGATTATCTCAACCCTGTTGGACCTTTCAATGACTTGAATGGTGATCAGAACTCAGAAGCTACAAAAATCACATAAATGCAGCATAAAAGTAATCCATACCACTCCTGTGGTTTAATCCATGCCTTCAGAAGTGATATTATAGGTGTGGGTTAGATACAGACCTATATATATATATACTTAAAGATGACATCACTCTGAAGTACTGCGTAAAGAATATCCCACATTCGCCCTTAGGGGGCGCTACAGGCCATACCCAAAATTCCCATTTTCTGGTCAAAAATGTTCTAATTTTGTAGATTGATACTACAGGCCAACAGGAATCCACAAACCAAGAATGGCCCACATTCGCCCTTAGGGGGCGCTACAGGCCATGCCCTAAATTCCCATTTGCTGGTCAAAAATGTTCTAATTTGGTATATTGACACTACAGGCCAACAGAAATCCACAAACCAAGAATGTCTCACATTCGCCCTTAGGGGGCGCTAAAGGCCATTCCCAAATTGCACATTTTTTTGTCAAATACTTTCTAAATTGGTACATTAATACTACAGGCCAACAGGAACCTACAAACCAAGAATGGCTCACATTCACCCTTAGGGGGAGCTACATGCCATGCCCAAATGTCATTTTTTCAAAGTGTTTGTATTTCCAACACATTTATTTAGTTTTTCTGAAACCTGGTGAACAAACCTCATTTCTCATTGTAAACAAAAAACCCTACAGGATCCATAAGGTCCGACATGATGGATTTTCCTGTACACTGAAAATGTTTAGTTTAGGATTCTGACAGAAAGACATGTTTTTTGGATTTTTTCATTGGGAGGGTTTAACCCCAACCCTCTATTGATCAATTTTAAATGATTTGCCATTTTGAGGAGGAATCGCATTGCTGCTTGCAGCTATATTTTTGAGTTGTTGCTGTGTCCATCATCCTTTGTTTTCCGAAAGCCACCAAGTGGAAATGAGCCCGGTAACTAAAGGCACCAGGGTTGCGGTGCCACCGGCTTGGGCCCTTCATCGCTGCTTGCAGCTTTAATTATTATTATTATTATTATTTTATCGACTATTCGGGCACTTTTGGGGGCCTTAACATGCTCTAAAACTCTTGAAACTTTGCACACGGGTCAGAACCTGCGGCCATCAGGGCTGGGCTGAAGATGGTACCCGGGCGTGGCAGGGGGGCTCAGCAGCGCCCCCTGGAACGGGGTCCGAAACCTTGGTCCATAAATCAAACACACTTGCATGTAATAATATGAAAGTCGGTACACATATAGATCTCATCGTTTCATATATACTTCATGCTCTTACTTTTTACCTCAGCCCAACAGGAAGTCGGCTATTTAGGGTTGTTTGGAAAACGTATACAATGGAATTTGAAATACTCCTCCTAGAGAAATCATTTAATCGCCACGAATCTCAGTCAGCATGAAGTCAAGACATTGAGGATGAAAAATTGCCAGCGGATTTTTGATATCTCGAACGGTTTGGCCGTGGCGAGGAAACAAATTTATGGCGAGAAAAGTGAGACAGGAAGTGTGTTATAACTTCTGCATAAATTAACAGATCTTGATGAAACTTCAGCAGTGTGTTCGTTGTAAGAGGCCGATCACATGGATGTGACTATTGTGAGTCAAAGTTATAGCGCCACCAACTGGCAGCAGGAAGTGTGTCACTTTCAAAATGCTTTGAAATCACCCTCTTGTTTTTACCCGATTTGCTTCAAACTTTACGTGTATAATGTAAACACACGGCAGATTTAGACCTGTGAAAGGATTATTGATATCTTAGATACTGTTGCCGTGGCAACGCTTCAAACTTTACTTTTCTTTATTGATGCTTTTGAGACTCTTAACATACTTGAAATTGCATGAAACTCGACAGAGACGTCACATTTATTAGCCAGTAGACATGTGCAAAGTTTCAGAAATGGGTGTGGTGAGGGGCTCAGTAGCGCCACCTTTTGACAAAAAAGTGGGGGGTTAGTTTCATCTACAGGTACAAAAATTGGTATTGATATAGTTCTCCTCAAGCCGGACAACTTTCTAATTTACAGTCATTAGCTCCGACCAACAGAAAGTCAGATATTTTGGTTTGAATGTGGAGAAAATGTCAGAATTTTGCAAGTCACTCTCTGAGACTCTGTGAGTTTGTAGGGGAGGGGGGACGTTGGGTCTTGTGAAGTAATACATAGGGCTATACTGCCCTCTTGTGTTCAACATAGTATGGGTTACATTAACTTTTGCACGATATTCTAATTTTTCGAGTTTCACCTGTATGCAGAGTTGACAGAAAAATGTTACACACGCCGTAGCAGGTGAATACAACAAAGAACTAAAGCCTAAAAAACTAAAATTTAATCCACTGTCTGTTCATTCTCTGAGTGGCAATTACAAGAAATGTCCAATAGATGGCATCCAAGCCTCATTGTTCTATTATTTACAACAGGCTGAGTCCAGAATGGGCAGGGACTGAGTTCAACAGTTGCTTGAGCTCTTTTGCCGTCGAATCCCAGAAAAAAGGCAAACACTGTGTCCCCACTCAATATATACATCAACTGAGTGGCGGATACAATTTTTAACAACCTTTAACCATTTACAGCCAGAGCGTTCAAATTTGGGAACAATTATTCCCATAGTTTCTGTCTCAGTGTCATCGTCGTCCAATCACCGATTTTATTTCTGAAATCTGCCCAGATACTCATGACAATACAAGCTAAAGGCACATGTGATTGGTTAAGGGGTTACTGGGCAAGAATAATAACTGTATCGTCATCACCGTCTTCCTTCATTTCAATGGGACGGTGATATCACGAGAGATTTACTCCAGTGTTGGATTTACTGCTTCAAATTAAATACTGAGGCGATTTTTGCAAGGTAAGAACGTGTTGTCTATATTTTCTATAGAAAGTCAAAACGTTTTAGTTACGAAGCATTTATTTGTAGGAGTATTGCTAGTTATTTCTGGAAAAAAAATGACGAAACAACTCAAATAAATGTTTGTGAGCAGTTTTGTGTGAAACCGCGAGCAGCGTCACGTCTAACTCACGAGCCCCGATGAGAGATCGCATTCGCTTCTTCTTGCGTTTGAACGGACAATTTCATAACAACAAAATGTCAAAATACATGATATATTGTCTGTTTTGTCTCAAGTGACCATAAACAGTTGATGAAGAAATCGCGAATCGAAATCTAGTATCAACACTTCCGAGAATGATTATCAGCGTTGTGTCTGACAGCGCGAGGCATCTCATTTTTACTCGCATCTTCATGGAGGTTTGTCGGTTGTATGTAGTTTCACAATCTCAATCAAGTAATCTCTGAAATGAATACAGATGTAACAGCACGAAAATAATGAGACTTCACAGTTCTCAAAAGATTAAACTCACTAAAACAAGCCGCACAGACTGTGCCTTGAATGAAATGCGTTTAAAATCCTCTTAAAGAGACAGTAACAATTTTCCAAGTAAATAAAAAGTAGCCTACAAATGGTTTTCACCCCAAAAATAAATTTCTCTCATCGTATACTCACCCTCATTGCATCCCAGATGTGTATTGTTTTCTTTCTTCTAGTGAACACAAATTAAGCTTTTTAGAAGATTCTCAACCCTGTTGGACCTTTCAATGACTTGAATGGTGATCAGAACTCAGAAGCTACAAAAATCAAATAAATGCAGCATAAAAGTAATCCATACCACTCCAGTGGTTAAATCCATGCCTTCAGAAGTGATATTATAGGTGTGGGTTAGAAATAGACCTATATATATATACTTCAAGATGACATCACTCTGAAGTACTGCGTAAAGAATATCCCACATTCGCCCTTAGGGGGCGCTACAGGCCATGCCCAAAATTCCCATTTTCTGGTCAAAAATGTTCTAATGTATATTGATACTACAGGCCAACAGGAATTCACAAACCAAGAGTGGCCCACATTCGCCCTTATGGGGCGCTACAGGCCACGCCCTAAATTCCCATTTGCTGGTCAAAAATGTTCTAATTTGGTACATTGATACTACAGGCCAACAGGAACCCACAAACAAAGAATTGCCCATATTCGCCATTAGGGGGCGCTACAGGCTATGCCCAAAATTCCCATTTTATGGTCAAAAATTTTCTAATTTGGTATATTGACACTACAGGCCAACAGAAATCCACAAACCAAGAATGTCTCACATTTGCCCTTAGGGGGTGCTAAAGGACATTCCCAAATTGCACATTTTTTTGTCAAATACTTTCTAATTTGGTACATTAATACTACAGGCCAACAGGAACCTACAAACCAAGAATGGCTCACATTCGCCCTTAGGGGGCGGTACAGGCCATGCCCAAATGTCAATTTTTCAAAGTGATTGTATTTCCACCCCATTTATTTAGTTTTTCTGAAACCTGGTGAACATACCTCATTTCTCATTGTAAACAAAAAACCCTACAGGATCCATAAGGTCCGGCATGATGGATTTTCCTGTACACTGAAAATGTTTAGTTTAGGATTCAGACAGAAAGACATGTTTTTTGGATTTTTTCATTGGGAGGGTTTAACCCCAACCCTCTATTGATCAATTTTAAATGATTTGCCATTTTGAGGAGGAATCGCATTGCTGCTTGCAGCTATATTTTTGAGTTGTTGCTGTGTCCATCATCCTTTGTTTTCCGAAAGCCACCAAGTGGAAATGAGCCCGGTAACTAAAGGCACCAGGGTTGCGGTGCCACCGGCTTGGGCCCGTCATCGCTGCTTGCAGCTTTAATTCTACTTATTTTCTCCTCTCAGCCTGCCACCAAATTAGGATTTCTGTTTCATGAGGAAAACTGAGACAAGAAAAAAAAAGTCTTCTCCGTTTCTGTGCATGCTCACAGCCCCTCCCTTTACAGCTCTGTCTCTGCTCAGCCCCTCCCCTACAGCTCTTCACAGCACTCAGTCTCTAGTACTGTATGAGAGATGTTACCTGCTGCAATTTCTTTCCAGACAACAAACGGATAAAACTCTCCTGTCTCTGCATTTTTCTCTAGTCTTGTTCACTGCAATGGAAAACATTTTGCCTTTTCTTTATCTTTTTCCAATTATTCAATTTGTCTATTCTAAGTTTCCTCTGTCTTTCTCTCCCTCTCATGGGGCTGTCCGGTCAGCCAACCAGCGAGCGAGAGCAAGGCAAGGAAATAACAGAGAATCAGATACCATTTGTCTCTAATTTTCAACAGTCTTTTTACTCAGTCAATTTGTTTCAATTTATTTGTCCCATTTCACTCTTGGGCATTTCTTTATTGTATCTGATTCTCTGCTCCACTCCGCCTCTGCACACAATACCTCATCAACACTAGAATCATGCATTTAAACAAACACACAAACCCAGCGCAATTAGTATTTGTAAGTACACAGGCACTAGCAACACAGTTAGTCATGCACATTATTCATTATTTCAAACACACACAGAGTTCAACAATTCCCCGTTTTCTGCTCAGTCCGGGTTCCATCAAAACACTGCAATAAATAATCTAATCTAACACCTGGAGGAATTATGACGCGAATTTTCTACTATAAATGCACCCGCGTTAGGATTTTCACACCTGTAGCTACAGGAATTTTTCCACTTCTTGATTATGTACCTAAACACGGGATTTTAACACGCGCCGTCGCACATCGACACACCTCTACAGGCCTTTTTATCTTCTTCTTCTTCTTCTTCTTTAAATAACTACCCCCCCTCCCCAATTTTGAAATCTGGAACTCACCTCTATCAATTAGTCCAAATTATTCTATGTTCGGACCGGCAAAGGTCTTAGGGAAGCCACCTACTGGGACTTGCTATCACAGATCACACAAAAACACCTTAAGCAAAACGCTTACCTCGATTTTATGGCGCCGGTGATTTTTGTGCGACCAGTGCCAGCGTCCTGTCAGCAACCTCTGGCCCCTTGACCTCAATGCCGGCCCCACGTTGGGCGCCAAAGAATATGTCGTGGAATATTCACGATGAATCTCTCTAAGTTGTAAGAAAACTCTCGGAGTCCCAAGTTCCAGATGCCAAAGTTATAGTTTATTGAACACCAACAAACTACATGAGACCAGTCAGCTGTCTGTTCTACTTTCGTTTTCCTAAGTTCCCAATTATATACCCCTTTTTTGTTGTCTTTGTTGCTCCTTATCTCTAGCCAATGGGATTATTTCCCTCAATTCTTTCCTTAGCCACCAATATGTTTTATGTTGCTTGCTAATTAACTATTGGTGGAAAATCCCTTGCTCATCTATTTTTTTAAAAACACGTGTATCTTTCACATTCAGCCAATTACCTCACATTTTGGACATATTCCATAGTTCACAGAAAGGGCTCTTTCATTCAGAAACATCTGTGTATGAGAAAAAACAGCCATGTCCTCATCTCACCTTCTTAGCCTTTGATCTACAGGTCAGTGTACCCTCTTGATACCACAATATTATTATATCCATGTGCTCACACACTCAATATTATTATTATTTCCATGAAAAGGAGTACAAGCTCTAAAGATATTCATTATACTTTCAGTTTGTTAGAGCAGTCACCGTGACCGGTCGAGAGATATACAACACAGAAATACACCATATATTTGTTTTCAGAGAAGTACACAGAGAAACACAGAGAAATACACCATAAGGTCTCTGATGTCAAAGAAGGGGCCTCCAGGAAAAAATACTTCACTGCAGTAATGCAAGAGGCCGATAAGAACACCAAAATGGTGATATTCTCACCACAGCGCCATAATTGGTTCAAGTGTGCAGAAAAAGATGAGTAAGTTATTGCCTTACATAAAATTGGTCAGCAAAATAAATAGAACTTGTGGATTTATGACCAAGTATGCTATTGTGTATACAATTGTTTCCCTACACCCTTTTTATTTTTTTCTTGTTTAGAAGTCCAGTAAAAGTGGAAAATATCGTTCTGAGTCCCTCACGCCAAAATCGAGGAGACCATGATATTTTTATTAACGATAAATCAAGGCTGACTTGCGTGAGAGACCTGTCCTTCGTGTTTGATAAGAAGTCGTATTCTGATGTGCACTCAAGAACATTGAGTGACATCCTGGCTGATCCTAGGGAGCATCAAAGAGTGAGTGAATTGAAATGTTTGATCTTGTTTTTATTATCTTGGGAGCCGGACACTGAATGACGTATTTGACGAATGACGTGTTTGTTTCTTGTGATATCTGTTGTGGTCCTTTCTTTTCAACTAATACTGCAGTGTCCATTAGCCAATGCTATGCAGCAAACAAAGTTAAGGAACCTTTAATGTATTTGTCATGTAAGGTATTGGTTTATATTGTTTCATTGTTTTCCTTATTTGAAGGTAAATGTGGTGGTGAAGATAATGGAGGAGAGGGAGAAAGGCAGCAGTGTTACAAGCTCAAACAAAACTATGAACAGGACATCATATGCCATCTCTGATAAGACGGCTTCAATTTTGTTAACCGTTTGGGGTGATGACAACCTGACAATTAACAAGTGGTACAAGTTTAAAAATGTGTCCGTGCGGTTTTACAACAGCAAAGCGATGCTCAGCACCACAATGGAGACCAATTTTGCAATCGTTGAAGATGCAGGAGCAGCTTTACCAGCTCTAGACGATGACAGCACTCGACTTGTTGGAAACATTCTTCAAGTGGCAGTTACAGTCAGCCACCTGTGTCCAAGGCGCCATCAACTCAACGATGTGAACACGTCTACCCTGATGACCAAATGCGAGCAGTGTAAGGCCTATTGCAAAACTACAAAATTATCTAATGTCATTATGGGAAAAATTGTACTTGAAGATGCGGACCAAAACCCTGTTGAGTACACGATGGATGATGACTTAATTCGTTCACTGGTCACAGACAAAACATTTCTGGATAAGGAAGAAAAAATTGTCACGGAGATCATGCAACATGACATGGCTGATGTTACAGCTAGAGGACACCGTGCATTAGTTATAACTTTCTGTGAGGCCGAGCCTAAGCAAACTGTTACAGTTAACCCGGAAGACCAAACACAAATGCGCCCTGGGTGTCAGGATGAGACAGAGCTGGAGATGTTGTTTCAGAAGGATGATAACAGGCCTTTTGATGACTCTCTTCAAATGCTGTTTGTAAATAATGAAGACCAGACAACACCTGGCAAACGCACCAGCAAGACCAAAATGGCAAGGAACAAGTAAAAACAGCCTATGGTCTTATTGTATAAAGTTCTTTGATCATTGTTTACAACAATGCCTTTTTAAGCTATAACCTCATTAATGTGGTGTCTTTGGCACTTGTTTACTGACACTGTATCTTTTACATGTTTATTGAACCACTTACCTCCAGTCATATGTTCATTATGGCTGCTTTTTTTTTTCACTGCTCACTATGCAGTATAGACTGTTTACAATTGAAACATTAAGAATGTCTTTGCGCTAAGACATATGTTCATTGTGGAATAAATTCAATTTTGTTGTGGAAACTGTCACTTGTGGATAAGTCTATGGTGAAAAGTTGACTTTGTTTGAATCATTTTAATTTGAAGTCTTCTCATTTATGTCTAAGTTTATTGCAAAATTTTACAATTGCACAATAAAAAAAAAATTCAATGCCTTCATAAACAATATAGATTACAATAAATCTAGATATCTGTACATAAACAAAACATGGATATTTCCATGTCTTCAGAGTTACCAGTTTTTGGGTAATTTGTGTTATATGCAGGTTGGACTAGTGCTGGATTTTACCTCCATAACATCAACAACTAAAAATACTCCACGATTTATGGGAATACAGATAACTGTAAGACATAATTAGGAAACTATAAAAGGTCTATTTTTATTTGTGTACACTTACAATAACAAAAACTTTGTGCATTTATAAAATAAAGAAAATAAACCGAACGTGTCACAAACATGAAACGTGTCTATAGCAGGGAAGGGCGGATCGATCCTAAGATATCAATACTTTCGAGAATGATGCTGTATCAGGGTTGTCTGACGACTCGCGAGGCGAGATAATTTGTACTTGCATCTTCACGAAGGTTTGTCGGTTGTATGCGTTTTAATGCTAGACAATTTGAACATTCAAGTTATTTTAAACCATTCACGAAGTCCAAGTAAATAAAAGTACAAATTGTATATATGGTACACGTGTAGAATTGATGTCTTTGAAAACGTTTATTAGCAAAAATGAATACGATATAAAATGGCTGAAAGGGGCGTGTTTATGTACATGTCCACATTTAATCAATATATATGTCAATAAATCAAATGTAATTTTGACTGAGGGATTTTAAACGTGACATGCTTCAAGATAACATCCCTTTGAAGTACTGTGCAAAGAATTGCCGACATTCGCCCTTAGCGGTTCGCTACAGGCCACGCCCAAATGTCACATTTTCAAAATGATGGCATTTTCACCCCAATTTTCCAAATATTCTAAAACTTGGTATACTTGCCTCATTTCTCATTGGGAACAAAAAAGCCTCAAGGACCCATAACTTCTGCCCTAATGGATTGTCCTGTACAGTGAAAATTTGCCAAAACCTACAAAACTCTTCTTCTCTTGAACCGTAGATCCAATTGACTTGACATATGGTACCCATGTGTAGAATTGATGTCTTTCAATTTGTTACTTAGCAAAAATGAATACAATACAAAATGGCTGAAAGGTGCGTGTTTATGTAAATGACCACATTGCCGCAATATATTAGTGTCAATAAACCAAATGTAAATTTGATTGATGGTTTCTCAAACCTAACATGCTTCAAGATGACATAACTATGTTGGCTTGAGAAAGCCAACATATTATGTTACATACATTTATTATTATTATTATTAATACTATTTTACTTACTAAAATTTCAACAACCTCACCTCTAAGAGCTTTAATGCTATAAGTACCCAACTTGCCACAGACCTGGGGACTGTTCTGAAGTTTGCTGCTATGTCTTTTTTTTACCTGATGCGACTTAAGCTTTTTATATAAATGACGATCAAAAATGTAAAAAATCCCATTGATTTACAATGGCTGAGCAAAAATGCCCCCTCTACTGGATTAATACGGTCTACAAGTAAAATCCCATTCACTTACATTGGCTGAGCAAAGAGGCTCCCTCTGCTGGTGTAACTCTGTCTACCAAATGCACTTTTACTGGAGGAATCTCTCTAATGGAGCAATTCTGTCTACTAGTGGGTGGAGCTCCCGACTTTCTCAGCCAGAAGAATTTTGCCTGCGTTTGCACAAAGGTATGTCAATTGTGTTTAATGCTTGACATTTGGAACATTCACGCGATTTTATACTATTCATCTCAACAAATGGTAAAACAACTCATATAAATGTTTTCGAGCAGTTTGTGTGAAACAGCGATAATCGTCGCGTCTAACGCACGAGCCCCGATGAGAGTTACTGCACAAGGTCAGTGAGATGTGTTTTACTACTTCCCAGTTTGAATATTCAAGCGATTTTACACTATTCAACTCAACAAATGGCAAAACAACTCAAATAAATGTTTGTGAGCAGTTTTGTGTGAAACCGCGAGATGCGTCGCGTCTAACGCACGAGCCCCGATGAGAGTTACTGCACAAATAAGGTCAGTGAGATGTGTTTTACTACTTCCCAGTTTGAATATTCAAGCGATTTTACACTATTCAACTCAACAAATGGCATTACAACTCAAATAAATCTTTGCGAGGAGTTTGAAATCGGGAATCATTATTGAATTCTGGCATTATTACGGGGGTCAACAATGGCGCTGTAATGTCCTTTCAGATGCATTGTTCTAAACAGCGGAAAAAACTTAAACAAAATACTGCGTCATTTTTGCCCATTCAGATACATGGAAGAGATCATTACAAACTGTAAAAGGTCTACTTTTATTTGTGTACACTTACAATAACAACAAAACCTTGAGCTTTTGTAAAATAACGAAAATAAACAGGGTAAACCGAATCTGTCTTTGCGATAATCTGTCTGATACACGTCAGAAAAATCAAGTGAAACTCCGCGAACACTTATCACACAAACATGAAACATATGTCTAAAGAAAGAAGGGATGGACGGATCGATCCTAAAGTATCAATACTTCCGAGAATGATGTTTCATCTGCGTGTTCACTGACAGCACGCGATAGTGAGGCGATCTCATTTTTACTCGCGTCTTCAATGCGAGCAATGTTTGTCTGTTGTATGTGTTTTTAACACTTTCCTGTTTGAACTTTCAAGCGATTTTACACCATTCAACTCAACAAATGGCAAAACAACTCAAATAAATATTTGTGTGAAACAGGGAGCAGCGTCACGTCTAACTCACGAGCCCCGATGAGAGATCGCATTCGCTTCATCTTGCGTTTGAACGGACACTTTCATACAACCATACATGATATATTGTCTGTTTTGTCTCAAGTGAACATAAACAGTTGATGAAGAAATCGCGAATCTAAATCTAGTATCAACACTTCCGAGAATGATTATCAGCGTTGTGTCTGACAGCGCGAGGCGATCTCATTTTTACTCGCATCTTCATGGAGGTTTGTCGGTTGTATGTAGTTTCACAATCTCAATCAATTAATCTCTGAAATGAATACAGATGTAACAGCACGAAAATAATGAGACTTCACAGTTCTCAAAAGATTAAACTCAATGAAACAAGCCGCACAGACTGTGCATTGAATGAAATGCGTTTAAAATCCTCTTAAAGAGACAGTAACAATTTTCCAAGTAAATAAAAAGTAGGCCTACAAATGGTTTTTACCCCAAAAATAAATTTCTCTCATCGTATACTCACCCTCATTCCATCCCAGATGTGTATTATTTTCTTTCTTCTGGTGAACACAAATTAAGCTTTTTAGAAGATTATCTCAACCCTGTTGGACCTTTCAATGACTTGAATGGTGATCAGAACTCAGAAGCTACAAAAATCACATAAATGCAGCATAAAAGTAATCCATACCACTCCAGTGGTTTAATCCATGCCTTCAGAAGTGATATTATAGGTGTGGGTTAGAAACAGACCTATATATATATATATATATATATATATATATATACTTCAAGATGACATCACTCTGAAGTACTGCGTAAAGAATATCCCACATTCTCCCTTAGGGGGCGCTACAGGCCAAGCCCAAAATTCCCATTTTCTGGTCAAAAATGTTCTAATTTTGTATATTGATACTACAGACCAACAGGAATCCACAAACCAAGAATGGCCCACATTCGCCCTTAGGGGGCGCTACAGGCCACGCCCTAAATTCCCATTTGCTGGTCAAAAATGTTCTAATTTGGTACATTGATACTACAGGCCAACAGGAACCCACAAACAAAGAATTGCCCATATTCGCCATTAGGGGGCGCTACAGGCTATGCCCAAAATTCCCATTTTATGGTCAAAAATGTTCTAATTTGGTATATTGACACTACAGGCCAACAGAAATCCACAAACCAAGAATGTCTCACATTCGCCCTTAGGGGGCGCTAAAGGCCATTCCCAAATTGCTATTTTTTTTTGTCAAAAACTTTCAAATTTGGTACATTGATACTACAGGCCAACGGGAACCCACAAACCAAGAATGGCCGACATTCACCCTTAGGGGGCGATATAGGCCATGTCCAAAATTCCCATTTTCTGGTCAATAATGTTCTAATTTGGTGCATTGATACTACAGGCCAACAGGAACTCACAAACCAAGAATTGCCCGTATTCACCATTAGGGGGCGCTACAGGCTATGCCCCAATGTCCCACATTCAAAGTGATGGCATTTCCACCCCATTTTTTCAGTTCTTCTGAAACTTAATGTACATAACTCATTTCTCATTGTAAACAAAAAAGCCTCCAGGATCCATAAGATCCCAGCATCATGGATTTTCCTGTACACTGAAAATGTTTAGTTTAGGATTCAGACAGAAAGACACGTTTTTTGAATTTCTTCATTGGGAGAGTTTAACCCCAACCCTCTACTGAACAATTTTAAATGATTTGCCATTTTGAGGAGGAATCGCATTGCTGCTTGCAGCTATATTTATTATTATTATTATTAGATTCCTCCGATAGGAGGGAATCTATTGTTGTTGACAGTTTTATTATTATTATTATTATTATTATTATTATTATTATTAGATTCCTCCGATAGGAGGGAATCTATTGTTATTGACAGTTTTATTATTATTATTATTATTATTAGATTCCTCCGATAGGAGGGAATCTATTGTTATTGACAGTATTATTATTATTAGATTCCTCCGATAGGAGGGAATCTATTGTTATTGACAGTATTATTATTATTATTATTATTAGATTCCTCCGATAGGAGGGAATCTATTGTTATTGACAGTTTTATTATTATTATTATTATTATTATTATTATTAGATTCCTCCGATAGGAGGAAATCTATTGTTATTGACAGTTTTATTATTAGATTCCTCCGATAGGAGGGAATCTATTGTTATTGACAGTATTATTAGATTCCTCTGATAGGAGGGAATCTAGTGTTATTGACAGTTTTATTAGATTCCTCCGATAGGAGGGAATCTATTGTTATTGACAGTTTTATTATTAGATTCCTCCGATAGGAGGGAATCTATTGTTATTGACAGTTTTATTATTAGATTCCTCCGATAGGAGGGAATCTATTGTTATTGACAGTTTTATTATTATTATTATTATTATTATTATTATTAGATTCCTCCGATAGGAGGGAATCTATTGTTATTGACAGTTTTATTATTATTATTATTATTGTTATTATTAGATTCCTCCGATAGGAGGGAATCTATTGTTATTGACAGTTTTATTATTATTATTAGATTCCTCCGATAGGAGGGAATCTATTGTTATTGACAGTTTTATTATTATTATTATTATTATTATTATTATTATTATTATTATTATTCTCCTTGAGCCCCAATATCTCAAAAAGTCACTGGTCAAAAATTTTCTAAATTGGCACATTGATACTCCATGCCAACGGGTACCCCCAAACCAAGAATGGCCCACATTCGCCCATAGGTGGCGCTACAGGCCACGCCCCAAAAAAACATTTTCAAAGTCATGGCATTTCCAAGCCATTTGTCCAATTATTCTCAAACCTGGTGTACATGCCTCATTTCTCATGGGGAACAAAAAAGCCTCAAGGACCCATAACTTCCGCCATATTGGATTTTCCTGTACAGTGAAAATTTGCGAAAACCTACAAAACTCTTCTTCTCCTGAACCGTAGCTCCAATTGACTTGAAATTTGGTACGCATGTGTAGAATTGATGTCTTTGAAAACGTTACTTAGCAAAAATGAATACGATATAAAATGGCTGAAAGGGGCGTGTTTATGTAAATGTCCAAATTTTATCAATATATATGTCAATATATCAAATGTAATTTTGACCGAGGGTTTTTCAAACCTAACATTCATCAAGATAACATCCCTTTGAAGTACTGTGCAAAGAATTGCCCACATTCGCCCTTAGCGGTTCGCTACAGGCCACGCCAAACTGTCACATTTTCAAAAAGATGGCATTTTCACCACAATTTTCAAAATATTCTAAAACTTGGTATACTTGCCTCATTTCTCATTGGGAACAAAAAAGCCTCAAGGACCCATAAGGTACGATTAAAAATGGCTGAAAGGGGCGTGTTTATGTAAATGTCCACATTTAATCAATATATATGTCAATAAATCAAATGTAATTTTGACTGAGGGATTTTAAAACCTGACATGCTTCAAGATAACATCCCTTTGAAGTACTGTGCAAAGAATTGCCGACATTCGCCCTTAGCGGTTCGCTACAGGCCACGCCCAAATGTCACATTTTCAAAATGATGGCACTTTCACCCCAATTTTCCAAATATTCTAAAACTTGGTATACTTGCCTCATTTCTCATTGGGAACAAAAAAGCCTCAAGGACCCATAACTTCTGCCCTAATGGATTGTCCTGTACAGTGAAAATTTGCCAAAACCTACAAAAGTCTTCTTCTCTTGAACCGTAGATCCAATTGACTTGACATTTGGTACCCATGTGTAGAATTGATGTCTTTCAATTTGTTACTTAGCAAAAATGAATACAATACAAAATGGCTGAATGGTGCGTGTTTATGTAAATGACCACATTGCTTCAATATATTAGTGTCAATAAACCAAATGTAAATTTGATTGATGGTTTTTCAAACCTAACATGCTTCAAGATGACATAACTATGTTGGCTTGAGAAAGCCAACATATTGTTATGTTACATACATTTATTATTATTATTATTATTATTAATACTAATATACTTACTAAAATTTCAACAACCTCACCTCTAAGTGCTTTAATGGTATAAGTACCCCAACTTGCCACAGACCTGGGGACTGTTCTGAAGTTTGCTGCTATGTCTTTTTTTACCTGATGCGACTTAAGCTTTTTATATAAACGACGATCAAAAATGTAAAAAATCCCATTGATTTACAATGGCTGAGCAAAAATGCCCCCTCTACTGGATCAATACGGTCTACAAGTAAAATCCCATTCACTTACATTGGCTGAGCAAAGAGGCTCCCTCTGCTGGTGTAACTCGGTCTACCAAATGCACTTTTACTGGAGAAATCTCTCTAATGGAGCAATTCCGTCTACTAGTGGGTGGAGCTCCCGACTTTCTCAGCCAGAAGAATTTTGCCTGCGTTTGCACAAAGGTATGTCAATTGTGTGTGTTTAATGCTTGACATTTGGAACATTCACGCGATTTTATACTATTCATCTCAACAAATGGTAAAACAACTCATATAAATGTTTTCGAGCAGTTTGTGTGAAACAGCGATAATCGTCGCGTCTAACGCACGAGCCCCGATGAGAGTTACTGCACAAGGTCAGTGAGATGTATTTTACTGCTTCCCAGTTTGAATATTCAAGCGATTTTACACTATTCAACTCAACAAATGGCAAAACAACTCAAATAAATGTTTGTGAGCAGTTTTGTGTGAAACCGCGAGATGCGTCGCGTCTAACGCACGAGCCCCGATGAGAGTTACTGCACAAATAAGGTCAGTGAGATGTGTTTTACTACTTCCCAGTTTGAATATTCAAGCGATTTTACACTATTCAACTCAACAAATGGCATACAACTCAAATAAATCTTTGCGAGGAGTTTGAAATCGGGAACCATTATTGAATTCTGGCATTATTACGGGGGTCAACAATGGCGCTGTAATGTCCTTTCAGATGCATTGTTCTAAACAGCGGAAAAACTTAAACAAAATACTGCATCATTTTTGCCCATTCAGATACATGGAAGAGATCATTACAAACTGTAAAAGGTCTACTTTTATTTGTGTACACTTACAATAACAACAAAACCTTGAGCTTTTGTAAAATAACGAAAATAAACAGGGTAAACCGAATCTGTCTTTGCGATAATCTGTCTGATACACGTCAGAAAAATCAAGTGAAACTCCGCGAACACTTATCACACAAACATGAAACATATGTCTAAAGAAAGAAGGGATGGACGGATCGATCCTAAAGTATCAATACTTCCGAGAATGATGTTTCATCTGCGTGTTCTCTGACAGCACGCGATAGTGACGCGATCTCATTTTTACTCGCGTCTTCAATGCGAGCAATGTTTGTCTGTTGTATGTGTTTAACACTTTCCTCTTTGAACTTTCAAGCGATTTTACACCATTCAACTCAACAAATGGCAAAACAACTCAAATATTTGTGTGAAACAGGGAGCAGCGTCACGTCTAACTCACGAGCCCCGATGAGAGAACGCATTCGCTTCTTCTTGCGTTTGAACGGACACTTTCATACAACCATACATGATATATTGTCTGTTTTGTCTCAAGTGAACATAAACAGTTGATGATGAAATCGCGAATCTAAATCTAGTATCAACACTTCCGAGAATGATTATCAGCGTGTCTGACAGCGCGAGAAGATCTCATTTTTACTCGCATCTTCATGGAGGTTTGTCGGTTGAATGTAGTTTCACAATCTCAATCAATTAATCTCTGAAATGAATACAGATGTAACAGCACGAAAATAATGAGACTTCACAGTTCTCAAAAGATTAAACTCAATGAAACAAGCCGCACAGACTGTGCCTTGAATGAAATGCGTTTAAAATCCTCTTAAAGAGACAGTAACAATTTTCCAAGTAAATAAAAAGTAGGCCTACAAATGGTTTTTACCCCAAAAATAAATTTCTCTCATCGTATACTCACCCTCATTCCATCCCAGATGTGTATTATTTCCTTTCTTCTGGTGAACACAAATGAAGCTTTTTAGAAGATTATCTCAACCCTGTTGGACCTTTCAATGACTTGAATGGTGATCAGAACTCAGAAGCTACAAAAATCACATAAATGCAGCATAAAAGTAATCCATACCACTCCAGTGGTTTAATCCATGCCTTCAGAAGTGATATTATAGGTGTGGGTTAGAAACAGACCTATATATATATATATATATATATATATATATATATATATACTTCAAGATGACATCACTCTGAAGTACTGCGTAAAGAATATCCCACATTCTCCCTTAGGGGGCGCTACAGGCCAAGCCCAAAATTCCTATTTTCTGGTCAAAAATGTTCTAATTTTGTATATTGATACTACAGACCAACAGGAATCCACAAACCAAGAATGGCCCACATTCGCCCTTAGGGGGCGCTACAGGCCACGCCCTAAATTCCCATTTGCTGGTCAAAAATGTTCTAATTTGGTACATTGATACTACAGGCCAACAGGAACCCACAAACAAAGAATTGCCCATATTCGCCATTAGGGGGCGCTACAGGCTATGCCCAAAATTCCCATTTTATGGTCAAAAATGTTCTAATTTGGTATATTGACACTACAGGCCAACAGAAATCCACAAACCAAGAATGTCTCACATTCGCCCTTAGGGGGCGCTAAAGGCCATTCCCAAATTGCAATTTTTTTTTGTCAAAAACTTTCAAATTTGGTACATTGATACTACAGGCCAACAGGAACTCACAAACCAAGATTGGCCCACATTCACCCTTTGGGGGCGCTATAGGCCATGTCAAAAATTCCCATTTTCTGGTCAAAAATGTTCTAATGTGGTACATTGATACTGCACGCCAACAGGAACCCACAAACCAAGAATTGCCCATATTCATCATTAGGGGGCGCTACAGGCTATGCCTTAAAGTCCTATTTTTTGGTCAAACATTTTCAAATTTGGTACATTGATACTACAGGCCAACGGGAACCCACAAACCAAGAATGGCCGACATTCACCCTTAGGGGGCGATATAGGCCATGTCCAAAATTCCCATTTTCTGGTCAATAATGTTCTAATTTGGTACATTGATACTACAGGCCAACAGGAACTCACAAACCAAGAATTGCCCGTATTCACCATTAGGGGGCGCTACAGGCTATGCCCCAATGTCCCACATTGAAAGTGATGGCATTTCCACCCCATTTTTTCAGTTCTTCTGAAACTTAATGTACATAACTCATTTCTCATTGTAAACAAAAAAGCCTCCAGGATCCATAAGATCCCGGCATCATGGATTTTCCTGTACACTGAAAATGTTTAGTTTAGGATTCAGACAGAAAGACACGTTTTTTGAATTTCTTCATTGGGAGAGTTTAACCCCAACCCTCTACTGAACAATTTTAAATGATTTGCCATTTTGAGGAGGAATCGCATTGCTGCTTGCAGCTATATTTATTATTATTATTATTATTATTCTCCTTGAGCCCCAATATCTCAAAAAGTCACTGGTCAAAAATTTTCTAAATTGGCACATTGATACTCCATGCCAACGGGTACCCCCAAACCAAGAATGGCCCACATTCGCCCATAGGTGGCGCTACAGGCCACGCCCCATAAAAATATTTTCAAAGTCATGGCATTTCCAAGCCATTTGTCCAATTATTCTCAAACCTGGTGTACATGCCTCATTTCTCATGGGGAACAAAAAAGCCTCAAGGACCCATAACTTCTGCCCTAATGGATTTTCCTGTACAGTGAAAATTTGCCAAAACCTACAAAACTCTTCTTCTCCTGAACCGTAGCTCCAATATACTTGAAATTTGGTACGCATGTGTAGAATTGATGCCTTTGAAAATGTTACTTAGCAAAAATGAATACGATATAAAATGGCTGAAAGGGGCGTGTTTATGTAAATGTCCACATTTAATCAATATATATGTCAATATATCAAATGTAATTTTGACCCAGGGTTTTTCAAACCTAACATTCTTCAAGATAACATCCCTTTGAAGTACTGTGCAAAGAATTGCCCACATTCGCCCTTAGCGGTTCGCTACAGGCCACGCCCAAATGTCACATTTTCAAAATGATGGCATTTTCACCACAATTTTCGAAATATTCTAAAACTTGGTATACTTGCCTCATTTTTCATTGGGAACAAAAAAGCCTCAAGGACCCATAAGGTACGATTAAAAATGGCTGAAAGGGGCGTGTTTATGTAAATGTCCACATTTAATCAATATATAAGTCAATAAATCAAATGTAATTTTGACTGAGGGATTTTAAACCTGACATGCTTCAAGATAACATCCCTTTGAAGTACTGTGCAAAGAATTGCCGACATTCGCCCTTAGCGGTTCGCTACAGGCCACGCCCAAATGTCACATTTTCAAAATGATGGCATTTTCACCACAATTTTCGAAATATTCTAAAACTTGGTATACTTGCCTCATTTCTCATTGGGAACAAAAAAGCCTCAAGGACCCATAAGGTACGATTAAAAATGGCTGAAAGGGGCGTGTTTATGTAAATGTCCACATTTAATCAATATATAAGTCAATAAATCAAATGTAATTTTGACTGAGGGATTTTAAACCTGACATGCTTCAAGATAACATCCCTTTGAAGTACTGTGCAAAGAATTGCTGACATTCGCCCTTAGCGGTTCGCTACAGGCCACGCCCAAATGTCACATTTTCAAAATGATGGCACTTTCACCCCAATTTTCCAAATATTCTAAAACTTGGTATACTTGCCTCATTTCTCATTGGGAACAAAAAAGCCTCAAGGACCCATAACTTCTGCCCTAATGGATTGTCCTGTACAGTGAAAATTTGCCAAAACCTACAAAACTCTTCTTCTCTTGAACCGTAGATCCAATTGACTTGACATTTGGTACCCATGTGTAGAATTGATGTCTTTCAATTTGTTACTTAGCAAAAATGAATACAATACAAAATGGCTGAAAGGTGCGTGTTTATGTAAATGACCACATTGCCTCAATATATTAGTGTCAATAAACCAAATGTAAATTTGATTGATGGTTTTTCAAACCTAACATGCTTCAAGATGACATAACTATGTTGGCTTGAGAAAGCCAACATATTGTTATGTTACATACATTTATTATTATTATTATTATTATTAATAATACTATTTTACTTACTAAAATTTCAACAACCTCACCTCTAAGAGCTTTAATGCTATAAGTACCCAACTTGCCACAGACTTGGGGACTGTTCTGAAGTTTGCTGCTATGTCTTTTTTTACCTGATGCGACTTAAGCTTTTTATATAAATGACGATCAAAAATGTAAAAAATCCCATTGATTTACAATGGCTGAGCAAAAATGCCCCCTCTACTGGATCAATACGGTCTACAAGTAAAATCCCATTCACTTACATTGGCTGAGCAAAGAGGCTCCCTCTGCTGGTGTAACTCTGTCTACCAAATGCACTTTTACTGGAGAAATCTCTCTAATGGAGCAATTCTGTCTACTAGTGGGTGGAGCTCCCGACTTTCTCAGCCAGAAGAATTTTGCCTGCGTTTGCACAAAGGTATGTCAATTGTGTGTGTTTAATGCTTGACATTTGGAACATTCACGCGATTTTATACTATTCATCTCAACAAATGGTAAAACAACTCATATAAATGTTTTCGAGCAGTTTGTGTGAAACAGCGATAATCGTCGCGTCTAACGCACGAGCCCCGATGAGAGTTACTGCACAAGGTCAGTGAGATGTATTTTACTGCTTCCCAGTTTGAATATTCAAGCGATTTTACACTATTCAACTCAACAAATGGCATTACAACTCAAATAAATGTTTGCGAGGAATCTGAATTCGGGAATCATTATTGAATTCTGGCATTATTACGGGGGTCAACAATGGCGCTGTAATGTCCTTTCAGATGCATTGTTCTAAACAGCGGAAAAAACTTAAACAAAATACTGCGTCATTTTTGCCCATTCAGATACATAGAAGAGATCATTACAAACTATAAAAGGTCTACTGTTATTTGTGTACACTTACAATACAACAAAACCTTGAGCTTTTGTAAAATAACGAAAATAAACAGGGTAAACCGAATCTGTCTTTGCGATAATCTGTCTGATACACGTCAGAAAAAATCAAGTGAAACTCCGCGAACACTTATCACACAAACATGAAACATATGTCTAAAGAAAGAAGGGATGGACGGATCGATCCTAAAGTATCAATACTTCCGAGAATGATGTTTCATCTGCGTGTTCACTGACAGCACGCGATAGTGAGGCGATCTAATTTTTACTCGCATCTTCAATGCGAGCAATGTTTGTCTGTTGTATGTGTTTTTAACACTTTCCTGTTTGAACTTTCAAGCGATTTTACCCCATTCAACTCAACCAATGGCAAAACAACTCAAATAAATATTTGTGTGAAACAGCGAGCAGCGTCACGTCTAACTCACGAGCCCCGATGAGAGATCGCATTCGCTTCTTCTTGCGTTTGAACGGACATTTTCATACAACAAAATGTCAAATTACATGATATATTGTGGAGTCTGTTTTGTCTCAAGTGAACATAAACAGTTGATGAAGAAATCGCGAATCTAAATCTAGTATCAACACTTCCGAGAATGATTATCAGCATTGTGTCTGACAGCGCGAGGCATCTCATTTTTACTCGCATCTTCATGGAGGTTTGTCGGTTGTATGTAGTTTCACAATCTCAATCAATTCATCTCTGAAATGAATACAGATGTAACAGCACGAAAATAATGAGACTTCACAGTTCTCAAAAGATTAAACTCAATGAAACAAGCCGCACAGACTGTGCCTTGAATGAAATGCATTTAAATTCCTCTTAAAGAGACAGTAACAATTTTCCAAGTAAATAAAAAGTAGGCCTACAATTGGTTTTTACCTCCAAAATAAATTTCTCTCATCGTATACTCGCCCTCATTTCATCCCAGATGTGTATTATTTTCTTTCTTCTGGTGAACACAAATGAAGCTTTTTAGAAGATTATCTCAACCCTGTTGGACCTTTCAATGACTTGAATGGTGATCAGAACTCAGAAGCTACAAAAATCACATAAATGCAGCATAAAAGTAATCCATACCACTCCAGTGGTTTAATCCATGCCTTCAGAAGTGATATTATAGGTGTGGGTTAGAAACAGACCTATATATATATACTTCAAGATGACATCACTCTGAAGTACTGCGTAAAGAATATCCCACATTCTCCCTTAGGGGGCGCTACAGGCCATGCCCAAAATTCCCATTTTCTGGTCAAAAATGTTCTAATTTGGTACATTGATACTTCAGGCCAACAGGAACCCACAAACAAAGAATTTCCCATATTCGCCCTTAGGGGGCGCTACAGGCTATGCCCAAAATTCCCATTTTATGGTCAAAAATGTTCTAATTTGGTATATTGACACTACAGGCCAACAGAAATCCACAAACCAAGAATGTCTCACATTCGCCCTTAGGGGGCGCTAAAGGCCATTCCCAAATTGCAAATTTTTTTGTCAAAAACTTTCTAATTTGGTACATTAATACTACAGGCCAACAGGAACCTACAAACCAAGAATGGCTCACATTCGCCCTTAGGGGGCGCTACAGGCCATGCCCAAATGTCATTTTTTCAAAGTGATTGTATTTCCAGCCCATTTATTTAGTTTTTCTGAAACCTGGTGAACATACCTCATTTCTCATTGTAAACAAAAAACCCTCCAGGATCCATAAGGTCCGGCATGATGGATTTTCCTGTACACTGAAAATGTTTAGTTTAGGATTCAGACAGAAAGACATGTTTTTTGGATTTTTTCATTGGGAGGGTTTAACCCCAACCCTCTATTGATCAATTTTAAATGATTTGCCATTTTGAGGAGGAATCGCATTGCTGCTTGCAGCTATATTTATTATTATTATTCTTCTTCTCCTTGAGCCCCAATATCTCAAAAAGTCACTGGTCAAAAATTTTCTAAATTGGCACATTGATACTCCATGCCAACGGGTACCCCCAAACCAAGAATGGCCCACATTCGCCCATAGATGGCGCTACAGGCCACACCCCAATAAAACATTTTCAAAGTCATGGCATTTCCAAGCCATTTGTCCAATTATTCTCAAACCTGGTGTACATGCCTCATTTCTCATGGGGAACAAAAAAGCCTCAAGGACCCATAACTTCCACCATAATGGATTTTCCTGTACAGTGAAAATTTGCCAAAACCTACAAAACTCTTCTTCTCCTGAACCGTAGCTCCAATTGACTTGAAATTTGGTACGCATGTGTAGAATTGATGCCTTTGAAAACGTTACTTAGCAAAAATGAATACGATATAAAATGGCTGAAAGGGGCGTGTTTATGTAAATGTCCACATTTAATCAATATATATGTCAATAAATCAAATGTAATTTTGACTGAGGGATTTTAAAACCTGACACGCTTCAAGATAACATCCCTTTGAAGTACTGTGCAAAGAATTGCCGACATTCGCCCTTAGCGGTTCGCTACAGGCCACGCCCAAATGTCACATTTTCAAAATGATGGCATTTTCACCCCAGTTTTCCAAATATTCTAAAACTTGGTATACTTGCCTCATTTCTCATTGGAAACAAAAAAGCCTGAAGGACCCATAAGGTTCTGCGTGATGGATTGTCCTGTACAGTGAAAATTTGGTGAAACATTTAAAACTCTTCTTCTCTTGAACCGTAGATCCAATTGACTTGACATTTGGTACCCATGTGTAGAATTGATGTCTTTCAATTTGTTACTTAGCAAAAATGAATACAATACAAAATGGCTGAAAGGGTGCGTATTTATGTAAATGACCACATTGCCTCAATATATTAATGTCAATAAACCAAATGTAATTTTGACGGATGGTTTTTCAAACCTAACATGCTTCAAGATGACATAACTATGTTGGCTTGAGAAAGCCAACATATTGTTATGTTACATACATTTATTATTATTATTATTATTATTATTATTATTAATACTATTTTACTTACTAAAATTTCAACAACCTCACCTCTAAGAGCTTTAATGCTATAAGTACCCAACTTGCCACAGACCTGGGGACTGTTCTGAAGTTTGCTGGAATGTCTTTTTTTACCTGATGCGACTTAAGCTTTTTATATAAATGACGATCAAAAATGTAAAAAATCCCATTGATTTACAATGGCTGAGCAAAAATGCCCCCTCTACTGGATTAATACGGTCTACAAGTAAAACCCCATTCACTTACATTGGCTGAGCAAAGAGGCTCCCTCTGCTGGTGTAACTCTGTCTACCAAATGCACATATACTGGAGAAATCTCTCTAATGGAGCAATTCTGTCTACTAGTGGGTGGAGCTCCCGACTTTCTGAGCCAGAAGAATTTTGCATGCGTTTGCACAAAGGTATGTCAATTGTGTGTGTTTAATGCTTGACATTTGGAACATTCACTCGATTTTATACTATTCATCTCAACAAATGGCAAAACAACTCAAATAAATGTTTGTGAGCAGTTTTGTGTGAAACCGCGCGATGCGTCGCGTCTAACGCACGAGCCCCGATGAGAGTTACTGCACAAAGGTCAGTGAGATGTTTTTCTGCTTCCCAGTTTGAATATTCAAGCGATTTTACACTATTCAACTCAACAAATGGCATTACAACTCAAATAAATCTTTGCGAGGAGTTTGAAATCGGGAATCATTATTGAATTCTGGCATTATTACGGGGGTCAACAATGGCGCTGTAATGTCCTTTCAGATGCATTGTTCTAAACAGCGGAAAAAACTTAAACAAAATACTGCGTCATTTTTGCCCATTCAGATACATGGAAGATCATTACAAACTATAAAAGGTCTACTTTTATTTGTGTACACTTACAATAACAACAAAACCTTGAGCTTTTGTAAAATAACGAAAATAAACAGGGTACGCCGAATCTGTCTAAGCGATCATATCTGTCTGATACACGTCAGAAAAATCAAGTGAAACTCCGCAAACACTTATCACACAAACATGAAACATATGTCTAAAGAAAGAAGGGATGGACGGATCGATCCTAAAGTATCAATACTTCCGAGAATGATGTTTCATCTGCGTGTTCTCTGACAGCACGCGATAGTGACGCGATCTCATTTTTACTCGCGTCTTCAATGCGAGCAATGTTTGTCTGTTGTATGTGTTTTTAACACTTTCCTGTTTGAACTTTCAAGCGATTTTACACCATTCAACTCAACAAATGGCAAAACAACTCAAATAAATATTTGTGTGAAACAGCGAGCAGCGTCACGTCTAACTCACGAGCCCCGATGAGAGATCGCATTCGCTTCTTCTTGCGTTTGAACGGACATTTTCATACAACAAAATGTCAAATTACATGATATATTGTGGAGTCTGTTTTGTCTCAAGTGAACAAACAGTTGATGAAGAAATCGCGAATCTAAATCTAGTATCAACACTTCCGAGAATGATTATCAGCGTTGTGTCTGACAGCGCGAGGCATCTCATTTTTACTCGCATCTTCATGGAGGTTTGTCGGTTGTATGTAGTTTCACAATCTCAATCAATTAATCTCAGATAAATGAATACAGATGTAACAGCACGAAAATAATGAGACTTCACAGTTCTCAAAAGATTAAACTCAATGAAACAAGCCGCACAGACTGTGCCTTGAATGAAATGCGTTTAAATTCCTCTTAAAGAGACAGTAACAATTTTCCAAGTAAATAAAAAGTAGACCTACAAATGGTTTTTACCCCCAAAATAAATCTCTCATCGTATACTCACCCTCATTCCATCCCAGATGTGTATTATTTTCTTTCTTCTGGTGAACACAAATGAAGCTTTTTAGAAGATTATCTCAACCCTGTTGGACCTTTCAATGACTTGAATGGTGATCAGAACTCAGAAGCTACAAAAATCACAAATGCAGCATAAAAGTAATCCATACCACTCCAGTGGTTTAATCCATGCCTTCAGAAGTGATATTATAGGTGTGGGTTAGAAACAGACCTATATATATATATACTTCAAGATGACATCACTCTGAAGTACTGCGTAAAGAATATCCCACATTCTCCGTTAGGGGGCGCTACAGGCCATGCCCAAAATTCTCATTTTCTGGTCAAAAATGTTCTAATTTTGTATATTGATACTACAGGCCAACAGGAATCCACAAACCAAGAATTGCCCACATTCGCCCTTAGGGGGCGCTACAAAAAACTAGAGCACCATGGTACAACAGTGCTACGCATGCTATCAAGAGAGAAACTCGTAACTTGGAGCGTAAATGGAAACAAACTAATTTAGAGGTCTTTAGAATCGCATGGAAAGACAGTATGTCACGTTACAAAAAGGCTCTAAAAACAGCCAGGGCTGAGCACCTCCGCAAACTAATAGAAAATAACCAAAATAATCCAAGGTTCTTATTTAACACCGTGGCTAGACTAACAAATAAACAGAGATCACCTGAGCAAAATATTCCTTTACAGTTTAGTAGTAATGATTTTATGAATTTCTTCACTGAGAAAATAGATAACATCAGAAACACAATTGTAAACACAATTGTTAATGTACAATCTTTAATGGTGTCTTATGATTCAGCCTCAATTATCGCCCCTCAAGAACAACTACACCGCTTTACAACTATAGGACAGGAAGAGCTAAATAAACTTATCATTGCATCTAAACCAACAACATGTTTACTAGATCCAATACCCACTAAACTACTGAAAGAAGTGTTACCTGTAGTGGAAGAGCCTCTTCTCAATATTATTAACTCGTCTTTATTTTTAGGTCATGTTCCAAGAATATTTAAGCTGGCAGTTATAAAACCTCTCATTAAGAAACCACAATTAGATCCAAATAACCTAGCAAATTACAGACCCATCTCAAATCTTCCATTTATGTCTAAAATATTAGAAAAAGTTGTGTCCGCTCAATTGTGCTCTTTCTTGCAAGAAAATGATATCTATGAAAAATTTCAGTCAGGATTCAGACCGCATCATAGCACAGAAACTGCGCTAGTTAAAATTACAAATGATTTACTTTTAGCTTCTGACCAAGGCTGCATCTCAATATTAGTTCTACTCGATCTTAGCGCTGCGTTCGACACTATAGATCATAAAATACTCTTGGATCGACTACAAAACTACACTGGTGTTCAGGGACAGGCATTAAGCTGGTTTAGATCGTACTTATCAGACCGTTACCATTTTGTCTGTTTAAATGGGGAAAAATCAAAAATAACGTCAGTAGACTATGGAGTGCCACAAGGATCTGTGTTAGGCCCTCTATTATTCTCAATATATATGCTACCACTTGGTAAAATTATAAGAAAACATGGAATTAATTTCCACTGTTATGCTGATGACACTCAATTATATATCTCATCACGACCAGATGAAAACATTAACTTATCTAACTTGACAGAGTGTCTTAAAGATATAAAATGTTGGATGACGTGTAATTTCCTGTTATTAAATTCCGATAAAACGGAGGTATTACTTATTGGTCCAAAAAACTACCCACAAAATCCCTTACAATACAACTTTAATTTAGAAGGATGTCCTGTTACATTATCCACTACAGTAAAAGACCTGGGTGTTATACTAGACCGCAACTTGACTTTCGAAAATCATATTTCATCTGTTACGAGAACAGCCTTTTTCCACCTTAGAAACATTGCTAAGCTACGTAACATGCTATCTGTTTCTGATGCAGAAAAGATAGTTCATGCATTCATGACCTCGAGACTAGATTACTGTAATGCTTTATTAGCTGGTTGCCCTGCATCCTCAACAAACAAGCTACAGTTAGTCCAAAATGCAGCCGCTAGAGTTCTTACTAGGTCAAGAAAATATGATCACATAACACCGATTTTATCATCTCTACACTGGCTACCTATTAAGTTCCGTATCAATTACAAAGTATTACTACTGACCTATAAAGCCCTAAATGGTTTATCTCCTGTGTATTTAACGGATCTTCTATCGCCATACAATCCATCGCGCTCTTTAAGATCACTAAATTCGAGGCTTCTGGTCATACCTAGGATATCTAAGTCCACTAATGGAGGGAGGGCGTTCTCACATTTAGCTCCTAAACTCTGGAATAGCCTTCCCGATATTGTTCGAGGCTCAGACTCGCTGTCCCAGTTTAAAACTAGATTAAAGACACATCTCTTTAACCAAGCATTCACATAATGCAAACTTTTTATACTACTGCTGAATCAGTTATAATGCATTAATATTATGAACATCAGCTATGCTAATTATTTCCCATCTGCTTTTCTGCTGTTATCTCGGGACGCCAGTCCCGAGGTAAATAGCGTTCGTCAGCTCCAGTTTGTATCCAGCCTCTCACGGAGACTTCAGATGCCCCATCACCATGGACAAGGATCTTAAAATGGGATACATAGACTAATTATTGCCAACAAAAGCCTTCATCAGCCAAACAAGGACAATTGCATCTAAGTGAACTTCTGGAATTTAATCAAGGATGGACTTCAAAGACACTGGTCACTAATCTTGCAGTTCAAACACCTTCACTGTCTAAATACTGACCCTTAGCACTTAATAAGTTTAATAATTTTTTAAATCATGTTTTTTAACTATAAATAATTCTTATTTACATTATTCATGATGTTAGCCAGAGGGGAACTGGCCCCCACAGTGAGTCTGGTTTCTCCCAAGGTTATTTTTCTCCATTAACAATCATCTTTTGGAGTTTTGTGTTCCTTGCCACAGTCGCCTTCGGCTTGCTCACTGGGGTTATTAATACAATTATTATTTAATTATTTTTAAACACGATAAAGAATCATATCTTATCTAATTCCACAACAGGGCTCCAAACAAAAAAAAAAAAAAAAAAAATCAATTAAGGAGCCACTGGCTCCTACAGGGGGAAAACAGGCGCCAAATATTTTAAATTTTTTTAACTCCATCCATTCCTTTTCGTCCCGCAGCTCGCTAACAGTGTAGTCTGTGGAGCATTCTTCGCAATTATGTGATCACGTGCATTTTTATGCTTGTTACTGTCACCGTGTTTTCTAACAGTCTCTTTTTTGAAATTGTTAGTTCCTGCAATGAACTCCGTTTTCCCCGCTATTTCTTTGATATAAACTTTTGTTATGTATCTCGGGAAATGTAATGCAAATTTTAAAATCAAAAGGGAGTAAACTTTTACTGTCACCAATGGCGACCTTGACAGAAATTACACTCACAAATAAATTTATTTGGTCACAAATGCGACCATTTTTAGTCGCAGTTTGGAGCCCTGCACAAGGATGATGATTTATCGACTTTATAGACATTACATTTTTATCGTCTGTTAATGCTGAACTTCTGTAAAGCTGCTTTGAAACGATGTGTGTTGTGAAAGGCGCTATACAAATAAAATTGACTTGACTTGACTTGGCTACAGGCCATTCCCTAAATTCCCATTTGCTGGTCAAAAATGTTCTAATTTGGTACATTGATACTACAGGCCAACAGGAACCCACAAACAAATAATTGCCCATATTCGCCATTAGGGGGCGCTACAGGCTATGCCCAAAATTCCCATATTATGGTCAAAAATGTTCTAATTTGGTATATTGACACTACAGGCCAACAGAAATCCACAAACCAAGAATGTCTCACATTCGCCCTTAGGGGGCGCTAAAGGCCATTCCCAAATTGCAATTTTTTTTTGTCAAAAACTTTCAAATTTGGTACATTGATACTACAGGCCAACGGGAACCCACAAACCAAGAATGGCCGACATTCACCCTTAGGGGGCGATATAGGCCATGTCCAAAATTCCCATTTTCTGGTCAATAATGTTCTAATTTGGTACATTGATACTGCACGCCAACAGGAACCCACAAACCAAGAATTGCCCATATTCATCATTAGGGGGCGCTACAGGCTATGCCCCAATGTCCCACATTGAAAGTGATGGCATTTCCACCCCATTTTTTCAGTTCTTCTGAAACTTAATGTACATAACTCATTTCTCATTGTAAACAAAAAAGCCTCCAGGATCCATAAGATCCCGGCATCATGGACTTTCCTGTACACTGAAAATGTTTAGTTTAGGATTCAGACAGAAAGACACGTTTTTTGAATTTCTTCATTGGGAGAGTTTAACCCCAACCCTCTACTGAACAATTTTAAATGATTTGCCATTTTGAGGAGGAATCGCATTGCTGCTTGCAGCTATATTTATTATTATTATTATTCTCCTTGAGCCCCAATATCTTAAAGTCACTGGTCAAAAATTTTCTAAATTGGCACATTGATACTCCATGCCAACGGGTACCCCCAAACCAAGAATGGCCCACATTCGCCCATAGGTGGCGCTACAGGCCACGCCCCAAAAAAATATTTTCAAAGTCATGGCATTTCCAAGCCATTTGTCCAATTATTCTCAAACCTGGTGTACATGCCTCATTTCTCATGGGGAACAAAAAAGCCTCAAGGACCCATAACTTCTGCCCTAATGGATTTTCCTGTACAGTGAAAATTTGCCAAAACCTACAAAACTCTTCTTCTCCTGAACCGTAGCTCCAATATACTTGAAATTTGGTACGCATGTGTAGAATTGATGCCTTTGAAAACGTTACTTAGCAAAAATGAATACGATATAAAATGGCTGAAAGGGGCGTGTTTATGTAAATGTCCACATTTAATCAATATATATGTCAATATATCAAATGTAATTTTGACCCAGGGTTTTTCAAACCTAACATTCTTCAAGATAACATCCCTTTGAAGTACTGTGCAAAGAATTGCCCACATTCGCCCTTAGCGGTTCGCTACAGGCCACGCCCAAATGTCACATTTTCAAAATGATGGCATTTTCACCACAATTTTCGAAATATTCTAAAACTTGATATACTTGCCTCATTTTTCATTGGGAACAAAAAAGCCTCAAGGACCCATAAGGTACGATTAAAAATGGCTGAAAGGGGCGTGTTTATGTAAATGTCCACATTTAATCAATATATAAGTCAATAAATCAAATGTAATTTTGACTGAGGGATTTTAAACCTGACATGCTTCAAGATAACATCCCTTTGAAGTACTGTGCAAAGAATTGCTGACATTCGCCCTTATAGCGGTTCGCTACAGGCCACGCCCAAATGTCACATTTTCAAAATGATGGCATTTTCACCCCAATTTTCCAAATATTCTAAAACTTGGTATACTTGCCTCATTTCTCATTGGGAACAAAAAAGCCTCAAGGACCCATAACTTCTGCCCTAATGGATTGTCCTGTACAGTGAAAATTTGCCAAAACCTACAAAAGTCTTCTTCTCTTGAACCGTAGATCCAATTGACTTGACATTTGGTACCCATGTGTAGAATTGATGTCTTTCAATTTGTTACTTAGCAAAAATGAATACAATACAAAATGGCTGAAAGGTGCGTGTTTATGTAAATGACCACATTGCCTCAATATATTAGTGTCAATAAACCAAATGTAAATTTGATTGATGGTTTTTCAAACCTAACATGCTTCAAGATGACATAACTATGTTGGCTTGAGAAAGCCAACATATTGTTATGTTACATACATTTATTATTATTATTATTAATAATACTATTTTACTTACTAAAATTTCAACAACCTCACCTCTAAGAGCTTTAATGGTATAAGTACCCAACTTGCCACAGACCTGGGGACTGTTCTGAAGTTTGCTGCTATGTCTTTTTTTACCTGATGCGACTTAAGCTTTTTATATAAATGACGATCAAAAATGTAAAAAATCCCATTGATTTACAATGGCTGAGCAAAAATGCCCCCTCTACTGGATCAATACGGTCTACAAGTAAAATCCCATTCACTTACATTGGCTGAGCAAAGAGGCTCCCTCTGCTGGTGTAACTCTGTCTACCAAATGCACTTTTACTGGAGAAATCTCTCTAATGGAGCAATTCTGTCTACTAGTGGGTGGAGCTCCCGACTTTCTCAGCCAGAAGAATTTTGCCTGCGTTTGCACAAAGGTATGTCAATTGTGTGTGTTTAATGCTTGACATTTGGAACATTCACGCGATTTTATACTATTCATCTCAACAAATGGTAAAACAACTCATATAAAAGTTTTCGAGCAGTTTGTGTGAAACAGCGATAATCGTCGCGTCTAACGCACGAGCCCCGATGAGAGTTACTGCACAAATAAGGTCAGTGAGATGTATTTTACTGCTTCCCAGTTTGAATATTCAAGCGATTTTACACTATTCAACTCAACAAATGGCAAAACAACTCAAATAAATGTGAGCAGTTTTGTGTGAAACCGCGAGATGCGTCGCGTCTAACGCACGAGCCCCGATGAGAGTTACTGCACAAATAAGGTCAGTGAGATGTGTTTTACTACTTCCCAGTTTGAATATTCAAGCGATTTTACACTATTCAACTCAACAAATGGCATTACAACTCAAATAAATCTTTGCGAGGAGTTTGAAATCGGGAATCATTATTGAATTCTGGCATTATTACGGGGGTCAACAATGGCGCTGTAATGTCCTTTCAGATGCATTGTTCTAAACAGCGGAAAAAACTTAAACAAAATTCTGCGTCATTTTTGCCCATTCAGATACATGGAAGAGATCATTACAAACTGTAAAAGGTCTACTTTTATTTGTGTACACTTACAATAACAACAAAACCTTGAGCTTTTGTAAAATAACGAAAATAAACAGGGTAAACCGAATCTGTCTTTGCGATAATCTGTCTGATACACGTCAGAAAAATCAAGTGAAACTCCGCGAACACTTATCACACAAACATGAAACATATGTCTAAAGAAAGAAGGGATGGACGGATCGATCCTAAAGTATCAATACTTCCGAGAATGATGTTTCATCTGCGTGTTCACTGAGAGCACGCGATAGTGAGGCGATCTCATTTTTACTCGCGTCTTCAATGCGAGCAATGTTTGTCTGTTGTATGTGTTTTTAACACTTTCCTGTTTGAACTTTCAAGCGATTTTACACCATTCAACTCAACAAATGGCAAAACAACTCAAATAAATATTTGTGTGAAACAGGGAGCAGCGTCACGTCTAACTCACGAGCCCCGATGAGAGATCGCATTCGCTTCTTCTTGCGTTTGAACGGACACTTTCATACAACCATACATGATATATTGTCTGTTTTGTCTCAAGTGAACATAAACAGTTGATGAAGAAATCGCGAATCTAAATCTAGTATCAACACTTCCGAGATTGATTATCAGCGTTGTGTCTGACAGCGCGAGGCATCTCATTTTTACTCGCATCTTCACGGAGGTTTGTCGGTTGTATGTAGTTTCACAATCTCAATCAATTAATCTCTGAAATGAATACAGATGTAACAGCACGAAAATAATGAGACTTCACAGTTCTCAAAAGATTAAACTCAATGAAACAAGCCGCACAGACTGTGCCTGGAATGAAATGCGTTTAAAATCCTCTTAAAGAGACAGTAACAATTTTCCAAGTAAATAAAAAGTAGGCCTACAAATGGTTTTTACCCCCAAAATAAATTTCTCTCATCGTATACTCACCCTCATTCCATCCCAGATGTGTATTATTTTCTTTCTTCTGGTGAACACAAATGAAGCTTTTTAGAAGATTATCTCAACCCTGTTGGACCTTTCAATGACTTGAATGGTGATCAGAACTCAGAAGCTACAAAAATCACATAAATGCAGCATAAAAGTAATCCATACCACTCCAGTGGTTTAATCCATGCCTTCAGAAGTGATATTATAGGTGTGGGTTAGAAACAGACCTATATATATATATATATATATATATATACTTCAAGATGACATCACTCTGAAGTACTGCGTAAAGAATATCCCACATTCTCCCTTAGGGGGCGCTACAGGCCAAGCCCAAAATTCCCATTTTCTGGTCAAAAATGTTCTAATTTTGTATATTGATACTACAGACCAACAGGAATCCACAAACCAAGAATGGCCCACATTCGCCCTTAGGGGGCGCTACAGGCCACGCCCTAAATTCCCATTTGCTGGTCAAAAATGTTCTAATTTGGTACATTGATACTACAGGCCAACAGGAACCCACAAACAAAGAATTGCCCATATTCGCCATTAGGGGGCGCTACAGGCTATGCCCAAAATTCCCATTTTATGGTCAAAAATGTTCTAATTTGGTATATTGACACTACAGGCCAACAGAAATCCACAAACCAAGAATGTCTCACATTCGCCCTTAGGGGGCGCTAAAGGCCATTCCCAAATTGCTATTTTTTTTTGTCAAAAACTTTCAAATTTGGTACATTGATACTACAGGCCAACAGGAACTCACAAACCAAGATTGGCCCACATTCACCCTTAGGGGGCGCTATAGGCCATGTCAAAAATTCCCATTTTCTGGTCAAAAATGTTGTAATGTGGTACATTGATACTGCACGCCAACAGGAACCCACAAACCAAGAATTGCCCATATTCGTCATTAGGGGGCGCTACAGGCTATGCCCCAATGTCCCACATTCAAAGTGATGGCATTTCCACCCCATTTTTTTCAGTTCTTCTGAAACTTAATGTACATAACTCATTTCTCATTGTAAACAAAAAAGCCTCCAGGATCCATAAGATCCCAGCATCATGGATTTTCCTGTACACTGAAAATATTTAGTTTAGGATTCAGACAGAAAGATACGTTTTTTTAATTTCTTCATTGGGAGAGTTTAACCCCAACCCTCTACTGAACAATTTTAAATGATTTGCCATTTTGAGGAGGAATCGCATTGCTGCTTGCAGCTATATTTATTATTATTATTATTCTCCTTGAGCCCCAATATCTCAAAGTCACTGGTCAAAAATTTTCTAAATTGGCACATTGATAGTCCATGTGAACGGGTACCCCCAAACCAAGAATGGCCCACATTCGCCCATAGGTGGCGCAACAGGCCACGCCCCAAAAAAATATTTTCAAAGTCATGGCCTTTCCAAGCCATTTGTCCAGTTATTCTCAAACCTGGTGTACATGCCTCATTTCTGATGGGGAACAAAAAAGCCTCAAGGACCCATAACTTCTGCCATGATGGATTTTCCTGTACAGTGAAAATTTGCCAAAACCTACAAAACTCTTCTTCTCCTGAACCGTAGCTCCAATTGACTTGAAATTTGGTACGCGTGTGTAGAATTGATGTCTTTGAAAACGTTACTTAGCAAAAACGAATACGATATAAAATGGCTGAAAGGGGCGTGTTTATGTAAATGTCCACTTTTAATCAATATATATGTCAATATATCAAATGTAATTTTGACTGAGGGTTTTTCAAACCTAACATTCTTCAAGATAACATCCCTTTGAAGTACTGTGCAAAGAATTGCCCACATTCACCCTTAGCGGTTCGCTACAGGCCACGCCCAAATGTCACATTTTCAAAATGATGGCATTTTCACCACAATTTTCGAAATATTCTAAAACTTGGTATACTTGCCTCATTTCTCATTGGGAACAAAAAAGCCTCAAGGACCCATAAGGTACGATTAAAAATGGCTGAAAGGGGCGTGTTTATGTAAATGTCCACATTTAATCAATATATATGTCAATAAATCAAATGTAATTTTGACTGAGGGATTTTAAATCCTGACACGCTTCAAGATAACATCCCTTTGAAGTACTGTGCAAAGAATTGCAGACATTCGCCCTTAGCGGTTCGCTACAGGCCACGCCCAAATGTCACATTTTCAAAATGATGGCATTTTCACCACAATTTTCCAAATATTCTAAAACTTGGTATACTTGCCTCATTTCTCATTGGGAACAAAAAAGCCTCAAGGACCCATAAGGTTCTGCGTGATGGATTGTCCTGTACAGTGAAAATTTGGGGAAACATTGAAAAGTCTTCTTCTCTTGAACCGTAGATCCAATTGACTTGCCATTTGGTACCCATGTGTAGAATTGATGTCTTTCAATTTGTTACTTAGCAAAAATGAATACAATACAAAATGGCTGGAAGGTGCGTGTTTTTGTAAATGACCACAGTGCCTCAATATATTATTGTCAATAAACCAAATGTAATTTTGATTGATGGTTTTTCAAACCTAACATGCTTCAAGATGACAAAACTATGTGTGCTTGAGAAAGCCAACATATTGCTATGTTACATACATTTATTAATATTATTATTATTAATACTATTTTACTTACTAAAATTTCAACAACCTCACCTCCAAGAGCTTTAATGCTGTAAGTACCCAACTTGCCACAGACCTGGGGACTGTTCTGAAGTTTGCTGCTATGTCTTTTTTTACCTGATGCGACTTAAGCTTTTTATATAAATGACGATCAAAAATGTAAAAAATCCCATTGATTTACAATGGCTGAGCAAAAATGCCCCCTCTACTGGATTAATACGGTCTACAAGTAAAATCCCATTCACTTACATTGGCTGAGCAAAGAGGCTCCCTCTGCTGGAGTAACTCTGTCTACCAAATGCACTTTTACTGGAGAAATCTCTCTAATGGAGCAATTATGTCTACTAGTGGGTGGAGCTCCCGACTTTCTCAGCCAGAAGAATTTTGCCTGCGTTTGCACAAAGGTATGTCAATTGTGTGTGTTTAATGCTTGACATTTGGAACATTCACGCGATTTTATACTATTCATCTCAACAAATGTTAAAACAACTCATATAAATGTTTGTGAGCAGTTTGTGTGAAACAGCGATAATCGTCGCGTCTAACGCACGAGCCCCGATGAGAGTTACTGCACAAAGGTCAGTGAGATGTGTTTTACTGCTTCCCAGTTTGAATATTCAAGCGATTTTACACCATTCAACTCAACAAATGGCATACAACTCAAATAAATCTTTGCGAGGAGTTTGAAATCGGGAATCATTATTGAATTCTGGCATTATTACGGGGGTCAACAATGGCGCTGTGACGTCCTTTCAGATGCATTGTTCTAAACAGCGGAAAAAACTTAAACAAAATACTGCGTCATTTTTGCCCATTCAGATACATGGAAGAGATCATTACAAACTATAAAAGGTCTACTTTTATTTGTGTACACTTACAATAACAACAAAACCTTGAGCTTTTGTAAAATAACGAAAATAAACAGGGTGCGCCGAATCTGTCTTGGCGACCTGTCTGATACACGTCAGAAAAATCAAGTGAAACTCCGCGAACACTTATCACACAAACATGAAACATATGTCTAAAGAACGAAGGGATGGTCGGATCGATCCTAAAGTATCAATACTTCCGAGAATGATGTTTCATCTGCGTGTTCTCTGACAGCACGCGATAGTGACGCGATCTCATTTTTACTCGCATCTTCAATGCGAGCAATGTTTGTCTGTTGTATGTTTTTAACACTTTCCTGTTTGAACTTCCAAGCGATTTTACACCATTCAACTCAACAAATGGCAAAACAACTCAAATAAATATTTGTGTGAAACAGCGAGCAGCGTCACGTCTAACTCACGAGACCCGATGAGAGATCGCATTCGCTTCTTCTTGCGTTTGAACGGACAATTTCATACAACAAAATGTCAAAATACATGATATATTGTCTGTTTTGTCTCAAGTGAACATAAACAGTTGATGAAGAAATCGGGAATCTAAATCTAGTATCAACACTTCCGAGAATGATTATCAGCGTTGTGTCTGACAGCGCGAGGCGATCTCATTTTTACTCGCATCTTCACGGAGGTTTGTCGGTTGTATGTGTTTGCTTGAATGTATTTGAACATTCACGCGATTTTTACACACGCAGTCTGTATTTTATCATCTCACACCCAAACAAATGAGGGTGTGAGAGACGAAACTGATGTTGCTCAGCTTCACTTGACAGCGTTGGAATGATCACGGAAGATCCATCGAGAACAGATGAACTATTAAGAGCAGAATTAGTCCTTCAGGTTCTAAATGATTACAAGTTTCACAATCTCAATCAATTAATCTCTGAAATGAATACAGATGTAACAGCACGAAAATAATGAGACTTCACAGTTCTCAAAAGATTAAACTCAACGAAACAAGCCGCACAGACCTGTGCCTTGAATGTAATGCGTTTAAAATCCTCTTAAAGAGACGGTAACAATTTTCCAAGTAAATAAAAAGTACAAATGGTTTTTACCCCAAAAATAAATTTCTCTCATCGTTTACTCACCCTCATTCCATCCCAGATGTGTATTATGTTCTTTCTTCTGGTGAACACAAATTAAGCTTTTTAGAAGATTATCTCAACCCTGTTGGACCTTTCAATGACTTGAATGGTGATCTGAACTCAGAAGCTAAAAAAATCACATAAATGCAGCATAAAAGTAATCCATACCACTCCAGTGGTTTAATCCATGCCTTCAGAAGTGATATTATAGGTGTGGGTTAGAAACAGACCTATATATATATACTTCAAGATGACATCACTCTGAAGTACTGCATAAAGAATATCCCACATTCTCCCTTAGTGGGCGCTACAGGCCATGCCCAAAATTCCCATTTTCTGGTCAAAAATGTTCTAATTTTGTATATTGATACTACAGGCCAACAGAAATCCACAAACCAAGAATGGCCCACATTCGCCCTTAGGGGGCGCTACAGGCCACGCCCTAAATTCCCATTTGCTGGTCAAAAATGTTCTAATTTGGTACATTGATACTACAGGCCAACAGGAACCCACAAACCAAGAATTGCCCATATTCGCCATTAGGGGGCGCTACAGGCTATGCCCAAAATTCCCATTTTATGGTCAAAAATGTTCTAATTTGGTATAAAGACACTACAGGCCAACAGAAATCCACAAACCAAGAATGTCTCGCATTCGCCCTTAGGGGGCACTAAAGGCCATTTCCAAATTGCACATTTTTTTGTGAAAAACTTTCTAATTTGGTACATTGATACTACAGGCCAACAGGAACCTACAAACCAAGAATGGCTCACATTCGCCCTTAGGGGGCGCTACAGGCCATGCCCAAATGTCATTTTTTTTCAAAGTGATTGTATTTCCACCCCATTTATTTAGTTTTTCTGAAACCTGGTGAACATACCTCATTTCTCATTGTAAACAAAAAACCCTCCAGGATGCATAAGGTCCGGCATGATGGATTTTCCTGTACACTGAAAATGTTTAGTTTAGGATTCAGACAGAAAGACATGTTTTTTGGATTTTTTCATTGGGAGGTTTTAACCCCAACCCTCTATTGATCAATTTTAAATGATTTGCCATTTTGAGGAGGAATCGCATTGCTGCTTGCAGCTATATTTATTATTATTCTTCTCCTTGAGCCCCAATTTCTCAAAGTCACTGGTCAAAAATTTTCTAAATTGCCACATTGATACTCCATGCCAACGGGTACGCCCAAACCAAGAATGGCCCTCATTCGCCCATAGGTGGCGCTACAGGCCACGCCCCCAAAAAAATTTTCAAAGTCATGGCATTTCCAAGCCATTTGTCCAATTATTCTCAAACCTGCTGTACATGCCTCATTTCTCTTGGGGAACAAAAAAGCCTCAAGGACCCATAACTTCTGCCATAATGGATTTTCCTTTACATTGAAAATTTGCCAAAACCTACAAAACTCTTCTTCTCCTGAACCGTAGCTCCAATTGACTTGAAATTTGGTACGCGTGTGTAGAATTGATGTCTTTGAAAACGTTACTTAGCAAAAATGAATACAATATAAAATGGCTGAAAGGGGCGTGTTTATGTAAATGTACACATTTAATCAATATATATGTCAATACATCAAATGTAATTTTGACTGAGGGATTTTAAAACCTGACATGCTTCAAGATAACATCCCTTTGAAGTACTGTGCAAAGAATTGCCCACATTCGCCCTTAGCGGTTCACTACAGGCCACGCCCAAATGTCACATTTTCAAAATGATGGCATTTTCACCCCAATTTTCCAAATATTCTAAAACTTGGTATACTTGCCTCATTTCTCTTTGGGAACAAAAAAGCCTCAAGGACCCATAAGGTTCTGCGTGATGGATTGTCCTGTACTGTGAAAATTTGGGGAAACATTCAAAAGTCTTCTTCTCTTGAACCGTAGATCCAATTGACTTGCCATTTGGTACCCATGTGTAGAATTGATGTCTTTCAATTTGTTACTTAGCAAAAATGAATACAATACAAAATGGCTGAAAGGTGCGTGTTTATGTAAATGACCACATTTCCTCAATATATTAGTGTCAATAAACCAAATGTAATTTTGATTGATGGTTTTTCAAACCTAACATGCTTCAAGATGACATAACTATGTGTGCTTGAGAAAGCCAACATATTGTTATGTTACATACATTTATTATTATTATTATTATTATTATTAATACTATTTTACTTACTAAAATTTCAACAACCTTACCTCCAAGAGCTTTAATGCTATAAGTACCCAACTTGCCACAGACCTGGAGACTGTTCTGAAGTTTGCTGGCATGTCTTTTTTTACCTGATGCGACTTAAGCTTTTTATATAAATGACGATCAAAAATGTAAAAAAATCCCATTTATTTACAATGGCTGAGCAAAAATGCCCCCTCTACTGGATTAATACGGTCTACAAGTAAAATCCCATTCACTTACATTGGCTGAGCAAAGAGGCTCCCTCTGCTGGTGTAACTCTGTCTACCAAAATGTACTTTTACTGGAGAAATCTCTCTAATGGAGCAATTCTGTCTACTAGTGGGTGGAGCTCCCGACTTTCCAAGCCAGAAGAACTTTGCCTGCGTTTGCACAAAGGTATGTCAATTGTGTGTTTAATGCTTGACATTTGGAACATTCACGCGATTTTATACTATTCATCTCAACAAATGGTAAAACAACTCATATAAACGTTTTCGAGCAGTTTGTGTGAAACAGCTATAAGCATCGCGTCTAACGTAGGAGCCCCGATGAGAGTTACTGCACAAAGGTCAGTGAGATTTGTTTTACTGCTTCCCAGTTTGAATATTCAAGCGATTTTACACCATTCAACTCAACAAATGGCATACAACTCAAATAAATCTTTGCGAGGAGTTTGAAATCGGGAATCATTATTGAATTCTGGCATTATTACGGGGATCAACAATGGCGCTGTGACGTCCTTTCAGATGCATTGTTCTAAACAGCGGAAAAAACTTAAACAAAATACTGCGTCATTTTTGCCCATTCAGATACATGGAAGAGATCATTACAAACTATAAAAGGTCTACTTTTATTTGTGTACACTTCCAATAACAACAAAACCTTGAGATTTTGTAAAATAACGAAAATAAACAGGGTGCGCCGAATCTGTCTTAGCGACCATCTGTCTGATACACGTCAGAAAAATCAAGTGAAACTCCGCAAACACTTATCACGCAAACATGAAACATATGTCTAAAGAAAGAAGGGATGGACGGATCGATCCTAAAGTATCAATACTTCTGAGAATGATGTTTCATCTGCGTGTTCTCTGACAGCATGCGATAGTGACGCGATCTCATTTTTACTCGCATCTTCAATGCGAGCAATGTTTGTCTGTTGTATGTGTTTTTAACACTTTCCTGTTTGAACTTTCAAGCGATTTTACACCATTCAACTCAACAAATGGCAAAACAACTCAAATAAATGTTTGTGTGAACCGAGCGATTTTACACCATTCAACTCAACAAATGGCAAAACAACTCAAATGTTTGTGTGAAGCGAGCAGCGTCACGTCTAACGCACGCACCCCGTTGAGAGCTCGCATTCGCTTCTTGTTTCCGTTTGAACGGACAATTTCATACAACAAATCAAAATACATAATTATTGTCTGTTTTGTCTCAAGTGAACATAAACAGTTGATGAAGAAATCGGGAATCTAAATCTAGTAACACTTCAGAGAATGATTATCAGCGTTGTGTCTGACAGCGCGATTCGCGAGGCGATCTCATTTTTACTCGCATCTTCACAGAGGTTTGTCGGTTGTATGTGTTTGCTTGAATGTATTTGAACATTCACGCGATTTTACACCATTCACGCAGTCTGTATTTTATCATCTCACACCCAAACAAATGAGGGTGTGAGAGACGAAACTGATGTTGCTCAGCTTCACTTGACAGCGTTGGAAGGATCACGGCAGATCCATCGAGAACAGATGAACTATTAACAGCAGAATTAGTCCTTCAGGTTCTTCATGATTACAAGTTTCACAATCTCAATCAATTAATCAATGAAATGAATACAGATGTAACAGCACGAAAATAATGAGACTTCACAGTTCCCAAAAGATTAAACTTAATGAATCAAATTGCACAAACTGTGCTTTGAATGAAATGTTATGCGATAAAATCCTCTTAAAGAGACAGTAACAATTGAGCTTTCGTCCTGAAAATTGACATTCCAAGTAAATAAAAAGTATGAATGGTTTTTACCCCAAAAATAAATTTCTCTCATCGTTTACTCACCCTCATTCCATCCCAGATCTGTATTATTTTCTTTCTTCTGGTGAACACAAATTAAGCTTTTTAGAAGAATATCTCAACCCTGTTGGACCTTTCAATTACTTGAATGGTGATCTGAACTCAGAAGCTACAAAAATCACATAAATGCAGCATAAAAGTAATCCATACCACTCCAGTGGTTTAATCCATGCCTTCTGAAGTGATATTATAGGTGTTTTGAGCCCCAATATCTCAATATCTAGAAAATTTTCTAAATTGGCACATTGATACTCCATGCCAACGGGTACCCCCAAACCAAGAATGGCCCACATTCTCCCTTAGGGGGCGCTACAGGCCACGCCCAAAATTCACATTTTCTGGTCAAAAATGTTCTAATTTGGTACATTGATACTGCAGGCCAACAGGAACCCACAAACCAAGAATTGCCCATATTCGCCATTAGGGGGCGCTACAGGCTATGCCTTAATGTCCTATTTTCTTGTCAAACATTTTCAAATTTGGTACATTGATACTACAGGCCAACAGGAACCCACAAACCTAGAATGGCCGACATTCACCCTTAGGGGGCGCTATAGGCCATGTCCAAAATTCTCATTTTCTGTTCCAAAATTTACTAATTTGGTACATTGATACTACAGGCCAACAGTTACCCTCAAACCAAGAATGGCTCACATTCACCATTAGTGGGCGCATCAGACCATGCCCAAATGTCCCATATTCAAAGTGATGGCATTTCCACCCCATTTATTCAGTTCTTCTGAAACTTAATGTACATACCTCATTTCTCATTGTAAACAAAAAAAAGCCTCCAGGATCCATAAGGTCCGGCATCATGGATTTTTCTGTACACTGAAAATGTTTAGTTTAGGATTCAGACAGAAAGACATGTTTTTTGGATCCCTACATTGGGAGGGTTTAACCCCAACCACCTACTGATCAATTTTAAATGATTTGCCATTTTGAGGAGGAATCGCATTGCTGCTTGTAGCTATATTTTTATCTGTTATTATGTTGGGTGGAGGAAAACAACATTCTAGTGTGGATGAAAGCCATAAATGTAGTGAAATTCATGTGTTTTCAAAGTAAAACATATCAGTGTGGGTGACCTAAGAGACACGATTTCATTTGTAACTTAATTTTGACAAAATGTGCAACTACTGCATTTTATGTTAGTAGGACTGTATTATCTCCCAAGTATCTGATAATCACCCTACCAACTTGTAAATTAGGTTGCAGTGTCAAGCATCAATTTCACTTGATGCAGTAATACTGGTACTGCGTCAGTTGTTTGGTAATTTCCTACTTAAGAAACCCTTTTAATTAGATTTGCTTAAGTCGATCAGTTTGTAAAAGCTTTAAAGACCTCACCTCATTTACACTTTCTGTTACTGGTATGGGATGAGTATGAGTTATACACACTTTAATTGGTTAAATTAATGTCCATAACCAAAAAGGAAGGCAGAAAACGTATGTTTACACTGATTCTTTTATGTTGGGATTGTTGAATGTGGTGCTAATAAACTAAATAGAGGAAATCTTCTTTTGCATTATGTGAGCGGTATTGTGGTTTCATTTAAACTTAATTTAGGGAAGAAAATGCCTTCCTCCTTTGGAATAAAAACAATGAAAGAAATATTGAACAACTCTAGTGCATTCTAGATATTCACTGGCTTTGAGGCCAGGGGCCATTTCTTTAGATATCTCAGGAGTAATTGGATTAGATGGTAAATCTTGTGGGAGTCTGAATAGCTGCCTTATTCACTCTCAGGCTTGATGGGAACGTTACTTTGAGAAAGAGAAGAGCAGTATTAAATCTGCCTTCACTCAACCACCTGCTCTTTAAGAAATTACTGAGATGTATAGCATATCTGGATGCATCAGTAAGCTTTGTACTGTGAAATAGGTTGTGCTTCTTGACGGAAGACAAGACGAGACAAATGATATAGTAACATTTGCTTTGAAGTCGTCAATTATATACCAAAATAATGATGGAGAGACCAGTTATTAAATCAGCTTTGGATTCACTGAATGGAACAGAAATAACAATACATTTCCTGTAGTTGTGTTTGGGTGAGTAATTACAACTAATTTCTTTAGAATAGAGAGTAAATTAATTTTATCTTTTGAGAGCATGATGGTTCATGTTTATTGGATGCCTATGAAGTCCATTGAACAGTTCATTCACTGTGGACAGGTAAAGTAACTGGTGAATTGTTTAAAAAAATTATAATTCTGTATTAAAGCATGTTTTATTTTTGATTGAAGAAGCCTTGGGTTGTTGGATCCATAGCATCAGGCATTATGTTACATGAAAAACATGTTCTGAGCTCAAAGTAATCTGAGATTTGTCCAAAATGCTTCCTAGTTTAGAACTGATTTATTTTACTGATTTGTTTTTTTCTGTGCTGAACAGAGTTTGCCATGGAGGTGGGAGTATCATGGACTTTGGTAATGAATGGCAAAAGACAAAGTTACAGCCTTATGTGTGAATAATTTGTGTCAATAATAGAACAATTCTAAACTGAGAAAAATTCTGTATCATACATTTGCAAATGGAGAGTAAAATGTCAGACATTGTTTCTTTAATCCAATTTTTGGTGATCAAGTTAATTATAATTGTCTTTTAAAGTGAGGGGTTCCAGAATTCCCAGAGCAAAATACACAATGGTTGGAGAGGCGCTGCGTTATGTTATCCCCTGCCATATGCAGTGCTCTATGGGATGTGGTGGCCAGGCTTGCAAGTATGAGGATCCCTCACATTGGAGTGAAGACAAGCAGGCCATTAAAGGAATCTATTCCTCCTGGTACACAGCATGCACATACCTGTTTACTTAAATTAGCACCCTTTGCAGGATTTCAAAATTAGGCCATTGACTCATTTGTGAACTGAAAGCCTCTGTATGTAGCCCGAGAACTCCCTGCAATCAGGTTCACTAATCTTTATTTATTTATTCTTAACAACATTCCCAAAGTATTTAACCCCAGTAAATCCCAGTTTAAAATGTTATGCTGTCATAGCCTGTGATAATGGAATAGTTGTCAAATCATTGTTCCTCTTTGTTTCTTTCAAGGATTACTGATGACTTGCTTGCTATGGCACGCCCATCCACAGAAATTATCGAAAAATACAACATAATAGACCAATTTCTGAGGTAAAACTGATGCTCATATATGAAAAAGCCACTAATAAACAGGCTTTCACGTGAAAGCAGTGGCATTTTCATTTTAAAACAAATAAGAGGGATCATAAATATTTTTTTATTTTTATTTAGTAGTACCCTGAAGAAGCTCTTTGATATTACAGATACTCGAAGACAAAATATTATAACTGAATTTACACAAATTATCCTGTTTAAAAGTTTACATTCCCTTGGTTCTTAATATGGTGTGTTGCTTTCTCAATGATTAATTACTTTTTGTGTAATAATTGTTCATAAGTGCCTGCTTTGTCCTGAGTAATGAAAAATGCCCAATTTTCTTAAGAAAACATTTCCCAACTACTATACTCCCTTTATTTTCCAAGCATCTTCTGCAAGTCAAGTCAGGTCATTTTATTTGTATAGCGCTTTTCACAACACATCAATTCAAAAGGAGCTTTACAGAAAAATTATGCTTTAACAGAATAAGAAGCTGTAATGTCTGTAATGTCTTAGTCATAATTGTGCGGTTTGAGAAAAAAAGAAAATGTGATTGCAAATTGTGCCTTAAATTAAATAATTACATTAATAAGTAATCCATGTTTTTATTTAGACCCCCAGTGAGCAAGCTAAAGGTGATTGTGGCAAGGAACCCAAAACTCCATAAGATGTTGGTTTATGGAGTAAAACAACCTTGTGGGGGCCAGTTTCCCTCCGTCTAAACAGCATGAAAATAATACATATATAGCTGCAAGCAGCAATGTGGACTCCTCCTCAAAATTGCAAATCATTTAAAAATTGATCAGTAGAGGGTTGGGATTAAACCCTCCCAATGGAGGAATCCTAAAAAAAACATGTCTTTCTGTCTGAATCCTAAATGATACATTTTCAGTGTACAGGAAAATCAATCATGCCAGACCTTTATATATCCTTATAGTTCCCAATGAGAAATGAGGCATGTACACCAAGTTTCAGAAAAATTGGATAAATGGGGTGGAAATGCTATAATTTTGAAAATGTGACATGTAGGCGTGGCCTATAGCGCCCCCAAGGGCAAAGTGTAAGGGTTCCCGTTGGCCTGTAGTATCAATGTTCAAAATTAGAAAATTTTTGACCAAAAATTTTGACATTTGGATGTGGCCTGTAGCACCCCCTAATGGATAATGTAGGCCATTCTGTGCATAGTACTTCAGAGTGATGTCATCTTGAAGCATGTTAGGTTTGAAAAACCATCCGTCAAAATGATATTTGATTTATTGACACACACACATATATATATATATATATGTATATAGAGAGAGAGAGAGAGAGAGAGAGAGAGCAAATGTGTACATTTACATAAATACGCCCCTTTCAGCCATTTTGTGTTGTATTCATTTTTGCTAAGAAACAAATTGAAAAGCAACAATTATACACATGGGTACCACATTTCAAGTCAATTGGACCTACGGTTTAAGGGAAGAAGATTTTTGTAGGTTTTCCCAAATTTTCACTGTACAGGAAAATCTATCAAGGTGGAAACTATGGGTCCTTGAGGCTTTTTGATCCACACGAGAAATGAGGCATGTAAACCTTTAAAAGTTTCAGAAGAATTGGACAAATGGGGTGGAAATGCCATCACTTTGAAAATGGGACATTTGGGCGTGGTCTGTAGCACCCCCTAAGGGTGAATATAGGTTACTCTTGGTTTGTGGATTCCTGTTGGCCTGTAGTATCAATGTACCAATCTAGAACACTTTTGACCAGAAAATGGGACTTTTGGGCATGGCCTCCAGCACCACTAAGGGCAAATGTGGGCCATTCTTGGTTTGTAGGTTCCTGTTGGCCTGTATTATCAATGTACCAAATACCAAATTAGAATTTTTTTTTACAAGAATTTTTACAAATTAGAATTTAGTTTGTGGCCCGTAGCGCCCCCTAAGGGCGAATGTGGGCAATTCTTTGCGCAGTACTTCAGACTGATGTCATCTTGAAGCATGTTAGGTTTGAAAAACCATCAGTCAAAATTACATTTGATTTATTTACACAAATACACTCACCTAAAGGATTTTTAGGAACACCATACTAATACTGTGTTTGACCCCCTTTCATCCATTACACCACCACCAGCAGCCTGCACAGTGGTAACGAGGCATGATGGATCCATGTTCTCATTCTGTTTACACCAAATTCTGACTCTACCATCTGAATGTCTCAACAGAAATCGAGACTCATCAGACCAGGCAACATTTTTGTAGACAGTCTTCAACTGTCCAATTTTGGTGAGCTCTTGCAAATTGTAGCCTCTTTTTCCTATTTGTAGTGGAGATGAGTGGTACCCGGTGGGGTCTTCTGCTGTTGTAGCCCATCCGCCTCAAGGTTGTGCGTGTTGTGGCTTCACAAATGCTTTGCTGCATACCTCGGTTGTAACGAGTGGTTATTTCAGTCAAAGTTGCTCTTCTATCAGCTTGAATCAGTCAGCCCATTCTCCTCTGACCTCTAGCATCAACAAGGCATTTTCACCCACAGGACTGCTGCATACTGGATGTTTTTCCCTTTTCACACCATTCTTTGTAAACCCTAGAAATGGTTGTGCGTGAAAATCCCAGTAACTGAGCAGATTGTGAAATACTCAAACCGGCCCGTCTGGCACCAACAACCATGCCACGCTCAAAATTGCTTAAATCACCTTTCTTTCCCATTCTGACATTCAGTTTGGAGTTCAGGAGATTGTCTTGACCAGGACCACACCCCTAAATGCATTGAATCAACTGCCATGTGATTGGTTGATTAGATAATTGCATTAATGAGAAATTGAACAGGTGTTCCTAATAATCCTTTAGGTGCATGTATATTGATAAGATGTGGACATTTACATAAACATTTTGTATCGTATTCAATTTTGAAAATTGATGACTTTTTCAAGGACATTAATTCTACAAATGTGTACCAAATTTCAAGTCAATTGGAGCTACGGTTCAGGGAAGAAGTGTTTTGTAGGGATGAATAGTATAAAATCTCTTGAATGTTCAAACTGTCAAGCATTAAAACACACAATTGACAGACCTTCGTGCAGACGCAAGCTAAATTAATCTGGCTTCTAAGTCTGGAGCTCCACCCACTAGTAGACAGAATTGCTCCATTAGAGAGATTGCTCCAGTAGAGGGGGATTTGGTAGACAGAGTTACTCCAGTAGAGGGAGCCTCTTTGCTCAGCCAATGTAAGTGAATGGGATTTTACTTGTAGACCATATTAATCCAGTAGAGGGGGCAATTTTTGCTCAGCCATTGTAAATCGATGGGATTTTTTACATTTTTGATCTTCATTTATATAAAAAGCTTAAGTCACATCAGGTAAAAAAGACATACCAGCAAACTTCAGAACAGTCCCCAGGTCTGTGGCGAGTTTGGTGCTTGTAGCATTAAAGTTATTGGAGGGAAGGTTGTTGAAATTTTAGTCTCAGAAAAATACAAAAATAGTAATAATAATAATAAATATAGCTGCAAGCAGCAATGCGATTCCTCCTCAAAATGGCAAATCATTTAAAATTGATCAGTAGAGGGTTGGGGTTTTGGAATCCAAAATATACATCTTTCTGTTTGAATCCTAAACTAAACATTTTCAGTGTACAGGATAATCATGCCGGACCGTATGGAACCTTGAGGCTTTTTTGTTCCCATTGAGAAATGAGGTATGTACATTAAGTTTCAGAAGAAATTAATAAATGGGGTGGAAATGCCATCACTTTGAAAATAGGACATTTGGGCATGGCTTGTAGCGCCCCCTAAGGGCGAATGTGGGCCATTCTTTGTGCAGTACTTCAGACTGATGTCATCTTGAAGCATGTTAGGTTTGAAAAACCATCAGTCAAAATTACATTTGATTTATTGACACATATATATTGATAAAATGTGGACATTTACATAAACATGCCCCTTTCAGCCATTTTGTAGCGTATTCATTTTTGCTATGTAACGTTTTCAAAGACATCAATTCTACACGTGTACCAAATATAGCATTTGTACTTTTCATTTACTTGGAATGTCAATGTTCAGGAAGAAGAATAAATTGTTACTGTCTCTTTAAGAGGGTTTTATCACATGATACGACATTCAAGGCACAGTCTGTGCAGCTTGTTTCATTGAGTTTAATCTTTTGAGAACTGTGAAGTCTCATTATTTTCGTACTGTGTCGTGCTGTTACATATGTATTCATTTCAGAGATTAATTGATTGAGATTGTGAGACTGCAGTCAGTATTAAATTTGTAATGATGTTGAAACTGAAGCACTAATTCTGCTATTAGTAGTTCATCTGTTCTCGATGGATCTTCCGTGATCCTTCTCGCGCTGTCAAGTGAAGCTGAGCAATATCAGTTTCGTCTCTCACACCCTCATTTGTTTGGGTGTGAGATGATAAAATAAAGACTGCGTGAATGGTGTAAAATCGCTTGAAAGTTCAAACTGGAAAGTATTAAAACACATACAACAGACAAACCTTCATGAAGATGCGAGCAAAAATGAGATCGCCTCGCGGATCGCGTGTTTTCAGAGACAACCCTGATAAAACATCATTCTTGGAAGTATTGATACTTTAGGATCGATCCGCCCATCCCTTCTTTCTTTATACATATGTTTCATGTTTGTGTGATAAGTACTCGTGGAGTTTCACTTGATTTTTCTGACGTGTTTCAGAAAAATGCTCGCGAAGACAGAGAGGGCGCTCCCTGTTTATTTTCGTTATTTTTTTTAGAAGCACACGGTTTTGTTGTTATTGTGTAAGTGTACACAAATAAAAGTAGACCTTTTATAGTTTGTAACAATGTCTTACATGTATCTGAATGGGCAAAAATTACGCAGTATTTTGTTTTTAAGTTGTTTCCACTGTTTAGAGAGAAAATCTGGCAGGACATCACATCATTAACTGTGTTGACCCCCGAAATAATGCCAGAATTCAATAATGATTCCCGATTTCATCATCGACTGTTTATGTTCACTTGAGACAAAACAGTCTCCCCAATATATCATGTATTTTGACATTTTGTTGTATGAAATTGTCCGTTCAAACGGAAGAAGAAGCGAAAGCGATCTATCATCGGGGTGCGTGCGTTAGACGTGACGCGGCTCGCTGTGAAACACAAAATGCTCGCAAACATTTATTTGAGTGGTTTTGCCATTTGTTGAGTTGAATAGTGTAAAATCTCTTGAATATTCTAACTGGGAAGCATTAAACACACACAATTGACGTACCTTTGTGCAGACGCAAGCAAAAATCATTTGTGGGTTCCTGTTGGCCTGTAGTATCAATGTACCAAATTTGAAAATGTTTGACCAGAAAATAGGACATTAAGGCATAGCCTGTAGCGCCCGCTAATGGCAAATATGGGCAATTCTTGGTTTGTGGGTTCCTGTTGGCCTGCAGTATCAATGTACCAAATTAGAATATTTTTGACCAGAAAATGGGAAGTTTGGACATGGTCTATAGCGCCCAATATGTGTGAATGTCGGCCATTCTTGGTTTGTGGGTTCGTGTTGGCCTGTAGTATCAATGTACCAAATTAGTACATTTTTGAACAGAAAATGGGAATTTTGGACATGGCCTGTAGCGCCCCCTAAGGGTGAATGTCAGCCATTCTTGGTTTGTGGGTTCCTGTTGGCCTGTAGTATCAATGTACCAAATTTGAAAATGTTTGACCAGAAAATAGGACATTAAGGCATAGCCTGTAGCGCCCGCTAATGGCAAATATGGGCAATTCTTGGTTTGTGGGTTCCTGTTGGCCTGCAGTATCAATGTACCAAATTAGAATATTTTTGACCAGAAAATGGGAATTTTGGACATGGTCTATAGCGCCCCATATGTGTGAATGTCGGCCATTCTTGGTTTGTGGGTTCGTGTTGGCCTGTAGTATCAATGTACCAAATTAGTACATTTTTGAACAGAAAATGAGAATTTTGGACATGGCCTATAGTGCCCCCTAAGGGTGAATGTCGGCCATTCTTGGTTTGTGGGTTCCTGTTGGCCTGTAGTATCAATGTACCAAAATTGAAATTGTTTGACCAGAAAATAGGACATTAAGGCATAGCCTGTAGCGCCCCCTAATGGCGAATATGGGCAATTCTTGGTTTGTGGGTTCCTGTTGGCCTGTAGTATCAATGTACCAAATTAGAACATTTTTGACCATAAAATGGGAATTTTGGGCATAGCCTGGAGCGCCCCCTAATGGCGAATATGGGCAATTCTTGGTTTGTGGGTTCCTGTTGACCTGTAATATCAATGTACCAAATGAGAACATTTTTGACCAGAAAATGGGAATTTTGGGCGTGGCCTGTAGCGCCACCTAAGGGAGAATGTGGGATATTCTTTACGCAGTACTTCAGAGTGATGTCTTCTTGAAGCGTGTTAGGATTGAAAAACCATTAGTCAAAATTACATTTGATTTATTGACACATGTATATTGATAAAATGTGGACATTTACATAAACACGCCCCTTTCAGCCATTTTGTATCGTATTCATTTTTCCTAAGTAAAGTTTTCAAAGACATCTATTCTACACACGTGTACCAAATTTCAAGTCAATTGGAACTACGGCTCAGGAGAAGAAGAGTTTTGTAGGTTTTCGCAAATTTTCACGTTACAGGAAAATCCATCATGGTGGAAGTTATGGGTCCTTGAGGCTTTTTTGTTCCCCATGAGAAATGAGGCATGTACACCAAGTTTCAGTATAATTGGACAAATAGCATAGAAATGCATCACTTTGAAAATATTTTTTTTGGGCGTGGCCTGTAGCGCCACCTATAGGCGAATGTGGTCCATTCTTGGTTTGGGGGTACCCGTTGGCATGGAGTATCAATGTGCAGATTTAGAAAATTTTTGACCAGTAACTTTTTGAGATATTGGGGCTCAAGGAGAATAATAATAAATATAGCTGCAAGCAGCAATGTGATTCCTCCTCAAAATCGCAAATCACTTTAAAATTGATCAGTAGAGGGTTGGGGTTAAACCCTTCAAAAAACGTGTCTTTCTGTCTGAATCCTAAATTAAACATTTTTAGTGTACAGGAAAATCCATGATGCCGGACCTTATAGATCCTGGAAGCTTTTTTTGTTTACAATGAGAAATGAGGAATGTATTTTAAGTTCCAGAAGAACTGAATAAATGGGTGGAAATGCCATCACTTTGAAAATAGGACATTTGGGCATGGCCTGTAGTGCCCCCTAAGGGTGAATGTGGGCCATTCTTTGTTTGTGGATTCCTGTTGGCCTGTAGTGTCAATATACCAAATTAGAACATTTTTGACCAGAAAATGGGAATTTTGGGCATGGCCTGTAGCGCCCCCTAAGGGAGAATGTGGGATATTCTTTACGCAGTACTTCAGAGTGATGTCATCTTGAAGTATATATATATATATATATATATAGGTCTGTTTCTAACCCACACCTATAATATCACTTCTGAAGGCATGGATTAAACCACTGGAGTGGTATGGATTAGTTTTATGCTGCATTTATGCGATTTTTGTAGCTTCTGAGTTCTGATCACCGTTCAAGTCATTGAAAGGTCCAACAGGGTTGAGATAATCTTCTAAAAAGCTTAATTTGTGTTCACCAGAAGAAAGAAAATAATACACATCTGGGATGGAATGAGCGTGAGTATACGATGAGAGAAATGTATTTTGGGGGTAAAAACCATTTGTAGGCCTACTTTTTATTTACTTGGAAAATTGTTACTGTCTCTTTAAGAGGATTTTAAACGCATTTCATTCAAGGCACAGTCTGTGCGGCTTGTTTCATTGAGTTTAATCTTTTGAGAACTGTGAAGTCTCATTATTTTCGTGCTGTTACATCTGTATTCATTTATCTGAGATTAATTGATTGAGATTGTGAAACTACATACAACCGACAAACCTCCATGAAGATGCGAGTAAAAATGAGATGCCTCGCGCTGTCAGACACAACGCTGATAATCATTCTCGGAAGTGTTGATACTAGATTTAGATTCGCGATTTCTTCATCAACTGTTTATGATCACTTGAGACAAAACAGACAATATATCATGTATGGTTGTATGAAAGTGTCCGTTCAAACGCAAGAAGAAGCGAATGCGATCTCTCATCGGGGCTCGTGAGTTAGACGTGACGCTGCTCCCTGTTTCACACAAATATTTATTTGAGTTGTTTTGCCATTTGTTGAGTTGAATGGTGTAAAATCGCTTGAAAGTTCAAACAGGAAAGTGTTAAAAACACATACAACAGACAAACATTGCTCGCATTGAAGACGCGAGTAAAAATGAGATCGCGTCACAATCGCGTGCTGTCAGTGAACACGCAGATGAAACATCATTCTCGGAAGTATTGATACTTTAGGATCGATCCGTCCATCCCTTCTTTCTTTAGACATATGTTTCATGTTTGTGTGATAAGTGTTCGCGGAGTTTCACTTGATTTTTCTGACGTGTATCAGACAGATTATCGCAAAGACAGATTCGATTTACCCTGTTTATTTTCGTTATTTTACAAAAGCTCAAGGTTTTGTTGTATTGTAGGTGTACACAAATAAAAGTAGACCTTTTATAGTTTGTAATGATCTCTTCCATGTATCTGAATGGGCAAAAATGACGCAGTATTTTGTTTAAGTTTTTTCCGCTGTTTAGAACAATGCATCTGAAAGGACATTACAGCGCCATTGTTGACCCCCGTAATAATGCCAGAATTCAATAATGATTCCCGATTTATTTGAGTTGTATGCCATTTGTTGAGTTGAATAGTGTAAAATCGCTTGAATATTCAAACTGGGAAGTAGTAAAACACATCTCACTGACCTTATTTGTGCAGTAACTCTCATCGGGGCTCGTGCGTTAGACGCGACGCATCTCGCGGTTTCACACAAAACTGCTCACAAACATTTATTTGAGTTGTTTTGCCATTTGTTGAGTTGAATAGTGTAAAATCGCTTGAATATTCAAACTGGGAAGCAGTAAAATACATCTCACTGACCTTGTGCAGTAACTCTCATCGGGGCTCGTGCGTTAGACGCGACGATTATCGCTGTTTCACACAAACTGCTCAAACATTTATATGAGTTGTTTTACCATTTGTTGAGATGAATAGTATAAAATCGCGTGAATGTTCCAAATGTCAAGCATTAAACACACACAATTGACATACCTTTGTGCAAACCCAGGCAAAATTCTTCTGGCTGAGAAAGTCGGGAGCTCCACCCACTAGTAGCCAGAATTGCTCCATTAGAGAGATTTCTCCAGTAAAAGTGCATTTGGTAGACAGAGTTACACCAGCAGAGGGAGCCTCTTTGCTCAGCCAATGTAAGTGAATGGGATTTTACTTGTAGACCGTATTGATCCAGTAGAGGGGGCATTTTTGCTCAGCCATTGTAAATCAATGGGATTTTTTACATTTTTGATCGTCATTTATATAAAAAGCTTAAGTCGCATCAGGTAAAAAAAGACATAGCAGCAAACTTCAGAACAGTCCCCAGGTCTGTGGCAAGTTGGGTACTTATAGCATTAAAGCTCTTAGAGGTGAGGTTGTTGAAATTTTAGTAAGTAAAATAGTATTATTAATAATAATAATAATAAATGTATGTAACATAACAATATGTTGGCTTTCTCAAGCCAACATAGTTATGTCATCTTGAAGCATGTTAGGTTTGAAAAACCATCAATCAAATTTACATTTGGTTTATTGACACTAATATATTGAGGCAATGTGGTCATTTACATAAACACGCACCTTTCAGCCATTTTGTATTGTATTCATTTTTGCTAAGTAACAAATTGAAAGACATCAATTCTACACATGGGTACCAAATGTCAAGTCAATTGGATCTACGGTTCAAGAGAAGAAGACTTTTGTAGGTTTTGGCAAATTTTCACTGTACAGGACAATCCATTAGGGCAGAAGTTATGGGTCCTTGAGGCTTTTTTGTTCCCAAAGAGAAATGAGGCAAGTATACCAAGTTTTAGAATATTTGGAAAATTGGGGTGAAAGTGCCATCATTTTGAAAATGTGACATTTGGGCGTGGCCTGTAGCGAACCGCTAAGGGCGAATGTCGGCAATTCTTTGCACAGTACTTCAAAGGGATGTTATCTTGAAGCATGTCAGGTTTAAAATCCCTCAGTCAAAATTACATTTGATTTATTGACTTATATATTGATTAAATGTGGACATTTACATAAACACGCCCCTTTCAGCCATTTTTAATCGTACCTTATGGGTCCTTGAGGCTTTTTTGTTCCCAATGAAAAGTGAGGCAAGTATACCAAGTTTTAGAATATTTCGAAAATTGTGGTGAAAATGCCATCATTTTGAAAATGTGACATTTGGGCGTGGCCTGTAGCGAACCGCTAAGGGCGAATGTGGGCAATTCTTTGCACAGTACTTCAAAGGGATGTTATCTTGAAGAATGTTAGGTTTGAAAAACCCTGGGTCAAAATTACATTTGATATATTGACATATATATTGATTAAATGTGGACATTTACATAAACACGCCCCTTTCAGCCATTTTATATCGTATTCATTTTTGCTAAGTAATGTTTTCAAAGGCATCAATTCTACACATGCGTACCAAATTTCAAGTATATTGGAGCTACGGTTCAGGAGAAGAAGAGTTTTGTAGGTTTTGGCAAATTTTCACTGTACAGGAAAATCCATTAGGGCAGAAGTTATGGGTCCTTGAGGCTTTTTTGTTTCCCATGAGAAATGAGGCATGTACACCAGGTTTGAGAATAATTGGACAAATGGCTTGGAAATGCCATGACTTTGAAAATATTTTTTTGGGGCGTGGCCTGTAGCGCCACCTATGGGCGAATGTGGACCATTCTTGGTTTGGGGGTACCCGTTGGCATGGAGTATCAATGTGCCAATTTAGAAAATTTTTGACCAGTGACTTTTTGAGATATTGGGGCTCAAGGAGAATAATAATAATAATAATAATAATAATAAATATAGCTGCAAGCAGCAATCCGATTCCTCCTCAAAATGGCAAATCATTTAAAATTGTTCAGTAGAGGGTTGGGGTTAAACTCTCCCAATGAAGAAATTCAAAAAACGTGTCTTTCTGTCTGAATCCTAAACTAAACATTTTCAGTGTACAGGAAAATCCATGATGCCGGGATCTTATGGATCCTGGAGGCTTTTTTGTTTACAATGAGAAATGAGTTATGTACATTAAGTTTCAGAAGAACTGAAAAAATGGGGTGGAAATGCCATCACTTTCAATGTGGGACATTGGGGCATAGCCTGTAGCGCCCCCTAATGGTGAATACGGGCAATTCTTGGTTTGTGAGTTCCTGTTGGCCTGTAGTATCAATGTACCAAATTAGAACATTATTGACCAGAAAATGGGAATTTTGGACATGGCCTATATCGCCCCCTAAGGGTGAATGTCGGCCATTCTTGGTTTGTGGGTTCCCGTTGGCCTGTAGTATCAATGTACCAAATTTGAAAATGTTTGACCAAAAAATAGGACTTTAAGGCATAGCCTGTAGCGCCCCCTAATGACGAATATGGGCAATTCTTGGTTTGTGGGTTCCTGTTGGCGTGCAGTATCAATGTACCACATTAGAACATTTTTGACCAGAAAATGGGAATTTTTGACATGGCCTATAGCGCCCCCTAAGGGTGAATGTGGGCCAATCTTGGTTTGTGAGTTCCTGTTGGCCTGTAGTATCAATGTACCAAATTTGAAAGTTTTTGACAAAAAAAAATTGCAATTTGGGAATGGCCTTTAGCGCCCCCTAAGGGCGAATGTGAGACATTCTTGGTTTGTGGATTTCTGTTGGCCTGTAGTGTCAATATACCAAATTAGAACATTTTTGACCATAAAATGGGAATTTTGGGCATAGCCTGTAGCGCCCCCTAATGGCGAATATGGGCAATTCTTTGTTTGTGGGTTCCTGTTGGCCTGTAGTATCAATGTACCAAATTAGAACATTTTTGACCAGCAAATGGGAATTTAGGGCGTGGCCTGTAGCGCCCCCTAAGGGCGAATGTGGGCCATTCTTGGTTTGTGGATTCCTGTTGGTCTGTAGTATCAATATACAAAATTAGAACATTTTTGACCAGAAAATGGGAATTTTGGGCTTGGCCTGTAGCGCCCCCTAAGGGAGAATGTGGGATATTCTTTACGCAGTACTTCAGAGTGATGTCATCTTGAAGTATATATATATATATATATATATATATATATATATATATATATATAGGTCTGTTTCTAACCCACACCTATAATATCACTTCTGAAGGCATGGATTAAACCACTGGAGTGGTATGGATTACTTTTATGCTGCATTTATGTGATTTTTGTAGCTTCTGAGTTCTGTTCACCATTCAAGTCATTGAAAGGTCCAACAGGGTTGAGATAATCTTCTAAAAAGCTTAATTTGTGTTCACCAGAAGAAAGGAAATAATACACATCTGGGATGGAATGAGGGTGAGTATACGATGAGAGAAATTTATTTTTGGGGTAAAAACCATTTGTAGGCCTACTTTTTATTTACTTGGAAAATTGTTACTGTCTCTTTAAGAGGATTTTAAACGCATTTCATTCAAGGCACAGTCTGTGCGGCTTGTTTCATTGAGTTTAATCTTTTGAGAACTGTGAAGTCTCATTATTTTCGTGCTGTTACATCTGTATTCATTTCAGAGATTAATTGATTGAGATTGTGAAACTACATACAACCGACAAACCTCCATGAAGATGCGAGTAAAAATGAGATCTTCTCGCGCTGTCAGACACGCTGATAATCATTCTCGGAAGTGTTGATACTAGATTTAGATTCGCGATTTCTTCATCAACTGTTTATGTTCACTTGAGACAAAACAGACAATATATCATGTATGGTTGTATGAAAGTGTCCGTTCAAACGCAAGAAGAAGCGAATGCGTTCTCTCATCGGGGCTCGTGAGTTAGACGTGACGCTGCTCCCTGTTTCACACAAATATTTATTTGAGTTGTTTTGCCATTTGTTGAGTTGAATGGTGTAAAATCGCTTGAAAGTTCAAAGAGGAAAGTGATATAAACACATACAACAGACAAACATTGCTCGCATTGAAGACGCGAGTAAAAATGAGATCGCGTCACTATCGCGTGCTGTCAGAGAACACGCAGATGAAGCATCATTCTCGGAAGTATTGATACTTTAGGATCGATCCGTCCATCCCTTCTTTCTTTAGACATATGTTTCATGTTTGTGTGATAAGTGTTCGCGGAGTTTCACTTGATTTTTCTGACGTGTATCAGACAGATTATCGCAAAGACAGATTCGATTTACCCTGTTTATTTTCGTTATTTTACAAAAGCTCAAGGTTTTGTTGTATTGTAAGTGTACACAAATAAAAGTAGACCTTTTATAGTTTGTAATGATCTCTTCCATGTATCTGAATGGGCAAAAATGACGCAGTATTTTGTTTAAGTTTTTTCCGCTGTTTAGAACAATGCATCTGAAAGGACATTACAGCGCCATTGTTGACCCCCGTAATAATGCCAGAATTCAATAATGATTCCCGATTTATTTGAGTTGTTTTGCCATTTGTTGAGTTGAATAGTGTAAAATCGCATGAATATTCAAACTGGGAAGCAGTAAAATACATCTCACTGACCTTATTTGTGCAGTAACTCTCATCGGGGCTCGTGCGTTAGACGCGACGATTATCGCTGTTTCACACAAACTGCTCGAAAACATTTATATGAGTTGTTTTACCATTTGTTGAGATGAATAGTATAAAATCGCGTGAATGTTCCAAATGTCAAGCATTAAACACACACAATTGACATACCTTTGTGCAAACGCAGGCAAAATTCTTCTGGCTGAGAAAGTCGGGAGCTCCACCCACTAGTAGACAGAATTGCTCCATTAGAGAGATTTCTCCAGTAAAAGTGCATTTGGTAGACAGAGTTACACCAGCAGAGGGAGCCTCTTTGCTCAGCCAATGTAAGTGAATGGGATTTTACTTGTAGACCGTATTGATCCAGTAGAGGGGGCATTTTTGCTCAGCCATTGTAAATCAATGGGATTTTTTACATTTTTGATCGTCATTTATATAAAAAGCTTAAGTCGCATCAGGTAAAAAAAGACATAGCAGCAAACTTCAGAACAGTCCCCAGGTCTGTGGCAAGTTGGGTACTTATAGCATTAAAGCTCTTAGAGGTGAGGTTGTTGAAATTTTAGTAAGTAAAATAGTATTAATAATAATAATAATAATAAATGTATGTAACATAACAATATGTTGGCTTTCTCAAGCACACATAGTTATGTCATCTTGAAGCATGTTAGGTTTGAAAAACCATCAATCAAATTTACATTTGGTTTATTGACACTAATATATTGAGGCAATGTGGTCATTTACATAAACACGCACCTTTCAGCCATTTTGTATTGTATTCATTTTTGCTAAGTAACAAATTGAAAGACATCAATTCTACACATGGGTACCAAATGTCAAGTCAATTGGATCTACGGTTCAAGAGAAGAAGACTTTTGTAGGTTTTGGCAAATTTTCACTGTACAGGACAATCCATTAGGGCAGAAGTTATGGGTCCTTGAGGCTTTTTTGTTCCCAATGAGAAATGAGGCAAGTATACCAAGTTTTAGAATATTTGGAAAATTGGGGTGAAAGTGCCATCATTTTGAAAATGTGACATTTGGGCGTGGCCTGTAGCGAACCGCTAAGGGCGAATGTCAGCAATTCTTTGCACAGTACTTCAAAGGGATGTTATCTTGAAGCATGTCAGGTTTAAAATCCCTCAGTCAAAATTACATTTGATTTATTGACTTATATATTGATTAAATGTGGACATTTACATAAACACGCCCCTTTCAGCCATTTTTAATCGTACCTTATGGGTCCTTGAGGCTTTTTTGTTCCCAATGAAAAATGAGGCAAGTATACCAAGTTTTAGAATATTTCGAAAATTGTGGTGAAAATGCCATCATTTTGAAAATGTGACATTTGGGCGTGGCCTGTAGCGAACCGCTAAGGGCGAATGTGGGCAATTCTTTGCACAGTACTTCAAAGGGATGTTATCTTGAAGAATGTTGGGTTTGAAAAACCCTGGGTCAAAATTACATTTGATATATTGACATATATATTGATTAAATGTGGACATTTACATAAACACGCCCCTTTCAGCCATTTTATATCGTATTCATTTTTGCTAAGTAACGTTTTCAAAGGCATCAATTCTACACATGCGTACCAAATTTCAAGTATATTGGAGCTACGGTTCAGGAGAAGAAGAGTTTTGTAGGTTTTGGCAAATTTTCACTGTACAGGACAATCCATTAGGGCAGAAGTTATGGGTCCTTGAGGCTTTTTTGTTCCCCATGAGAAATGAGGCATGTACACCAGGTTTGAGAATGATTGGACAAATGGCTTGGAAATGCCATGACTTTGAAAATATTTTTTTGGGGCGTGGCCTGTAGCGCCACCTATGGGCGAATGTGGGCCATTCTTGGTTTGGGGGTACCCGTTGGCATGGAGTATCAATGTGCCAATTTAGAAAATTTTTGACCAGTGACTTTTTGAGATATTGGGGCTCAAGGAGAATAATAATAATAATAATAATAATAAATATAGCTGCAAGCAGCAATGCGATTCCTCCTCAAAATGGCAAATCATTTAAAATTGTTCAGTAGAGGGTTGGGGTTAAACTCTCCCAATGAAGAAATTCAAAAAAACGTGTCTTTCTGTCTGAATCCTAAACTAAACATTTTCAGTGTACAGGAAAATCCATGATGCCGGGATCTTAATGATCCTGGAGGCTTTTTTGTTTACAATGAGAAATGAGTTATGTACATTAAGTTTCAGAAGAACTGAAAAAATGGGGTGGAAATGCCATCACTTTCAATGTGGGACATTGGGGCATAGCCTGTAGTGCCCCCTAATGGTGAATACGGGCAATTCTTGGTTTGTGAGTTCCTGTTGGCCTGTAGTATCAATGTACCAAATTAGAACATTATTGACCAGAAAATGGGAATTTTGGACATGGCCTATAGCGCCCCCTAAGGGTGAATGTGGGCCAATCTTGGTTTGTGAGTTCCTGTTGGCCTGTAGTATCAATGTACCAAATTTGAAAGTTTTTGACAAAAAAAAATTGCAATTTGGGAATGGCCTTTAGCGCCCCCTAAGGGCGAATGTGAGACATTCTTGGTTTGTGGATTTCTGTTGGCCTGTAGTGTCAATATACCAAATTAGAACATTTTTGACCATAAAATGGGAATTTTGGGCATAGCCTGTAGCGCCCCCTAATGGCGAATATGGGCAATTCTTTGTTTGTGGGTTCCTGTTGGCCTGTAGTATCAATGTACCAAATTAGAACATTTTTGACCAGCAAATGGGAATTTAGGGCGTGGCCTGTAGCGCCCCCTAAGGGCGAATGTGGGCCATTCTTGGTTTGTGGATTCCTGTTGGTCTGTAGTATCAATATACAAAATTAGAACATTTTTGACCAGAAAATGGGAATTTTGGGCTTGGCCTGTAGCGCCCCCTAAGGGAGAATGTGGGATATTCTTTACGCAGTACTTCAGAGTGATGTCATCTTGAAGTATATATATATATATATATATATATATATATATATATATATAGGTCTGTTTCTAACCCACACCTATAATATCACTTCTGAAGGCATGGATTAAACCACTGGAATGGTATGGATTACTTTTATGCTGCATTTATGTGATTTTTGTAGCTTCTGAGTTCTGATCACCATTCAAGTCATTGAAAGGTCCAACAGGGTTGAGATAATCTTCTAAAAAGCTTAATTTGTGTTCACCAGAAGAAAGGAAAAATACACATCTGGGATGGAATGAGGGTGAGTATACGATGAGAGAAATTTATTTTTGGGGTAAAAACCATTTGTAGGCTACTTTTTATTTACTTGGAAAATTGTTACTGTCTCTTTAAGAGGATTTTAAACGCATTTCATTCAAGGCACAGTCTGTGCGGCTTGTTTCATTGAGTTTAATCTTTTGAGAACTGTGAAGTCTCATTATTTTCGTGCTGTTACATCTGTATTCATTTCAGAGATTAATTGATTGAGATTGTGAAACTACATACAACCGACAAACCTCCATGAAGATGCGAGTAAAAATGAGATCGCCTCGCGCTGTCAGACACAACGCTGATAATCATTCTCGGAAGTGTTGATACTAGATTTAGATTCGCGATTTCTTCATCAACTGTTTATGTTCACTTGAGACAAAACAGACAATATATCATGTATGGTTGTATGAAAGTGTCCGTTCAAACGCAAGAAGAAGCGAATGCGATCTCTCATCGGGGCTCGTTAGACGTGACGCTGCTCCCTGTTTCACACAAATATTTATTTGAGTTGTTTTGCCATTTGTTGAGTTGAATGGTGTAAAATCGCTTGAAAGTTCAAACAGGAAAGTGTTAAAAACACATACAACAGACAAACATTGCTCGCATTGAAGACGCGAGTAAAAATTAGATCGCGTCACTATCGCGTGCTGTCAGAGAACACGCAGATGAAACATCATTCTCGGAAGTATTGATACTTTAGGATCGATCCGTCCATCCCTTCTTTCTTTAGACATATGTTTCATGTTTGTGTGATAAGTGTTCGCGGAGTTTCACTTGATTTTTCTGACGTGTATCAGACAGATTATCGCAAAGACAGATTCGATTTACCCTGTTTATTTTCGTTATTTTACAAAAGCTCAAGGTTTTGTTGTATTGTAAGTGTACACAAATAAAAGTAGACCTTTTATAGTTTGTAATGATCTCTTCCATGTATCTGAATGGGCAAAAATGACGCAGTATTTTGTTTAAGTTTTTTCCGCTGTTTAGAACAATGCATCTGAAAGGACATTACAGCGCCATTGTTGACCCCCGTAATAATGCCAGAATTCAATAATGATTCCCGATTTATTTGAGTTGTATGCCATTTGTTGAGTTGAATAGTGTAAAATCGCTTGAATATTCAAACTGGGAAGTAGTAAAACACATCTCACTGACCTTATTTGTGCAGTAACTCTCATCGGGGCTCGTGCGTTAGACGCGACGCATCTCGCGGTTTCACACAAAACTGCTCACAAACATTTATTTGAGTTGTTTTGCCATTTGTTGAGTTGAATAGTGTAAAATCGCTTGAATATTCAAACTGGGAAGCAGTAAAATACATCTCACTGACCTTATTTGTGCAGTAACTCTCATCGGGGCTCGTGCGTTAGACGCGACGATTATCGCTGTTTCACACAAACTGCTCGAAAACATTTATATGAGTTGTTTTACCATTTGTTGAGATGAATAGTATAAAATCGCGTGAATGTTCCAAATGTCAAGCATTAAACACACACAATTGACATACCTTTGTGCAAACGCAGGCAAAATTCTTCTGGCTGAGAAAGTCGGGAGCTCCACCCACTAGTAGACAGAATTGCTCCATTAGAGAGATTTCTCCAGTAAAAGTGCATTTGGTAGACAGGGTTACACCAGCAGAGGGAGCCTCTTTGCTCAGTCAATGTAAGTGAATGGGATTTTACTTGTAGACCGTATTGATCCAGTAGAGGGGGCATTTTTGCTCAGCGATTGTAAATCAATGGGATTTTTTACATTTTTGATCGTCGTTTATATAAAAAGCTTAAGTCGCATCAGGTAAAAAAAGACATAGCAGCAAACTTCAGAACAGTCCCCAGGTCTGTGGCAAGTTGGGTACTTATAGCATTAAAGCTCTTAGAGGTGAGGTTGTTGAAATTTTAGTAAGTAAAATAGTATTAATAATAATAATATTAATAAATGTATGTAACATAACAATATGTTGGCTTTCTCAAGCCAACATAGTTATGTCATCTTGAAGCATGTTAGGTTTGAAAAACGATCAATCAAATTTACATTTGGTTTATTGACACTAATATATTGAGGCAATGTGGTCATTTACATAAACACGCACCTTTCAGCCATTTTGTATTGTATTCATTTTTGCTAAGTAACAAATTGAAAGACATCAATTCTACACATGGGTACCAAATGTCAAGTCAATTGGATCTACGGTTCAAGAGAAGAAGACTTTTGTAGGTTTTGGCAAATTTTCACTGTACAGGACAATCCATTAGGGCAGAAGTTATGGGTCCTTGAGGCTTTTTTGTTCCCAATGAGAAATGAGGCAAGTATACCAAGTTTTAGAATATTTGGAAAATTGGGGTGAAAGTGCCATCATTTTGAAAATGTGACATTTGGGCGTGGCCTGTAGCGAACCGCTAAGGGCGAATGTCGGCAATTCTTTGCACAGTACTTCAAAGGGATGTTATCTTGAAGCATGTCAGGTTTAAAATCCCTCAGTCAAAATTACATTTGATATATTGACTTATATATTGATTAAATGTGGACATTTACATAAACACGCCCCTTTCAGCCATTTTTAATCGTACCTTATGGGTCCTTGAGGCTTTTTTGTTCCCAATGAAAAATGAGGCAAGTATACCAAGTTTTAGAATATTTCGAAAATTGTGGTGAAAATGCCATCATTTTGAAAATGTGACATTTGGGCGTGGCCTGTAGCGAACCGCTAAGGGCGAATGTGGGCAATTCTTTGTACAGTACTTCAAAGGGATGTTATCTTGAAGAATGTTAGGTTTGAAAAACCCTGGGTCAAAATTACATTTGATATATTGACATATATATTGATTAAATGTGGACATTTACATAAACACGACCCTTTCAGCCATTTTATATCGTATTCATTTTTGCTAAGTAACGTTTTCAAAGGCATCAATTCTACACATGCGTACCAAATTTCAAGTATATTGGAGCTACGGTTCAGGAGAAGAAGAGTTTTGTAGGTTTTGGCAAATTTTCACTGTACAGGAAAATCCATTAGGGCAGAAGTTATGGGTCCTTGAGGCTTTTTTGTTCCCCATGAGAAATGAGGCATGTACACCAGGTTTGAGAATAATTGGACAAATGGCTTGGAAATGCCATGACTTTGAAAATATTTTTTTGGGGCGTGGCCTGTAGCGCCACCTATGGGCGAATGTGGGCCATTCTTGGTTTGGGGGTACCCGTTGGCATGGAGTATCAATGTGCCAATTTAGAAAATTTTTGACCAGTGACTTTTTGAGATATTGGGGCTCAAGGAGAATAATAATAATAATAATAATAATAATAATAATAATAAAACTGTCAATAACAATAGATTCCCTCCTATCGGAGGAATCTAATAATAATAATAATAATAAAACTGTCAATAACAATAGATTCCCTCCTATCGGAGGAATCTAATAATAATAATAATAATAATAATAAAACTGTCAATAACAATAGATTCCCTCCTATCGGAGGAATCTAATAATAATAATAATAATAATAATAAAACTGTCAATAACAATAGATTCCCTCCTATCGGAGGAATCTAATAATAATAATAATAATAATAATAATAAAACTGTCAATAACAATAGATTCCCTCCTATCGGAGGAATCTAATAATAATAATAATAATAATAATAATAAAACTGTCAATAACAATAGATTCCCTCCTATCGGAGGAATCTAATAATAATAATAATAATAATAATAATAATAATAATAAAACTGTCAATAACAATAGATTCCCTCCTATCGGAGGAATCTAATAATAATAATAATAATAATAATAATAATAAAACTGTCAATAACAATAGATTCCCTCCTATCGGAGGAATCTAATAATAATAATAATAATAATAATAAAACTGTCAATAACAATAGATTCCCTCCTATCGGAGGAATCTAATAAAACTGTCAATAACAATAGATTCCCTCCTATCGGAGGAATCTAATAATAATAATAATAATAATAATAATAATAATAATAATAATAATAATAAAACTGTCAATAACAATAGATTCCCTCCTATCGGAGGAATCTAATAATAATAATAAAACTGTCAATAACAATAGATTCCCTCCTATCGGAGGAATCTAATAATAATAAAACTGTCAATAACAATAGATTCCCTCCTATCGGAGGAATCTAATAATAATAATAATAATAATAAAACTGTCAATAACAATCGATTCCTCCTATCGGAGGAATCTAATAATACTGTCAATTACAATAGATTCCCTCCTATCGGAGGAATCTAATAAAACTGTCATTAACAATAGATTCCCTCCTACCGGAGGAATCTAATAATAAAACTGTCATTAACAATAGATTCCCTCCTATCGGAGGAATCTAATAATAAAACTGTCAATAACAATAGATTTCCTCCTACCGGAGGAATCTAATAATAATAATAATAATAATAATACTGTCAATTACAATAGATTCCCTCCTATCGGAGGAATCTAATAATAAAACTGACAATAACAATAGATTCCTTCCTACCGGAGGAATCTAATAATAATAATAATAATAATAATAAAACTGTCAATAACAATAGATTCCCTCCTACTGGAGGAATCTAATAATAATAAAACTGTCAATAACAATAGATTCCCTCCTATCGGAGGAATCTAATAAAACTGTCAATAACAATAGATTCCTTCCTACCGGAGGAATCTAATAATAATAATAATAATAATAATAATAATAATAATAAAACTGTCAATAACGATAGATTCCCTCCTACCAGTGGAATCTAATAATAATAGATTCCCTCCTACCGGATGAATCTAATAAAATCGTCAATAACAATAGATTTCCTCCTCCTGGAGGAATCTAATAATAAAACCGTCAATATTAATATATTTCGCTTGTTGACTTCCGCCCGGGCTCGGGGTGACAGTGTCTCGCCTCACGGCCAGTCTGCTTATCCCCTTGAGCCCCCCGAGCTAGATGATGAGCTCACTGCTGCATTGGAGAGTGTTCCGGCATCTGATGCGGACCCTTTTGGGCTGCCACATTTGGGTTGGCACACTCAATCTTGAGGCTGATGCCCAGATGGCCGACATGCTTGCCTGGGCCGGCATCAGCTTAGGGTTGGTCTGGAACCCTCAGCCCTCCCCACAGCCTGTTCCTTTCTTCCCAGATGTTTATGATGAGCTGACGAGGTCATGGAGGGCACCTTTTACTGCCCGCAACCGGCCTCCTCGCTCATCCGCTCTCACTACCCTTGATGGCTGAGCGGCCCACGGGTACTCGGCGGTCCCCCAGGTGGACAGAGCAGTTGCGTTCCACCTGTGTCCTGAGAGCACCGCCACCTGGCGGGATCACCCGGTGCTCCCCTCCAAGGCCTGTAGGATGATGTCGTCACTGACCTCCAAAGCCTACAGTGCCGCCTTTGCCCTGCATGCCATGGCCCTCCTGCAAGTTCACCAGGCCAAGGCACTCAAAGATCTGCACTTGGGTAGTCCTGACCCCGACATGTTGCAGGAACTGCACTCAGAAACCGACCTCGCCCTCACAACCACGAAGATCACAGCATGGACACCCTCGTGGTTCAGGAACGACACCTCTGGCTGAACCTGGTCAAGATGCGGGACGTGGACAAGGCACGCTTCCTCAATGCCCCTGTCTTCCAGTTCAGTCTCTTCGGCGACATCGTCGAGGACTTCACCCAGCAGTTCTCAACACTTAAGAAACGGATGGAGGCCATCTCTCACATCATGCCCCGCCACGCCACTAGCGCGGGCCGTGCTCCATCTGCTTGCTGAGGGCGTCCTCCTGCGGCTTCCAGAAAACACGCAGCTCTGCCTCAACCTGGGCCCAGGTCTCAGCCCCAGCGCCGAGCGCCTGAGGACCCGGAAGGATCCCAAGCATTCCTGAGATGGAAGACCAAGGGAATGAGATGTTTGCTCCGGAGCTGGTAAGCAGACCACTTCGTTCCCCTGTGGAGGGCCAGGAGGTGAATCCTCAGTTCAGTTTATTGAACTGTTTCTTTGCCGCACCCCCTTTGGGCTGTGGTACCCACATTCTCGATAAAAGAGCAATTTCCTCTTTCTCTGGGTCACCTGACCTGCAAATGCTATTCTCACGGCAAACGGGTGCCACACCTCAACAGTCCCTGCACGCCGGATGCGGACCCCCGCCTCCGGACCCACAACTGCTGCCCCCCAGCTGGCCGGTTCTGACGAGTCCAGAAAATGCCTACACGGGACCTACTCCTCAGTCACTAACCTGCCTGGTGTGCGGAGCAAGGTAAGTGCTCTGAGTCTTCTCTCAGTACCAGAGCCTCGGGACGCGGCTCCTACTGGAGGAATCTAATAAAACCGTCAATAATAATAGATTTCCTCCTACCGGATGAATCTAATTAGTTATTTATGTGTGGTTTAAATTAGTAAACTAAGTACGTGTAAGGGGCCAATATTTAAACAGAAATATTTTGTATGAATTGTAAGATTAATGATTAAAATTTTTGAAGACCATCCTAAATTACTAGCGGAAGTGCACACAGATGCATTGTCCTTTTGTTATTTGACTGAAGGCTTTAGTTTGTAATTACTTGTTATCTATGTATTCCATTTTAAGAGTGTAGTCAATCCTTTGACCAAAGTGATGCAGGCAGAGATCAGTGAAGTCCAATGCAGTTCAACTGGAAGCTTGTGGCTATTCATTTTGGTGAAGCCAATCCTGAGTCCAAGGTTCAAGCAGCAGCCAGTGAAGTATCCCATGTCTTACAGTTGGAACTAGCATCAGTTCATCCTCTGTGAAGTCCATCATAGTAAACTACTTTAGTCGTCCTAACTCAGCAACACATAGTAGTGGGAGTCGGACATCAGGCAGGACCAGAGCTGGATCTGGAAGACTCTGGTAACCTTAGGATATGCATCCTGAGTTTAAGACAGGGAGAACAAATAAATAATATCAGTGTAGGTGCCATTCAGTTTAAAGCAGAATGATAGAATAAGAGAAATGTTTTTGGTTTCAGGCAGACCTTTCTAATGCAGCATAACTGATGGATAAATTAGGTGTAAGCCTGTCTGAAAAGAAGAGTCTTTAATCTAGACTTAAACAGAGAGTATGTCTGTGCCCCAAACAATGCTAGGAAGACTACTTCATAGTTTAGGAGTCAAATAGGAAAAGCAGGAAAGAAGGTTGCTTAAGTACAATGGAGCAAGACTATTCAAACTTTGTAAGTAGTTAACAGAATTTTAAAGTTAATACAAATTTAACAGGTAGCCATTGTAGCGACGATAAAATTGGGCTGATATAATTTCTTGGTTCTAGTCGGCACTCTAGCTGCTATATTTTGAACCAATAGGATTATTTATTTAATCTGCAGGACATCATCCCAGTAATGCATGTCAGTAATGTAGTCTTGAGGTTATGAATGAATTAATTTGTTTTTCGGCATCAGAAACAGAGGACCGGAAGTGTAGAGGTGGAAGAATGCTGTTTTACAAATATTGGAAATATGATTTTCAAAGGACAGACTGCTATCAAATATAACACCTAAGTTCTTCACTGTAGAAGACAACAGTAGATCAGTACATCCATTGGCAGTCAAATTACATTTTATTTAGGTTTTATTTAGGTTTTTGCTCAAACAATTTTTTTTTTTACAATTTATATTACAATCTTGCTCCTCTATTTTTGAGTAGAAGAGTAGAAGGAAATTCCTAGCCATTCAATCATTGAAATAGATGATACACTCTGCTAACTTGTAGAATTGTGAAATTTCATAACAGACATATCAGTTAAATCTAATTCCATGGTTCCTGATAATGTCAGGGGAAGCATTGTAGAGTGCACTGGTTGTTTAGATCAGTTTTATTATCAGATATAACTAATAATTAATGATTAATAATTAAATTAAATAATAGAATTTAACTCGTTAAATTCTATCCTCAGGGCACCACTCTTTGACAAGAGAAAAATGATTGTAAGTGACTGATCAAGTCTAATAAAATTCTACCCTGAAGGTTGAGTATTTTAATTAATAATCAAAATACTCAAAAAAGGAAGAAGCTAGTCAAATTATTGCCATACGAATCCAACAGTAATCTGGTCACAGTTGCTTCTAACAACAACAATTTAACAATACTGAAGTAATACGGGAGTTCTTGACGTGGCTTTATCACAAATATTTAAACAAAAAACTAGGAGTACTTATTATAATATAACAAGATTTATTATAATCAAACAGCAATGAACACTGCCAATACTATATGAATATAACATATATAAAACATAAAATGGAAGTCCTAACTAAATAGTGGAGCAATATAGTGTATGTGTATGGTAACAAAGGAAACAAAATGGCAGATTAAACTCCACGTTGGGAACTAGTTTCAAAATGGAGGATCGGTTTCAACATTGAGAACTAGGTTCAAAATGGTGAACTGAATTCAAAATGGAAACTAGATTCAAAATGGTGGATTAGCTCATAAAGGGCGGAGCCAACGATTATTGGAAGGTGGAGGGAAAGAAAGATGTCTGGATCACATACAGGTGACAGAGTTAATACCACGTGGGGGTGGAAATGAGCAGGCACACAAAGGAACTGACCAAACAGGCAGGAGAATTTGAAAACACCAGCCTGAATCGGACATAAACCACGGTGCTGCTCGCTCTGTTAAGTTCAGTGTGTGTGTGTGTGAGAGAGAGAGAGCGCAAACAAACAGGTGTGCATGCAATTTAACGGAGGATAAACGTTGGTAACAGCGTGATTGAATCGTTAGCTCAGATAACTCAATAAAATAACATTTCATCCAAAAATGATGATCTCACAAATCAAAACAGCAGTCAGCAATTGTAGTTAATCATACAATTGTAATGAAAACATCAAACATTCAGCATCAAATATATGATTTAGTTTTATAAGAAAAGTCACAGTTTCTAACCTAAATCTGCCCAGATATCAAGCCTTACTTGTGAAATCCTGTGTGATTTCAGCAGGCTTGTCCGTTTGAATTCCTGTTGCATTGAGCGGTCAGGAGAAAATGATTTGGAGTGGGTCCTTTGTCTTACGCTCGTCAGTGAAAAGACGCATTTCTGCTTTATTTCTCGGGTCTGGTGATGGAGAGAAATGCAGGAGGTTGTCAACGTTGATAGAAAATGATTGAGAAGGGAAGCTGGTTGTCTTTTCTGTTTTCTAAATAAATTCACTGTTGTCTCGTAATGAAAATGAATGAACCGGCTGTAATAAGTATACTACACGACTGGAACAAAGCTAAGTTAATCTTACTCTACCGTGGCCAAATAGTGAGTTTAGAAAAATGTGGTCTCTCTTTGTCCAGAAGGAGGGAACCTCCTTTGTATGTGTAGATACATGTCTCTTTAAACCGCAGGCTTACATTGTTGTATGCAGAGAGACCAAAATCAAATCTGTCCGCTAGTTTTGCTGAAAAGATGACGTCATCGGTCTTAGGCCGATGGCGTTTGAGAATGGGTCCATTTGCGGGACTTCCCATCCAGCTGTGAAGCATTCTGAGAAACAGAGTTCAATGTCTCACCTTTGATCATAGAAAAAGGGCCATGCGGTCTCCGCTGCCAAGCACTAAGGCCCTACAGCATATATAAGGAGAAAAGCTGTGCCCCTAAAACTGATCCCTGTGGTAATCCATACTTATCTTTGATCTGACAAAAACTCATTTACAGTGACAAAGTGGTAGTGGTCGGATAAATATTAAATAAACCAAGCAAATGCCTGTCTACAAATGCCATAATAATTCTCAAGCCTATCCAAGAGAATATCATGGTCTATATTGTCAAAGGCAGAACTCATATCTAAAAGCACTAGAAGAGAAATGCTGCCGTGATCAGATGATAATAGCAAGTAATTTGTAACTCTGATAAGTGCAGCCTCTGTACTAAGATGGGGCCTAAATCTTGACTGAAATTCTTCATACTGTTTATACCATTTCTCTGTAAAAACAAACATAGTTGGGAAGACACTACCTTATCTAGTATTTTCAACATAAACGTGAGATTTGAAATCATTCTATAATTAGGCAACTCTCCAGGATCAAGCTGTGTTTTTTTTGATAAACAGTTTAATAACTGCCAATTTATAGTTTCTTTGGACATGCACTAAGTATATTGAGGAGTTAATAATATTAAGAATAGGTTCTGAGATTACAGGAAAACCCTTTTTAAGAGCTTGGTCGGTACTGGATCTAACGTACATGTTGTTGCTATTGATGTTTTGATTCGATTTGTTAGCATTTCCTGAACAATGACAGCAAAGAACTGAAGTTGCTCATAGGGAATAATATGAGACACTATCTTCTGAGGTGTTAAGGCCAAATGGCTGCATAATTCCAATTTTGTTTCTGATGATTTCAATTTTATCAGTAAAGAAATTCATAAAATCATTACTGCTGTGCAGCAATGGAATATCTGGTTCAGTTGAAGCTTTATTCCTTAATAATTTAGCCACAGTTCTGAATAAACACCTAGGATTATTGTGGTTATTTTCTATGAATTTGATAAAATATGCAGACCTGGCAGCTTTTAGAGCCTTTCAGTAGCTAGAGACGCTATCCTTCCATGCACCACGAAACACCACTAATTTTGTACTCTTCCGTCTGCGCTCCATTTTCAGAGCTGCTCTGAGAACATGAGTGGGATCATTGTACCACGGTGCAGAGCTTTTCTCTTTAATTTTCATTAATCGAGGGGGGGGGGGGGGGGGGGGGCACACACTCAAGAAGGCTAGAGAAAACTGTATGTATATTATCTGTGACTACATCAAGTTCCTTTGAACCTTTTGGCTTACTGAGTATTTAAGACAAATCTGGAAGGTTATAAGTGAAGCTAATTTTAGTGGTCCAAAGAATAGTTCTTCTCTATCTATAAAACTGCAAAGATTGATTGACCTTTGCTAAGCGCAGCATACAAGAGATAAGGTAATGATCTGAGATGTCATTGCTCCATGGCAGAATTGCTATATTATCAACATCAACTCCATATAACAGAATTAAATCTAGTGTATGATTATGGTGATGAGTTGCCCTGTCACATTTTGTCTGACCCCAACAGAGTTATGAATATCAATAAATGTTAATCCTATCATTTTCATTATCTATGTGGATGTTGAAGTCACAAACAATCAAAGATCTATCCACAGTAACTACTAGATGACAGAAAATGTGCAAATTCTCTATGGAAATCAGAATATGGCCAGGGTGGTCTCAATACTCTAGCCAGAACAAAAGATGATAAAGATATATATTTTTTTTTAATCTAAGGATGTCACATTAAGCATCATCAGTTCAAAAGTATTAACCTTATATCCTGACCTCTTACATAGCAACAGAAAAAACATCACACTATATTGTAGCAGCACCCCTTCCTCGACCCTTCAGATGAGGCTCTTGTTTTTAACAATAACCTGGGGAAGTACACTTATTTAAACTAATATATTCATCCTGTTTAACTAATTAAAACTATTATTTATAATAATTTCTTTTACAGTTTGGATGAAAATGATCTAATGTTTAGTACCTTTATATGATTATCTTTTTTTTTTGATGTTGTTATTTTCAAGTTTGACGTCAATAAATATTTTTCTAATTACTTCATGAGAATTTTGAGTTTGGTAGTTCAGGAAACAGATACAGTCTCTATATGATATCTAGTTGATACAGTCTCTGCACATTTGAGTTCTTCCCAACAGTGTCTATATGATTTTGACATCCAGCATTTGACACTCAGGACAATTGAGGGACTCATACACAACTATTAATAAAGGTGCAAATATTCATTGATGCTCAAGAAGGCAACACAAAAATCAAGAACCAAGTGGATGCAAACTTTTGAACAGGATGATTTGTGTACATTTTGTCTTAGCTTCTGAAGGGTAGTACTACATAAAAAAATACTATATTTAATCTCTTATATTTGTCTACATTCTGAAAGGGTTTTTAAAACTAAAACAAAAAGGGTATGCAAAGTTCTGCACTTAACTGTGTGTGTATATATATATATATATATATAAAATAGTTTTTTTGTTTTTCCACGATTTAACCACATTTTTTTTTTTTAATGTAGAAATTCCATTCTATCCATTCATGTCAATCTGCATGTGTAATTCTGAAAATGCAACAAAATGCATTTTAATGCTTGTACTATGTAAAAAGTGCAGTGTATCTGTCTGAATGTGACATTGTCTGATTTACCTGTCGGAAATTAATATTCACAGTGACAGCAAAACACCACACCTACATTTTCATTTCTCGCATGAAGAAATGTATCTTCTTCTTTAAGCTCGTTGTTGAAAACACATTTATATTTGGGCATTTCTAATGTGCTAACAGAAATTCCAAGTGCATTACATCATTGCCATTGTAACTAGATACATTTCAGCTGATTTGCTGAAGACTAAAATGAAAGTACTTTTCAAATCAACTTGCAGTGCAATGAAATAACTTCTATCCTCTGCAAACAATACCAGAGACAATAGTGAGAAGGACAATGAGGATATTTAATTTAAGAAGTAAAAAATCTGTGAGCATATCAGCTGAAACAAACTTTTTAGAGAATTGTGAGGACCCTGGGACACACCACTTTAAACTGGGACTGTCCCAGAAAAAACTGGGATGTCTGGTCACCCTAGTACTTGCACAAAGTCAATGAGAATGGCCATGAGTTAAGTCTAGGCACAATTGGGTTTGGGGAAATTGAACGTGCAAAGCTCTAATGGTTGGGTCAAGTGTAGTTTAATTCTGAGGTTATTGCACAATCTGCATCCTGTATTGTCCATTCACTGTTAACCACCAGAACATTCATAAAAAGTTGGCAGTGTAAATGGACTTCTTTTGTTCATTAACTTTAGGTTACTCAAGTAACCTCGGTTCTCTGATAACAGGAGTGAGGTATCTCACTATGGGTAACACCTCGGACGTGGCTGATCCTGGAAGCACCAATAACAGCCAGTCTGTCAGTTGACAGACCAATCACAGCAGTGATGAGGGAGTCCCACCTCCCTATATAAAGCACGGTTATAGGTCCCTACTTCATTTTCCGCGTATCTATTCTCCGTGCAACTGTAAGGAGGGATATGTGGTGCGATACCTCACTCCTGTTATCAGAAAACAAGGGTTAATTGAGTAACCAAATGTCCTCTTTCTAACATTAATTTGGTATCTCACTATGGGATATAGCCAACTCCCGTATGGCAGATATGCTGTCCAAAGAAGACCATCAACAAACTTGTAGTGTCCAATGTACACCCGCCTAATAAATTTGTAAAGAATGGATGTGGGGTGGGACACAAATAACACACTTGTGCTTCACTGAGTTATTGTTGATTTTTGCATGTTTTTTTACACATCGGCAGATTGACTACCCACACCAAGGACTGAATGAGCCAATTACAGCTTGTAACATCTCTATACTCTATAAAACTCACAGCTTCAAGCTCAGAGTTTCAAAAATGAACACAGCTGCACAAATGTCCTGGACTGAATTGCCTTTAAAATGTGCCCACGTGGTAGCCATGCCTCTGGTTAAATGAGCTCTCAATCCCTCCAGAGGTCAAACCACAGCCTATATAACCTAATGAGATCAGAGCAATATGGGTCTGCCCTTACAAGAATTACCCAAGTAACAAAGAGCTGATTACTATTCCTCAATGCCTTCTGTCTTTCCACATTCAAAAACGTAGCATATGAACTCGCTCACCTTAGGCACACAGGCTGGAATGGTTTTAAGAGATATTCTTGAAAAATCCACAGCAAAGTGCATACAAGTGTGATGAACTGACAAAGTATATAGATGACTAGCCCATTGTTAAGGCCAATAATAAAGCTGCCTTTAGCCAAAGGAGCTTGAATTCTATTCTTTCAACTACATTTACATTTATGCATTTGGCAGACGCTTTTATCCAAAGCGACTTACAGTGCACTTATTACAGGGACAATCCCCCCGGAGCAACCTGGAGTTAAGTGCCTTGCTCAAGGGCATAATGGTAGTGGCCATGGGGTTCGAACCAGCGACCTTCTGATTAGCAGCCCTGTGCTCTAGCCACTACGCCACCACCAGGGAGGCTGAGAAAGCGCATTCAAGACCATGGACAGATCCCATGATGGAACCAGTGGTTTTGTCACTCTGTTTAAACATCTTGCACCCCTAATAAACCAGCAAACAAGCGGGTGTTGATCCATTCTATTTAAGTCAGTCCCCACATGACAAGCCAATATGGCAGTGAAATGGTAGAAAAGGCCCTGCCTTTTTCAAAAGGTTCTTGCAGAAAGCACAAAACATCTTTTTATGGCTAAGGTGACAGGTACCAATGGGTGATCTGCACGTTGGTATCTTTCATGGGGTGGAGCCATAGGTGTGTGAAGAGGGTGAACAGAGGGTGAAGGCCCGCCCCAGCAGGTAGTAGCAGAGAGTGAGGACAGCCCACTTCATCGCCAGTCACGCTGCCTCCACACACTTGCTGAATGTGCTACTTGTGCTACTGAGAGTCCAAAAGGCCACATAAAAAATTTGTAAATTATTCCCTGATAGGAAAATCTTAGGAGTTTTCTGTGTGATGGGTAGATACCTACATGAAAATATGCATCTCTTAGATCGACTAATGTAAACCAGTCTTTGGGATGAATAAACTGACAGTGTTTTGAGCGTGAGCATTTTAAACTTGTACCTTCTGAGGAATTTGTTCAGATATCGTTCCTCTTGTCTTGGGGATGATGAAATACCTGTAGTAAGAATCCTGACAGCTGTCCTCTGGCAGCACAATACTTATTGCTCTTTTGCTCAGCAAATTGGCTCCTCTAAAATTCAAGCTGACTCCCCCTCCACGGTTGACATTAACACACTGTTGAACAGAGGTGGTTTTTACAGAGAATTGCAGCTGATAACCCTGTTTTATCGTAGATAAAACCCAGGGAAGAACTGCGCATGCGTGCCAACTTTCTGCATGAACAGAGAGGGGCCCACTGATGCTCTCGCTCACCGATGGTGTTGCAGCACCATCTAGCAGTGGGGCTGGGGATTATAGCTCAGAGTTCGGTATCATATTGTGATTTTTTTTAATTTTTTTTTATTATTATTTATTTATTTATTTTTTTTGCCAACACTCTCATTACATTTTTGTGCATGAACAATGAAACCTAAAACATATGGTTTGATTCCCCTTCTGAGTCCTCTTGGCTTAAGGGGTGGAAAACAAACTCACTTCTTGAGGGAGGAGTGGAACAGAGACTCCATGAGTGCTTTTCACCCACTCCATTTCCTGAACCAATGTCTCCTCTTTTTGTCCTGAGGGTTAAACAGATGATGTTTGGCCGCAGTGAAAGAAGCCTTGCTTCTTTGCTGGGGCTGTTTTTGCTGTGCTCTTCCCTGTCCTAACTCCTGTGGCTGTGGGGGAGGCCTGGTCTGGGTTCTAAAACCAGATTGTCCACCTCTAAAATGGGCTGTGAACCCGGAACATGATGGCTGCAGGGGCGAGCAGTGGATTTTCAGGGAAGGCAGGTCTCAAACACTTCCTCATCCTTTTTCCTTAAATCACACTTCTGCCGCATTGTGGACACTGTAGCCCTGAAAGGGGCTTTCGTATCCACTGGGGCATTAAGGAAATTTGTCTTCTCCATCTCAGACAGGCCAGACAGGCCGAGCCAAATAGCCCGGTCGCCCACAACTGCGGCCGCAGCTCTGGATGGCTCCTTTTGACATACGAAGGTTAAGATCTGCAATAACACATATCTATTCCCACAACTCCGCATCCAGTGCACCCGCATCCATTTGTTCTCCCATCTCCTCCATCAACTCGGTCTGATATGCTGTGAGAAGCAAGGTGGCATTAAGAGCCCTTACAGCTAGTGTTGAAGATTGGTAGATCTTCTGGTAAATGGAGACTGACAATCTCTCCTTCCATCCCAGCAATGAAGCGGCAGTAGATTAAAAAATTGCCAGACGATCAGGGTGATTCGCCTCCCACACCTCGACTGGAGGGGGGCTGGTCATCCCCAGTTCCTCCATTTCATGCACATCCAGCCTAGACAAACCTTTAATAAGCACTCTGTGCGAAAAAGGCTTATTCCAAAACTGACGCATATCCACGACACACGCTGGGACGGCTTGAATACAGTGTTTGATTGGGGCAGCATGAGATGCCAGATGTTTGCTATTATACAGATCCCTCTTGCTAGTCTTCTGTGTTAGCCAGTCAATGGATAGCTTAGTTGCTGCCCTCCTACACATTTCAATAATGTCCAGCTCTCCTTGGACAGGAAAGGGGGATGCATGTATCGCTCTATCCAGCTGGGACAGAGGAAAAGCAGTGTGAATGGCATTATCTTCAACCTCCTCGCCATTGTCCACTAAAAGACTATCATCAACATCCTCTTCCTCCTCTTCCTTGTCCCCTACCATTCAAAGAGGTGAGGAAGATCGGGGCAAACTTCGTCCATGAGATTGCCCCAGCTGCGCTATCCTTGCAGCTCTGCTGGCAGCAGAGAACAATAAGTATCCTCATTATTCGATGCGCATCCTTCTTTCCAAATTTTACTGTATGAAACAGGATCAATGCAGGCAACACTCAGGATTAGCGAGTGCAGCCTGTGCTTGCCTGATCCCCAGACAGGTGATACATAGTGGGTGGGAATCCTTTGATGAGATCATAGATCCACAACTGCATGGATGGATCCTTCCTCTTCACTCTGCTGCTCGATGAGCTTGCAGTTGCCCTGACAGAATCCAAGCTCAAGAACACAGATGCACCACAACATGCCACTTGATTTAATCCCCTTAATGTGACAAGACTGGCCGATCTGCCACACCACCACAATGTGCCATGGAGGTAGAAGCTAAAACAGCTTAAAGAAAACATATTCACTTTGACAGTGAATATTCTTGTTCTGTGACGTACCTGATGAACTGTTTAAGTGACCACTTCTTATGAGTCCTGCAGAGGATAGCTTCCAATGATCGTCATGGGGACGAGAATGAGAATGAAGTAGGCACCTATAACAGTGGTTTATATAGGGAAGTTGGACTCCCTCATCACTGCTGTGATTGGTCTCTCAACTGACAGACTGGGTGTAATTGGTGCATCCAGGATCAGCCACACTCGAGGTGTTACCCATAGTAAGATACCGAAGGAATGTTAGTAAGAGAACTGAATTCTTATTTAATGTCAGGCACATTTTTATGACAGTGACACACTCCTTTTATGCACATGGAAAATGTGGTTCTTGTTAGAATTTGGATGTAAGCTCTGTTAAATTATAGAGAATGCAATTACTGTATTATTAATCATTATATTATTAATCATACTGATCAAGTGACACACAAATCATGGCTAGTATTGACAGGAATTCTATCTGCCTTTCAGGTTAGGCTGTGGATTTTTGCACGCACTTCACTTCTAAAAGTCAATTTTGTAACTTCTACCTAGTGTTGGGTTCAAGTCCACGTTAGTCGAGTAAGAGTCAGTCAAGTCCAAGTCTTTGCCCATTTTGGACTCAGACTCAACTGTTTAGATTTGGACTCAAGACTGAGTCCATAACAGGCCAAGTCCGAGTCCAAATAAATCTGTCCATGAATCCATGAAATTAAATTTGTAACTGTAAAGTCAACATCAATATTTTAAGCTTATTTTAAAGTTCACAACTAAAAAAAACAGTTTGTCAATTTAAATGTAACAAAAACACATTTGTTGCATTTCATATATACATTTTATGATTAGTATCCTGCTGAACAGACTTCAAAGTGGTTTCAGAATGAAAGCATATGCTTTAGGCGTATGAAGACAAAACCGTCCTAAGACACACTTATAGCGTTCTGTTGACATTTCAATTATTTGTTGCTTTTTTTCCCTCCACTCAAACATAGACTATAGACAACTTGACGTTGTGTTGATTGTAGTGACACAAGGGGAACGTCTAGGTTACTAGTGTAAACCCCGTTCCCTGATGGAGGGAACGAGACTTTGTGTCCCCCTTGCCACAACACTGTACCAAGCCGCTGTAATGGCTGAAACTTGTTCTCGGCTCATCAGTGCAGAACCTGACTGAACAGAGGCACATCCTGCCTTTTATACTCATATGTCTGGGGGCGACATGTTGCAAATGCTACATCCAAAAACACTGGAAAAGCCCACTGATAATATTAGGGCCATGTCATCATGGACTTGATTTTCTAGTTAATTTGTGGGAAATTGTACAATACAGGGCAGTTCTGTGTACTGCTCGTATACCTAAATCTCTGATGTGTCCGTGTGTGTCTCGCAGCAGCTGCCACAGAAGATAAAAAATTATAATAATTGATATTTGCTTGAGCGGCAGCCATTTTGGTCTGCAATCAGTCTGAAATCTTTTAATACCAATCAAAAAAAAAATTATTTTGCTCTTCTTAAACCACAAAAACATGAAGAATAATAATTCTGAGTGATACATTTAACAGAATTGTCCTTCAAAAGTTATATATATGCTAAAAAAAAATATGCATAACATTTAAAATAAAAACGTCAATCAACTAAATTAATTTCTTGACATGAAGTTTAGCTTCATACACAAACTCTGTCACCGAATAATATTTATTTTATAGTCTATTATAAACAAAATATTTTAAACAAAATATTTCACTGAACAAAATATCCTGATATTTTATTGTGAATGTTGTGAATGGAGGACACAGGCTTAAAAAAAATATTTTAAGCAGCACGTCAATGCTTTGAAAATGGTCAATCAATAATAAATAGGTGCTGTTTATCTGTTTAGAGTTGATGTCTGCTTTAGTAATAATGCTTTTCCCCCCTGACAATTGAAAAAGTTACATAGTTAATCAAGCTATTATGGACCAGATCAAGCTGACAACACTGCGTTGACCACAAGAGACTACAGTTGCCTACGTAGACACATCACACCTAAAAAGGCTTAATATCCAATATTAATACTATTTTTATGAATTTTAATTTTTATGATGTTTTTAGTGAACTGTGAGAGACATGATGTGGGTGACTTGACTTAATGAAGTTCTTGATTTTAAGTTTTTAACCACAATGAAACCACAATGCGAGCACTGTCTTGTCTGCACAAACGCCACACACAATTTGACCAGTTGTAAGGTCCTGCGTCATGTGAAACTGCCTTGTTTTGTTTATATTACATTGGATTTATACCCATCTTTATGTTTTCGTTGTGCCAGCCACCTCAGTAGTCGATGTTATACAGTCGACTCTGTAGTAACATTTAAGCATATTGGTTGACTGATGAGTGTGGTAGAATCAATTATGCTTTCAGCTGAGGACATGTGAGGCATCTATTTCTCAAACTAGGGACTCTGATGTACTTATCCTCTTGTCTAGTTGTACATGTAGGGCTCACAGTTTAGGAGCTGGTTTGGTTATAAGCAATAATAATTATCATAGATAATTATCATTTATTAAAATCAATAGAACACTGATTATAATCAATGTTAGTTTTAATCCTTTAAATCAACATTCATCACATTCAATAGAATATAAATTTGTATCAAAGATAATCATTAATTATTAAAATTAACTGAACATTGATTAGACTTAACACTAGTTTATTGATCCTTCAAATTTAACAATCATCAAAGATAATTGTAAATTATCAAAATCAATAGAATATTAATTAGGATTAATGTCGACGGGGCACCACCGTGGAATCGGGGAGTAATAACCAGACAGTATAACAGTCTCAATATTGGATTGTTCTCTTAGGAAAATTGATGTCCGTAGATCATCAAAATTCAAAGGGAAAAAAAATTAAGGTTTGAATTTGAGCAATGGCATCCCCTGCCAGCCTTTGACACATGCGTATGCAAAACTAACCAAAACACTTCTCTTTGAAATATAACAAAGTTTATTGATGCAGTTATATCAATTAATAATTAATACAATGCAGTTAATAAACTTCCTACTTACAACTACAAACTAAACAGTGACGTGATTAGATATGATAACCAAAATAAGCCTATAACACATGAGAGGACGGTATGTGTGTGTGTGTGTGTGTGTGTGTAAGGAGTGACGCGCACAAAATGGCGGATGTGAGTACGTCACGCGAGACATTGTTTATCCGTCGTTTGACTCCAAATCGGTTCCTCGAGGCTCGGGTGATGATTAATTTCTCATTAATGCAATTATCTAATCAACCAATCACATGGCAGTTGCTTCAATGCATTTAAGGGTGTGGTCAAGACAATCTCCTGAACTCCAAACTGAATGTCAGAATGGGAAAGAAAGGTGATTTAAGCAATTTTGAGCGTGGCATGGTTGTTGGTGCCAGACGGGCCGGTCTGAGTATTTCACAACCTGCTTAGTTACTGGGATTTTCATGCACAACCATTTCTAGGGTTTACATAGAATGGTGTGAAAAGGGAAAAACATCCAGTATGCGGCAGTCCTGTGGGCGAAAATGCCTTGTTGATGCTAGAGGTCAGAGGAGAAGGGGCCGACTGATTCAAGCTGATAGAAGAGCAACTTTGACTGAAATAACCACTCGTTACAACCGAGGTATGCAGCAAAGCATTTGTGAAGCCACAACACGCACAACCTTGAGGTGGATGGGCTACAACAGCAGAAGACCCCACTGGGTACCACTCATCTCCACTACAAATAGGAAAAAGAGGCTACAATTTGCAAGAGCTCACCAAACTTGGACAGTTGAAGACTGGAAAAATGTTGCCTGGTCTGATGAGTCTCAATTTCTGTTGAGACATTCAGATGGTAGAGTCAGAATTTGGCGTAAACAGAATGAGAACATGGATCCATCATGCCTTGTTACCACTGTGCAGGCTGGTGGTGGTGGTGTAATGGTGTGGGGGATGTTTTCTTGGCACACTTTAGGCCCCTTAGTGCCAATTGGGCATCGTTTAAATACCACGGCCTACCTGAGCATTGTTTCTGACCATGTCCATCCCTTTATGGCCACCATGTACCCATCCTCTGATGGCTACTTCCAGCAGGATAATGCACCATGTCACAAAGCTCGAATCATTTCAAATTGGTTTCTTGAACATGACAATGAGTTTACTGTACTAAAATGGCCCCCACAGTCACCAGATCTCAACCCAATAGAGCATCTTTGGGATGTGGTTGAGCTTCGTGCCCTGGATGTGCGTCCCACAAATCTCCATCAACTGCAAGATGCTATCCTATCAATATGGGCCAACATTTCTAAAGAATGCTTTCAGCACCTTGTTGAATCAATGCCACGTAGAATTAAGGCAGTTCTGAAGGCGAAAGGGGGTCAAACACAGTATTAGTATGGTGTTCCTAATAATCCTTTAGGTGAGTGTGTATATATGAGAATATATATATATATATATATATATATATATATATATATATATATATATATATATATATATATATGAAGTTATTCACTCCGTGAGCTCTTTTTTTCTCTGTTGCTGAAGCGCCCAGGGGTGTATGCTCAGCACAACACAGTGTGTGAGGGGGAGAACCGCTGGAAAGCGCTGTAGAACCAACAGCTTGTAGAGATGATGAAGACGGCAGGAATTCAGCTCTGTGACTGCTCTCTCGGCTCCGAAGAAGATACATGATGTGTGTTTGCAGCATCACTCCTTTTATACCCGTATGCCCGGGGGAGTGGCATGCAAATTCCACACACCAATTCTCATTGGCCTTTTCTCAAAATCAGAGATGTCTGGGCTCCGCAGGAGCCTAATACAAACTAGAAAATAAATATGAAAACGTTAACACGTCTTTTTTTTTTTTTTAATAATCTTAAAATGGCTTCAACAGTGATTGTCAGGGATGTCATTTGATGTTCCAATATATTTTATAGTTTTGAAATGTACTTTATTATCACCTGCTAGTGGAAACCCCAAACTGCAAATGCAGGAACTGAGTTTAGTCTTTGTCTTGGAAACAGACATACTTTTGAAATGTCTTAGCACAATGACCTATTCCTAAGGAAAATAGCAAATTGAGCTTTGCTTCACTACATTAACATAGAACACACCCACAGTTTGCACGCATACACCCACAGATAGCGCAAACTCTCCCACCCATACCCACTTGCGTTTTGTGCTGGCACAAAAATTTTGCTTTCAATTAGCGCTCTCATGGAAATTAGATATATCGTTACGCACAGTCGTTGCACTGCTCCTAGCGTGGTCATGAAAATATAGCCCTGTGTTTTGTGCTTGATAATCTATTCTAATTCAGTGTATCTTCATGTTAAGATGTGGCTTGAAGACACTCATTAATCTCCAATGCCCTGGTGAGCATGCCAGTTGTGGAAAACCGCTTGAGGTAGAGAGTGGCTTCACTTACCGACCAGAGATATTCATGGAGGCTGGCAGTGAGTAACACTTTCCATTTGTGTATTGTCTCCATCATTGATTTCTGCATCAATAAGATTTAAGGCTGGATTACACTACACAGCTTTTAAAAACAGATTTTAAAATAGTAGGCATCACACACTTACTGACTTTGAAAATCGCTACAGACAACAACTGCACATCACACACAAGATCACTGGGGATCGCTCAAACATACACAGGAACACATGCCGCCAGTTCTAGTAGACGCATTACAGATGTAAACAAACATGGATATGGACTGTTGTTGTTGCTATTCTGTGTTCAGAGTACATTTAGGTTGCTGTCTAGGATGGGAAGATAAGTATGGTCTCTAGACAATGCAACACGAGTTGGAGGTAAGTGAAGTTTAAAAATTAAACTCCACTTGAGTTCTTGTTTGTCATGTCCATTTCTGATGCTTTGTGGCCCTGCACGCTTGATTTCCATTGGTTGTTCACTGTGTGACTTCAGATTTGATTTGTGGAGCATCATATGCTACAAGGTTTCCTCTGTAGTCATGGATGATCTCAAAAATATAAAATATATTTTTATAACCTCCTAATAGTTGAAGTGTAAGAAATCAGATTCGGTACCTATCATACTACGTGATTTTCTCAGACTGGCTGAAAATCTGCAGACTGGAGCTGACTAGTGTTTACAGGTGCAGACTAGCACCAACTCGGTCCAACTGAAAATCAGGGTTAAATTTGTGTCCTGTAATCCAGCCTTTAGTGCCTATGTAATGTGAGGTAAAATAACGAAAGTTATTGACACAAGATAAAACAACATTTTAAGCTGTGACTGTTCTTATGTTTACATGTTATGAAGTAACTCTTCTCGCTTTGTTTTAGTTTATTTTTACAACTTTAGATGGAATGATTATGGTGTGACCTCTCTCATGACAATTTTGGATATGGTGAAAGTCATGTCTTTTGCCATCAAAGAAGGTAAAATGGCTGTTCACTGCCATGCGGGGCTGGGAAGAACAGGTATAGTGCTGTTTTACTCATAAAACCTATATAATGCAATTAACAGCAGAAATATAGGAGAGTACTGTTGGCATCTTTCTGGGGTGTGGCATACACTGTTAGAAAAAAAATAGCATTTTATTAGCATAGGTATATCTTTAGAACTACAAAAATAATAGAATTAAAAACATGAACTAACCAAAAACACAAATCACATGCACAAATTAATTATTAACTGTAATGAATTTCCAAGACTGTGCAAAAGAATAAGAAATAATTAAATGACCAAATAAAAGTAAGGTAGATGACATATACAGTACACTTAGTGTAAATAGTGGTGTATGCTATTTGCACCCTGGTGTAAAATGTGGCAGAACTTTTTTGCATGGCAGCATGGAGTATTGGTGGCATAGTGGGCTAAAGCACATAACTGGTAATCAGAAGGTTGCTGGTTCGAGCCCCACAGCCATGCCATTGTTAAGTGCCTTGAGCAAGGCTGCTCCAGGGGAATTGTCCCTGTAATAAGTGCACTAAGTTAGTAAGTAAGTTGCTTTGGATAAAAGCGTCTGCCAAATGTAAATTACAATTACAAAATGAGGAGCATGATTATGCAGCTGTTGTGAACTCAACTAGACACAAACTCTTCATACAGATAGCAATGCCCCATGCAAGTGAAGCTTTTATTACAGTAATACTACATAATATATTACTATTGTATAATAATAATAATCCATATAATATATATATATATATAAAATGCCATAATATAAGTTGACTGGATTTCAAAAAATAATGATGAGCTGAGACACTATCAATAGTGGACAAAACAGGTGCACAATGGACAGGTACAATGTGAATATGAAGAAGACTATTTTTTTCTCTTTGTTTCACTGGTTTTATTTATTTAATTGTTTCTTTGTGGCTGAAGTGGGGAAAAAAGTCTGAGTTTGGTTCTTTTTAAGAGGACACAAGTGTAGCCCATAAAGAGTAGCCTAAGTCTTTTTTTTAGCAGAACATGGCAAAACAGTACCCAAAACATGCAGCCCTAATCATCATTGTGCCTTTGAACAAGGCACTTTATCTCAGGTTGCTCCAGAGGGATTGTCCCTGTAAACGTGGTTCTGTAAGCAACTTTGGATGAAAGTGTTTGCAAAAGTACTACTTACTATGCTGAATGACTACTTACTTTTATAAAATTTGTTGTCTTAGGTGTGTTGCTAGCCTGCTTCTTGTTGTTTACCTCACGGATGACTGCAGATGAAGCCATTCTATTGGTACGAGCAAAACGATCAAACTCTATCCAGACAAGAGGACAGCTACAGTGCGTGAGGCAGTTTGCTCAGTTCCTTGTTCCGCTACGGAATTTGTTTGTTAACGCTGAGCTAAGAGCTCCCCCTGTTACTCTTTCACAATACTTGATCCGCCAAAAACATATGCTACATGGATATGAGGCTCGGCAGTTAAGATACATGCCAAAGCTGGTCTCCTTCATTTGCAGACTTTTATTGGACATTGCAGAGAATCGTCAGGTTATTGAGGAGGACATTGTTGAGGTTCCTGACATCACACCTGTGGTAGAGAGAATCTTTAATGAAAATGCAATGTATCCATTCAACAGAGAAATTATGGGAAATGAGATCACTATGATCAAGCCCTGTCTTCCAGGTTTACCCAGAGTCGATAAAGAGAAGTCACAACCTCTTTACTATGTCCGTAAGAGCCTTAGTTACAGTGATTCTGACCTAAGGAGGTTAGCCGAATCTCTAAACCTCTCCGATAACCCTCTTGGTGTCTTAGCCACCATTCACTCCTCTAACATCAGCAGTCAGAAAGAAGCTTTCAACAGTGTTTCCCTAAACTATGCTGCATCTTCTCTGGGCACTTGCAAGGATAGTCCCTTCTACAGTTCAACCAACAATATATGGGAGCTGAAAACTATTATGGACCAGCAGGAAGGATCTCCACTGCTGAAAAAGAGGAGGCAGTCTGTCCTGCAGCGAAGCCAGTCTCTAGATGTTTCAGATACGAAAAACAAAAGAAGCATCAGTGCAATACTTTCATTCTGGAAGAAAGACCCCAAGCCAAGCGCTGATCATGAAGGGACTAGAAATGAGGAGAAAGACCATACAGAGCTGCCCTTCATCACCATCCAGTCTGAGTTGTCTCTGGACTCACGTCGTGTCTTGGTTGCTCAGTCCCTTGCTGTAGACCTTGAGCAGGACGGAGACAAGGAACATATTCAGAAGGTGTCCACTTGGCAGGTAAGTGCAAGTACTGATGTACTAAAAGATATACCAGTCTAGGAAGGCTGAGAGGGGAGGAGCAGTGGTGTCTTAATGAGCTTTAGCTCTTTCCTGTGTCCAGACATGAGTGCTGTCTTCTTCCTATGCAGCAGGAAATGATTCATGGCTTATTGTTGGGAAACTATTTAAAGGGGCACTGCAGTATCCCAGCAGAGTTGAAGTCTTGATCTTCTGGTCTTGAGACCACAAGGGGTCTTCACTCACAAAGATCATTACTCAGTCTCTTGTCATTGGTCTGGGTCTTGGCTTATGGTCCCAGACAAGATAACCATCTATTTCCAATTTGATAACTACCTCAACCACAGATCAGTGATGTATCTTCCCCCTTACAGAGAAATCAAAGGGCTGAATGGTCACTCAGCCACTATAAAAAGTGTCTCTCTGTTTGAAATAAATGCTGCAATCCATTCAGCATTTTCTCTTTCAGTTCATTAAAAAGAACAGACTGATTCTGTGACCAACAGACATTTGTTTTGTTCTGGAGTCCTAGGGGGCTGTATCCCAGTCCTTCAATGTCTTCAGCATGTAAAGAACATGTCTTTGTTTGCCTGCTCTCTCTCTCTGAGCCTTCCTTGCAGTATTGGTGGAGACAAGCAGCTCTGGATGATGGGCTTGTATAATGATGAGATGCACCAAGTTGTGGTACATAAGCATTAGGTTATTTTGGATAATATACGTTCTAAACAAACAAGCTATAACCATTTTTTTTGTCTTTTGGATGCAGAATGGGTACATTTGTTTATTCCTCTCCACAGATAGATCTTAATTACCAGGGTGCATGGGAACGACTGTGTTTGGAAAGAGACCCGTTTATTCTTTCTGGAATCATGTGGTCGTGGCTGGAGCAGCTCAAGGAACCAGTCATCTCAGCTCATGATGTTCACATACTGGAAAAGGCCAATCAGGATGCCAAAACTGTCCTCAATAGCCTAGATAGGGTTTGATTTAATTTCTGATCTGTTGTAATATAACATTTAGGACCCTATTTTAAGACCGCCAAGTTTCCAGCACAGTGCTATGTGATACACCAAATGTGCAAAGTCAGTGGGCATGGCCATGAAATTTTGGTGTAATCATGCAAGTATGCACTAAGTCTTAAGTAAGCGGGTTGGTGAAATTGTGCATGCAAAGTGCAAGTGATATAAAGACTCATTCATAAGATGTTGGTAGGTAGTAAGCAATAAATATATAGACCATTTGTGTCTACTGTTATTTTGTTCAGTAACTGCATCCTTCGTGAACGTCAGATATATCTCTTTGACATTCTCTTTATATACGCATGGAAAAGGCTGTGTTCGTGCGGTTAACTGAATGTTGCCTCCTAAATTATAAGGTGGTTCTCAGAGATTTTAAGCGCAATGTCTTCCTTAAATTAAACATTTTGCCACTTAATTTACATGGACCTCTCATATATGCAAATACACCCATTGTTTGCCCACAGACAGTATATCCCAGCCTAGTTGCGCATTGCATGAATAGTGCACATAGATTCAGCGTTCTCACAAAATTTGGATAAGATGTAGCGCACGGTTATATACCATAACATTTTGAATAATGTGGGTACGAAAATAGTCTTTAGACTATGAAAAAAAAAAGTCGCTGTTTGGATTAAAATAAGCAAATACTTAAGAGCCTATGATTGGATCATTATTGCCGTGTTTAGTATGCTTCAGATGGCAACAATTATTTTAACCCTAACTGATGCAGTGTGTAGCTTCTCATTTCTTAAACAAACATGTTGTGGAAAAGATCTTACTGTGTTTCAGAAGTGGCAAATTATTGGCCTGCATCAAGCAAAGAAAAAACCTGAGATTGCTGAAATCACTTTGATTGGGTTAAGAACTGTCCAACACATTATTAAAACTTGAAGGATAGTGATGAACCGTCAGATTCGCAGAAGAAATGTGGTCGGAAAGAAAACCTTGAATGATCGTGATCACTAAAACGCTTAAAGTCACATCGTAAAAAATCGACAGTAGAACTCACGGCTATGTTTAATAGTGAAAGTAAGAGCATTTCCACATGCACAATGTGATGAGAACGTACATGATTGGGACTAAACCGCTGTGTGGCCACAAGAAAGCCACTTGTTAGTGAGGCAAATTGGAAAAAAATAACATCAATTTGCTCGGGAGCATAAAGATTGGACTGTGGAGCAAAAGGTCATATGGTCTGATGAGTCTAGATTTACCCTATTCCAAAGTGATAGGTGTGTCAGGGTAAGAAGGGAAGCTCATGAAGCGATGTATAGCGTCATGTATAGTGCCCACTCTACAAGCCTCTGGAGGCAGTGTTCTGTTCTGGGGTTGATTCAATTGGTCAGGTCTAGACTCAGCCATGTTATGTGGCAATAAAATGAAGTCAGCGGAGTACCTGAAGGTTCTGAATGACCAGGTTATCTCATCAATGGATTTTTGCTTCCCTGACGAACGCGCATATTGCAGGGGGACAATGCCAAGAATCATCGGGCTCAAATTGTGAAAGAGTGGTTCAGGGAGCATGAGGAATCATTTTCACACATGAATTGGCCACCACAGAGTCCTGACCTTAACCCCTTTGATGTGCTGGAGAAGACTTTACGGAGTGGTTCGACTCTCCTATCATCAATACAAGATCTTGGCCAAAAATTAATGCAATTCTACACGGAATAAATATTGTGACGTTGCATAAGTTTGTCGAAACAATGCCAGACGAATACATGTGGTAATCAAAGCTAAATGCGGTCCTACGAAATATTAGAGTATGCAACATTTTTGGCAAGGCAGTGTACTTTCTCTTATCCCAGCTTAATATACACAGGCAATTGTAAGTATGCCAAGGTCAAACCTCCAGAAAAGTGTAAACTCTGCAGTTCTGTGCCACTATCAAAACAGTATTTTTGCAATGTTGTTTGGTGGCACAGAAACTAACAATATCACCTTCACTAAATTACCAGTGCATTTTAAGACTTACAACACAGCATGCACAATTCTCAAGTAGACTTTTTTGCTACATAATGTTAATTCATTGTTGTTGCCATCATCAGGCTTCAAGAGAAATGGTGATGTGCATTCTGGACTGTTTTGCTCATCTCTTCACAATACCAGAGGAAGTTGAGTATGCTTTTCTAGAGCGAGCAACCAAAGCTTTCACAAAGGTACAGTATGCTATTCTAAACTCTTTTTAAATCAATCCAGTGATTTCATGATTTCACTTTGATAAAACTGTTTTTAGGTGAAAAACACAGATGGCGGGAATAACATCCATGAGATCATGAAAAAGGTCTTGAAGCTTGTTCTGCATCTTTTGAGATCAGCTGCAACGAATGCGTTTGAGGTGTGATGTAGATAACTAAATAATACCTTAAATAAACTAAACAAAGATAATTAAGTTAATTTACATCTTTGTACATGACAAGACAAGCCCAGCTCTTTACATCAATGTCTACACAGGTAGTTTTTAAGTAACCTTAGCTAAAGCTTAGCACAGGACTGAAAAGCGCTGTTAAGGGAAGATTGATGTTTTAAAGGCTTTGGCTCTTATTTGGATTCTGGATTCAGACAAGGAATCTAAAAAGTGGTAGAACAAATTAAACCACTACCATTTGTAAAAGTTGAAAAATACATGTTATATCATAAATTGTTTTGATGACTAAAAAAACTAAACAGTGTATATTATGTGCCATGTTGCTTAGAAAAGCATTGCAACCTCTAATTTTTTGTACCATGTTTGTCCAACTATTTGCAATAAAATATTAAGACTGTACAAAACTTAAACTGATAACTGTCTTTATTTTTGTAGATTACAGGATTTATAGGCATACAGGCAAACTGATGATATAGACAAACTGAAGAAGCAAGGCATTGCAATGTATAAATGTTAACCTTGAGTGAATCAGGATTTTCTAAATATTTTCTTCCCAAGTCTTTATTTTCTACACATCTCAATCTCACTGTACATGTTTTGAATCTCCTTAAGCACAAACTACTAAAGTGTTTTACCCTTTAACAGTTCTGATAATAATATTTATGGAATGCACAATATAATATTAGTTCTAATATTGGAGTGCATTTGATGCTCAAAAATCAAACGTATAAGCCTTCAGAACATCCTTTCCATCCACTGACTCCACGGAGGCCACAATACTCGAATAATCGCAGGAAACATTGGTGAATCCTCTGCTAAATATAAAAAAAAAAATACAATTTACAATATTGCTGTCAAACGATAATGCAATTAAACATCATTTTATTATATGGATGATAATACTGTACCTGGACATTGTGTAAGAACCTCCGAGCAAGTGATACTGGCTCTCAAGCATAAGCCCATGATCTTTATCGTTCCTCCATGTCAGTACTCTGAGAGACAGATCACGAGATGCTGTCACCACCCGAAAACTGTCCTGCAAGACCAGCAGACTTAGTTACTCACAAACAAAGGTGAGTGAATCTCACAGAGTCTGTCAAGAACATGTCTAGCTCATATTTCACCCTGAAATCAAAAGAGAAAAAAAGAAATTATATTTTGCATAGAGAAATTGTTCATTAAGATTTTGCTGCATGGCGACAGGGTGTTGGGCGCCTAAGGCTCATCAATGTGTGAGGGCAACGAAGGCTATCCCATCTGGTCCGAACTGACAGAAGGTCTGCTGTGGCACAAGTCAGAAAATTTTAATGATGGTTATGGGAGGAAAGTGTCACAACACACAGTACATCGCACCCTGCTGCATTGTCGCAGACCAGTCAGAGTGCCTATGATGACCTCTGTCCACAGCCGAAAGCGCCTACAATGGCACGTAAGCGTCAAAATTGGACCTTGGAGCAGTGGAAGAAGGTCACCTGGTCTGATGAGTCCCATTTTATTTTACATCACGTGGACAGACATGTATGTGTGTGTCGTTTACATGGGGAAGTAATGGCACCAGGATGCACTGTAGGAAGCTGGTGGAGGGAGTGTGATGCTCTAGGCAATATTCTGCTGGGAAAACCTTGGGCCATTCATGTGGATGTCAATTTGACATGTGCCACCTACCTAAACATTGTTGCAGGCCAGGTACACCCCTTCATGACAAGGGTTTTCACTGATGGCAGTGGCCTCTTTTAGCAGGATAATGCGCCCTGCCACACTGCACACATTTTCAGGAATAGTTTGAGGAACATTAAGTTTTCGAGGTGTTCCCCTGGCAAATCCAATCTATTGTATCGGAATCTATTGTTATTGACAGTTTTATTAAGGAATCTAATAAACATTTTCAAATTTGGTACATTGATACTACAGGCCAACAGGAACCCACAAACCAAGAATGGCCCACATTCACCCTTAGGGGGCGCTATAGGCCATACCCAAAATTCTCATTTTCTGTTCAAAAATTTACTAATTTGGTACATTGATACTACAGGCCAACAGTAACCCTCAATCCAAGAATGGCCCACATTCACCCTTAGGGGACGCATCAGACCATGCCCAAATATCCCATATTCAAAGTGATGGCATTTCCACCCCATTTGTCCAATTCTTCTGAAACTTGGTGTACATGACTCATTTCTCATGGGGAACAAAAAGCCTCAAGGACCAATAGTTTCCACCATGACAGATTTTCCAGTACACTGAAAATTTGTGAAAACCTACAAAAATCGTCTTCTCCTGAATCGTAGGTCCAATTGACTTGAAATTTGGTAAACATGTATAGAATTGATGTCTTTGAAAATGTTACTTAGCAAAAATGAATATGATACAAATTGGCTGAAAAGGGTGTGTATGTAAATGTCCACATTTTATCAATATATATGTGTCTATAAATCAAATGTAATTTTGACTGATGGTTTTTCGCCCTTAGGGACGCTACAGGCCACGCACAAAATTCCCATTTTCTGGGCAAAAATGTTCTAATTTGGTACATTGATACTACAGGCCAACAGGAACCCACAAACCAAGAATGGCCCACATTCACCCTTAGGGGGCGCTATAGGCCATGTCCAAAATTCTCATTTTCTGTTAAAAAATTTACTAATTTGGTACATTGATGCTACTAGCCAACACGAACCCACAAACCAAGAATGGCTCACATTCGCCCTTAGGGGGTGCTACAGGCCATGCCCAAATGTCCTATTTTTAAAGTGATGGCATTTCCACCCCATTTATTCAATTCTTCTGAAACTTAATGTACATACCTCATTTCTCATTGTAAACAAAAAAAGCCTCCAGGATCCATAAGGTCCGGCATGATGGATTTTCCTGTACACTGAAAATGTTTAGTTTAGGATTCAGACAGAAAGACATGTTTTTTGGATTTCTTCATTGGGAGGGTTTAACCCCAACCCTCTACTGATCAATTTTAAATGATTTGCCATTTTGAGGAGGAATCGCATTGCTGCTTGCAGCTATATTTATTATTATTATTCTTCTCCTTGAGCCCCAATATCTCAAAAAGTCACTGGTCAAAAATTTTCTAAATTGGCACATTGATACTCCATGCCAACGAGTACCCCCAAACCAAGAATGGACCACATTTACCCATAGGTGGCGCTACAGGCCACGCCCCAAAAAAATATTTTCAAAGTGATGGCATTTCTACACCATTTGTCCAATTATACTGAAACTTGGTGTGCATGCCTCATTTCTCATGGGGAACAAAAAAGCCTCAAGGACCCATAACTTCCGCCGGGGGCGCTACAAGACATGCCCAAATGTCGCATTTTCAAAGTGATGGCATCTCCACCCCATTTATTCAAATCTTCTGAAACTTAATGTACATACCTCATTTCTCATTGGGAACAAATAAGCCTCAAGGATCCATAAGGTCCGGCATGATGGATTTTCCTGTACACTGAATATCTTTTGTTTAGGATTAAGACAGAAAGATACGTTTTTTTGATTCCTCCATTGGGAGAGTTTAACCCCAACCCTCTACTGATCAATTATGAATGATTTGCCATTTTGAGGAGGAATCGCATTGCTTCTTGCAGCTATATTTTTATTTAGATTTTGGTTAAAATATGACCCTGACATGTTCTTGACAGGCCGGAATGAGTTGATTGGTCCAACAGCCTACCACACAGAGAGACGTTATCGGCTGTATATGATCTTCAAAACTAGCCACAAGTTCTCCTTTCAGTGTGTAGACTTTAAGATGGTTTCCATCTGTAAGCAGTAGAGTGTTGCTCCCTCTTGCCTCTAGAATGACGTCTGAATGATGGCTCATTTCTACCTGAAATGATGCAACTTGCTGAGCTGGAACAGGAAGGAACGTCATCTTAATAAATACTTCATCAATTTATAATGTTTCGGAATGTAATTTTAGGGTATGTAAACTAATATGACATAATTCTGCTTGAAACAAAATATTCAATAAGAAAAATTGTATTGCAAGACTTATTCATGAGGAGTTGATAGGATGGTGAAAAGTGGTCTTTATGACAAGTGGTTGGAGAGAATTAACGACGCCTTTACAAGGTACACTCAATAAATTTTTCATCATTAAAAATTGTTTTTAATGTTTTTACTCCTTAAGAAATAAAAGGTAATTTTGCAATATAAGCAGGAAATCAATATATGTAGGAAATCACATGAGATGAAGACTCCAGTCATATCAGTAACCTTATAAAAGCTGTTTTATTTTACATGGAGAGGGTCCCCTTATGGGGGCTGCCAGTTTAGTATCACATGACCATGTCAAAGCTACTTGCTTAATCTCATTAACCAGTGTTTTTGGACACTTTCTGTTGTGGATTAATTTAACCATGGCTGACTGTGAATATTGATTTCCTACAATAGCATCAGTAACTGAAAACTATTGCATTAGAATAATGCCGCGTCCACACCACTAGGTGTCAGTGTAAGTCCAAAATAACATGGACAAAAACTTACTGAGTGCACCTTTAAACAAAAATACACTCAACCTACAACAAAAAAGAACAGTTATAGTGATACATTTTAGTCTTATTTCTGAGGCGAACCTTGTGGCTCTTTTTTGTTTTTGGATTCCTTTATGTTCAGGTCAAATACTGAGAGTGTGTTGTTGACAAGACCATCTTTATGGATCACTGCGACACGCGCAGGTTGAGACGGAAGAAACACGGCGGCACAACAGCCAGTGACAGGCAGACTCTGACACACGGTGTCCTCATCTTCAAGAGGATCACACACACTTTCACTGTAGAAAACCTTCAAAGACACACACCAGCTGTCATTAATTTCATACCTTTCAAATAATGCCTATAACACTATTGGTAATTTTTAAACAGAATCCAATAATCACAATGGAGTGCGATTTACTTTGGGAGTGCCTGCCTTACCTTTGGACTCAAGTCAATGTTTTCTTTGGAGGCAGAAAATATCCATTTTTTATCTATGGATGAGAGGAGGAGATTTAAACTGAACGAGTCGCACACCACGTGCCTTGAGACTTCAGACAGTGTGGGACAAGTCAAGACAACTAGAGAACCTAGAATAGTTCCCACCTAAAGTGCAGAAAATAAACACAAGTTTATAAAAACTTATAAACTTACAAATTACAGATTTATTTACTGTGTTGTCAACAAAGATTTCTATGAATGATTATACCATAAGGAAGGAGCTGCAATTTTTGCTGACTAAAAGTAGTGTGGTCTTAGAGAATCCAGATTCAAAAGAGGCCAGCTCCTCTCCAGTTGAACCCTTCCAGGTTTTGATCGTTCCTGTGATGTCAGAAGTTACAGCAATGGACTGAACAGGATCAACTACAATGTCCTGCAGGGGGCTTTGAGCAGGACTTGACCATAAATTAACACCCTGCAATTAAATGTAAAATACATTATAGGTAAATTACATATAATAAAATAAAAGTTAAAAAAAATTGCATATTAGAAAAAAAATTATTGCATAAAAAAAAAAAAAGTACATTTGAATGTATAAGTATTATTGTAAGTATACATAATTAGGGATGCACCAATGCATCGGCCACCAATATTTATCAGCCAATGACTGACCAAATTAAACTCTTTGCCATTAGCATTAACCGCTGGTTTATTTACAATAATGTAAATTTACTGCATTGTATAAAGTTGATTATATTTTTTCTGTGTGAGATATAAAGGAAATACCAACAAAATAAATGAATTCCGAAATAGTAAAGCATGTCGAATACATAACATGAGTTTGTTAGAAGTTCAAAAACACATTTAAAAATGTTTTAGAAGGGCAAAATAACCCCACATCAATATTCATAACATATTTCTCTCTTTTTTTATACTTGTATTAATCTTTCATTGAGGCTCTCTTAACATTTTGGCCTATCATGTGTTCAACAGATCCAATCCATGTTCAATGAAAGTCTGTATTTGTTAGTACAGAAAAATAGCTTTTGTACCTCTTTGTAAAATTTTCAAGCATAATTCCAAAGAAAAACAGTGATTTGATGGCCAAAAATATCGGTATCAGCCTATAATATTTTGTTAAAATCTGCATCTTATCAGCCAACAATGTTCATATTGGTGCATCCCTATACATTATCATAGTACATTGCTTTAAATATGCTTTAAAAAAATGTTTGTATTACTTTATAATATTAATGAGAATGGAGTTTTGCATGTTACAGTAATGAGAATTTGGAGGCAAAATAATGTAACAATACAAAACAAATAAAAAAACAAAACAAAACAGGATTTTCGTTATGTAAAATGTAATTTCTTCAAGTCTTCATGAACAAGGATGTCTGTAATGCCTTCTGAATGTCCCATGCTTTGACTGTGCCATCTGTGGATGCACTGCAGACTACTGCTGTGCTCTTCCAAACATCTGAGCAGGCATCGTTTCCAACCAAGTATGCAAAGCCAACAACCCTACCTGTGGAAAAAGATACATATTTATATCAGTGGCTACTAATTCAACAACTGGCCAACTGTGTGATGTCTAACATGTTATTATATTCACTTCCAAAGTGCAACAAAATTATACAGCACAGACCATAAATATTCTCATCCGCTGGACAGCGCGACATACATCATTTGTGACTTACTGGCGAGCACAGAGCAAACAATATATGTGACAGAAATATGATACAATTAGAGTGTTTTGAACTATGATGGCAGCCTTTGATTTTTGTTCTTCCCATTATTTCCAAACCAGTAGTGTATTTCGGCAGCTTTGTTTGGGTGGACCAGCCATCAAAGCCAACAAAGCAGTACATGGAGATGGTGCTCTAATTTGTAAAGGCATTGTATTGATGTGGATTTTGATGAGATCACTTGCCTTTATGACCTCGTAGGCTCTTGCAGGTATAGTCTGCACATGACCTGCCTGATTTCATTTTTACCTCCAGGTGGGTACGCCGGAGGTAATAATCCTTCCACGAGTGTGTCCCCGTGTTTGAGAGGAGCTGCGAAACGTTGCAGAAACTCCATTTCTGCAAACACATTCTCCTATAAAAAGAATTCAGATGTCATTATTTATTTGGTGTTTCACACCAAATCACCAAGTCACTTTCATCAACACATTTGGTAAATTTCATCAGCTTTGTACGATGCATGAATTTTAGCCTGTACAGGACATTTTTGAAATTTTACTTGGCATTGAAGCAAATAATCCCATATCATCTCATGTGACTTGCCTCCACAACCACGGAGTCTCCGCAGCATGGTGCCATTCCTAAACAAAAATGTTTGAAAGAACATTATTACACATATCATGTTATTGTGTAAATGTGTACTGAGGACTCCCATCATTCACAAGTTTCCACACATCCCCAACACGTTGCATGTTTGTTTATTTATTAATTCAGATAATTCACTTGCAGCAGCCATTAAGACTGTGGTACATTTTACTAGCTTGTTTAAATTAATTGTACCAAATTCTGCATATTTTCCAAAACAATCAGCAAAGAAAATGACTTATTAGGAGACACACTCAGAACACTAAGGCTTGGATTTGTTAGAGAATTACAACCTTTATTTATACATTAGGTATTTACACAATCTTTTATAATATATAATAATTTATATACAATATATTAATTGTGTCGATATTTCTATAATTACTTTCTCTTCTGCAAGCACAGAAACAGGCTAAAAAAAAGGCTAAGCAGGTAGAAAGTTGATATGAAAAGGAATGTGAAATGGGCGGGGTTTAAAGTCCAGAAGTTGGTTGTTTACAATGCATCAAAATAATAATTGTCTCTTCATCTTCATCCGCTTATCCGAAGTCGGGTTGCGGGGGCAGCAGCTCCAGCAGGAGGCCCAAACTTCCCTATCCCGAGCCACATTAGCCAGCCCTGACTGGGGGAACCCCAAGGCGTTCCCAGGCCAGTGTGGAGATGTAATCTCTCCACCTAGTCCTGGGTCTTCCACAAGGCCTCCTCCCAGCTGGATGTGCCTGAAACCCCTCCCTAGGGAGGCGCCCAGGGGGCATCCTTACCAGATGCCCAAACCATCTCAATAATAATAATTGTAATATTTTAAAACTTCATTGTTTGTGTGTGTGTGTGTTTTATTCAATGTCTATTAAGTTTTTGAGTGTCATTATTAAGGTGTAAAATATTACAGTAATATCATGTGGTACCTGCTCAGGATGGACCAGTCACAGTTGTTTATAGATACTTGGAAGATATTTTATAAATCATTTGTATGAGATTCATGGGGTCAGTTTAAATTTATATGTTGGGTGAACTAATAGATTTATAGTTTTGAGTGTACAAATGTTTCCAAAAACCTACAACAAAATAAATCACTGAATCATGTATGATGTGATTGATTGATTCAATAAAAATCGATTCCCTAAAATGAGTTGGACCTCTCAACGCTACTTACAATTTACTTCCTTGAGGGTGGCCAAGATGGCGCTGAAGCAAGCTAACTTTTGAGAAGCGCAGTTTTCTTTTGTGCAAAACTTAGCTTTTGGTTACCCAAACTTTTACAGATGTTTTGTTAAGTTTAGACCAAAAGAGGATCAATATCAAACCCCTCCTAGTGAGTTGCGATTACAACTGTGAATAGCTCATTTGCACGAGGGAACTTATTCGCTATTTATTGGGAACGAAAGATGGGGATTTTTTACAGCAATACTGTAAACTCTTGAAAGATTCATTCAGCATTTCTCCTACCATTGCGGACTCCCTACAAAACTCAGTGGATGTAGCTCACCGACTGCTTAATGAATGATCACTGCATTTACTTGGTTTAAAAGTGATATGCCACAAAAATCCCGAATAGACTTTTGGCTGATTTCAGATTCTGTGACTCCTGTCATCTACACTTCTCACCAGCTCCTCTTACAGACCATGCTGCTCTCAAATGCTAAGAAGGCAAGAAATCAAAATTAAGGTAATTGGAAACTGAATTGTTCCTTTTTAGCCCTTATCGTGTAGCAATACAAGATATCATTAAAAAAAAAAAACAGACACACAAAGACATGATTCTATATCTTTAAAATGGGAATTATTAAAAAATAAGTGTAGAAGCTTTTCAATTAGGCTAAATATGGTCAAGAACAGTCTAAAAAGAAAACCAATTCAAAATGACATATTGAGTGAAATAAATAATCTTCTCCAAAAACCACTACTTAATGAAAAAATTAGACTGCATGTTCAACAAGAGAATCTTGACGAACTGTATACAGAAAAAGCAAGAGGAGACTTTGTAAGATCAAGAGCCAAACGGCTCGAATATGGTGAAAATAATTCCAGTTATTTTTTAACTTTGAAAAAAAAAAAAAACTTGGTCATTCTCAAAAATTCCTAAAAGAGTCTTTATGTACATAACATCCTTATTTCTGACAATAAAATTATAAATTCATATATTTCAAACTTCTATCAAAATCTATATTCCTCATCTTTCAATTTTGAATGGTGTGAAACATTTTCAACAGAGTTGATCACTTTATACCCAAAATCTTTCCGTATATCTCAAATGTTTGTGAAAGTGCCTTATCGTTAGAAGATTTAGAACATACATTATCCAAAGCTGCTTTAAATAAAAGCCCTGGCCCTGATGGCTTACCTTTTGAATTTTATAGGACTTTTTGGAAGGATCTAAGAGATTTGATCTGAACCTAAACCAAATAAAGATAGTCTTTATATTGAAAATTGGCATCCCATCACACTATAAATTATTAAATTCTCTTTTTGCTAAAAGATTGAAGCCTTGTCTGAAGAAATTATTTCAATAACACAGTCAGATATGAAGGGCAGACATATCTCAAATAATATTCGCCTTGTATTGCCAAAATCCAAATATAATTTCCACAAATTCAGAGTGATAGCTTCTAAACCTAACTTTATTTCGCTCTAAGATAAAAGGCTTTGTTGATTCTCTAAACAAAAACGCCTTTAAAACATCCCAGATGTTGAATGGGATTGTGAAATCTGCTAATGGAGATGTAATATGAATATGAGTATGAGGTTTTTCTCCTTTTATTTTGCTTTTTGCTTTGTTTTGTTTCTTTGTTTTCTCTTTGTGCATTCGTTTTGTGTCCCTCGTATATATTTTTCTGGAGATTATATACCTTGAAACTTTATCCACAATCGGTCTCTTCTCTCCATATTTTCCGGTTTATTAGGTTGGCTTGAGAAAGCCAACTTACTGAAATCCTATTTAAACTTATTATTATTATTATTATTATTCTGAGACTAAATTTCTAAATCTAACTCCTCCTAGAGCTTTTAAGCTACATGCACCAAACTCGGCACAGACCTTCAGACTAATCCCGAATAGTGTGCTATATCTTTTCTAAACGATCGGGGGTACGGTGTTTGCCCCAGGGGCAAAAAATTGGGCAAAAAATCCCATTGACTTAACATTGAGCCGAACTTTGACGAGTCATAGCTCAGAGCGAGGATTTCGCAGAGACATGTGATTTACCACATTTGAAGAGGCTGACAGGCTCTGTGAGAACATACCTCACAATGGGGTAAAAGTTTTACCCCTGGGGGGCAGGAGCTGCCCAAAATTGCCCCAATGTAAGTCAATGGAATTTTTTGCAAAAATTTTTGGTCGCTGACCCACGAATAAGGCGTCAAATCGTGCGGATTATTTGGGAATGGTGTGCTATGACTTTTATAAGCGATCGGGGGTACGGTGTTTGCCCCAGGGGCAAAAAATTGGGCAAACAATCCCATTGACTTAACATTGAGCCGAATTTTGACGAGTCATAGCTCAGAGCGAGGATTTCGCAGAGACGTGTGATTTACCTCATTTGAAGAGGCTGACAGGCTCTGTGAGAACGTACCTCACAATGGGGTAAAAGTTGCACCCCTGGGGGGCAGGAGCTGCCCAAATTTGCCCCAATGTTAAGTCTATGGTAGATTTTGTATTGAACATAACTCTGGATCACAGTGTCTTACAGACAAGGGGGCGGGCTCATTTTACTCAGACGACCAATCAGTCTCTCAGGATCATTGTGAAGCTATCAAGCCACGCCCTAGCAACCATTTACAGCACCTTAGCAACAATTCCCATAGACTTCCTTTGAAAAAGATCAAAGGGATTTCTCCGGACTGAATTATCATAGAAACACGAGGGTGGTCTCGTTTGACTTGGGGCAGTAAAACAGCCAATCATGAATCCCCTCAACACTTCCTAGCCCCTCCCTAGCAACCATTTTCGAGCACCTTAGCAACCAAAATCCATAGAGAGATATCTTCCATTCTGAATGTCACAGAAGCATGGGAGTTGGTTTATATCATTCATATTGACAAGCAGCCTTTGGAGATTCATCATTGGCAGCTGCCAAGCCACTCCCTAGCAACAATTTAGAGCACCCTAGCAACCACATTTATTGATTTCATTTACAGTAAGATATCTTCAGATCAGAATGTCCTAGAGACATGATAGTTGCTTTGTTTTCATTGGGTGAGTAATCAGTCTTCAGCTTTCATCATGTGAACTACTTAGCCACGCCCTAGCAACCATTTAAAGCACCCTAGCAACAAAGAACCATTGACATCCATTCAAAATCACTAAGATGTGTATCTTAGGATCAGAATGACGTAGAGACTTTCGGGTTGACTTATTTCACTCAGGATGGCAAGGAGCATTGTTGCCTGTCACCTTGGTAACTGCCTAGCAACCAGATAGGGTTACCTTAGCAACCAAGTAACAAATCACATATCTCTGCACAAGAAAATCACAGAGACTTACGGGTTGACTTATTTCACTCAGGATGGCAAGGAGCAATGTTGCCTGTCACCTTGGTAACTGCCTAGCAACCAGATGGGGTTACCCTAGCAACCAAGAAACAAATCACATATATCTGTACTAGAAAATCACAGAGAAATCTGGGTTGACTTATTTCACTCAGGATTGCAAGGAGCATTGTTGGCTGTCACCTTGGTAACTGCCTAGCAACCAGATGGGGTTACCCTAGCAACCAAGTAACAAATCACATATCTTTGCACCAGAAAATCATAGAGACTTCCTGTTTCACTTATTTCACTCAGGATGGAAAGGAGGCTTGATATGTATCACTCTGGTAACTGCCTAGCAACCAGATGTGGTTACCCTAGCAACCAAGTAACAAATCACATATCTTTGAACCAGAACATCGTAGAGACTTAGGAGTTGACATATTTCACACAGGATGGAAAGTAGCCTTGATATGTATCACCCTGGTAACTGCATAGCAACCAGACAGGGTTACCCTAGCAACCAAATAACAAATCACATATCTCTGCACCAGAAATTCATACAGACTTCCGGGTTGACTTAATTCACTCAGGATGGAAAGGAGGCTTGACAAGTTATCACCCTGGTAACTGCATAGCAACCAGACAGGGTTACCCTAGCAACCAAATAACAAATCACATATCTCTGCACCAGAAATTCATACAGACTTCCGGGTTGACTTAATTCACTCAGGATGGAAAGGAGGCTTGACAAGTCATCACCCTGGTAACTGCATAGCAACCAGAAAGGGTTACCCTAGCAACCAAATAACAAATCACATTTCTCTGCACCAGAAATTCATACAGACTTCCGGGTTGACTTTATTCACTCAGGATGGAAAGGAGGCTTGATATGTATCACCCTGGTTACTGCATAGCAACCAGATATGGTTACCCTAGCAACCAAGTAACAAATCACATATCTTTTAACAAGAACATCGTAGAGACTTAGGGGTTGACATATTTCACTCAGGATTGCAAGGAGCCTTATGAGTATCACTTTGGTAACTGCCTAGCAACCAGATGGGGTTACCCTAGCAACCAAGTTACAAATCACATATCTCTGCACCAGAAAATCGTAGAGACTTCCTGTTTCACTTATTTCACTCAGGATGGAAAGTAGCCTTGATATGCATCACTCTGGTAACTGCCTAGCAACCAGATTGGGTACCCTAGCAACCAAGTAACAAATCATATATTTCTTCTCCAGAAAACCGTAGAGACATCTGGGTTGACTTAATTCACTCAGGATGGAAAGGAGGCTTGATAAGGATCACCCTGGTAACTGCATAGCAACCAGACAGGGTTACCCTAGCAACCAAATAACAAATCACATATCTCTGCACCATTAAATCATACAGACTTGCGGGTTGACTTTATTCACTCAAGATGGAAAGGAGGCTTGATAAGTATCACCCTGGTAACTGCATAGCAACCAGACAGGGTTACCCTAGCAACCAAGTAACAATTCACATATCTTTGAACCAGAACATCGTAGAGACTTAGGGGTTGACATATTTCACTCAGGATTGCAAGGAGCCTTATGAGTAACACTTTGGTAACTGCCTAGCAACCAGATGGGGATAGCCTAGCAACCAAGTAACAAATCACATATCTATTTAACAGAAATCGTAGAGACTTCCAGGTTGACTTATTTCACTCATGATGGAAAGTAGCCTTGATATGTATTACTCTGGTAACTGCCTAGCAACCAGATAGGGTTACCATAGCAACCAAGTAACAAATTACATATCTCTGCACCAGAACAAAATAAAGACTTCTGGTTTTGTTCATGGGACTCAGGGTAGCAAGAATCTATCTATCTATCTGTCTGTCTGTCTGTCTATTTATCAGTCTATCTATATCTATCTTTCGAACTGTCTATCTATCTGAGGGTTAATATCTATCTATCTATCTATCTATCTATCTATCTATCTATCTATCTATCTGAGGGTCAATATCTATCTATCTATCTATCTATCTATCTGAGGGTCAATATCTATCTATCTATCTATCTGAGGGTCAATATCTATCTATCTATCTATCTATCTATCTATCTATCTATCTATCTGAGGGTCAATATCTATCTATCTATCTATCTATCTATCTGAGGGTCAATAACTATCAATCTATCTATCTGTGGGTCATACTCTATCTATCTATATCTCAGGGTCAATGACTATCTATCTACCTATATAGATCTGACGGTCAATATCTATCTATCTATCTAAGGGTCAATGACTATCTATCTATCTATCTATCTGAGGGTCAATATCTATCTATCTATCTATCTGAGGATCAATATCTATCTATCTATCTGAGGATCAATATCTATCTATCTATCTATCTATCTATCTGTCTATCTGATGGTCAATAACTCTATCTATCTATCTGATGGTCAATATCTATCTATCTATCTATCTATCTATCTATCTATCTGTGGGTCATACTCTATCTATCTATCTATCTATCTATCTGAGGGTCAATATCTATCTATCTATCTATCTATCTATCTATCTATCTATCTATCTATCTATCTGTGGGTCATACTCTATCTATCGATCTATCTATCTGATGGTCAATATCTATCTATCTATCTATCTGTGGGTCATACTCTATCTATCTATCTATCTATCTATCTGATGGTGAATATCTATCTATCTGTGGGTCATACTCTATCTATCTATCTATCTATCTATCTATCTGATGGTCAATATCTATCTATCTATCTATCTATCTATCTATCTATCTATCTGTGGGTCATACTCTATCTATCTATCTATCTATCTATCTATCTATCTATCTATCTGTGGGTCATACTCTATCTATCTATCTATCTATCTATCTATCTATCTATCTATCTAATCTATTTGATAGACTGAATGGTTTTATAATCTCTAAACTTTGAACTTTGAAAACTACTACTTATAATTACATCAAACTAGAAACCGTAAATCTTCAAACTTTTACAACTACTTCAAACTTTATGCTAGGCTTTCTCAAGCCAACCTAAAGTTTGTACTCAAACTTTTTAATCTAGTTAAACATTGCAACCCTTTCATCACTTCTCATATCAGGGTCTGATTTAATCGAATAGGTCTGTTTTTAAGGGGTGTTGTTGTTTCCGGATTGACAGTAACATTAAAAGGCCTCGCATATATCTGGAGGAGTGCACTTAGACCGGGCTTCTACACTATGTGAATCCTCATTCAAAGTAAATTATTGCCAGTATGAGAGCATTACCTCTCACATCACTTACCTTACAGACTCTGGACGCTTTGATTAAATCTTCGTCCTGGAGAAGAGAGAATATACTGATCAGACAGTCCAGAGGTAAAATCTGGCAAATCTCCATTCTGACGTCAGCTCGTTGCATTCAGTTACGTGTTGACGTGATTTTGACACCCTCTACGGTATAACCTCAGGGACAAACCATACACACAGTTGACCATATATTGAGATAGGTTTTTTTTGTTTTTTGTTTTTTTTATTGAATCAGTGAAAAAAAAAAAAAAATCAATGCCAGGGGTAAATACAATTGAGAGTACAATTACAAGTTATAAAGTCAGGGGAATATCATGCAAATGACACAATGAGACATATATTGAGATATGTCCGACTCATAGACTGTAAAAAAAGATGGACGACGCCACTTCGCTCTTTTCCATCGGAGAGAACTGAAGCCGCCAGTGTCCCGATATGGCGCTGACATCTTGGAACTTGAGTCTGCGCACTTGCGTTTTCGGGACCAGTCATGCGCAGTAGTGAGCAGGAAGTAAAGCCGCGAAAACAAGGCCCCGCCCTCACTCTCGCAGAATCAATCGCAAGCACAGGCCCCTGCACTTTTTTTAAAGTGGCCTCTGTCTGCTCCGTTCTAAAATAATTAGTAACTTCTACTAGTTAACGATCACCTGCTTTTAAATAGGCTTGTTCTCTTTAAGCTAGCTGGCCCATAACATTTATTTACTAATAGCTTATAAATTTAACTTACCGAAAAAAACTCAAAGATCGATCGGACATGCCAGATCGGTTAGCACATTCTACTGCAGAACAACCCATTATGTCGGTGTGAAATAATTAATTATAGAAATTTAGATATGTAATTTAAAGCTCCAATCTCCTCAATCCTCCGAATATCCCGAAAAAAAGTCCGTTGGTGCTTCAGTGACTACTTCGCTCAGAGAACCTGTCAATCACAGCTGTCAATCATGACGTAACAGCACCGTTTTTATAGCATCAAATAACTAACTAAAAACAAACTTATTTTAAAAACAAACACTTGAAATTACATCAGCGTGATAAAAACTACAGTAAATGACAGAAACTGTCTTTGGAAAAAAGATATGTGAAGTGTAATTTAATTGTTTAGTTGGTCTCACGTCCCGTTGAATAACATGGGGAGGCGGGGTTTATGACCTATACTAGGACCGGCCTCTGGGGGGCGATCGAGACGTTTTGGCTTCACTTTTAGGGCTTGTGCGGCACGCTTGGTCCGACTGCAGAACCGCAGAACCATACGTCATAGCAGTGTGAGGACGACAGTGGGCGCGGCCAGGCATTGCGCTACTTCCGTGTTTTGGGACGTTTTTAAGGTTAAAACAACGTTATTATAAGGACTTTTTTTAAAAAAAAAAAACGATTTAATTGAAAAGATATATATATATATATATATATATATATATATATATATATATATATATATATATATATATATATATATATATATATATATATACATCAAATAGTATAAAAGATACAAATTATGTTTTGTCCTATTAACAAAAGGCAATATACTAGCCTACTATTAACAAATGTTAATAGGTTTTTAAAGTTAAATGATACTTTATCCATTTGTTTTGTTGAGTCAAATGATTAACAATATAAACTGAACAAAGCTTAAAATAAAAAAAATAATACAATGAAACCAAAGCTTGAGCGTTTGAACATTTGATTTAATTGAAAATAATTTGTAATACTCAACCAACAATTTTTTTTCATAGACCATACACAACAATTATATGATGCACTGAAAAAACAAAAATGATTCATTTAAATAAAATAAGTTTTTTCCTCTGAAATATCAAAAGAATCACACACTAGCTGACTGTACCTGCTCCAAATAAATAATAGTAATTAAATAAAAATACAAAATAATAAATAGATTATATAAAACAAAATCAAACCAAAGAAAATAAATCTTATAAAAGTTATGCAGGCACACATTTAACAATAATTCTCAAGAGAAAAATAAATAAAATAAAACTCCATTTGTATGGAGTTTTGATTTATTTTATTTATTTTTCAGGATTATTTTCTTATAATCCTGAGGTGCCTTTCATCATGACACTTGCAAAGAAAAACTTCCATGTCTTCTCTAAACTGGAACCGAAACATGAAAGGCTCTTTGGCCCATTCCATATCATCCCTTCTTTCTGCCTGATCAAGTTTAAGAAGGGCCTTTTCCTGGTCTTCCTTCTTTAAGGTCAGATACCTCGGCTCTTCCACAAACCCTCTGAATGAGTGCCAGTTTTTCTGCAGCCATCCAACTGCGGTCCTCAGGTCTTTGACCATCTGTGGTTCCTTCATGCGAGAGGAGTACAAAAAAGGAATGAAATATTTAATTCATTTAAAATAAATTATTCTCACAAGAGAAGAGATGGTTTGCACCACATTTACATGATAGCTAATTTCCATCTGTTGTCCCTGGGAGATTGGAAGTGTCCTCAACAATACATTATGTTTTAATCAGGATGTGTGTAAATTAATGTTTTGAAATTATGCTCTTTCATGTGCCCGTTTGAGACGATAAAAACATACCTTGTCACCGATTTCAGTCTCTTGTGCTTTAGGTGGCACCTGCACATCAACGGCAGCATGTTTCCTGTGACAAATTAATCTTTAAGTTAATTTATAGACAGAGAAAAACTTGAGCGAGAGAGTTACCTTTCAATGGCAAAATTCTCCATCAGAATAAGGCACCACCATTTTCGAATAAGAGGAAAATCAGACTTGCATAAGGGGGGAAAAAGTGTTAATAGATCAATTTAATAGATTATATTATCTAGTTAAAATATATATTTTTAACAAAGACTTACAGCTGTGAAATCAAAGGGTGCCTCAAAGACTATGTGCAGAGAATACTGAAATTCCCCCCCCCCCCCCCAAAAAGAAATCAGTCAAGTTCAGGCAACCATTCTTATGATTCCTCTAACTTTTTCTCACCATTAGCATGAAGATCCCACAGTCTACAGAGCCAGTCAACTGTTGTGGAACATTCTAAAACAATGGAATATCATTAAGTTATTCCTGGAAAGGATGTGACAAACATATAAAAACACACAATCTATATAAGTAGCCTATGTTTTTTGAAAGCCTAATAAAACGTACCTTGTTTTTGATCAGCTTCCATGGTCCTGGAGCGATTTTGTTTGTCAATTTACTGCAACAAAATCAAACAGAAATATTTTAATATATTATAACCACACAAATTGGACAAAGGAGCCAAGTTTATTCATTCTAAAGCAAAAAAAATTACCACTGACTGAATTGCAAAAACAACATTTCAAATTTAGAATATAAAAGCAGCATGCAGATCATCATGCAAATGAACATCATGCCCAGAACAAACAGCAGTGAACATCAATGAAGAGCAAACTTTGGAACAGCGAACTTCGAACAGCAAACCTTGAACTGCGAACATAATATTTATATTTGTAAGTGCAACCTGAATACAGTCACATATTTTACATCACCAATCCCGTAGGGGTGAGTTGAATCAAAAAAATACATAGCCTTGTTTTTAGGCTTCAGAACCTGTGAAATACAGTTGTTAGTATATTGAATCCTAATATCACTTTAATCTTAAAGAGATAGTTCACCCAAAAATGAAGGGAACAACATACACATAGCATCCAGTGTCCTGGCATCCAAGCAGGGAGCAGAATGTAATCCTTGGATCCTATGTTATCCTGGGGGGAACATAAGATTCATTAATTTGTTGTAACTGCATTTATAACTGTTCCAGTTTTAGATAAAATACAACTTGATGGACTTACTGGAAACGATAAAAATGGGTCCAAATCAAGTGGTGGTAGCCAGGTAACTACAACATAGGAATTTGCTGCCAACACATCTGTTCCCTAAGCATAGCATTCAATTGCACATCCATTACAAAACACAATTATGTCTCCAGGTGATCATGAGTTATAGTTGTAGGCAAAAATACCTTTTCCTTAGCCACCATGACGATCACATCAAGACAGCTGTTTGCAATCTGTTTTTAAATGTATTATATATTAGTTATCTAATAACATAATATTAGTTGATTACTAATAAGAATATATTAGTTGTATGGTCAATTTTTCTATTTTTGAAATCATTATGTGTCCACTTACTGTCGCCTCAAGCTCTGCATTAAGGCCCAAGGTCAAGAAATCTTTTCGCTGCAGTTTAATGCTTCCAACTTGAGCAATTGTCTCATCTCTGTCATTTTTACTCAAAATCTGGTCAAGCTTTACCACAGATTAAGATAAAGAGACCAAAATTACATTCAGTATACACAAAATGTGTTATTAAAAGTGTGATTAAAAACAAACAATATTACCATTGATGACTGCCAATCACTTGGCTGGAAATCCCAACAACTTCTACTGGCAGACAAGTGTTTAATGTCACAAACCATTCCTGTTGCAGTGAAGACATTTTGGAAATAAATTATACACACAATAAAAATACACCACAGAGTTTCAAAAATGTGTTACCACCATTTAACCCCTGAATGAAAACACTCACCACCAATTGTAACCATTGTAGCAGCCGGGGTACTGTCCTCCATCACAACATCAGTCCCACCTGGTTCCTCAGGGGAGAAACAAGGATTACCTGTTTAAGAGAGTTAAAGGGGTATTGAATTGAACTGTACTGAACTCAATTCATCAGTGCTAAGTGGACCATTACAATATTATAACATAGGATATTTTAATGTCTTTCCACAAAAATTAGTAGGTTAATATGAAAAAAAAAACGAAGGTAATTTACCAAACACAGCTTGTCCGTACAAATTTTTCACCATCATGCCCCCAAATGTCTTCTTTAATCTTTCCAGCAATTTGTTGTTTTTCTTTTCATTACAGTGATGAATTATGTTCCTCATTTGAAAGAGATGGGTTGATGGCAAAGATATGTTCAAAAAGTAGTTGTTTTTTTTCATCTTTGTGAAGAGTTGCTCTGCAACCTGGCTGTTCACTTTGCCAGCCAATTGAGGTACTAGAGTGAGCTTCCTCAACACATTTTTGCTGTCTTTTGTATTGGCTTCATGAAACCGATCATACAGCACATAGTGATCCGATGAACCCGTCACTGGGTGACCTTTAAGGTCTGGCTCTGTCTTCTTAGTGTTCAGCCAAGGTAGCGACACTTTAAGCTGTCCACATTTGGCCAATTCGATGTTGGATTGAGTGGGTTCTGCCAAGCGACCTTCAAATGGAGAGATAGGTACCTTTTCTGATACCCTTAAATTCAAGTGAGTTGCAAGACCCCGTGCAAAGTCATAAATTATGACATTTGGCATATGTTTCCAGGATAATAGTAAGTCAGCGAAGTCTCGAGGGCTCTCAGCTCGGAGATTGCATTTGATACTGTAAACAATCCCACATGGGCACATGATCACTGCCCAGCCTCCTAAAAAACAAGATATTAATCACATCCAATGAGTAAATCAAAAGTATAACATTTGTTTATTTTATTTCTAACTAGACATTAACTAGATTGCAATGAAAATATTATGTGCGAGACAACTTCATCTTACCAGAGGCCCCCCAGATTTTGTCAAAGATTTTGTCATACGTTTGTCTGGATTTCATTTCATTTGACAGCCTCAGAAGAAGATTGTCACAGATCTCCCTGTCTTTCCTTGCTTTTATGCTTCACACTCCCTTTTCAATTATCACTAATCACCTGCACCTGTCTCTTGTTTCCGTTCCACTCTTTAAATACTCTGTTCTCCCCTCACTCTTGGTCTGGTCTCGTTAAACGTTAAGCGTTTATCGTTAATAGTTTATCGTATACAGACTCACTCCTTCGTTCCTGTGATTTTCCTGTCTCCACGCTCCTTTGTCGATCCTCCTATCTCCACGCTCCTTCGTTCCTGTGATCTTCCTGTCTCCACGCTCCTTAGTCGATCCTCCCATCTCCACGTTCCTGTGCTTACAACCCAAGCTCTTCACTCATTTACTCCAGCGGAGATCTCGGAAGCTCAACGATCTCCCAAGCTCCACGCTTGCCCAAGCTCCGCGCTCATTCACTCCAGTGACGTAACGCCAAGCTCCGCGCTCATTCTCCAGTTCCACTCTCATTCATTCCAGTGACATCAACCAAAGCTCCACACTCGTCCAAGCTCTGCGCTCGCTCTCCAGTTCCACGCTCATTCACTCCAGTGACATCTCCCCTTGCTCCACGCTCGTCCAAGCTCTGCGCTCATTCTCCAGCTCCACGCTCATTCACTCCAGTGACATCACGCCAAGCTCCGCGCTCATTCTCCTACTCCATGCTCATTCACTCCAGTGATGTCTGCCTAAGTTCCACGATCATGCTCTACGCTCATTCTACAGCTCCACGCGCATTCACTCCAGTGAAGTCAGCCCAAGCGCCACCCACTTATGATATTCATCTCCTTCCCTTAACACTCTTATTTGAATAAACACAACCTCCGGGTTTAACACTACTCCTGTGTCTGAGCGTATATGTTACAAAGATCACTGCGGGATCCATTGGAGTCCAAGCCACACTCTTTACATAACTTCCGAATGACCCCAACCTAACAAAATAAATAGTCTTGTTAAAAAGGTAATATTAAAAACACAACACAGTTGGTGTTTTTGACTAACAAACCCTACCTTTTGTTTGTATAGTTCTTCTCTGAGTCTGTCCTCTGTAACCGTAATTTCAGAAATTTCAGATACAGACTTCGAAACATGAATCTTTTCAAACTCTGTGTTTAGTACAGAGTCTGATCACCGTGTGGCCTTCCCTATCCAAGGGGCCCAAAAATGGTATGTTGGTGATACCACACATGGATTGTGTCTACCACCTTAAAACCACAAAAAAAAACCATTGTATTATGTTGCATTTTTACATTCTTTCCAATAGTGTACAAAGCACTGTTTTCATACTTGCAACAAATCCACGACCAATCATATCACAGGACATGGCCTCCCAAAACTTTTCCAGGTTGACTTCCCCATCAAAATTCTCTGCAGGACCCTGGATGTCACTCACTAAAGAGTAAAAAAAAATTGCATTATGACAAGGTCACACTTAGAAAAACATTTAAGAAATAAAAAATCCAATTACAATGAACATATAAAACCTTGTAAAGTAAGTCGCTTTGGATAAAAGTGTCTGCCAAATACATCAATGTTAATGTAAACACAATTAGCAAGTGGAGTATCACAATAGTCATACCTGATAAATGGAAAACACCTTTTTTGTGTAAATCCATGATCACCACAGGGGGATGATCACCACAAGTAATGCAGGAATACTTGTACTCATGATCAGTAAGGGCCTCAAAGTGCAAGTATGCATGAAGCACTGTGTCTGCTGGTGGAAACTTCACACCTGTCATATCTTGCAAAAACTCGACTGCTCTGCTCACAGCAGTATGGGCCTGAAAAAAAAACAAAAACATCTATGTACAAACTTGGAGACATTGAAAGGTGCTGTACTTACTGAACATTCATACATTGAAGGTTACCTGTAGAAGGTTTCTTAAGGTTAGGCATAAGTGTATGTCAAGGATGATGTGGTCATTAAAGTTGTGGAGTTGGTCTTTCCACTCTTGGTAGCGATAAAACATTCCACACAGTGGGCACTGCTTACAGTAGGTTGATACTTCTATCATTCAAACAAAGTATTACATCAGAGGACAGTGTAATTTCATTGCACATATGCATATTTATAACACCATCCTACCTTCAACAATGCACCAGTTGGAGAGTATTTTAGCTCTCTTTGTAATTAAAATAGGGTCACTAAGGGGGACGACACCTGGGCATCTATGACACACAGTTTCTTCTGGACAAAGATATTTTGGGTAGTCTTTGCCTAGTGATGGTGCACGTATATTGTCTGATAGGACAGCAGGTATCATCTTGTTCTGTAGAATGTACTGTACCATTTGTTTCAGTCCCAGATCATGTGGAGGATACAATGGATGGTCTTCTGTGACGTTGCTCTCCTCTGAATGTGTATGAGCCTTTTGGGGTGGGGATTCTTCTCTGCTGAAGACAGTACGGAAAAGCTCACGGTCTGTTTGAAATAGATGCCATTTCGCAATGTACTTATGCGGACACGAACGGCGCACTTTGGAACAGGGGCAGTGCCATGTGTTTAATTTGGTGTTGTAAACAACAATGACACGCCCCAACCGGCTGTAATAGGACACATTTGGCTCAAAAACGGAGATGAAATTTTTTGTTTGAGGGCTGCCAATTGAGGTTTCTACAGACAGTGGTACACTGCTATAAACGGCAAGCTGCTGACGAGCAAGGCATATGTTTTTCTTCTCTTCACCAAACCACTTTGCTCTCACCATTTCCGTTAAAACATCTTCCTTTAGAGAGACTGCTTCAGCTGAGGATGTGCAAAAACTTACAGATCTGACATGCATACACTGATAGGATAACAGACCACTCCTCTGTGCTACTTCCATGTTTACTTGGCATTCGTTTGATTCGCAGCAGACTTTTTGTTGTTCTCCCCATGTTTTTTATTGGACATGGAGAGGATTACTCTGACCACTTGCCACTTTAAGCACTGTGAATATGCCATTTGATTTGTCCACACACTGGCTTGCAAGGTGGAATCTTGCATTAATGTCCTGAATTGGTTGATTTGTTTGTTTACGGACAATATGTTTTTTTATATTTTTTTTATTCATGAGGGTACTGCACATTGGGCATTTCTGTTTAATAACAGGCCGTGCACGAACCCTGCCTGGCACGTTAAATGCTGTGCTGGTGGCTGATGGTGTCCCAGTAGTCGGTGGCACGTTAAATGCTGTGCTGGTGGCTGATGGTGTCCCAGTAGTCGGTGGCATGTTAAATGCTGTGCTGGTTGCTGATGGGGTCCCAGTAGTCGGTGGCATGGTCACGACCCTTGGGAAAGTAAATGTTGCACTAGTGGTAGTGGACAGTGGCTTCCCTTTACATACTTCTAAATGATTATGAAAAACATCTGTCCTCAGAATTGTGGCTGTACAGTAGAGACAGTGGAAATGAAGAGATTGTCTGCAGCCCAATCCACATCTGTGAAATGTGAAATTTTAAACATGACGGGAAAAAAACGTAACACTCAGTTCCTGTGCTTCAGAGTGTAACTCCAACCCTACTCAAACTTATCCCTGTTGGGTGTTTAAATGTTTAATGGGATGCATTCATCGATATTAATTATTATTATAACAAAATACAAATACACAAGTATATAATTGTTTGTGTTTTGTTAGCTTAAGTTTCACTGTGCATTGTTTGTGCAACCTTTAGACGTTAATGAAGATACATTTATAATTTATGGCTAAATCAAAACCATCTAATTCCAAAGGGAGTACTATTAAATATGTGTACCTTGAAAAGCAATTCAAGTCGCTTTGGATAAAAGCGTCTGCCAAATGCATAAATCTAAAATGTAAAATAATATCTATTGCCACTGTATATTAAAAAATCACTCAAGATGTTCATACCTCCATGAACAACAGCCTTTTTAAAGCGGATTTTAATGTGATTATTCAATTTGTCCCGTCTTGTCGGTTTAAAAATACTGCTATCACAAAAAGGGCAGTGAAAATTTCTGCAGCAGGTTGTGCATTGCTCCAAAGGTGGTAGCGCTGAACCTCTCTTAATCGTTATGTGCTTCTATAGGTGAAATAAAATACAATTAATGCAATTCTCATGGTCAGAAAATTTAACAAATGCTGTAAATTACAATGCCAACAACAAATTAAATCACAAACCAAAAAAAAGGGCTACAATCCAACTGTAAAATAACAATATGTGATCAAGTGCCTTCGTCACAATTCTCACTTAGTCACATTTAATTATTATATAGCACTTTTACAATACAGGAAAATAATGCAACAAAGTTTGTCTCTGCAGATCTAAGTCAGTGGTGATTAATTTCTGTTGTACAAAAGTTATTAATTCAGTTAATTAACCTATATAGCCATTCTGGAGAAAACATTGATGTCATCGTCCAGCTCAGTTCAGTTCTCATATAATGGTGTCAATGACAGATCAATAGTATTGTTGAATATTAACTTACAAAATACTTAGAGCCGTTTTGTATAAGCGTATAACGTTAAGTATGTTGCATCCATCAAAGATATAACTTATTTTTACCTTCTTCTCTTCTTCTTTTCCGTGTTCTACCGTGTGCTCTGCCATAATTAAACATGAACTCTGTACACTTCCAGCATCAGACTACTACCCCGCCCACTTCCGGTATCAGACTGCTACCCTGCCCACTTCTGGCATCAGACTGCTACCCTGCCCACTTCCGGCATCAGACTGTTAGGCTGGCGCTGTCGTCCTCACACTGCTATGACGTATGGTTCTGCGGTTCTGCAGTTGGTTACTATTGGATATATTGGAAAACATATATATATAGGCCTATATAATATAAAATATTCATACTACATTCAGTCCCATGTGTGCTTCGAAGTACACCATTAATGCTTTAATGTCATAACCATCCATGTTTTTAATCGAGTAGTGGGAAATCGTTACCTTTCATTGTAGATGATCTTTCAGACAGTATGTGAACTGATTTTGAACCCCTTTACAGACTAGCAGACATGAACAATTAAATTTTTCTTAAAATCGTAAAGAGTTCTTTTGATATTGATATGAGCTGTTAAGGCCACAGATTTCTGATGTATGTATGGAAAATGTCCTCAAAGTAGTTTATTGGTTTCTGCACCTGATTGTAATTAATTTATTTAATCGAGTGTAGCAGGATTTAAATAATACAAATGAGTATGAAATGTGACTTGTCATGACAAAGAGTTTACACATAATGCAGATGTCCTTTGTGGCCAGTGCCTACCCTTACATAAAATATTCTCATACTTAAACCAATACCAATCATAAGTCAATATCAATCTAATATTCAGAGTGAGAGAGAAAGATCATTGACAGCAGTTTTCCATTCCAGGACATAGCATCACCAAACCTTTTCTGTAGTGACCTTCAAGTGAGTCATGCGGTTGAATGCAGTAATAAAAGAAAATCTTGTCTTGATATGATGCCCAACAGGTAAAGACAATTAATTCACAAGGTGGTGATTGAAACTGCTTTGGCTGAGGTAAGGCAGGACGGAGAGAGGAAAACTATAGGCTACACTCTTTAACTGTACTATTAATAGAGTGGACTGGTTTGAGGACTCACAACATAAGCTGCATTTTTATTAAGTGAAATTAAGAAGATCAACACTTTTCATCTGGCCAAAATTTTGTTGAAATTTGTTATTTCATCCAGTGAATTATTGCACAATATTTTGTATTATTTTATTATCAAAATCATCCCGTTAATGTTGTATTATTAAGAAGTTCCGGATTTAAGTTAAGCACAGTTAACGGCATTTATAGCATAATGTTGATTACCACAAAAATTTATTTTGACACGTCCCTCCTTTTAAAAATAAAATGAGAGTAAACATTGAGATTACAGTGAGGCACTTACATTGGAAGTAAATGTAGCAAAATTTTTGGAAGGTTTTTGTGACGATTATAATTTTATAAAAGCATACATTAAATCTTCTGATAAACGTGTGTATTATTTGAGCTGTAAAGTTATTTAAATGGTTGTTTACCAGGATTTATTATTATTGCTTATTGTTTCCATCTTGTGTCTATACTTTTGAAAATGTGAGTATTTTAATGTTTCCAGATTGGCCCCATTAACTTCCATTGTAAGTGTCTCACTGTAATCACATTTTTGATTTTTTTTTAAAGAAAAGGAGGAACAAGTCAAAATAATTTTTTGTGATAATCAACATTCTGCCACAAATGCTGTTGATTGAGCTTAACTTGTATTGAACCTGGAATATTGCTTTAATAACTTCTCAGGTACAGTTCAAAATAATTCACTTCTTTTTTTTCTTATAATGCTCAAAATTATTTCAGGCCAAAGATGTTCATTGTATGGATAATGTTATAACTATTTCAACAAGTGCTTTTTCTGTATGAAAAGCCATAATTTTGTATTATGAAGAATATGTTGAAAATGGTCTAATTGTGGGAAAATGTGACAAACAAAGAAAAAACTTCTTATGGTACACAGATACGTTGTTACAGTCATGTCCTGAACATTATAAATCTACTTGCATTTGTATCAGGTGTTGGAGGTCCATTTAACTAATGATGCCAATAGGGGGAGTAATTGCAAAAGAATTTTCAGGACATGAAGCGAGGCTTAACCACTTAAATGTTATTAATTAATGTGTAAAACTTTTTTATCTTCATTAAAAGTTATTATGTGCCATTCTTAAAGGATTAGGGGCAGGAAACTCATACCTTTTCAAAAATCTACTGTAACCTTTTCTAAAGCACCTGCAACTGCAGTCCTCAGTTTTACTAGCTTCCATTTCTTTAATAGCTTTCACATCAAAATAAACCAGACTTATTGTTCCCTAGAAGATTTAACTTAAAATACACTACATTTTATATGTTTGGAAACACTATTTTGTTCATTTTGTAAAAAAAAATGGAAGCTTCTCCTTTCCTAGAATGCATTAACTTTATTAAAAACACTACCTTAAACATGAGTAATGCTGCAAATTAATTCAACTGTTTGAAATTATATTTTAGTTTTTATTTTTATTATCAAAATCCCCATTTTCAGCAGTCATGACTCCAGTCTACTAAGAAAATAATGTCACGTAATCCTTAAATATAGTTTTAATACTTGTATAAATTTGGTAATCAATAAACATTTATTATTAGAACACTTGAAAATGGTTGTCCTGATCAACGAAATATGTACATTACAATTCAGTGTGTTTTTTCAGTTGCTGAAGTATTGAGTACACTTGCATTTCTTTCTTACAAGTCTCTTTACACTTGCAAGTCACATTTTGCTTATATAAATAGCCAATTTCTCTAGAAATGCATCAGTCTATTGTTCTTTGAGATGAATGCTATTCTATGCAATACTTTATAGAAAGAAAAAAAGCATACTGGATCTGACCAGGGTAGGGAAAGTAGTGGATGGCCTAGATACACATAACAAAAAGATAAGTCCATCAGAGTCTCCAGTCTGAGAAATAGACACCTCACTGGTCTTAAACTGGTAGCTTCAAGTAACAGTATGCCAAACACCAGTTTCATCTGTAAAAGTGAAGAGAAGACTCTAGGATATTGGCCTTTAAGAGAGACTCTCAAAGAGAAAGCCACATCTTACACTAAGAAGAAACTGATACAATGTGTAAAGAACTTAAATGAGCAGCATACCCCAAAATGCATTTTTTTAAAATAATTTAATCATCCTCATGCCATCCCAGATGTGTATGACTTTTTGTCTTCTGCTGAACACAAGCAAAGATTTTTTAGAAGAATATCTCAGTTGTCTTCTGAAGTGATATGATAGGTGTGGGTGAGAAACAAATCAAAATGTTTTTTTTTGTTTTTTTTTACTTTAAATTCTCCTCCCAGCCCAGTAGCTGGCGATATGCATGAAGAATGTGAATAGCCAAACACAAAAGAAGAATGTGAAAGTGAAGAAAAAAACCTTAAACTTAAACACTTAAATACTGATATGTTTCTCTGATATGTTTTTCATGTTTCTTACTTTTATGTTGCATTGGACCTTCAAATTTCTGGCCATTATTCACTTGCAATGTATAGACCTACAGAGCTGAAATATTTTCTAAATATCTTTGTTTGTGTTAAGCAGATGAAAGAAATTCATATACATCTGAGTAAATTATGAGAGAATTTTCATTTTGGTTTTTTTTCACAAATATGTTTCCAATTTTTTTCGGGATCCTGTTCATGTTAATTCCATGTATATGGACTGTGTTAATCTGATGTACATACCCCTATGCTTTTTAAAAACTACATTCAAAACAAATCTGCCATTTTTAAATAAAAGTATGATCAACTTGTCAAAATGTTTCTACCATTCCTTTTAAACTGAACTGCAACTTCACTACTTTCTGTTGCATGCCATAAACATATCATTTGTTAATTATGTAAAAATATAAGCTATTTGTGTAATCATTTAAAAATGTTTAGAAATATGTTAATTATTGGTCAATTTAAATTATTATTAAACTATTTGTAATTTATTGGGCTGTTCAATTCAAAACGTGTTTTTACATTAGTCAGTATAGCTAACCATTTGATTAAAAAAACAACAACAACAACAACAAAAAACAAACAAACAAACAAAAAAACAGCTCCAGTAATGCATTTGAGATTTGGCGGAACACGCCCAGATATATAAGCAACAGGCTGAGGAGACAGTAGTCAGACCGGCACATTTCTTCTACCTGCGCCACAATGCACACTGAACACAGTCTGGATTCATCCTGAAGTCTTGGACAGCGGGATTTATATATCCTGGGAACAATTATACTTCTTGGAAATTTGCCTCAGATTGACTTTAGTTAATAACAGACTGGCTACTCACAGTAAAATTCACTTTCTCTTTACCATTGAGTGAAAACGAGAGACCACAATGAGCCGAAAAACACGACGCTGGATATTTCGCATTTTCCTCTGTCTCGGAATAATATACTTGAAAATGGGGTGAGATGATGAAAAATGCATAAATTCAAAGAACAGTATATAATATCTTTATTTTTTCTCTCCTATTGGAATAGTATATTTCCACAGTCTGTCCTGCATTAGCGAGTTTTGTTCTGATTTTAAGTCTGTTTTTAGAGATTTAATTAGGAATTTACAAGTTCTGCTTTTCACATTGTAAAAGTATTTAGCGGGGTAGCCGAATAAATAACGTGGCAACTAAATTAGGGTAAATTTGACTAAACCTGTCAAGAAGATTTCCTGGTCCTATTTTACTCCAAAATCAAAAGAAACAAACAAGAAATCATATATTGCATAGACCTTGCATAAGATTTTTACAGTGACATTAATTTCATAACAGTTAACTTTCATTCAGAAAGTTCCCTCTCCCAATTCTCATTTCCACAATGCGAAAAATAAAGTGGTTATGATAGGCTATTATTTTTTATTTACATTTTAAACTAACCAATTCATACATCGTCAATTTTCATTTATAGACATACACCATCCTTTGGTATGCTGCCTTTCATTTTCGTTGATTTTTATTCAAACAAAAACATACAACTGCATAATTTTCCTACTATAATCTGAAAACAGTTGGAATGGTAAAAGTAAAACGTCCAGACGTGTTATACGGATATTAAGGCTTATCTTAATGTTCCCAAATGTAGTCTTCATTCACTTTATTTAATTTAATATCATATTATTTTTTTATTGATTTTGTATTGATTTGGTGTTAATTTTCTTGACGGGTTTCTTGAGAATCAGCCATTAGTAATTTTATTCAGAAAACTAAATAAATAAATAATAATACGACGGAATAAATTACTACATTAGGTTACAGAAACAAAATAATTTTGAATGGCTACCGTAGGTACAAACTGTCTGGTGCGCACTTCGCAGGGCTCTCTGGAAATGATCGGATCGCCGTTGGCAGCCTCCCGATGTGCACTTGCCGGTGTGCATTGGCCGTCAGGTGCCCAAAGAGTCCAGCGCTTAAATAAAGCAAAGGACGCACCAAATCATTCCTTTCTTGTCTTGAGATTTTGATGCATATGTCTGGCATTATGAGCTATATCTAATTTTAATTAAAGCCATAACAGGTATTTTGGCCAGCAACATGCCTACATTTTTCTTAATTGTGCAAGTATCTCATTTACTAGTTGTTCTCTGGTCAATTGTAGAGGGTTCTCTACTGTATTGGCGCTGGGAGCGAGCATTATATGCAACAAGATCCCCGGACTGGCCCCCAGACAGCGGATCATCTGTCAGAGCCGGCCGGACGCGATAATCGTGATCGGAGAGGGCGCGCAGATGGGCATCAACGAGTGCCAGTTTCAGTTCAAAAGCGGCCGCTGGAACTGCTCCGCCCTCGGCGAGAGGACCGTCTTCGGAAAAGAGTTGAAAGTGGGTATGTTGGAAATTTGCACAAGCATGTCTAAAACAATATGAAATTGTCACGGAAGTAGCCTATTTACCAACGTGGTTACAAATTATTTAGTTTGTTTAACCTGAGGTAAAACAGTTACCTCCTTTACTAGTCACAGTTTGTTCGACATAAAGATCGACCGGTGAAGATTTCCGTGCCACATGCCAGAGATGTCTGGCAGATGAGATATATGAGCGCATGTTTTTTCCAAGGCATCTTTTCAAACCATACAAACCTTTCATTAATGATTCAAGCGTGAGGAGGTATCTCTTTAAAATAAAGGTTCTTCAATTGTTCTTTGCAGCAGAACCTATTCATAATGTAACCCTATTCTTATCAAGAAACATTTTGGGATGTATGTGGTTCTGTGGAAATTAAAAAAGGTTTTAAAGAAGTATTCTAGGTTCAAAACAGGTTAAAGGTGCACATATTAACTTTAATTTTTCATCTTGAACTTACACTGACACCTAGCTGCATGGATGCAGCATCATTCAAACACAATCATTTTCAGTTTCAGAAACTCAATATTTATAGGCAGCCATTATTAATTGAATCCATGAGTGACAGTGTCCAATAACAGGATGGATTGGATTCCTCATCTCATATGTTTCAAAAAGACTATTATTTTCTTGTGGAGTAAAACTTTTAATCAGGAAAAAATGACTATGAACCTTTAAGCTCAATCGCCACACTTGTGGCATAATGTTGATTACCATCAGTGTTGGGTGTATCAGATTGCAAAGTACATTTACATTTATTCATTTGGCAGACGCTTTTATCCAAAGTGACTTACAAAAGAGGAAAACGAATCATCTTAAGGAGACAGTGGTGCGAATAGTGCCATACTACAAAGTTTCACTATCATCAGAATAGTATACAAAACAAATTTAAGTGCAACAAGAATTGTAAAAAAAAATAAAAAAATTCACATCGTAAGATGTGTTTTTAGCCGTTTTTTTGAAGATAGAGAGTGAGTCAGCTGAGGAACGTAGCTCTGCATAAATGTTTTTCAGACCCAGTGACTGTTTTGTATGCCAGCATCAGGGCCTTGAATTTAATACGTGCATGAACCGGCAGCCAGTGGAGAGAGACAAAGAGTGGTGTAACGTGCTCTCTTTGGTTCATTAAAGACCAGACGTGCTGCTGCATTCTGGATCATTTGCAGAGGTCTGGAGTGGATCATTTGGAGTGGTGGTGGCGTAGTGGCTAGAGCACAGGGCTGCTAATCAGAAGGTTGCTGGTTTGAACCCCACGGCCACCACCATTGTGCCCTTGAGCAAGGCACTTAACTCCAGGTTGCTCTGGGGGGATTGTCCCTGTAATAAGTGCACTGTAAATCGCTTTGGATAAAAGTGTCTGCCAAATGCATACATTTAAATGTAAATGTAAATGTAGGTCTAATAGCATATGCAGGAAGGCCTGCAAAGAGAGTGTTACAGTAGTCCAGTCTAGTTATGACAAGTGACTGAACAAGCAGTTGTGTGGCATGTTCAGAGAGGAAAGGTATTATCTTCCTGATATTGTAGAGTGTAAATCTACATGATCTTGCAGTCTTTGAGATGTGGTCTGTGAAATTTAGCTCGTCAAATTTACCCCTAGATTTCTGACTGTTTTGGAAGGCGTCACTGTAGTTGGACCCAGCTGCACGGTGATGTTGTGTTCAATAGCAGGATTGGCTGGAAATACAAGGAGTTCAGTCTTGGCTGGGTTGAGTTGCAGTTGGTGTTCTCTCATCCAGGCTGAGATGTCTGCCAGACAGGCAGTGATTTGAGTGGTCACTGTGGTGTCGTTGGGCTGGTAAGACAAGTAGAGTTGTGTGTCATCAGCGTAGCAGTAGTAAGAGAAACCATGTGACTGGATGATGAATAATTATTTTCTTGTTTATCCAAAATGTGTAGTGTTGGGGGACCCCCAGGAACAGGGTTGGGAACCATTGACTTATGCTAAAGCAATATGCTACATTTAAAATATGAATTTATGTATGTCTAATAGTGTTTTTGTGACAGCTGAATGGTGTGCGAAAATGAACGAGAAAATATTTTGAAATTTTTAATTTGAATGAAAAACTGATTTAGAAAGTATTATAAAAGTAAAATAAGTAGTAATGTGATTACTTTTAGATAAAGTAAACAGTAAAGTAATCTGATTACTTTGGGAGATGCAATTAGTAATTTGTTGTGGATTACTTGTTTTGAGTAACTTGCCCAACACTGATTACCATAAATATTAATTCTGACATTTCCCTCCTTTTCTTTAAAAAAACAAAATAATCTTTGTTCCAGTGAGGCACTTACATTAGGTGGGTTTCCATCCAAATATTTTTATGCACATTTTGACGTCCCCCCCCCCCTTCCCTGGGGAGAGGCGTGCTTTACGATCCGGCTGGTTATCCCCGCCTTCCTCGACCTGGGAGGAGACAGGAGGGGAAAACAACAACAACAAAAAAAATAGGAGAGGGAAAAGGCCAACACGGTGCGAAAGAGCGAGAGAGAGAGGAGAGAGAGAAAAGGCTCACTCACCAGTTCTCTGATGTACCATCGTATGGTCCTCGAACACTCCTCCACACTCTCCGGCGGACGACAGCCGCTCCTCTCCGGGCGAACCGGAGTCAACCTTCGACCCCCAGCGGACAGAACGCCCCTCCGCTTTCCTGGCGACGAGTGGAGACATTCCTCCGCCCCTGGCAGCGGCCCTGCCGCTCCGGGCGTTCGGGGAGCTTCTTCCCTCCTCCCCTCGCGGACGGCGGTCTTCCCTCGATCAGCGGTCAGGCTACTCCGTCACCAGGCAGAAGGCAGCAGCGCTCCCCGGGGTGGACGGCAGTGTCGAGGACTCTGCGATGGGCATCCCTCCTCCTTCCCGGGTTTTGGCACCAATGTAACACGGGGTTATGATGGGCAAGGAGGAGGTGAGAACCGGCTTGTCAATATAAATAATATTTTAATGAGAACTTAAACAGAAGCACAAAAACACACACACACACACACACACACACACCACACACACACACACACACACACACACACACACACACAACGGACATGTCCGGGATTGAGCTCTCTCTCTCGAACCATCGTCACCGGCCACCTTTATCCCTCGCGCGCCCCATCAGGCCGATTGGGGACCGGGCGTGCGACATTCCAGCCCGACCCCGCCCCCCTCCACTCCACACTCCAATCTTGCAAATAAAACTGTCCCCAAAGCAGAGAGAGGTAATACAGCTGCTCCAACATGACGAGGCAGCTCATTCATGATAATGCGCATTACATAGTGGATAGAAACGCGCAATAATTCGGATTTTCGAAGTAGATTTTAAGAAATACGCATAAAAAATGCTAAATATTTTGGATGGAAACCCAGCTAATGGAATTGAACACAGTCAATCCATAAATGTTAAAATACCCACTGTTTCAAAACTATAGCAACAAGATGTAAACAATATGCGTGTTAAAATGATAACACACATATCCCAAAGAAACAAAGATTTAAACAACTTTACAGCGCAAATAATATAAGTGCTTTTGTAAAAGTATAAGCTTCATATTTCTGTATTTAAACCCTTCACAAATTTGCCCCTTTCCCTTACATTATAAGTGCCTCACTGTAACCTTGATTTTTACTTCTTTATTTATTTTTTCCAAGAAAAGTTTCAGGCTATAAAATATGTTTAGGGCCCAAGCACTGAAAGTGTGCATGCCCTATTGTCCTTCTAAGGATTGTTATTATTCTTTTCAAGGTTTTTGGTACTTTTGGGGTACTTAACACGCATGAAAACTCACACATCAGAGTCGTCGGCCATTAGGGCTGGGCAAAGTTGCAGGGTTGGGCATGCAGGGGGGGCTCTATAGTGCCCCCTTGAAAATAGGCATGTAAGGGGGGGCTCTGTGGCACCCTTCAGTCACCAAAATTGGTACATATATTGTTCTTCAACTTTCATACTCACAGTCATTAAGCTCTGCCCTACAGGAAGTCAGCCATTTTGGATTTTCTGAAAATCACAGGCTCTAAGCTTTTAAATACTCCTCCTAGGTGATTCATGTGACTGGCACCAAATTTGTGCAACATCATGCCAAGACATTTTTGGTGCTAAATTATGAACAGATTTTTTATATATCGAACTATGTTACCATGGCAAGGCATTAAATTTATGGCGAAAAATGGAAAACAAGAAGTATCTCAAATGTTCTGTGTACAATGTGTGATTTTGGTCAAAATTTTGGTGCATTATCTTGGGGGCTAATCCCGTGGATGTGACTATTTTGGATCACGGTTATAGCACCACCACCTGGCAGCAGGAAGTGTGGCTCTGAAAACAGACTTTAAAATACTCATTTTATATTTACCCAAATTGCTTTAAAATTATTTAGAATAATGTAAAATCCCAAATGCACGTTTCCACCTTGAATTATTTTCCGAAAGCCACCTGGTGGAAATGGACCCATTGTGCTTGGGCCCATCATCGCTGCTTGCAGCTACAGTTGAAGTAAGAAGTTTACATACGCTTAGGTTGAATTCATTAAACCTCAATTTTAACCACTCCACAGATTTCATATTAGCAAACTATAGTTTTGGATAGTTGTTTAGGACATCTAATTTGTGCATGAAACAAGTCATTTTTCCAACAATTGTTTACAGACAGATTGTTTCACTTTTAATTGACTATATCACAATTCCAATTCCAGTGAGTCAGAAGTTTACAGACACTTACATACAAGTTAACTGTGCCTTTAAGCAGCTTGGAAAATTCCAGAAAATTATGTCAGGTCTTTAGGCAATCAGCCAATTAGGTTCTGATAGGAGGTGTACTAAATTGGAGGTGTACCTGCAGATGTATTTTAAGACCTACCAAATCTAAGTGCCTCTTTGCTTGACATCATGGGAAAATCAAATTAAATTAGCCAAGAGCTCATAAAACAATTGTGGACAGCCACAAGTCTGGTTCATCCATGGGAGCAATTTCCAAATGCCTGAAATTACCACCTTCATCTATACAAATGAAAGTACACAAGTATAAAAACAATGGGACCACTCAGCCATCATACGGCTCAGGAAGGAGATGCATTCCTTCTCCTAGAGGTGAACGTAGTTTTGTGTGAAAAGTGCAAATCAATTCCAGAACAACAGCAAAGGACCTTGTGAAGATGTGGGAGGAAACAGGTAGACAAGTATCTAGATTCAGTAAAATGAGTCCTATATAGATATAACCTGAATGGCTGATCAGCAAAGAAGAATCCACTGTTCCAAACCAGCCATAAAAAAACAGACTACAGTTTCCAAGTGCACATGGGACAAAGATCTTACTTTTTGGAGAAATGTCTTCTGGTCCGATGAAACAGAAATTTAACTATTTGGCCATAATGACCATCTTTATGTTTGGAGGAATAGGGTGAGGCTTGCGAGCCAAAGACGACCATTCCAACAATGGGGGTGCTTTGCTGCAGGAGGGACTGGTGCACTTCACAAAATTGATGGCATCATGAGGCAGGAAAATTATGTGGATATATTGAAGCAACATCTCAAGACATCAGCCAGGAAGTTAAAGCTTGGTCGAAAATGGGTCTTCCAAATAGACAATAACCCCAAGCATACCTCCAAAGTTGTGCCAAAATGGCTTAAGGACAACAAAGTCAAGTTATTGGAGTGGCCATCACAAAGCCCTGACCTCAATCCGATAGAAAATTTGTGGGTAGAACTGAAAAAGCCTGTGTGAGCAAGGAGCCCTACAAACCTGACTCAGTTACACCAGTTCTGTCTCGAATGGACCAAAATTCCAGCAACTTATTGTGAGAAGCTTGTGGAAGGCTACCTAAAACGTTTGACCCAAGTTAAACAATTTAAAGGCAATGCTACCATATACTAACAAAGTGTATGTAAACTTCTGATCCACTGGGAATGTGATGAAAGAAATTAAAGCTGAAATAAATAATTCTCTCTACTACTACCTCTCCCACCTACTCCCTCTACTCCCTCACCCACCTAGATAAAAAGGACTCATACGATTGAATGCTGTTCATAGACTTCAGCTCAGCATTCAACACAATCATTCCCCAGCACCTTATTGGAAAGCTGAACCTGCTGGGCCTGGACACCTCCCTCTGCAACTGGATCCTGTACTTCCTGACTGGGAGACAGTCCGGATCGGGAACAGCATCTCCACCACACTGAGCACTGGGGTCCCCCAGGGCTGTGTGCTCAGTCCACTGCTGTTTACTCTGCTGACTCACGACTGTGCAACAATGTACAGCTCGAATCACATCATCAAGTTCGCCGATGACACAACCGTGGTGGGTCTCATCAGCAAGAACGACGAGTCAGCATACTGAGAGGAGGTGAAGCAAAACAAAAGAGATGGTTGTTGACTTTAGGAGAGCACAGAGTGACCACTCTCCACTGAACATTGACGGCTCCTCTGTGGAGATCATCAATAGCACCAAATTCCTTGGTGTTCACCTGGCGGAGAAACTTACCTGGTCCCTCAACACCAGTTCTATTACCAATAAAGCCCAGCAGCGTCTCTACTTTCTTTGAAGGCTGAGGAAAGCACATCTCTCACCCCCCATCCTCACTACATTCTATAGAGGGACTATTGAGAGCATACTGAGCAGCTGCATCACTGCCTGGTTTGGGACTTGGACCGTTACGGACCGCAAAGCCCTGCAGAGGATAGTGAGGACAGCTGAGAAGATCATCGGGGTCTCTCTTCCCTCCATCAAAGACATTTACAAAAAAAACTGCATCCGCAAAGCCACCAGCATTGTGGACGACCCCACACACCCCTCACACAAACTCTTCACCCTCCTGCCATCTTGGAAGAGGTACCGAAGCATTCAGGCCCTCACGGCCAGACTGTGTAACAGCTTCTTCCCCCAAGCCATCAGACTCCTCAATACTCAGAGACTGGTTTGACATACATACACATCTCCTGAGTTGCACTTTAATTATTGTCACTTTATAACTGGCTGCTACCTCAATAACTGCTATGTGCATAGAACACTATCTCATAGTATGTTATGTTTACATTTGGCATTTTTAGAAACTGTCATCTTTTTGTACTGTGTACTGGTCGGCGCTGCACTGTCTCTTATTGTGTCTATTGTCCTGTTCATTGTTAGTAATTTATTGTACTGTCCTGTACTTTTTGCACACATTTGCACGTGCACTTTATATAGGTATTTTATGTAGCAAACGTTATCTCGTTTCGCTGTGTACTGTACAAACTGTATATGGTTGAAACAATGATAAAAACCACTTGACTTGACTTGACTTAAAATAAAGTAGTGATCCTGACTGACCTAAGACAGGGAATGTTTTCTACGATTAAATGTCAGGAATTGTGAAAAACTGAGTTTAAATATATTTGGCTAAGGTGTATATTAACTTCTGACTTCAACTGTATGCTTCCTGTTTGAAACTTTTTTTTTTTTATTTTTTTAACAGTGCAGTCCCCTTTTAATACTGAAATCCATCCAGTGAGGTTGATATTCACATCTTTTTTATGCCTGTATCAATGTTTGGGTTGGTATTTGCAGCTTGATGAGTTTTTCCGCAGGTGTAAATCACAGAGCATGAAAAGATGTCAACTGAGAAAAATGCATTTTTACTTTGCCAAAACTAACTGCTCAAATATATGGCAGAGCTACAGTGTCAGTTTAGAAAGTCTGAAGTCTTGCTCAGGTGTATTTAACTAAAATCGAGCAGCTTGAAAGTGCAATATTGTGTGAAGTGAACAAAGATGTACATATTTGACTACATTACCAATCAAAAGTTTAACTGAATTTAACTGAAATTATGTTGTCATAGATCTCAAACACCTTTTGATCTAATCTAATCTTAAAATTAATTTTAAAGAGAAATATAAATTTTTCAAAATGTTTTTAATTATCAGATGTCCAGCGTACATTTGTGAACTGCTTCTATACTGTTTAAAAAAGCATCTCAGGATGAAGCTGATGTGTAGCAATCAAATTATCATTTAATTTGTATTTATGTATTTAACTTGTTTTGGTCGCTACATAATGTTATTTCATAGTTTTGATAACTTTACTTTTATTCTAAAATGGACAATAGTACACTACCAGGATAGTACAAGCTTTTGGTCAACCCTTTGATTGGTAGCGAATGCTGAATGACAGCTTTAATTTACAATTCATAAAAATTAACTGTTATCCATCAGTCAATTATACAAATACTGCAGTGTTTGTAAATGATTTATGAAGGGAGGAATGAGTGATAACCTCAGGATGTTGATGTTCAGAATTTCATTCCTTTAAATTAATAAATCAATAGGTTCTCCTTTTGAGCTCATTCATAAAGCACCAAATGTTCCACCAGGACCGATGTTCTTAATTCAAAGGGATAGTTCCCTTTACAAAAAGCTTCACTTTGATGCTGCGCTGCTAAGCGCTATGGGGAAACAATCTTATTGTGAGCTGCTCTGAACATGTGTGTAACACGTCAATGAAATTGACTGGAATTTATAGCCTCTGTTGTTGAGATCATTGGACGCACCTGTGGCCTGGCTATAAATAGGAGGCGTCACCAGAGTGTCGTCAGACATTTTTCTTCAGAGCTTTCTCTCTGTGTGTTTTCACAAAACTCTTGTTAGAAATTTGTTAAAAAAATCTAAGTTTTTTCCTTCCTTCTCTCTTTTATATATATATATAAAAAAAAAGAAAAAGAAAGGGGAAAATGGTGGAAAAACAGGGCAAACAATGCGTGTTTCCTTGTCAGCGTTCTATGTCTGACAAGGACACGCATCAATTTTGCTTTGTTTGCTTGGGGGTAGAGCACGCTACTCTCGCGTTGGAACAGGGCGGGTGCGCGCATTGCAACCTACTTTCGGTCAGGATGCTTCGCGCTCGCCTTGCTTACTTCCGAGAGCCGGCACCCACACTTCATTCGTGGGGCTCTCGCATGGATCTGGCTGAGGAGCGAGAGACGGGTTCGCCCCTTTCGCTCGCTCTCTCCCCAGATCCTGCTGGTCCCTCGCGTGATCCTGAAGCGTGCTTCGGCGCCTCTTCAGTTCACGAGGGGGACCTCCATTCCCTTGGATCAGATTCCGAGTTAACCGCATCTGAGCGCCCCAATCGCGATTCTAAATCTTCGGAGGAGCTGCTCGATGTGATTACTCGCGCGGTGGCCAGACTTAAAATAGATTGGCCACGTGACCAAGTTCCCCCCAAGCACTCTAAGTTAGAAGACAGATTTCTGTCTGGTGACCAAGGGAAGGGAACACCTCATCAGTCCCTTCCCTTCTTTGATGATCTCCACGACGAGCTTTCTCGTTCTTGGAATAAACCTTATACCTCGCACGTTCACGTGCCCTCCACGTCAGTATATTCGACTATCGTGGGCGCTGAGGCGCGAGGGTATTTAAAGATGCCACCGGTCGAAGAGACACTTGTGGGTTATCTCTCGCCGGGTTCGGCATCGTCGCTTAAGAAATCTGCTCTCCCCTCTAAGCCATGCAGGGTAACCTCCATGCTGGTTGGGAAAGCATATCAAGTGGCGGGTCAGGCTGGTGCTTCACTGCACACCATGGCTGTCTTGCAGGCGTACCAGGCTGACCTACTAAAAGACTTGAGTGCTGGAAGAGACCTCGACGACGAAGCTTTTTCTGAACTTCGTCGAGCTGCGGATTTGTCTCTCCGTGCCACCAAGCAGTCAGCCCGTGCTATTGGCCGGTCTATGTCCACTTTGGTCAGCACTGAGAGGCACTTATGGCTTAATCTATCCGGCATCAAGGATAAGGACAGAGTTTTCCTCCTTGATGCCCCAGTTTCGCCTTCTGGTCTCTTTGGAGACGCCATGAATTCGGTTATCTCCAGATTCCAGGAGGCGAAAAGCCATGAGGAAGCCTTTGGGCAATTTCTTCCTCGTCGCACTCAGGGGGCGAGGCCGTCGGTCACCCAGTCTTGCCCTGATTCTGTTAGGAGGGAGGTTCAAAAACAGAGTGTGGCAAGTCGTGCTCCCCCTCGCAGAGATTGGGGACAGACTCGTCGCCCTCAGCAACCTCCCAAACAAGACCTCAGGGCTTGTATCTCCAAGAGAAAGAAGCCCTGACGGTCCTGTATCCAACCCTGTGAGGGTAGTTCCCTTCGGGACGGGGCACGTGTATCATTCACTTCGGCCCTCCCGATACCCTCACGAAACCTCTTCACTCCCGCCACCCTTGGTGTTTCGGGTGACAGAGGTTTCCAACAAGATGTTGAATGTACCGTTGTTCCCTGCCATAATCCAGGACACGGAACATTCGACACCCCCTCGACAGGAAATCTTGAAATTAGTTCCCATCTCAGAGAACCTGGCAGCGTGGAAACTTCTGCCAGGTATTTCTATGTGGGTTCTAAAAACAGTAGAAAAAGGCTTGCCGCCCTCCGAGCTTCAACGGCGTGGTTTCCACTACCGTAAGCCCGGAACAGGCATGTCTACTTCAGGTAGAACTGCAAAATCTCTTGGAAAAAGGGGCCATAGAACATGTTCCCCTTCCAGAGAAAAAGTCAGGCTATTACAGCAGATACTTCCTGGTCCCCAAGAAGGGGGGGGGGGGGGTTGCGTCCGATCTTAGATCTTCGTGCCTTGAACCGCTCGGTCAAGACGCTCAAGATCAAGATGCTAACAGTCAAGTCCGTCGTGTCTCAGTTCCAACGTCTCGATTGGCTGGTCACGATTGACCTCATGGATGCATATTTTCATATTGGAATTCTGCCACAGCACAGGAAGTTCCTGAGGTTCGCTTTCGTGGACGAAGCCTTCCAGTATCGGGTCCTTCCATTCGGCCTAGCCCTATCACCCCGCACATTCACGAAATGCATGGATGCAGCACTGGCTCCTTTGCGACTCCAGGGCATCCGCATTCTGAATTATCTAGACGACTGGCTGATCCTAGCCCAGTCTCAGAAACTGGCAGTTCAGCACAGGGATATCGTCTTGGCTCATCTAGGTTCCCTGGGTCCGAGACTCAACGCCAAAGGAGCGTTCTTTCCCCGACCCAGAAAATTTCCTATTTAGGGGTCATATGGAATTCGATCACGATGCAGGCACAGTTGTCTCCCGCTCGTGTCATCTCCATTCAGAACTCCCTGAGCAATCTCAGGCTAGGTCAAGGTTGCACTGTTCTTCAGTATCAACAAATATTAGGTCTCATGGCGTCTGCGTCCACGGTGATTCCTTTGGTCCTTCTCCATATGAGACCATTTCAGCTGTGGCTAAAAGCCAGGGGGTTTCATCCAAGGGCCAGTCCCCTCAGGCAAATAAGGGTTACGCGCCCAGTGCTTCGTTCCCTTTCTATGTGGTTCAGACCCCGGTTCTTACCTTGGGTCCCACTCTAGGTGCGTCTTGTCGTCGCAGGCTGCTAACGACAGACGCCTCCCTGACGGGCTGGGTAGCGGCCTTAAGTGGTCGTCCGGCTTAAAGGGATAGGAGGGTCGTCAGTTCGGTTGTCACAGTAACTGTCTCGAGCTGATGGCTGTATTTCTGGCCCTGAAATACTTCCTCCTGAGGCTGCCATGTCTTGGTGCGGGTGGGCAATACAGTGGTAGCCTCTTACATAAACCATCGGGGGATCCACGTTCACGTCAGCTGAATTTCTGGCACGTTCGATCCTCCTTGGGGCCCAGGGCAGCTCAGTGCAGTTTCGTCCCTGGATGCCCGTGTGTGTGTGGGAGCAGATTTACTAATCTAGGGTAGAAGAGGACCTCTTCGCCTTTATGATAGCGCAATGTCTCCTCTACTTCTCCCTAAGTCACCCAGCCCCCTTGGGTCTGGGCTCAAAGGCACTTACGTGTCCCCCGGTTCTTCTGCTCCCGGGAGTCTTGGTAAGGTTCGCCAGCAAGGGTCTTGCCTCCTTTTAATGGCGCTGCGCTGGCCGAACAGGATATGTTTCTCGAATTTCTGTCCTTGACGGCTCGCCTTGGGTGATTCCGGACAGGAAGGACCGTCTCATCACTGGTCCGAATTGTGAAAACTTTCATGCTTGGCCCCTAAGGGTACCAACTGAGGTTCACAGGGCTTTCTATTGAAGTTTCCGAGAACGTTTCAAGTGCTACGGCTCCCTCCACTTGGAACTGATCTGGGTAGATTTTACAGGGCAGAAGAGGACCTCTTCGCCTCTTTTGATAGCGCAATGTCTCCTCTACTTCTCCCCGAGTCGCCCAGTTTCCCCCCTAAGTTCATATTACAGAACCAGCTAACTGCCAGTTTGCTTCAGTTCGGGATTTTCTGTAGAAAGAACTGTCAGCGGGCACTTGCCTCGCCACTGCCAGGTTCTATGTGGCTTCCACTGCGGTTTGCCACGCCTTGGTGGGCGGGGTGCCCCCTAAGAGGCGTTCTTGCTAGGACCTCTTCACAGGGTAAGACCCCTTTTTAGACCTCTAGAGTCAGCGTTTGGTAGACTTCTGACTCTCAGGATGGTTTTTCTTATGGCAATTACGTCTCTAAGGAGACTTGGGTACCTACAGGCTCTGTCTCTTTTGCCGGCCTGTTTAGAGTTTGCCCCAGAATGACCAAAAGCATTCTTTGCACCCTCACCCTAACTACCTGCCCAAGGTGTCTTTAGCGTCCCTTGGCCGGTTATTTTCTAAGCCTTCTGCTCCCTGCCGTTTGTAACGCCGGAGCAGCTAAGACTTCTCAGACTCTGTCCAGTCTGTACCCTTCAGACTTATGTCCACTGCTTTTGCTAGAGGCGTAAAGTCAGGGCAGCAATTCTTCACTTGGAAGCCATGACCGGGGGGTGGTCACTTCCTGGCAGACTATGTCACTTTGGGTGAGGTACATTTTTGCCCTGGCCTACGAGGCGCGCGGTCAAGCTTCGCCAGTAGGTTTTAGGGCGCACTCTACATGAAGGCTGTCCTCCTTTAAAGCCTCGGCTAGAGGCCTGCAAGTTTGTGATGCGGCAGGCTGGTCCTCCCCGCACACATTCATCTGGTTTCATGGTCATGTTTCTAGATGTTCATGCTACCCCGGGCTCTTATGCCCTTGGGTCGACATCTACGCTCATGTCTAAGCAAGTTTGTGATGCGGCAGGCTGGTCACCTCCGCACACATTCTTCAGGATCTATGGTTTGGCTAGATGCTCCTGCTACCCCGGTATGCGCTTGGGTCGACATCTACGCTAATGTCTAAGCAAGTTTGTGATGCAGCAGGCTGGTCCTCTCTGCACAAATTCATTAGATTCTATAGTTTGGATGTCCATGCTACTCCGGGCTTTTACGCCCTCGAGTCGACATCTCAAACTCATGCAGGAACAAGTTTGTGACGTGGCGGGCTGGTCCTCTCCACGCACATTCTACAATTTTCTACATGGGCTATGATGTTTTTGCTACCCCGGACTATGTTCTTGGGTCGACATCCCAGGCTCATGCCAAATCCAAGTTCATGGTACAAACTTTTGAGTTAGAGCCCTTGGGTCGGCTTCTCAAACTCATCTTTTGACTTTGTGGGCTAGATGCTCCGCTACTCCAGACTCTTATGTCTTTGAGTCGACATCTCAAGCTCATGTCTAACCAGGTTTGTGATACGGCAGGCTAGTCCTTTCCGCACACACTCTTCGGATTTTATGGTGTTAGATGTTCTGCTACTCCGGGCTTATGCCCTTGAGTCGACATCTCAAGCTCATGTCTGGAACCTCTCGCGTTCTGTGAAAACACTTCACAACGATCAGGGGTCCGGACAGCCCCAGTGCGGCGTGGGCATTTCGTTCCCCATAGCGCTTAGCAGCGCAGCATCAAAGTGAAGCTTTTTGTAAAGGGAACGTCTCGGGTTACTTGTGTAACCCTTGTTCCCTGAAAAAAGTGGAACGAGATGCTGCGCTTCTTTTGCCGCACTGGGACGTCCCAGCACCGCTCTTCAGAAAAATAATCTGACGACACTCTGGTGACGCCTCCTATTTATAGCCTGGCCACAGGTGCGTCCAATGATCTCACCAACCGAGGCTATAAATTCCAGTCAATTTCATTGACGTGTTACACACATGTTCAGAGCAGCTCACAATAAGATTGTTTCCCCATAGCGCAGCATCTCGTTCCGCTTTTTTCAGGGAACAAGGGTTACACAAGTAACCCGAGACGTTCACTCAAAAAAGAAAATTCTCTCATCATTTACTCACCCTCATGCCATCCCAGATGTGTGTGACTTTCTTTCTTCATCAGAACACAAAGACTTTTAGAAGCCTAAGACTTCAGTGGTTAAATCTATATATTCAGAAGTGATATGATAGGTATGAAACAGATAAATATTTAAATCTTTTTTTACTATAAATCTCCGCTTTTACATTCTCCTTTTGTTTTTGGTGATTCGCATTCTTTGTGCATATTGCCAGCTACTGGGCAGGAGCATTTATAATAAAAAAGGGGGAAAAAAAAAGTTTTGTTGTGTTCAGCAGAAGAAATAAAAGTCATCTGTGGGGGAATGTGTAAGGGAATTTTCCTTTTTGGGTGAACTATCCCTTAAAAAATCAATGTTATGTTATTTGTGTTTGGCTGGTAGATTAAAATTCTTAGAATACTTTTAAATAGGATTTCCACACTTATTGAACTCACAAGTAATTACCTACTCCAATTGTCACACAAATCTGGATGTGATACATTTAAGGTGTTCAAAGCAAACGATTCATTTATTCAATGTGATTTGTTTTTGTATATGTTCAAATATTTCCTTCAATCCCAGCTTAAAATGCAGAGACAAATATAAGTTTCTTAGCCATTTCTAAGTTGATTTCCCCAAAAGTGTGAAACATTATCAAAACACTGTTTTGTTTGTTTGAGTGTCCAAACCATCCTGACACAGCAACATTGCTTAACCTGTAGCGTTAGTTTGGGGTGGGACTATAGTGCATATCTGACCAACGGAAGACAGGAGGAGTGTTTGGGAAACTTGTTATACAATCATAATTGTTTTTGCAATTCTGTTTAGTAATGACGCAGAAATGTGTATGTAGTGTAACATTTTTCTATGAGACCAGGTTACTCATTACTGTAATATAACTGAAATGTCATGAAGTCTTTGTGTTGTGTCATTTTAATAAAGCATAATTTGTATATTTCTCCTCTGTTATCAGGAAGTAAAGAAGCTGCTTTCACATACGCCATCATCGCGGCAGGAGTGGCCCATGCTATAACAGCCGCCTGCACACAGGGCAACCTCAGCGACTGCAGCTGCGACAAAGAGAAGCAGGGGTTCAACGGTCATATAGACGGCTGGAAATGGGGCGGTTGCTCGGCAGACATCCATCATGGCTTGGGCTTCTCCAAGGTGTTTGTGGATTCTAGAGAGACAAAACACAGTGCCAGGACGCTCATGAACCTACATAACAATGAAGTTGGACGAAAGGTGCGTACTTGATTATTCTGGGCAAAGTTTGTTTGAGTTCCCAACACTAAATATTTTTTAATCATTTATATTAACTGGTTCATTTACACAAACTCTCAGAAAAAACAATGAAATCAAATTATTTGGTTTTCCCAACACTACATGATAGAGATAGTGTGTTTCATTACCCTCTCAGCTACATTGATGCGTTTGTAAAAGAATGTGGCTTTTGTGGTGACAAATATAGTGTATAATGATGCTACAGTGCTACATGTTGAAAAATGTAGCTCGTAACCGTAAAAGCTACACTATTGTGAAAATAGCTTACCTAGTTTCACGTTACTGAAAAATTTTATTAAGTTAGTACTATTGCTACTTTTAGTTAATGACTCCCCAACGCTGAATACAATAGCTTTGTGTGAGGAACACACAGAAATTTAAGTCATTATTCACTGATAAACTTCCCCTCTGCTGTTGCTTTCAAAACATTTTCAAACTTACTCTGTCCCATTTGATTACAAGACACGAGAACTAATGGCAATTGATGTCATTCATGTCAAAACTGGCAAACAGAGAAAGTCACACAGGTTTGGAACGACTTGACAGAGTTTTCATTTTAAGGTGAAATGTTTCTTTAAGTGTTATTATTTTTTATCTGTGAAGTAAATTTTGGATGCACTGAATGGATCAAGTGAATGTCAAGTACTGGGAAGGATTCAGTAACTATGGCTCTGTGGTTTGCAGCCATCAACAATCCCTTGGCTTCTCAGCCAAGACTCAACTGGCACGGCAATAATAGGAAGCTTTTAAGGGTAAGAGCAGAATAAGTGGTAGAGTTTGATTACAAATCAGATCAGGATGAACACACTGAGCACTGTACACAACCACTCCCATTTTCTGCTCAGTTTAATAGACATGACTTACACCGGTATCCCCTATCACTATACCTCTGATGAAAACGTTTAATCTTTAATGTTGTGCTTGTGTCTCAACTTTCAATACTCAAACTGAAACTCCTAAAAGGCTTTTTCAATTTCACCTGCATTTAGAGGGTTTTTTCATCTAAAATGTTCAGATGTCTCTCACATCTTTCATGTGGAGGAAATGATACACTGATTGCTGAATCCCATGTCAAATCCATCTTGAGTTTATGTTTATTAAAATGGCACATCAAATTCTTCCATTATCTATGAGTGCATTTCTGACACAATAAAAATAATCTAGAGCACAAGTCATTATTTTGAGACAGTATCACAAAATAATGAGATATGAACTCAAAATAATTTGACATCTTAAAATAATGATAACGCAATAAGATACAAAATAAAAATAATGATTTACAATACCAAATTACATTTTAAATATCTAAAAATAATTAAATAATATCTCATAGAGACACTAACTCAAAATAATGAGATACTCAAAATAATGAGATAAAACAATGAGATACAAACTCATAATAATGAGATACTAACTCAAAATAATTTTATATCTCATAATAATGAGATAATATATATAAATAATTAGATAAAAACTCAATAAGATACAAACTCAAAACAATGAGATACTAACTCAAAATAATGAGATAAAAACTCAATAAGATACAAACTCAAAATAATGAGATACTCAAAATAATTTGATATCTCAAAATGAGATACAAACTCAAAATAATGAGATACCATCTCAAAATAATTTGATAATATTTCAAAATAATGAGATATTAACTCAAAATAATGAGATAAAACTCAATGAGATACAAACTCAAAATAATGAGATACTAACTTAAAATAATGAGATACAAACTTAAAATCATTTGTTAATATCTAAAAATAATGTCAATATTTCATTGAGATACTAACTCAAAATAATGATAGTAACTCAAAATAATTTGATATCTCAATAACACAATGAGATACTAACTCAAAATAATGATAGTAAATCAAAATAATTTGATATCTCAATAACTCAATGAGATAGTAACTCAAAATAATGAGATATAAACTCAATGAGATACTAACTCAAAATAATGAGATACTATTTCAAAAAAATGAGATACTAACGTCACGGTTACTGTTGTAACCTCCGTTCCCTGAGGGAGGGAACGAGATGTTTTGTCGAATAAAGTGACACAAGGGGTCTTCCTTGGGAGCCTCGCATACCTCTGAATTTGAAAAATGGCCAATGAGAAATTGGCAGACAGAATTTGCATGTCCCGCCCCCAGACATACAGGTATAAAGGGAAGCAGGCGTGTGTCTGTCAGTCAGGGTTTTGCACTGAGGAGCCAAGAATAAGGTGCAGACATTTACAGTGGTAGGTCTAGTGTCGTGGCAGAAGGGAAACAACGTCTCGTTCCCTCCCTCAGGGAACGGAGTTTACAACAGTAATCGTGACGTTCCCCTACTGTCACTGTCGAATGAAGTGACACAAGGGGTCCCGTTCAAAAGCGCCATGCACTAGACCGTGTTACGTGAACTGCTGACACAGGTGCAAACAGGCTGCTGTGTGCTAGAAGCAACTGTATTGGCTGCATGTAACCTTCCCCAACTCCCCCAGAAAAAGTGTCATATACAGACCTTAGGTTCCACAAGACCAGTATGGGAGCAAGCCCGGCAGCCGCAGCCTTCTCTCTCTCTAGATCTCTCACATAGAGTGTAAAGCGGCTGGGGCTATCTTAACGCTATGAAATGCGTCGGGGAAGGCAGTCTTCCACGGTCTTATTCTTTCAGGGGGAAAAGACCCTGCAGAGGCCACATCCTGCCCGGACTAGGGGGAGGTGATATGTGGCTAATACACCACATGGGTTGTCAAGCCACACATGGGAGCGGTGCGGTGGTAGGTTCTACCTGATGAGGGAGGAGCTTTACAAACACAGAGACCGGGGACAGTGGGACTGCCCAAGGGAGATGCGGGTCCGCTGACGGGGGGGCGTACCACGGAAAATACATCACAGGGAGTTGCTTGAAGAGGGAATTAAGCCTGTGGAACCTCTTCAGTGCGTAAAGTTGCCTGGTGGAGTGAGCTCTGGCTTTGGTGATCGTGTCTACGACTGCAAGTGGCAGGTCACTCAGATCTTCCACGTCCCGTCCAGGGGTCAGACATGGTGGTTCCAGAGGTCTGGGCATGGGTGCTAGAGGGTGCCCTGTCCCTGAGAAAGAAGGTCCTTCCTCAGGGGAATTTGCCAGGGAGGTGCTGTCGCGAGGAGCATGAGATCCGAGAACCAAGTCCGAGTGGGCCAGTAAGGAGCCACTAAGGGGACTTGTTCCTTGTCCTCCCTGATCTTGCACAGCACCAGTGCAAGAAGGCTCACTGGGGGAAATGCATACTTGCGCAGCCCCTGGGGCCAGCTGTGTGCCAACACGTCTGTCCCGAGAGGGGCTTCTGTCAGGGAGTACCAGAGCATGCAGTGAGTGTTGTTCTGGGTGGCAAAGAGATCTACCTGTGCCATGCCGAATCGGCCCCAAATCAGCTGGACCACCTGGGGGTGGAGCCTTCATTCTCTGCTGGGTGAAACCTGTCCTGACAGCGTGTCCGCCATCATGTTGCGGTTGCTTGCTGTGCCGAGCTCGAAGAGAGCGAGGCACCTGAGCACTGACTGCGCGCACTCGTTCGTGAGGCTCGCTCTCATTGAGACTGAGTCTAACTCCATTGTCAGCGCCGGCCTGCCGGGGATGGGCAGTCGCGGGTCTGGAAGAGAGGTGACTGCGTCCGGGGAGCTGGGACTGTAGGATTTTGGAGCCGGGGCGCCGTGAGAATGGCACACACCGGCTGGATGACCCAGGGAGTGAGGAAATCACTCTTTTATTGAGAATGTGGGTACGGAGCCCGAGGGGATACAGTAAAGGAAAATAAGGAAAATAAATATTTTCCTCCTAGCCCTCCACCAGGGGACAGAGTGGTCTTGGTACCAGCTCTGGAGCGAACATCTGACTGCCCGTCTTCCGTCTCAGGAGCGCTTAGGAACTTTACGGGTCCTAGAGGGGTTCCTGGAGATGGGGTGTGTATGTCACCTGTGGGGCACTCAACGCTGGGACTGAGAGCTGGGCCCGGGTTGAGGCGGAGCTGCCTGTTTTTTAGGCATAGGGGGACAACCTCGGTTGACAGGCGGAATACAGGCTGTGCCGGAGCGGCACCACAGCATGATGTGGGATATAGCCTCCATCTGCCTCTTTACCACCAAAAACTGCTGGGCGAAGTCATCACCGGTGATGCCGAAGAGGGCAAGCTGGGAGACGGGGGCATTGAGAAAGTGGCCTTTGTCAACATTGTGCATCTCAATAACGTTCAGCCAGAGGTGGTGTTCCTAGACCATCACCTGCTCGAGTGCCCGCGCTGTGACCTTTGTAGCTCTGAGAGCGAGGTCGGTAGCAGAGCGCAGTTCCTGCAGCACATCGGGGTCAGGACTACCCAGCTGCAGTTCTTTGAGTGCCTTGGCTTGGTGGACCTGCAGGAGAGCTATGGCATGCAGGGCAGAGGTGGCCTCTCCAGTGGTGCTGTAGGCTTTCAAAGTCAGCGACAACATCACCCTACAGGCCTTGGAGGGGAGCACTGGACGTTCCCACCAGGTGGCAGCATTTTCAGGACACAGGTGGATCACAATCGCTCTATCCACCTGGGGGACCTCCGTGTACCCATGGGCTGCCCCACCGTCAAGGGTAGTAAGAGCGGACAAGCAAGGGGTTCGATTTTGGGCAGTAAAAGGTGCCCTCCACGACCTCGTCAACTCATCATGCACCTCCGGGAAGGAAGGTACCAATCATTGAGCCGTGAAGGCTGTGGGGAGGATGGATGTTTCACACTCACGGCAGCCCGGGCAAGCATGCCGGTCATCTGCGTGTCATCTGGGCGAGCTGACCCGAAGGTGGCAGCCCAGTCGAGTCCTCTGCATCAGATGCCTGAACACTCTCCGATGCAGCATCGACGTCCTCATCCAATTCCAGGGGCTCAAGGGAGAATGCAGGCTGGCCATGAGGCGAGCCGTGCTCTTTCCATGCCTGAACATAAGCAAGCGAGCGTGCCGGGGGGAGGGTGGTTCGTGGGGATTTATCTGGCGAAACAGAGCCTGCTGCGATCCCCAAGTTGCCTCCGTCGCCAGCCAGGTCCACCTCAATCCTGTGGGAAGAAGGAGCGACGTGGGGGTGGCTGAAGTGGCGTTCATTTTGAGGAATTAAAGCCTTGCAACGCTGCAGGCATCTTTAAAAAGAAAAGGACGTTCAATGCCTGCTCGTGTATTGCTCTTTTATGAGTGAAAATAAACTCTTTTAGAGAAATCAAACTCTTTTAGGAGGGGAAAAAACTGGAAACGCGCCGTAGGATCCAACAGCAGTGCTTCTTGCCAACAGAGGTGAGTGGAACAGTGGTGAGTCTGAAAAAATCTGACTGAGAGACACACGCCCGCTTCCCTTTATACCTGTATGTCCGGGGGCGGGACATGCAAATTTTGTCTACCATTTTCTCATTGGCCTTTTCTCAAGTTAAGAGGTACGTGAGGCTACCAAGTAAGAGCCCTTGTGTCACTTCATTCGACACAATGACAAGTGAGTGACAGAAGGGGAACTCAAAATAATGAGATAATATCAAAATAATTTGATAACATCTCAAAATAATGATATACTAACTCAAAATAATGAGATACAAACTCAAAATAATTTGATATCTCAAAATAATGAGGTATAACTCAAAATAATGAGATACTAACTCAAAATAATGAGATAAAAACTCAAAATAATTTGTTACCTCAAATTAATGAGATATAACTCAAAATAATTTGATCTCAAAATAATGAGATGAATCAAAAAGATACTAACTCAAAATAATGAGATACTATCTCAAAATAATTTGAAAATATCTAAAAAATAATGAGATACTAACTCAAAATAATGAGATCGCTCATTGAGATACTAACTCAAAATAATGAGATACTAACTCAAAATAATGAGATAAAAACTCAAAATAATTTGTTACCTCAAATTAATGAGATATAACTCAAAATAATTTGATATCTCAAAATAATGATATAACTCAAAATATTTAGATCTCAAAATAATGAAATGAATCAAAAAGATACTAACTCAAAATAATGAGATACTATCTCAAAATAATTTGAAAATATCTAAAAATAATGAGATACTAACTCAAAATTATGAGATAGCTCATTGAGATACTAACTCAAAATAATGAGATACTACTCAATAAGAAATAATGAGATACTAACTCAAAATAATGATTTGTCTGGTGTCGAGATTTTTTATTATTTATTTATTTAACATGGTGGAATCTGGCTTCCATAAACTTTTTTTTATAATCAGCTGTTCTGATAAAATTACCATAAAGGAATAGTTCACTCAAAACTAAATCTGCAAAGAGGACAAAAGCCACAACATTAAAATCAACATTGTGTGTATATTGTGTAGGTCCCCCTCATGCCGCCAAACAGCGCCAACCTAATTTTCTCACCACAATTGTACAGAACAGTTATCTGAGTTACCGTAGATTTTGTTAGTTCGAAACATTCTTGGCATTCTCTGTTGACCTCTCTCATCAACAAGGTATTTCCATCCACAGAATTGCCCCTCACTGGATGTTGTTTTATTTTTGGCACCATTCAGAGTAAGTTCTAGAGACTGATGTGCAAGGAACTGAAATAAAAAAAATAATTCCCCATTCTGTTGGTTGATGCGAACATTAACTGAAGCTCCTGACCTGATTATGAATGGTTTTATGCACTGCACTGCTGCCACAGAAAATGGCCAGAATGGTTCGAACTGACAAAATCTACGGTAACTCAGATAACCGAATATCATCTCAGAATGTTATTTTGAGATGCGGGTTGGCACTGTTTTGGCGGCACAAGGGGGACCTATATATTAGGCTGGTGTTTTTAATGTGGCTGATCTGTGTATTTAAGCACCATAAAATGATTACACATAGCTTGTGTGTAATATTCCAATTACTTGGAAGCCCCAGCCACCTAAACAACACAAATAATGACAGAAATGTAATTTTTGGGAAAACTACATATTCCTTTTATCACAGGATAAGGATAATACCAGAATAATTACTCTCACTCACCCAGACAAACATAATGAAAGGTAAAGAAGCCTCCATCTCAGGCCTGGATTGTTCCACGTTTAGCTATAGAGTGCTAAATCATAGCACTAACACTGCTCTCTCACCCAGGACCTCAACATTGACATTGTGCAGTTAGTGGAAGCAACCTTTTCTGAAGGACCATGTTTATGCCATCTTGCCGTCTTATCTGAGGAGCTAAATTGCCTCTTGGTGAACCGACTTGCCTTACAGGTTCATTTTACCCTCAGGTTTTGTCTTGGCAGCACTAAAAGAGTGCTCTGTTTAAAACACCCCCTCCTGTTCTTAATTTATGCCAGCTAATGTAATGACTTCGGCCGAAACTGGTCTGACAAACAGAGAGCAAAAGTGGTATTTGTTGCTGGGACATTGAGAGATTTGTGAGGCCATTTTAACTGGTGGCAAAACAACATTGATTAAGGACAATACATTTTTTGAATACTGTGCCTTTGGTTGTTGAATGTGAAGTCATGGAATGAGCAGATAGTCAGGTGGGGATAGTCATTAGTGGGGTTTGCTAAATCAAGCATTGCTATTGCTCAGATTTAGGGTTAGGTGTTTGCTCCAACTGAACTCATTGCACCATTTGTGCTACAGACATTAATGCTCATATCATGCAGCTTGTTGAGGAGAGATTCTATTACTTTCCTGGTGATCTTCCACAAAATAAGTCATACCTGAATATTGTTGAGAAAAAGAACAGATAAATCACACCCTTTATAATATAACATTGCACTGATAACCTTACAGAGATTGAATGCGGCAGGCATCAGGACCCAAGAGTTGCTGACTTCCTTCCAGCCGCTCAATATGTCAAGACATTCCAAAGATTAACTCAAAATCTACGTATTGTATCACATTGTATTTGGGCTTAGCCTAAAGTACACTTTGGTTTAGACACGGCCACTTAGAATATGCTTACAGTACATTCGAACACTCACCTTTTCAAAGTATACTCCATTTCACAGCGTTCATACCCAGGCAGTTGGTGCATGTGCGCTACAACTGCTATGAGATACTGGACTATTTTCTCAGTAGATTAGACCTAACTCCTGACCTCCACACATGTGGTTTTGATGTGTATATCCATTGTTGTTATTTGCACCTTTGTCTCCTATTGTTCACAACAGCCCAACGGTTAGTGTAATAACCTTGTAGACCCACTAATTAGTACAATTAATTCCAGGCGCTTGTAGTATGCAGATTTAGAAATATAGGGAGCTCGAGCACTCCACTAATGATGAAATTTACATCGCTCACCTTGTACACATTCGCCTAGCTTTCGTGCAAAAACAAAGTATACTTTGGGCTAGGGATCTGCCTGAAGCCTAATACCTTAATCGATAAGGCACAAATAATTACTTAAAAATGAATAACAGATTAATCCGAACAATATAAAAATATTTGAATGACTGATTATCCAAGAGGCACAAAGATAGAGCAACAATTTAAATAAACATATACAAAATTGCAAAGAATTTATGAATCTATGCAGCCAATATTTCTAAAGTGTAAACCTTATGAATGAAAATGTGCATGTTGTGATTTCAAATCAGATGGGTGCAGTCTTAACTTAATGTTTGCAGTCTCTGTTAATTGTGCGCATCTGGAGCTTATCAAGTGTAACATTAAGATACGACATCATATAAAGTTTCCACTCCTTGAAATGTCTATGAATTGCAAGCAGAGGGGTAATCACTTACCACTTGCATGCCAGCAACGGCAAAAGCAACGGCAAAAGAGAAGTAGACTGTTACTTTTAAATAAATTCTGCACCTGCATTCCAATCTACATCTTGATGTAATCCTTCCTCATGATGCGTGTTTTCATGAGACTGCAGTATACCCAACAGACTCATGCAGCACAGTCAAGTATTCAAGCATCACCCGTCGGCATCGCTTCACTTTCGATTCAATCAAACAAGTAAAGGTGCCCACTTTTCTTCGTCCAGGCTGTGCAGATGACAGCCTACATTCCATGATTTATTTGTTTCTTTTTGATTTCAGAACAACATGTGATGTAATATCCAAAATACCACTATTAATCCTTGAGATTTTGCATACAGGTACACCCTCTTTAAACCATGTTCAAATAACATGAAACAATTAAAAGATAAAACAAACTCACCTTGTGTGGTTAAAAGTCTATTCAAAATATGTATTAAACCTGAAGATAAAGTGGACAATTGATGAGCCAGGATAGGTCAGGAGGACATCCTGGGAAACAGGACAGAATGGGAGGAGATTTAGGGTGCCAGAATATTTTTGGCGGACAGCCAGGGAAACAGGAAAGACTAGGTGAGGGAATGGGAACCAATAAGTGAGCAGACCCAGGGATGAGGAGGGACCAGAAAGGAGTTTGGAGCAGGATGGAACTAGAATGGAGCTTAGGTCAGGGAAAGTGGCAGGGCAAGTGAGAAATTGGGAGAGGATGAGGGTAGTAATGAGGGTGATAAAAGCAGAATGAGCCTTGGTGGTAACTAGTCAGCAGGAGATATCAGTGATAGCTGCTGGGACAGAGGATGAGGTAATAAATGGCTGCAGAACAAAGGGATAGGTCAGACATGGCCACAGGACTGGGATCAGACTAGGTGCCAGCCTGAACGTGGATAGCCACTGGACAAGGGTCTGGTTGACAGTGAACGGCCACTGAACTGGTGTCAGACTAGACATGGGAGGCTGATGGACTGGGGTCAGACCGGACGTAGGCCAGCACTGGACATTGGTCAGACAGGATGTGGGTGGCCACTGTGAAGTGTTCAGACTGGACGTGGGTGGCTACTGGGAAGTGGTCAGACTGGATGTGGGTGGCGGCTGGGTACTGAACAGACTGAGCAACAGATTGGTAACTTGTATCTCACAGGTACTGGCTACTGGGATGAGCAACAGGCTGATAGTTAGTGTCTGGCAGGTGCTGGTTACTGGAGTGAGCAACAGACTGGTGGTTTGTGTCAGACAGGTGCAGGCCACTGGACTGAGCAAAGGGCTGGCCGACGGTTGCAAGGGACTGGACAGGATAGTAAATGGTCACATGGGACTGAAAAGGCTGGGAGGTCACCGGGGGCTGGACAGGATCGACGATGAACACAGGGGACTGGACAGACTTGTTGACAGCCACTGGGAACTGGACGGGCTCGATGACTACTGGGAACTGGAAAGGCTCGTCGACAACCAAAGGGAACAGGACAGGCTCGTCAACGTCCACGACAACTTACTCTGCTTCCTTCTCCTCTTCCTCTGGATGGTCGGAATCACAGCAGCAGGAAAGGCCTGTGATCAGCACAGCCTCCTCCGACTCGTGTTGGTCAACAAAGTCCCTAAAGCCCAAATGCCCCAGATTCGCCATGTCCCCCTGACTGAGAAGTTGATCAAGGCAGATGTTATAAACCTCTTTAAGATCTGTCTCATCATAGTCTAGCTGGTCCACTGCAATCAAAATGCACATGTGAAGTCCCTCATGTCAGTTCCCCTCTGACGGACATCACGAAGGTTGATGAGCTAAAACATGGGCTGAAGAATTGAAAAGTCTGTGAGGGGAGATGGAAAAACGAAGATGCCCATTTTGCCTCTGCTGGCTCCAGAATTGGTTGGATTGTTATGTCACGGGTTAGTAAGGGAGGAACCAAATGAAGAGAGGCAGAGATTGGCTTTAAATAAATATTAAATAAACAAATAAAATACAAAACTAAAACTCTCACAATAACAACTGAAAACAAAGCAGAAACTGGAAACAGAGAACAGAGAACAGACTAGCAAGCTAACAAAGTAGCAACGCAGCAAAACAATCCAACAAAGACAGAACAACAAAGGAGGTAATATATAGGAGCTGGTAATTGGAGGCAGGTACCGCTGGTGATGAGCTGGGTGGAGAAACAGTCAGTCGTTCTGGCCACAGAGCTGATGTTCTCCACGTGGCACCTGCAAAACACAAGAGGGAGAGAGAGCGTAACACAGACACACACCAGCACATGACAAAACAGACAGAAGGGACTGTCCAGCCCAGACTGACAATTATTATTTTTTAACTAATGGTGTCTTATCATAAAATTCCTGATAAATTTATGGGACTTTCACTGGTTTATAGGCTATATTGTTTTTATTTTCATTTCTTTTAATGTTTGAATTTGCATTTATTATTCACTGCAAAATGTGTGCTTGACATTTCACGTTTTGCTTGACACCTCTTGCCTCAAGAATAATGTTGTTATACATGCACAGACAAATGACAATCTGTTTCATGCAGACATTAATATCAGAAATACCAGGAGAAACCACAGTTAACAGCATTTTCTTCAGTTTATGTAGCCTACAATATTATTATTATTATTATTATTATTATTATTATTATTAGGCTATTATTATGAAAGGACATATACAAGGGATTTCATTTAGTTTTGAAACACTTCTGGTTTAAGCCTCGCCCACACCTGGTTCTATCTGAATGCAGAGACTGATACAGATAATTTTTTTCATATGAAAAAATACAGATACAAATATAGATAATGGCTTCGCTACACACACTTTGGGCTTTACACAGGTTAATTGGACATTTTTAAGTAATTGTGTATAACCATTTATATATATATATATATATATATATATATATATATATATATATATATATATATATATATATATATATATATATATATTTATTCTGTTTATTGTTGCACTTAAGTTATGTTTAAACATGAGTGTCTTCAATATGTTGATTTATTCCGATTCACAATGATGAGTCATTTGATTAGTTCAACCACTGATTATTCATACTCTTCATGTTGTCCAGGTCTTAGAAAGGAACATGCGCTTGGAGTGTAAATGCCATGGTGTATCTGGATCATGCACTACCAGAACCTGCTGGACGACTCTCCCCAAGTTCCGTGAGCTCGGCTTCATCCTCAAAGACAAATACACCAATGCTGTCCACGTGGAGCCAGTGAAAGCCACCCGCCACAAACGGCCCACCTTCCTCAAAATAAAAAAACCCTATTCCTACCGCAAGCCCATGGACACGGATCTTGTGTACATTGAAAAATCACCCAATTACTGCGAAGCTGATCCCATGACGGGCAGTGTTGGGACTCAGGGCCGGATTTGCAATAAAACGCTGATGCATCATCCAAATGGCTGTGATCTCATGTGCTGCGGCCGAGGATACAACACGCATCAGTATTCACGTGTATGGCAGTGCAACTGCAAATTTCTTTGGTGCTGTTATGTAAAGTGCAACACTTGTAGTGAGAGGACAGAGGTGTACACATGTAAATGAGCAATGTTTATGGACTGCTTTACCTTAAACATAGTTATTTTACCTAAAGGATGTCTCAATAATTTGGTATGTTGTTGTGTTGTTTTGCACAATACCTCACTAAGACATGCTTCCTTTACTTCAGTGGAATATCATCATGATTGTCAAAGCTTTACTCTGGAGAAAGAATTCATAATGAGAAAAAACTTGGATATCTGGAATAAAATAAGGCTCTCTTGCCGTACATGATGTAAGACTAATAACATATACCTGCACCTTGACTTTACCAATGGAGCTACTGCGACAAGGATGTCTTGGAAAAATGCAATAAAACATAGGGTTTTTTTACACTGGGCAAATTTGCTGCAGTCTGAATCAGAGCACGATTGTTCCCTGCGTCCCCCGCAGCGTTGTTCTGGTTTCAGACTCATGTATGATTCTGTCGAACCTTGGAGCTTTTACATCATCAACTTGTGTCACCCCACGTGTGCATATGATGGAAAGCAAAACTCTGGTCAATATTGTACATGTCCAATATTGACGGGAGGAAGGAGACTATATCTAATGCTCACTAACAATCTTTTTTGAGGACACAGCTGGATGCATGCGCACTCACTCAATTATAAAAAACGCACCTCACCTTTTCTGTGTCCCTCAACGTTTCCCTGTCACTCATTATGCAAGTCAACTCATCTCAAGTTTTATTTGTCACATACATAACCATACACAGTATGACATGTAGTGAAATTCTTGATACAACTTTTCTCCCCACTGTTTACGATAAAGATTGTGTGTGTGTGTTTGTTTTTGTGCAACTGATAATGCCCATGCGCAAGTCATTTTACTTCCTGAACAAGTGCGGACAAGAGTACAGGTTGCTTTCTGACTCATGCGAACCACGCCACAGTCCCAGTGCAACCGAACTCAGACCACCTCCTACAGGTAGTCTCGGGTTCTGTACTGCGGTCCATGCCACGGTCCACAAAACAGCTTTCAAATGACAAGCTTTTCATGCAAACCGCGCTGTTTTGGACTAAACTGCCAGTGTGAAAGCCCCCTGAGAGACACAATATTGAAAGATATTTAACAAATACTCCATTAGAGCACATCAGAAGGTATCCATAAGAAAGAATCCCATTCCTTTTCTCCATAATGCTTTTTAGCAATAAAGTACACCTTTCAAGACAAATCTACCATGAGCTCTGAGGTTAAGTGATTTTATATGCTTCTGTAGAAGCCACAAGTCAGCTTCTTTAAAAAAAAAAAAAAAAAAAGAATAGTTGATGATTTCCTGAAAAACTACACTACCCATAATCCTAAAGATAGATGGCCCAATCAGAGAAGTTGCTGTTACCATGACAACATGAATTGGTGCTGCTGCAAAAGTGTGTTTCCAGATATCCAATCATTCTTAAAAGAATATTCTGGGTTTAAAACTATCTAAGCTCAATAATCAGCATTTGTGAACTAATGTTGATAACCATAAAAAAATTATATTGACTTCACTCTATTTAATATCACTCTTTGAGGAACTTACAATGTCAAACCATAAACGTTAAAATAGACTGTCTGTTTCAAAAGTGTAGCCACAAGATGTAAACAACATGCGTGTTAACATGATTTTAGTGTGATAAAATCACTTAACTTTTCTGTGCAAACTTATATAATATTGTACAACTTCTGTGCCATGACAACGTAATGTTTGAAAGCCTAAAACATCTGTAAAAATTACAGCTTTACAGCTCAAATCATTTTACGCAAGAATTTATATAAGTGCTTTTATAAAATTATAACCTTCACATTTCTGCCTTTAAACACCACTGTCCCCATTCACTTCCATTGTGTGTTTCACTGTAACCTCAAATTTTTCTTTTTTAAAGAAAAGGAGGGTCAAGTCAAAGAAATTTTTTGGTGGTAATCAACATTATGCCACAAATGCTGTCGATTGAGCTTAACTTGTAATGAACCTGAAATATTCCTTTAAAAAAGGATACATTTACTTTAGATGCAAAATGACAATATATTTTGTTGTGTTTTCAGAAAAATCTAACAAAATGTTGCAATGTTTATTCAACAAAAAAAGGACAAAAAAATATATTTGTCAAATAGTTTTTCTTTTTTAAGTATAAACCCTGTTAAATTTAGATAGATTTCTTTGAAAACAAGAATTAATATCTTGTCATCCTGCTTCTTAAATAATTTCTCGTTTTAAAGATGTTCAATTTTTTTTGCGTAAACTCCCTTAAGCGTTGTGAATAACATAATTACACTCTCTTAAAATTCTCATAAAAATACTTGCAAATTGGAATAAACTTAAATATATATATTGCTGTTTATACTTATTTTCAATGAGTCGATAGTTTAATTTGGTAGGATTGTTTCTGATTTGATTGTGTCATTTACAATGCTTAATGGTAGTAGTACATTCTTCAGCAAAAAAAAATTATAATAAAAGTACACAGAGTTATACCTTTTCCTTTTTGTCAGATTGTTAAATACTTCTTTGCTTTACATCAAAGTTTGTAATGTTATGATTGGCTTCAGAGCTGGTTTGTTTGGCTCATTATGGCTTAGAACTCCTTATTGAATAATAGTTTTAAATCCCCATGGAGTAAATTAATGGGAAAAATACTTTGGAAACCAAGACATCTGAAAAAACAACCTAGCACTATTGTGCTGTGTTGTTAAATTTCTCCAATCAACTGATTTTATTTATTTATTAAAGCTTATTGATAACTGTAATTCATTAAGTGGATGTGGGAAAAAAGAAGCTCTGCAGAAAAAGATTTACACTGAACTTTGTATCTACTGAAATTATAGCTTTTAATATTTTACATAATGCATTGTTATGAGACAACAAGTCCCGATTTCCTGTTTGCTGCTAGTCTGGAGTAATCACATTTGCTGTAATACTGAGAAACTACTGACCACAAATTTTTGTAACTGGAATAGTGATAAACCAGATATGTAGAATTTACACTGAAAATATTGGTAAGAGAGTATATTTTTGAAAGAGTATTTTTATATGAATGATTTATTTATGATGTCATGTCTGATAACTCAAAAATATATTCCAGTTGATTTATGCAATAATTGTCATTTGTGGGTGACAAAGTTGAAATGTGGTTAGTTATTAAAATCAAACTTCGATGACAAACGTGATCATGTTATTTTTTCCTTGTTTTAAACATTCTTCATATGCCTGAGCGTATACACACATATAGCTTAAGAGGCTAAATAATCATCACACGATAGTAATATGTACAAGTGCTCCATTCTGGACAGTAATTCTGTGTTTCTGATGCAATTGATGACTTCAGTGAGTGTGGTGGTGATCACTTGGTTTAGTGGGCGTTCAGGTGATTCATCACTCTGACATTTCTTTCATTCAAAGCTTTGCTGCAAGTTGCTAAACGACTTCATTGACTGTTACAAAATGTCAGCCAGTCACCCAGAGAAAGCCAGATTTGCCTTTAGTGCTGATGTGTCTTTACAGTCTCAAAAGGAAAATAAACCTATACACTTGAATAACTGTAAGGAAGAATTCACAAAATCATTGTCAATTTTGTTCTATAGTGTTAGCACGCCATTTTACATCTGTAAAATGATTTTACATTGCAGCTGACAGATTAAAAACAAAAAGCCAACAAGATAAAACTAAAGCCTTTGGGATGACAATCAATGCACTACCATTGGGTCTCAAAGATTTGTGTTAGCCTACTTCTTACATAGTTTTATGGAAGCTTTGTTTACTTATTGTGCAGAATGTTTGATGCCTGAGCACTCTCGTATGCTGAGTATGAAATTCACTGTTGCATTTCTGCCCAAGTACAGTAATGTCCAATATGTGATATTTGTTTATCTCTTTAAAGGGATAGTTCACCAAAAATTAAAGTTCTCTCATCATTTACTCACCCTCATGCCATCCCAGATGTATATAACTGTATTTCTTCAGCAGAACACATTTGAAGAAAAATAAAAAATATATCTTAGATCAGTAGGTCCTTAAAATGCAGGTGGATGGTAATCAGACTTTTGAAACTCCAATAATCACAGACAGTCAACATAAACATCAGGAAGAGCAGTTCTGTAGGAGGAATGCTGTACAGAAGCTCCATTGGTTTTTGTTTAGATCTTTTGTTTAAATCTTAGATTTCTGTGCTCATCCTGGAACCAAGAGAAAAACATGAGATTAAGTCTGAACATGCCAACGCGAATACGTCACACGATAGACCACATGAATTCTGCCCTCTTATGAATGCGCATACTGCTGCTGACCAGAAGCGCTGATTTATAGGTAAGCTTTCCTCTAACAAGTGGGTATTTCCATCTATCCCAAACAGTATCTTCCTTAACATTTCATTGGAATTGTTACACAAGTTAAAAGCAAAGTCATCTGTCATGTTGTCACACAGCTGTGCTGTCCTGTGAGTTGAATGACAACAACTGATCCACATGAACCTTCACCTGACTATCTCTTATTTTCAGGTCATTGGTGAGTGGTCCATGTTGAAACAGGATTACTCCTGGAACCCAGACACCTCTTGGATGCTTATTATTCCAAACCATCACTTTCTGGCCTACCACAAATTATCATAGTTTCTTAAGTAAGTCAGGTCATGAGCTCTTTTCTGCTTCATTTGGTATTTAGAAACCACAACACAGGTAGTGTGAGATGGTCAGAGGCTGTCTTTTAAGAAACAGTTAGGCAGGTGTTCATTCCGTCACTGTATGTTTCAGTAGGATATCAAGAGCCGAGCTAAACAGAGATGTGGTGCTACTGACTGTGCTTTGAGCCTTTCCCATACCTTTTTTTGCACCAACCGCTCCACTGCACCATTAGATGCTGGATGATTAGAAGGTGACAAAATGTTTTGCATTCTTCTTGAGAAACTCCTCAAACTCTTTGGAAACTCTTTGGAAGTAAATGCTAATCCATGATCAGAAATCAGTTCTTTGGGAACCCATACGTAGCCCAGAGGTGTCAAGAGATTTAAAGCCTATTCTGCATTAGTCAGCTCAGTTGGGAATATGTCTACCTTCTTTGAATGGACATCCACAATCAATAAGAAATGCTTCTTGTCTATTTCTGCATATTCAATGTGAATGCGCTCCCACGGTGACATCGCCCAGGACCGTGGATGCAGAGATGAGCTGTGGGGCTGATTGCACACTAACTCGCATGGACTGCACTTACTAATGTAATTCTGAATATCTTCAAAGTCAAAGTCAGGTTTATTGTAATTTTTACAGGACAGAGAAAAAAAAAATGAAATACAGTTCTCCAGGAAACCTTATTGAAAATATTGAACATTTAGCAGAATTAAAGCAGCACCACGTTACAGACAGACAATAAATAGACATGAGTATGTCCAGTCATGAGGGACAGTATATACAGTCCTTCCTGATAGAGGTGCTCTTCCTTCTGCACCACACAACATAAGCGTCTTTTATGGCAGAAAGACGGGTCCCAGTAATGTGTTGGGGAGCTCTTGCTATCCATTGTTGGGCTTTCCTATCTGAGACAGAGCAGCTCCCATACCAGACAGTGATGGATTTAGTAAGTACACTCTCAATAACACATCTATAGAAGCTAACGAGGATAGGGGTTTTCAGGCCAGCTCTCTTAAGTCTCATTAATAAGTAGAGGTTTAGTTTAGTGACCATGAGAGGTTATCGGAGATGTGTGCATCTTGATCCAGCCCAGGCCACCAGAGGTATGCCCTTGTCAACAACGTCATTCTAGTAATCCGAGGGGGACAGTCATGCAGCTCTGACAACAGTCTTTCCCTGTAATTTGGAGGAATAATTACTCTTGAACCCCAAAGAAGGCAGCTCTCTGTTGAGAATTCTTCCCTTCTGATAAAGAAAGGTGTAATGTGTTCATCTGTGACATGACTGGGCCATCCAGCCTTCACACAGCAAAGAATTTCTCCTGGTATCTGTTGCAATATCTTTTACTCACCAAGGCAGCTCTTCTATGTCGGAGTGGTGGTGGTGTATTGGACTAAAGCACATAACTGTTAATCAGAAGGTTGCTGGTTCGATCCCCACAGCCACCACAATTGTGTCCTTGAGCAAGATTTGCAGATTTACAAGATTTACAGATTGTTCCAGGGGGATTGTCCCTGTTGTAATGGCACTGTAATTTGCTTTGGATAAAAGCGTCTGCCAAATGTAAAGTAAATGTTCTATGTGTTAAATTTGAAACATAATTTCCTCTTTGTCCTATACAGATGGTTTCTCACACAGTAATCCCAACAGTATGTGCATATTTGCGTGATCCACTGACTGGCTATACTCCATTTCATAGTCATAGGCTACAAGGTTAGAGCCCAACACCAGAGCAGCCAGTGTTGCAATGGCAGACTTTGGATCCAAAATAGCTACATTAAAAGTGGTTTGTGATAAGTAAGCAGTTGGAAATTCTGGCCATAGAGAAATTATGCGCAGGGACTTCCTTTCAATTTGAGCATAGTTCCACTCATTTAACATGAGTGTCTGTGATGCTAATGTGAAAAGAAAGTATGTGTGATATTACTGCCCCAACTCCATAGGAAAGGCATTGCATGTCAATCATAGGGGCTACTTTGGATCAAAGTGAGCTAACCACTTGCTTGACAATAGGCATTGTTTGCATATATTAAATGCCTCTAATAATTGGAAGACAATTATTGTATTAGCTTGCAATAGTTTGTGGAGAGGTTTGCAACAAACTTTACTTAGTAATAAGACCAAATAAGGTCTGAGTTCCAAGATATTTGTTGGAGCAGGAGTGTTGATGATTGCTTCCAACTTACTCTCTGTTGGATGCAACCCCTCTTTATTAGTCTTGAATCCTAGATACTACACAAAAGAGAAATTCATGTTGTTTTCTTTACTGTGTTTACCAAGTTGTGACAAACTATTAGATGTTCCTCAAACAATTGTGCAGAGACCGAAATGCCATCCAAAAAGCATACTACATGCTCAAGTCCTTGCATTATCTGGTCCATTGTATGTTGAAAAATGGCAGGTCCTGATGAAATTCCATATGCATTACGATTGTACCTATTCACCCCCTTGTGGGTGTTTATTGTGAGGTACTGTTCAGATTCTGTGTTCATTTCAAGTTGTTGATAAACATGATAAATCAGTTTTGCTAAAAACTTTGCCCCCAGCCAAAGTGACAAAAAGATCCTCAATGTCTGTTAGTGGATATTTCTCTGAGAGAATGCTCTTGTTTACTATAACATTTTAGTCACCACACAGTCTGACTGACTTGTCTTTCTTTTGCACGATAACTATGGGGGCTGCCCAGGTGAACAAACTTCTTTTCTACTGCTTCATTAAGGGCATATGGAACTGGTCTTTGCTTGTGAAAGATAGGCTGTGATTCTTCTGCACCCTTACTTTGGCTTTGAATTCAACATTTTTGCAATATCCAACCAAAAATGTTTGGTGTTTCTTAATTATTTTAGAGAATGAGAAACATTTATTGGCTTTATGTCTCTCAAGCTAAAGATTTTTCTTTTCAGTTTGGTGAAAGCTTTTGCAGCCAATTTCATCCCAAAAATGGTGGCTTGTCCCCTTTGACCACAATCAGTGGAAGTGTCCACTCATGTCCCTCAAACGTAACTGGAACCTGGAGCTCACCCAACACAGGAATCTTGTCCCCGGTGTATGATTCAAGGTGATTCTATCCTTTCATTTTGTCCTTGTATATATATACACACACACACACTCGGAAACCTACGACAAAGAGGCCCCAGTTTCTAGCTGCATGGAATGACTTTATCAGCTTGTGTAGTGCAGCAGCACTGAAGAGGCAGTAGAAGCATTGCTGCCTCTTCAGTATTGCTGCACTACACATGCTGGTCATGTCATTCTGTTTCTCTGTCTGGTGAGCTCTTCACACACAGGGAGACACAATACGCTTCCTATAGTGTTCTACTATGACAATTTCGATTTGATTTTCTTTCTTTTTTAATTATACACACTCCATTCCCTTCTTCGTCACCACTGTGATATTTGTGTAGGAAAATGCTTAATGAACAGATGCGTATTTTCGTCATGTTTTTTCTCACTCTCTTCTGTGATACACTGTTGTTATTCCTCAATGAGCATGCACTCTACATAAGAAACATGTACCGTAATGCTCAGTTGGCCCTTTTCCACTGCCATGGCTCAAGGGGTGGTTCCTGGGCCGGTGTGAATTCTCTAACTGTTCCATGTGTTTTCACTGCAAAAAGGCTGTTCCGGGGCCAAAAATCTGGTTCTGCATCAGCTCCAAAAGACTGCTGGTCTCTTCACAGAAACCACACAGAAAGTGATTGTTTCGTCATCAGGTAAAATTTACCAAATAACAACAGTAGCTACCATCGCAGCAAGGAGTACTTTGTCACTCTATAACAACAATAAAAAACACACAAAAATGTCAGACATCAAAAGTGTTATGAATACATGGATGAAAACTAGCACTTGCAAAATGGTCTTCTACGGAGATCCAAGATAAATCAAGAGATCGCAAAGGGAAAAAAATAGTCTACAAGGAGATACAGCAAGAAATTATGAACATTATAAACCGATGATATAAACCGGTGAGATTCGGTACACTCTGTTCCATAACCGTTCTAGGAGGACAATATGTAAAATAATTAAAAATGACACTTACGTGCTCAAGCTGATACCTCTGAGAAGGCCGCAAGCCAGGGAATTGATTTGGTTGAGGAAGTGCGGGAAATACAGCGAGAAACATTGAACATATCGGCAATGCTGACGAAGGTTGTTGCCGACTTGGAAGATCTTGCTGTAATACTTCGATCGATCACTGCCATGAATACAAAATTCACTGAGGTGGTCACAAGAGTGGGGAATGTCGAGAAACAGGTTGATTATCTGGAGTGATCAGAGAGGGAACCAGAGAGGGAACTAGCTACTAATCCAAGCAACTAGCAACCAAGGTGTATTTGGAGCATGTCTGGGAGAAATTGGAGGACATGGTGAACTGTAACTGGTGGAATAATGTCTGAATCTTCGGAATTCCAGAAGCCGAAGAGGGTTAAATTCCTGGATGGGCTTTTTCAGAATCTGCTTGACATAACAGGCCATGAGCTGGAAATCAAAAGAGTTTACAGGGTTCTGGCATAGCAATCTGCTGAGGGAGACAGGCCCCGATCAATTCTGGCCACATTTCTTCATTCGATAAAGATAGCATGTTGCGCAAGGCAAGGAGTAAAGGAAGGCTTTTTTGGAAGAACCACAGCATTTTCATGTTCCCAGACTTTGTGAATTTGACGAGAACGTGATCGATTCAAGGAATGCAAAAAACTCTTACATCAACTGAATGTCCCTTTTGCACTCACTTTTTTGTTCCCGGCCAAACTGAGAATAGATGCTAAGTATGGCCGCAAAAACATTTTCAATTTCCCAGCAAGTGATGTCCTTCATTAAGTCAATGGAGTAAGTTATTTTGTGTTGCTCACATTGTAACCAAATGGACCACACTGTTGGTTCTTGTGCTTATGCCTCTTATTGTCTGGAGTTTGTTTTGTGCAGTATTTCTTGCAAGACATTGGAGTGATTAGGTCATTTGTTGCACTCATGTAGTAGCCGAATGGGTCGGCTCACTGAACATTTGTTTGACTGTCGGAGGAAACTGAGCGCACTTTTTTTTGGCTGATTCCACCTTGTGGCTGGAGTTTGTTTTGTGGAATAATACACCTTTGGGACAGTTATGTGGATGAATCTAGACATTTTACACATACACTTTTTGAGTTTATAAGGATGAATGCCAGTTGGCGCTGTCGTGCAGGAGTTTAATGTGCACGTTTTCCTTTTGTCTGTTTTTTTGGTTCTGGTGGAAATTTGGGGTTCCCCGTCTGTTGCTCTCTTCGACTTTATGTTTAGTGAAGCGACACTAAGGGACTTTCTTGAAGGACTCAGTTACCTCTGAACTTGAGAAAAGACCAACAGAATTTGCATGTCCCTCCCCCGGACATACAAGGAGGGAATCATGCAGCTGTTCATTCAGATTTCTTCTTCGGAGCTGAGCGTCTGTGCAATCAGTGAGCTGAGATCACTATTGTTCCACTCACCTCTGTAAAGCATCTGCTGTTGGATCTACGGTGCATATCAGATGCATGTTTGAGAATGTACAAAAGTTCGAGATTTTTACAAATGTCGAGATATCGTCTCGGTTACGTATGTAACCTCCGTTCCCTGATGGAGGGAACGAGACGTCGTGTCGAAGAAGCGACACTAGAGGTCTCTCTTGAGCGCCGAAAGATGCCTCTGATCTATGAAAAAAGGCCAATGAGAGTTGGCGAACAGTATTTGCATACCCTGCCCCCGGACATACGGGTATAAAGGCGAGGGAAATACGCTCATTCATTCAGGATTTTTCTGAGGAGCCGGGAGTGTTCCGGGCACCTCAGTGGCTGCTGACACAGAAGCGGGCAGGTATCCTACGTGCACAAGCGACCAACTGTGTTCAGGCTGCACGTACTCTTCCCCAATGCCCCAAAAAAGTCGTCAGAATCCTTTTGGTTACCCTAGGGGGGGAACAAGGTGACGCTCCCAACTAGGAAACGGGCCAAGCCTGGCTGGGCCTCTTTTCTCTCTATGTTTTCTCGGCATAGAGCAAGAGTAGCTGGGGCCCTTACCGCATCGAGGGAAGGGGGTCTTACCTGAATTCCTATTCTTTCAGGGGGAAAAGACCCTGCGGAGGCCACACCCACCCGAAAGGGGAGGTAAAGGTGGCAAAATACATCACATGGCCTCTTGGGTCACATGTGGGAAGAATGGCACGGTGGTAGATCCAACCTCGAAGAGGGGGGAGTTGCTACAACACGGCGACCAGAGGGCAGCGAGGGACTGCCTAAGGGAGACGTGGGTCAGCTCGTAAGGTGACCGTACCACGGAAGTACACACAGGAGGAGTCCGTGTAAGAGGCCTAACCTGAGGAGCACCTACTCCAGTAGGGGTAGCCTGGGGTACCCATAGTGGACTGGGCCGGGAAGTTCCTCCGCTGAACTGTTGCGGACCCAAAAGGGCTAGGGAGGAGTCGACCAGGAACCTAAAAGGGGTCTCCTGGAAAGAAGGCGCACTGTTTTACCTTGACAGAGGAAAGGGCGCTGGACGCAAGCGATTCACCCGGTCAGACCGTCGACGTGTACCGAGTTCTACGGGCTCGGACCTGAGAAAACACGGGACAAGACTGACTCAACCCTAAGATTGTAAGATCTTGCAAAGGTGTTAGGTGTTGCCCAGCCCGCAGCTCTGCAAATGTCTGCTAGGGAGGTGCCCCTAACCAGTGCCCAGAGGATGCCACACTCCTGGTGGAGTGGGCTCGGACCCGCTTTTAGGGGGGGGGGCACGGCCTGGGTGTGATAGGCCAACTGAATGGCGTCCACTACCCAGTGGGACAGCCTCTGTTTGGAGACAGCGTTCCCTTTCTGCTGTCGCCCAAAGCAGGCAAAGAGCTGCTCAGAGCGTCTGAAGCTCTGGGTGCATTCCAGGTAGGCAAGCAAGGCACGTACCGGACACAGCAGTGAGGGGGCTGGGAGCCAGCGCTTGCAGGTTCACTACCTGATCTTCTGAAGGGCGTGGTAGGAACCTTGGGCACATAGCCCAGTCAAGGTCTTAGGATCACAGTGTGTCTGCCAGACCGAACTCCAGGCAAGTGTCGTTAGTAGAGAATGCTTGCAGGTCCCCGACCCTCTTGATGGAAGTGAGCGCAATCAGCAGGGCTGTATTTTGAGGAGAGGGCCCTGAGCCAACTGATTCTAACGGCTCGGAGGGGGATCTCTGAAGACCGGTGAGGGCCACTGAGAGACCCCAGGAGGGGAACAGGTTTGGCCGGGAGGGATTTAGCCTCCGGGCACCTCTTAGGAACCTGACGATTAAGTCGTGCTTACCCAGGGACTTGCCATCTACTGGGTCGTGGTGAGCTGCGCCAGCGGCGACATACACCTTCAAGGTGGACAGGGACAGCCTCCCCTCCAACCCCTCCTGTAGGAACAGGAGCACCGACATAACTGCGCACCTCTGTGGGTCTTCTGCCCAGGAAGAACACCAATTCACAAACAGAGGCCATTTCAGGGCGTAGAGTTGCCTGGTAGAAGGGGCTCTGTCTTGTTTGATCGTGGCTACGACCGTAGGCGGTAGACCAGCTAGATCTTCCGCGTCCCGTCCAGGGACCAGACGTGGAGGTTCCAGAGGTCTGGATGCGGATGCCAGAGTGTGCCCCATCCCTGAGAAAGAAGGTCTTTCCTCAGGGGAATTCGCCAGGGAGGGGCTGTAGCGAGGAGTACGTGGTACGAGAACCGGGCCTGGGTGGACCAGTAGGGAGCCACAAGAGTGACTTGATCCTCGTCCTCCCTGACTTTGCACAGCACCTGTGCAAGAAGGCTCACTGGGGGAAATCTGCAGCCCCACTGGCCATCTGTGTGCCAGTGAATCTGCCCGAGGGGAGCCTCTGAGTGGGCGTACCAGAGCGGGCAGTGGGAGGTCTCTCGGGAGGCAAAGGGGTCTACCTGGGCCTTGCCGAACCATCCCCAGATCAGCTGAACCGAGTGGGGGTGAAGCCCCCCTGTCAGGCAAGCATTGTCGTGACAGCGCGTCCATTATCACATTGAGGTTGCCGGGGATGTGAGTGGCATGCAGCGACTTGAGTCGCTGCTGGCTCCAATGGAGGAGACGACGGGCGAGTTGTGAAACATGGCGGGAGCGTACGCCACCATGGCGATTTATGTATGCCCCCGCAGTGGTGCTGTCCTTTGCCTGAACAGGATATGTTCATCTCGAACTAACGGGAGAAACCTCCGCAGGGCCAGAAGGACGGTCAACAACTCGAGGCAGTTGATGTGCCAACGCAGCTGGGCCCTCCAACGGCCTGCAGCTTCGTGCCCGTTGCATATGGCACCCCAACCCGATCTGGAGGCGTCGGTCGTGACCAGGACGCGTCGGGACACCTGCTGTAAGGGTACTCCAGCCCGTAAGAAACAGAGGGCTGTCCAGGGTTTGGATGTTTGGCGGCAGGTGGGGGTAATTGTCACGCGGTGCGTGCCGCGGCGCCATGCTCGTCTCGATACTCGCGTCTGAAGCCAGTGCTGAAGTGGTCTCATATGCATCAACCCCAGCGGCGCGTCTGCCGCGGAGGATGCCATATGCCCCAGGAGCCTCTGGGAAAGTTTTAAGGGGACCGTTGTGCCTGGCCTGAAAGCGGCGAGGCACCTCAACACTGACTGCGCATGCTCATTGAGGAGATGTGCAAACATTGAGACTGAGTCAAACTCCATGCTGAGAAAAGAGATGCTCTGAACAGGAGTAAGCTTACTCTTTTCCCAGTTGACCTGAAGCCCCAAACGGCCGAGTTGCTTGAGCACCAGGTCTCTGTGAGTGCATAGGTAATTGAGTATGCGGATGCCGGCTTCTCAGAGCGGGGCAAGAGCTGCCTCTGCGACTTCCGTGAAGACGCGAGGGGACAGAGACACGCCGAAGGGAGTACTTGTACTGATACACCTGGCCAACGAACACAAGCCGCAGAAAGGGGCGGTGTCGAGGCAAAATTGAGACGTGAGAATACGTGTCCTTCAAGTCTACCACTGCAGACCAATCTAGATGCCGGACGCAGGTTCAGCGTGAGCATTTTGGATGGGAGTTTGTGCAACGCTTGGTTGAGAACTTGCAAGTCCAAGACCGGTCATAAGCTGCCGCCTTTCTTGGGTATGATGAAGTGAGGGCTGTAGAGACCCTTCTTCATCTCGGTTGGAGGGACAGGCTCTATCGCGCCTTTGAATAAGAGTGTAGCGATTTCTGCGCGCTGGGACCTGGCATGTACGCTGTGTACTGCGGGGTGGGCAGAAGCCTGGCAAACTGAATTGTGTAACCGAGTCGGATGGTCCGGGCCAGCTAGCGAGATGGGAAGTGAGAGCCACACGTCCAACTCCGCGCTAGGGGCACCAAGGGGACGACTATTTTGACATACCCGGCGGGGCTTCGCAGCGGGGCGGAGCAGGTAGGGCAGCGTTGGGCGGCGACAGGGCGACCCGCAGCTGGGGTGCTGTGAAAAGACTCAAAGCACTTACCTTGCTCCGCACACCCGGCAGGGGGCGGGTTAGCGACTGAGCAGGAGGAGGTCCAGTTTTGAGGCATCCTCTAGACTCGTCGGAACCGGCCGGCCGGGGAACAGTCGTGGGGGCTGGAGGCAGGTGGTCCGCGTCCAGGATGCCGGGACTGTTGAGATCTGGTGGCAGAGTGCCGTGAGAACGGCATTTGCGGGCCAGGTGACCCAGAGACAAAAGGAAATAGCTCGTTACAGAGAATATGAGAATGTGAAAACTAATTCAACAAGAAAATTCTCCTCCCGGCCCTCCACCGGGGACGGAGCGGTCTTACCACCTCCGGAGCTAACATCTTAGTCCCTGGGTTGAGCATCTATGGACCAACTTGGAGCCTTCTGGGTCCTCGAGGGGGTCTGTGAGATGGGGGCGTCTGCTTCCTGCGGAGTGCTCAACACTGGGGCTGAGAATGGCCTGTGAAAAACGATGATTGGGCAAAAAATGAATGGCGTGTGAAAAACGATGATTGGGCAAAAAATTATCTTGAAATTGGCAAAGGACCAATTGCATTGCATGTCACATGTCGTAATTGAACGTGAACCACAATATGAGGAGGGGTGGTTTAACGGGGTAGAAAATGAGACTGTGAAATTTGCTAAGATTTTGTGGACAGAAAATGTGTGTGCGCTCTCAGCTTGCCTGACAGAAAAAACAAATGCAGTTCTATTTGATAGCAGGGAACACTGCACCACACTTATCAGTGACCATTTCCAAAGAGTTAGTCTTTCAAAACTGCAGTTTGTGAAACAGGAAATAAAGTTTTTGGGATATGTTATCAGACCAAACAGTAAATCCATCTGTGACAAACGTGTACAGGCCATAAAAGATGTGCCAAAACCAATTACGAAAAAACAATTATTGTCATTTTTAGGAATGTGTGCTTATTGTCGTACATTTATTCCTAATTATGCCATTCTTGAACAGCCTTTACAAGCCCTGACAGGGAAAGGGCTGAGGTCATGTGACAAGCTTGTTTGGACAAGCAAAGCCGAGGAGGCATTTGCTAACATGAAGGTACAAATGGCTCTGGCTCCCACTTTGGGTCTGCCAGATGTAAACAAACCGTTTGTTCAGATGGTTGATGAGAAAAATGGGTTTATGACTTCTGTTCTCTTGCAGACTCATGGAGACAGACTGCGACCTGTGTCATATTTTTCAACCAAACTTGATGCGGTAGCAGCAGGTCTACCACACTGTTTGAGGTCTGTGGCGGCTGCTGAACTGGCAGTACTGGCATCCAGGGAATTTGTGGGGTATTCTGATTTAACTTTGATGGTTCCACATGCAGTCTCCATGATTTTGCAAGAACAGAGAACGTCACATTTATCTACAGCCCGATGGCTGAGGTACCACACAATTTTATTGGACATGCCAAACATAACTGTTAAAAGATGAACAACTTTGAATCCTGCCACACTTCTCCCCACAGAGGAGGATGGCGAGGAACATCACTGTTGTCTGTCAGCGCTTGAACAGGTGTGCACACCGCGTCCAGATCTATTAGACACGCCATTAGACAATTGTGACAATATCCTCTTTGTGGGTGGGTCGGCTTCCAAAGATCCACAAACAGGAAAGAATAAGGTTGGTTACGAGATAACCACTGAATTTGAGGTCGTGACATCTGGCAAACTGCCATCAAATTATTCAGCTCAAGCAGCTGAACTGGTTGCTTTAACAGAAGAATGTAAACTTATGGCAGACAAATGTGTGACAATTTACACAGGTTTGCGTTATGCACAGAAAATTTCTGAAGTCAGATGGTCGTCCAATATTAAATGCATCTATTGTGTCTGAGCTTTTGGAGGCCATTCTTTTACCAGACAAGGTCACGATTTGCAAATGCGCAGTGCACACTAATGATAACAGTTCAGTCTCAACAGGAAACACACGAGCAGACGCGGCAGCGAAGGCCGCGGCAGCGATGGAGACAAAAGAAACTACATGTGCTTTGATATCTGACAATAACCTCAACGTTTCTTCTTGTTTACAGAGCATGCAAACTTTTTCCACAGGCGAGGAGAAAAACAAGTGGAAGGCGGCTGGCTGCAGGTTTAAGGAGAATGTGTGGATGAGCTGTGATGGCATGCCTTGTTTACCCAAACGCTTCTTTCCTCATTATGGAAAGTTGATACACGGGTTAGACCATGTATCAAAAGCGGGAATGGTTGAGCAAATGAAAGAATTGTGGTTTCACGATATTTGCTGAATATTTTTGCAAAAAATTTGTCATTTGTAACACACATAACGTGGCAAGAGGGATAAAAGTAGTATCTCAACCACCATCAGGGGGGCCTTTTGAATATCTGATGATGGATTTCATCGAGTTAACCCCTTGTGGGAAGCAGAAATACTGCCTGGTGATGGTTGACATGTGGTAACTGAGATTGTTCCGAGATGGGGAATTCCAAGGAAAATCAGCTCGGACAATGAGACACACTTTGTCAATGAAGCAATAAAGTAGGTGGGTCAGTTTTTGGGAATTGACATGAGAACACACTGCAGTTACCATGCCGCCAGTAGAGGCGCTATTGAGAGGGAGAATCAAACGATCAAGAACAAATTGGCTAAGTGCTGTGAGGAAACTGGGCTCACATGGGTTAAAGCTCTCCCAATTGTGTTGATGTACACCAGAATGAGAAAAAGAGTCAAAACAAATTTAAGTCCATTTGAAATACTCTTTGGTAGACCACCATTCTTGGGGGGGGGGGACAAAGGCTGCCATCAACAGATCTGTGTGAGAATGACATGTTGAATTATTGCAAAGAAATGTCTTCTCTGTTGTCCAATGTTTGTGTTCAGGTGAAAGCTGCTCAGGGAAAGGTTGCTGAAACCGTCCTGCACAAAATCAGGCCTGGCGATTTCGTTGTGATTCGTGACCTGAGGAGAAAGAGCTGGAAGGCGAAATGGTGGCTGGGACCATTCAAAGTGCTACTGACGACTCACACGGCGGTGAAGGTCATGGAGAGAGCTACATGGGTTCATGCCAACCACTGCAGGAAAGTTACGCACACATCGCAGGAGAATCAGCAACAGGAGGAGATTGTTCCGAGGCAATGTCAATAAACGCTGAGGTCAAGTTTGAACACCAAGTACCACTATCAGTGGAAGAGCAAGGCCAACCACAGTGAATAACATGGCCTGTGTGCAGAGTGAACCCCATCGTGTGGCCACAAGCAGTAATCATCATGAAAAGCTGCAGTACTGATCTAGCAAACGGAAGAAATTGAGCGTCCGAGACCGTGGCACCCATTCAGAGTGCTGGGAATGTGTGGTCTGGGTAAGAGTATGTGCATAATGACTTTGCTTGCAATGACAATTTGTATGATAATACTGCATTTTACCGAGGGCCTGAGAGTGTTATCAACAGAAAACCACAACAACTGGACTGAGACAACTCAGCTGGACTGAGAATGATACCATCCGACGTGTCAAGAGACATCATCACGATTCAGGAAGGAACAAATGTGACTTTCAACTGCAACCCGTTTAAAAAGAACTGTCCGAACTGTGAGGGACGCAGCGAAGAGTATGCACCATTCTATGTCTGCAGAGACCCATGCAAGTGAGGCGATGTGAAAGCGTACTACTATGACTACAAGAAGTGGAACGACGAAAGATTCAGAGTACAAATGAACCACAGACTCAGCAACAACAGGGATGAAATGCGAGTGAAGCTGAAACAAGTAAGACTTTCTGATCAAGGCAGGTACTACTGCGGACTGGATAAAGAAGGAACTGACTGGTATGACACAATTGACATTATTGTAGTTGAAGCAGCTCCAATAACGATGACGAAACCTTTTGAGGCACCTGAGCTTGAACAAGAGACAAAGGAAGAGATGGCTTTGATGGGAAATGGAGACACGAGAAAAGGTCAAGCGAATCCTGAAGTGCAGAAGGCCATGATAAGTTGTCAAGGGAACAAGGCCTGTGCTCTGGCGTTGCTGCAAAAGGAGGAACTGGAGATATCAACAAGCTGCTGGCTTTGTCTGCAAATGTCTCATGCTTGGAAAGCTATCCCACTGACTGTAGCGACAGCAAAAGAAACAAAGTGTCTGATTCCACAGCAAATGACTGATGTGCTTAAAGCTGTGATTGATCTGGAGAAAGGAAAGACACAAACAAAGCGACCTGCGGACGACTGTGACCACGTGCAACAATACAACCACACTGATATAGCGATTCCACCTCTGAGAGTGACGGTGACACAGGGTGACATGTGCACTTGCCGAACAATGTGAGACAGTTTAAAGCAGGATGGTCTGACTACAGGGTCAGAATCAACGTGAAGAACAGAACAGCGGACAACTGCACAGCCGTCATCAACAACAACAGGGCATTTCATCGGATGCCAAAGAAATGGTCAGGGTGTTGTTATCCAGCTTTGATGAATATGGGTACATCTGTGTATTTGCCAAACAAGGCACCTGGGGTGGGAAGGGAAAAAAGAAATCTTGAAATTTTGCTTGGGGTTTTACCAAAGCACTATGCAGGGTACACATTATCTGATCCGTGGACGACGCCTGGAGCAAATGTGGGGTGGTCATTGTTCTTAGGGGTGGGTACAATGGTAACAATTAATAAGATAAATGGGCTAGCATGGACGGATTAGCAAAAGCTAATAGCACAGAAAATGCTTTGACAATGATAAATGATGAAATGAAACAGTTAAGAGATGCTGTCATTCAAAACAGGTTGGTTCTTGATATGTTAACTGCAGAGAAAGGGGGAGTTTGCAAAATGTTGGGAATGTCTTGTTGTTTCAATATTCCAGATTACAACGACAACATCACGAATGTAATTGAACACATGAGAAAAGCTGTACAGGAGCCAGAACATGTTGAGAGTACATGGTTTAATTGGTTTATGAATCTCTGGGGAGGATGGGGGTATTGGCTGATTCAAACCGTGTTACCAATTGCGGTGATGGGACTGTCGATATTGTTCTGTTTACCATGCATTAACGTGTGTTTCCAGCTCAATACAGAGACTGGTTAAAGCAGGGATGACTGTTCAACTGGTAAAGATGACAGTCTATTCAGAGATGAAGAGTGTAAGTGTGATGATATGACTTAAAATTTGTCTTATTGTTTATTATTGTGATTGAGTAATCTGAATGATAAAAAGTGGGGAATTGTTGTAGAAATTTTAAATACTCAGTGATCAGTAATACTCATTGCAAAGGAATGCCCCTGTATCTAATGAATGCAGAGGGGGAAGATCTGCTTTTGTCGGAGACCTTGGGCAAAAGAGGTATAAAAACAAACTCAGTCCTCCCCTTCTCCGTCTCACTCATGGCACAGATTATTCCTGTGTAATGACTGGGTCCTTCTTGCAAGAATAAATTCTTTTAAAAGAATTTGGTTCAGAGTGTCTCTTATGCAGTGATAATGGTTGGTTGATATTTTTTTGCACTACACAATTGCCGTTGAACACCCTTTTCAGGACGCGTCTTTATAAAGATGCCCTTCCAACCCTGTGTAGCTCCTGGATGCGGTCGATTTCTCTCCACTCCTGATGGTCACAGATGCTGCCTCGTGTGTCTGGGCTGTGATCACACTGAGGCGGCGTTCGTGGATGGTTCATGTTCTCAATGCGAAAACTTGACCATGGCAACGTTGCGGTCGCGGCATTCCTTCCTAAAGAGGAATGCCACTCCAGCCACCCCCCGTGTCACTCCTTCTTTCCACGGGATTCAGGACGACCCGGCTGGCGATGGAGGAGATTTGGGGATGGCAGTGGGCTCGGTTTCGGCAGGTGGATCCCCACAAACCACCCGCCCCCTGGCACGCTCGTTGACTTCCGTCCAGGCTGAGAGTAAGAGTGGCTCTCCTCATGGCCAGTCTTTTTACTCCCTCGAGCCCCCAAAGCTGGATGATGAATTTGCTGCTGCATCGGAGAGTGTTCCGGCGTCTGATGTGGAAGACTCGACTGGACTGCCATCTTCGGGCCGGCATGCCCAGAATGAGGCTGACGCCCAGACGGCCAACATGCTTACCTGGGCTGCCGTCAGTGTAGGGTTGAACTGGAACCCTTCATCCTCCCCTCTGCCCTCACGGCTAGACGATTGGTTCCTCGGGTCTGGGTGCCACTCACAGTCACGCCCCCCTCCCCCGGTCCCTTTCTTCCCGGAGGTGCATGATGAGCTGACAAGGTCATGGAGGGCACCTTTCACTGCCCGCAACCGACCTCCTCGCTCATCAGCTCTCACTACCCTCGACAGCGGGGCAGCCCACAGGTACTCGGAGGTCCCCCAGGTGGACAGAGCGGTTGCGAGCCACCTGTGCCACAAAAATGCCACCACCTGGTGGGATCGCCCGGTGCTCCCCTCCGAGGCCTGTAGGATGACATGGTCACTGACAGCCAAAGCCTACAACACCATCGGACAGGCCGCCTCCACCCTGCATGCCTTGGCCCTCCTGCAGGTTCACCAGGCCAAGACACTCAAAGATCTGCACTTGGGTAACCCTGACCACAACGTGTTGCAGGAACTGTGCTCGGTGACCGACCTCGCCCTCCGGGCCACGAAGGTCACAGTGCGGCCACTCGGGCAGGCAATGGTGGATGGTGCACCCTTGTGGTCCAGGAACGTCACTTATGGCTGAACATGGTCGAGATGCGGGAAGCAGACAAAGCTCATTTTCTCAATGCCCCCATCTCCCAGCTCGGCCTATTCGATGACACCGTTGATGACTTCGCCCAGCAGTTCTTGGCAGAAGAAACAGACAGAGGCCGTTTCCCACATCATGCCCCACCACTGATCCAGCACGGGCCGTGCTCCGTCTGCTCGAGAGGCATCCCTCTGTGGCTACAAAATGCCAGGCAGACAACCTGGATGAAGCTCTCAGCCCCAGTGTCGAGCGCCCCGCAAGAAGTGCAAACCCCTGTCTCCCGAATGTCCTCGAGGAACCGATGGCTCCCAAGCCTTCCTGAGACAGACGACCCAGGGAATGAGATGTTTGCTCCAGAGCTGGTAAGCAGACCACTCCGTCCCCCGGTGGAGGGCCGGGAGGAGAATCTTTGTTTGACCTTATTTACTTTGCCGCACCCCCTTCAGGCTGCGGTAACCACATTCTCAATAAAAGAGCGATTTCCTCATTCCCTGGGTTATCTGGCCTGTAAATGCCATTCTCACGGCAACCCGAACACAAACCCCTCACCTCCAGACACACGACTGCTGTCCCCCGGCCGGCCAGATCTGATGAGACTAGAGGACGCCTACATGGTTTCTCCTCCTCAGTCACTAGCCCGCCCCCTGCCGGGTGCACGGAGCATAGTAAGTGCTTTGAGTCTTCTCTCAGCACCAAAGCCTCGGGACACGCTTTTGCCTCCCAACGAGACACTACCTGCTCCGCCCCACTGCGAAGCCTTGCCAGCTACGTCAAAAGCAATCGTCCCCTTAGTGCCCCTCACACGGAGCTTGGACATGTGACTTTCACTTCCCAACCGGTCGTGCTGGCTGGCCAGGACCATCCGACTCGGCAACGTGATTCAGTTCGCCAGGCCCCCACCCCCTTTTGGCAGTGTCTGCTTTACCATCCCTCCAGCCGAGATGAAGAAGGGTTTCTATAGCCCTTACTTCATCGTACCCAAGAAAGGCAGTGGCTTACGACCAATCTTGGACTTTTCAACCGGGCCTTGCACAAACTCCCGTTCAAAATGTTCATGCAAAAACACATTCTAACTTGCGTCCAGCATCAAGATTGGATCGCAGCGGTAGACCTGAAGGACTCATACTTCCACGTCTCTGTCTTGTCTCAACACCGACCCTTCCTACGGTTTGCATTCGACGGCCAGGCATACCAGTACAAGATCCCCCCCTTCGGCATGTCCCTGTTCCCTCGCATCTTCACGAAGTTCGCAGAGGTAGCCCTTGCCCTGCTAAGGTAAGTGGGCATCCACATACTCAATTACCTCAACAAAGCCCACTCTCGAGAGTCTCTGTATACCCACAGGGACCAGGTGCTCAGGCACCTCAGCCGTCTAGAGCTTCAGGTCAACTGGGAAAAGAGCAAGCTCGCCCCGGTTCAGAGCATCACTTTTCTCGGCATGGAGTTAGACTCAGTCTCAATGACTCTCTGTGCTGAAATGCCTCACCTTATTCAAGCTAGGCACAGCGGTTCCTCTAAAACTTTTCCATAGGCTCCAGGGGCATCATCTGCAGCGGTCGCTCCACTGGGGTTGATGTATATGAGACCGATTCAGCACTGGCTTCAGACTCGAGTCCCAAGATGGGCATGGCGCTGCAGCACATACCGTGTGTTCATCACCCCCACCGCCACGATAGCGTACATTAATCGCCAAGGCGGCATGCACTCTCCTCACATGTTGCAACAAACCCACTTGCAGGTTTGAGCACACTCGACGAGAAGTGCGGCATCCACATGGGCACTGGCCAACAGCCCCTCACTCGCAGACATCTGCAGAGCAGCGGGCTGGGCAACACCCAATACCTTTACGAGATTTTACAATTTCAGGGTTGAGTCGATCTCGTCCTGTTCTCTCTCAGGTCCGAGCACGTAGAACTCGGGAATGCGGAACTTCTGACTGGGTGTTCCGCTTGCACATAGCGCCTCCCCTCCACTGTGATGATCACGTGTGCACTTTCCCCCAGGAGAGTCCACTAGATTCGCCCTCCCTGGATGTTCTTCCTCCCTAGCCCTCTGGTCCACAAATTCAGTGCAGGAATTCCCCGACCAGTGCACTACGGGTACTAAAAATGACTCTGTACTGGACTAGGTGCTCCACAGGATGAGCCATTGTGGATGAATCCCCCTGTGTGTATTTTCCACGGTATGGTCCCCCTACAGGCATGTACTTACTTGGCACGTCGCTTTGTTCCCCCCTTCTGGGATGCTGGGAACCTTAAAAGTTTATGACGATTTTTTATGGTCCGTTGGGGAAGGGTACTTGCAGTTTGACGCAGCCTGTTGCTTTACTCAACAAAACGTTGAAGTGAGCGACAGATGGGGAACATCTAGGTTACTGTTGTAACCTCTGTTCCCTGATGGAGGGAACAAGATGTTGTGTCCCCCCGGTCATGATGCTGAACAGAGCCACTGTAACGGCCGAACCTTATTCTCGACTCATCAGTGCAAAACCCGAATGAACAGATGCATGATTCCCTCCCTTTATATCCGTATGTCTGGGGGAGGGACATGCAAATTCTTATTGACCTTTTCTCCATCAGGGATGGAGGTTACAACAGTAACCTAGACGTTTGAGTGTTGCACTAATGTTGGAATGTGGTCTTTATGATTTTGTTTTTGACACACAGTCTATTTTTTCTTATATGTCAAAATGCCAATGTTAATATGAGCGGATTGTCTCTCTCCACGTGGAATGTGAATGGGTTGGGGCACCCCATAAATAAAAGGAAGGTTATTTCTCTACTTAAGCATAAGAAATATGATATAGTGTTTCTTCGGGAAACGCATCTTTCCCCACAGGAAGCTGAACAATTTGGGAAGATATGAGGTGGACAAGATTTCTTTAGTGCTGGCTAAAGAACAGATTAAAGATAAATTAGGAAGAGTCATTGTTGTTTTAGCAACACCCCTCATGATGTAATATTGGGAGGAGACTTTCATCTTTTGATGGACTCAGTCCTTATGAAGCAAAAGTGTGCAAAAAGTGAGCCCCCTAGAGCAACATTGACACTTCACCGGATGTGTAAATATCTTGGTCTTGTAGATATTTGGAGATTTTTGAACCCATCTGGTAGGGACTATAATTATTTCATCAGTCCTTAAGGTTTATTCTAGAATAGATTTTTTTTTATATCTAAGTCCCTCATTTCATCTGTTTTTGATTGCTCAATTGGAAACATTTTAGTCTCAGATCATGCCCTGGTGAGTTTTAGGGGTTGGGTCATACAGTATGCCTCATTCACCAAAATATCCAAAGCACAAGAACTCGTGAGATTCGTCCTCTGCCACCTGCATTGTTCACGAATTGGTGTTCTTCTCGAGCCGAAGACCACCAGAGATGCGCAGTCGGGTCAGTGCTTTCCTTCCTGCAGGAGATGCTGCAAGGGCGGCAGTCCCCCTCCACCTTAAAGGTATATGTAGCCGCTATAGCAGTCCACCATGATTCAGTAGACGGACCCTAGGGGAGCACAACATGATCATCAAGTTCCTCAGAGGCATCCGGAGGCTGAATCCACCCAGGCCACGCCTCATCCCCTCACTGGATCTCTCCATGGTCCTCCTGGGTCTCCAAGTCCCTCATTTCATCTGTTTTTGATTGCTCAATTGGAAACATTTTAGTCTCAGATGATGCCCTGGTGAGTTTTAGGGGCTGGGTCATACAGTATGCCTCATTCACCAAAATATCCAAAGCACGAGAACTTGTGGGGTTGAAAGGGAATTTAAAAATTTTCTACACCAGTACTGAAGAGAGCATCCTGACTGGTTGCATCACTGCCTGGTACGGCAATAGCACCGCCCACAACCGCAAAGACCTGCAAAGGGTGGTAAAAACTGCCAGAAACATCATCGGAGGTGAGCTTCCCTCCCTCCAGGGCATATATAACAGGTGGTGTGTGATAAAAGCTCAGATGATCATCAGAGACTCCAGCAACCAGAGTCATGGTCTGTTCTCCCTGCTTCCATCAGGCAGGTGGTATCGCAGCATCAGGACCTGCACCAGCCGACTACATGACAGCTTCTTCCCCCAAGCAATCAGACTTTTGAACACTTGATCTCTCACAATCAACAATCAGCACTGCACTTTATTAATCTTCATCTTATTATCTCACTCTGGACTGTAAAATATATTCTCCACAATATAACTACTGCATATATATTTTTAGATACTCTTATTTTTTATTTTTATTGTATATGTATTCTATATTGTGTGTATTGTTTACTGTACATTGTATATTAGTATTGTGTTATGTAGGTATATGTACATTTGATATGTAAATTGTGTTGTGTAAATATGTTGTTTATTGTAAATTAGTATATGTCTCGCCACTGTCATGACTGCTATGTTGCTCGGAACTGCACACAAGACTTTCACCTACTTTTGCACTTGTGTACATAGTAGTGTGACAATAAAGTGATTTGATTTGGATTGATGGTCTCAGACGTGGAGGCAACTGAGATTCGTCCTCTGCCACCTGCATTGTTCACGAATTGGTGTTCTTCTCGAGCCGATGACCCCCAGAGATGCGCAGTCGGGTCAGTGCTTTCCTTCCTGCAGGAGATGCTGGAAGGGCGGCTGTCCCCCTCCACCTTGAAGGTATATGTAGCCGCTATATCAGTCCACCATGAGGCAGTGGACGGACCCTAGGGGAGCACAACATGATCATCAGGTTCCTCAGAGGCGTCCGGAGGCTGAATCCACCCAGGCCACGCCTCATCCCCTCATGGGATCTCTCCATGGTCCTCCTGGGTCTTCGGGGAGCCCCCTTTGAGCCGCTAGAGTCAGTCTAGCTGAAAGCCCTCTCCTTGAAGCCATCACTCTGGCATAGCAGGCCCAGGCTGTGCCCGCCCCTTTGGGAATACAAGCACACTCTACTAGGAGTGTGGCATCCTCATGGGCACTGACCCTTGGCACCTCTCTGGCAGACAAATGCTGAGCAGTGGTCTGGGCTACACCCAATACATTTGCGAGATTTTACAATCTCTGGGTTGAGCCGGTTTTGGCCCGTGTTTTGTCAGGTACGAACAGGTAGAGTTTGGTAATACGGAACAACTGACGAGGTATATCTCTTGCATATAGTACCCTTCCCATCCCCTGTGGCGAAAGCGTGCGCTTTTACCCCCAGTCAAGTTCATGAAGTTGTGGACCCTGATGTCCTTCCTCCCTAGCCCTGTGGCTTGCGTCTTTTTGGGGCGTTGGGGGAGGTTACTTGAAGAACCCGTTACGTCACTGTTTGGGTTTCAAGTCAGTGGAAAAGTGCGGCCGGTTTGTGATAGGCTTCAGATTGCCTCGGCATGGAACCAACCAAGCACAGGCTCGGCAAGAGAACCATTGCGATTTCAGCGGAAAAGGGCTAAGTATGAGTTTGCATGAACAATACACTACACTATCATGCAACAGAAGTTCTTGAACTAACTTTATTCCAACCAACCATTGTACACACCACAACATTAACTCAATGAAGTCTGCAAGCAACTAAAGTTGCTGAAGACTACCATAATTTTTCCAGCTGTGTTTTTGGTGACTATACATTTTTTTAAATCAATTGGCGTACAAGTAGACAACTTTACAAATAACATTTGACAGTGTACTGGATAACGATAACATGTCATGTGTTGTTCAATTCATGATGCCATATCTACAGCTGGCTTTTACTCAGAAATGCAACTAGTATCTTTAGTGGTCAGTGAGCAAAAAAACTTTATTAATTCAACCTTTGCGCAGGTTTATATATTGTAGGGGTCACTGACAAATTAGGTCATCTGAGGTGATAATCTATTTTAAAGCACACATCAAATTTGTAGAAATGTAATCTTTCAGTCCATTTTGTTTTCATACATTTTTAATCATATTTCTGCAATTTTTTGCATATTTCTGCAATTTTAGCATTTTCTGCAAAAAAAAAAAAAAAGAAAAAAAAAAGATTTAATTACCTTAAAATTGCCATATGGTATAACCTTCAAGGAAAGGGTAATAAATAGAGATTTATAGACCCTTATATAGAACGGGACAATATGTTCATATGGAAGATAATTCTAATTAAGATATCTCTGTAAAAAATCTGATCATTAATAGGTTAAATGACACAAATATGCAACAACTGTTTATGCAACACAGAGTCAGTGAAGCCTATGGCCGGATTTGGATAAATTACTTATTACTAATTTTACTAAAATTACTAATCTGTTCATTTTAAAGAAAAAGAGCATGTCAAGACCCCCCATCTTTATCCTTTCATCAAACAGTAAGCTTCTGTTTTGTCATTAGAGCATTTATCAGAGATCATAGTACAAAGTGATCACTTAGATACTTAGAATTAAGTTCTCAGCTGTGTTTCTATATAAACATCACTATTTCATTGCCAAAGCAGACATTGCAAAAGCATGTACTGTACAGTCTCCATTTGCTTAATGTAATCTCAGTGCTGTCTAGGAGAAATAACTGATTTATTAAAGAGATCTGATATTTCTTTTATTCATGCTTTGCTCAGGTTCTTCATGTAACGGAAATATTCTTACTTGAGGCGAAATTGTGTCGCATCAGTTCTATATTGGAGGTCTGTTCTGAGACTGTCACAGACAGCAGGATAAAAACGAAACTAAATGCAAATAATAAAAGGTATATTACCATATAATACAACTTTGTTAAGATATTTATCATATTGTAAATAAGAGGAGAAAATGCATCATATTTTCTCTGATGGCCTCAAGGCTGTGAATCTAATCAAACAATTGTATTTTGGGACAAATGTATCTATAAATTTCCCAAAAAATTAAAACCAACATAGACACAATGATTTCAATGAACTTGATATGTGTTTTTAAGACTTTTAATAGATTTCAAATTTTTATCAACTGTTATTTGTTAATGTGGGTTAACAGGTAATCCACACTTCTACTTTCGTTAATTCATTTACAAAATTGTTGTTTTGTCCTTGAGCGTATGTCGTTAATAATTTTTCAAATTGGTAGTTCTATGCAATTGATTTTAGAGACATTTTTGCTTACTTTTGTACAATAAGCTATTTTAGTACCATGTTAACAAAAGAAGAAATACATTTAAAACAAATGTGCAGTTTAAAAGCACTTATAATAACAATATGTAGCTTTGTATTATGCTTGTTGATTATAATGGACAGAAAATGTCAATGTGACCATTTTTCACTCCCACAACCACAAACAATCAGAAGTCAGAAGGTAATAATAACAGCAGTAATTGCATGTAGTGAAGTGGGGGAAGGAAAGTGTGTTTTGCACCCGCTGCCTGTCTATAAATCACCCAACACATAATTCCATCAGTCATAGGTTTGTTTTTCATCTGGTTGAGACATGCACACACACCTCAGAAGCACGCTGCAAATTGCTTGGCAGTTGCTCTCTAGTCTTCATACATACATTTGGTGAATCTCAAAACATAAGTATGTGTGGTTAACTTCTGAAATAACTAATCCACTGTGATTCTATATTAACTATTTTCACCAGCATCAGTTCTGCTGTGTATATGCTGAATTCTTTTTATGGATTGCATATGTTTTATGTCTACTTTCCTTTGCTTGTAACCTTTCCAAAAGGTTCAAAGCTTGATAAACCCCACAGGGAAAATTACTAGACACTTAGATTAGATGTGTAAAGGTGCAGCTCTCAGGCAAGCACAGCAGATATTGTTTTTTTTTTTTTAAACCTTTCCTTTAGGTCTGTATTTCGCAAGAGCGTTTGAGATATGGGTAGATGGATTTGTGAGTGAACTTTAGTAACAATTGCCTTTGAAGATCGTGCAAGAATTCTGGCATGTGTTCTGGGATCCGTAAAAATGGCAGAGTCCCATATGATAATTTTACATCATTTGCTGTGTGGTTTGTTGTGGGGTATGGTGGTCCCTCATATTCCCCTGTACACTTAACGTCACCTGAGCCACAATTACTGAAAACTTTTACTGTTACACTGCAATATCTACAAGCAAGCTACAACCCCAATTACTAAAAAGTTGGGACAGTTATAAAAATGCTAATAAAAACAAAAAGGAGAGATTTTTAAATTATATTCATCCTTTGCTATATTGAAAGCACTACAACAACATATTGATATTCTATTTCATTGTTTTTTGAAAATGTACATTTCAAATCAGATGATTTGACACTCCACAAAAGTTGAGATAGGGACAATTTAAGACTAATAATAATTTGGCGAGTTGAAATAACAAGGCAATTTGAAACAAGAGTTCCCCGTCTGTCGCTCACTTCGACGTCGTGTCGAAGAAGCGACACTAGGGGTCTCTCTTGAGCGCCGAAAGATACCTCTGATCTATGAAAAAAGGCCAATGAGAGTTGGCGAACAGTATTTGCATACTCCGCCTCCGGATACGGATATAAAGGCGAGAGAAATACGCTCGTTTATTCAGTAATTTTCTTCGGAGCCGATGGTCGTGTGAATGCTGTATGCTGTGCTACACACAACTTACCCTGCTTCTGATCCTCTGACGCGCTGCTGCTGTTGGATTTATGGCGCACCTTCAGCGGCTTTTCTCTTCTCTGCCGGCGTGCAGTTTGCCCCTGAGCGCTTCGACAGTGCAGTGTCTAAAAGAGTTTATAAAGAGAAATTTTCTCGTAAAGAGTTTATTTCTCTAAAAGAGCAATACACAGTGGTGTTGAACGCCCTTTTCAGGGCGTGTCTTTATAAAGATGCCATTCAAACCCTGTGTAGTTCCTGGATGCGGTAGAGTGCTCTCCGCTTCTGACGGCCACAGGCGCTGTCTCGTGTGTCTGGGAGCCGATCACACCGAGGCAGCGTTTGTGGACGGTTCATGTTCTCATTGCGAGAATATGACCGTGGCAGCATTGCGGTCGCGGCTCGCTTTCAACAGAAAGCACACCACTCCTGCCGCTCCCTGTATCGCTCCTGACCTCCGTCAGCTCGCTGACCTCCATTCAGTCTCGAGGTAACGGCGACTCGCCTCCTGGCCGGTTTGCCTATCCTCTAGAGCTCGAAGCCGATGAGCTCGCCGCTCCATCGGAGAGCGCGGTGTCTGACGCTGACTCCTCCCCTGGGCTGCCGCCTTCGGGCCAGCACGCCCAGGTTGAGGCGGATGCGTAGATGTCCGACATGCTTGCCCGGGCCGCCGTCGGGGTGGGGTTGGACTGGAAACCTCCACCCTCCCCACAGCCGTCACGGTTGGACGACTGGTTCCTGAGGTCTGGGCGCCGCTCACAGCCATGCCCCCCCCGGTCCCGTTTTTCCCGGAGGTGCATGACGAGCTGACGTCGTCATGGAGAGCCCCGCTCTCCGTCCGTCAAAAGCCCTGCTCGTCCGCTCTCGCTACCCTCGACGGCGGAGAGGCCCATGGGTACACGCCGATTCCCCAGGTGGATAGGGCGGTTGCGATACATCTTTGTCCCGGTGACCCTACCACCTCGCGCGGGTGCCCTGTACCCCCTTCCAAGGCCTGTAGGACTGCGTCCTCGTTCAACCACAAAGCCTACAGCGCCGCGGGACAGGCCGCCTCCGCCTTGCACGCCATGGCCCTCCTGCAAGTCCACCAGGCCAAGGTGCTCAGAGATCTGCACGAGGGTAGCCCGGACCCCGATGTGCTGCAGGAACTGCGCTCAGCGACCGACCTTGCCCTCAGAGCCACGAAGGTCACCGCGCAGGCACTCGGGCAGGCGATGGCCACCCTAGTGGTCCAGGAACGTCACCTTTGGCTCAACCTGGTCGAGATGCGCGAGGCCGACAAAGTTCACTTCCTCGACGCCCCTGTCTCCCAGCTTGGCCTCTTCGGCGACACCGTCAAGGACTTCACCCAGCAGTTCTCCTTGGTGAGGAAGCAGACGGAGGCCATATCACACATCCTGCCTTGCCGCAAACCTGCTGCCAAGGCCACTCCCCCGTCTGCTCGTCCCCCTGCGGCTAAGAAACCTGCTTCCGCCTGAACCCGGGCCCAGCTCTCAGCCCCTGCGTCGAGCACACCGCAGGAAGCCGACGCCCCCGTCTCTCGGACTCCCTCGAGGACCCGGAAGGCTCCCAGGCTGTCCTGAAACGGACGACCCAGCGACACAGACATTAGCTCCGGAGGTGGTAAGACCGCTCCGTCCCCCGGTGGAGGGCCAGGAGGAGAATCTTTTGTTGTTAAACAATTTTATTTGCCGCCCCCCCTTAGATGGGGTTGCGGTACCCACATTCTCAATAACAGAGCTATTTCCTGTGTCTCTGGGTCACCTGGCCCGCAAACGCCGTTCTCACGGTGCTCTGCCCACAGATCTCAACAGTCCTGGCCCCCTGGACACGGACCACCCATCTTCAGCCCCACGACTGTTCCCCGGCCGGCCGGTTCCGATGAGTCCAGAGGACGCCTACCCAGGACCTCCTCCTCAGTCGCTAACCCGCCCCCTGCCGGGCGTGCGGAGCAAGGTAAGTGCTTTGAGTCTTTTCTCAGCACCTCAGCCGCGGGTCGCCCTGTCGCCGCCCAATGCTGCACTACCTGCTCCGCCCCGCTGCAAAGCCCCACCGGGCACGTCAAAATTAATCATCCCCTTGGTGCCCCTAGCGCAGAGGTTGGATGCATGGCTTTCACTTCCCAACCCGTCTTGCTGGCTGGCCCGGACCATCCGACTCGGTTACGCAATCCAGTTTGCCAGGCCCCCGCCCCCCTTCATGGGCGTCCGCTTCTCTGCAGTACACGGCGAACACGCCCAGTCCCTGCGCGTCGAAATCCCGACTCTTCTGGCCAAAGACGCAATAGAGCCTGTCCCTCCAACCGAGATGAAGGAAGGTTTCTACAGCTCGTACTTCATCGTGCCCAAGAAAGGCCGCGGCTTACGACCAATCTTGGATCTGCGAGTTCTCAACCAAGCGTTGCACATACTCCAGTTCAAAATGCTCACGCAGAAGTACATTCTAACCTGCGTCCGGCAAATAGATTGGTTCGCAGCGGTAGACCTGAAGGACGCGTACTTTCACGTCTCCATCCTGCCTCGACACCACCCTTCCTGCGGTTTGCGTTCGATGGTCAGGCATATCAGTACAAAGTCCTCCCCTTCGGCCTGTCTCTGTCCCCTCGTGTCTTCACGAAAGTCGCAGAGGCAGCTCTTGTCCCGCTCCGAGTAGCCGGCATCCGCATACTCAACTACCTCGACGACTGGCTCATTCTGGCCCACTCGCGAGAATCACTATACGCTCACAGAGACCAGGTGCTCAGGCACCTCAGCCGCTTGGGGCTTCCAGTTCAGAGCAGCTCTTTTCTCGGGATGGAGTTAGACTCGGTCTCAATGACGGCGTGTCTCACCAACGAGCGCGCCCAGTCAGTGTTGAACTGCCTCGCCGCCTTCAGGCCGGGCACAGCGGTCCCTTTAAAACTTTTCCAGAGGCTCCTTGGGCATATGGCATCCTCCGCAGCGGTCGCGCCGCTGGGGTTGATGCATATGAGACCGCTCCAACACTGGCTTCAGATCCGAGTCCCGAGACGAGCATGGTGCCACGGCACGCACCGGGTAACGATCACCCCCGCCTGCCGCAAAGCATTCAACCCCTGGACAGACCTCTGTTTCTTACGGGCTGGAGTACCCCTACAGCAGGTGTCCAGATGCGTCCTGGTCACGACCGACGCCTCCAGATTGGGTTGGGGCGCCGTCTGCAATGGGCACGCAGCCTCAGGCCGTTGGAAAAGGGCCCAGCTGCGTTGGCACATCAACTGCCTCGAATTGTTGACCGTCCTTCTAGCCCTGCGGCAGTTTCTCCCGTTAATTCGGGACGAACATGTCCTGGTCAGGTCGGACAGCACCACTGCGGTCGTGTATATAAATCGCCAAGGCGGCGTACGCTCCCGCCACATGTCGCAACTCGCCCATCGTCTCCTCCTTTGGAGCCAGCACCGACTCAGGTCGCTGCGTGCCACTCACATCCCCGGCAACCTCAATGTGATGGCGGACGCGCTGTCACGACAATGCTTGCCTGGAGGAGAGTGGAGGCTTCACCCCCACACGGTTCAGCTGATTTGGGAATGGTTCGGCAAGGCCCAGGTAGACCTGTTTGCCTACCGAGAGACCTCCCACTGCCCGCTCTGGTACGCCCACTCAGAGGCTCGCCTAGGGGCAGATGCACTGGCACACAGCTGGCCGGTGGGGCTGCGCAAGTATGCATTCCCCCCAGTGAGCCTTCTTGCACAGGTGCTGTGCAAGGTCAGGGAGGACGAGGAGCAAGTCACTCTCGTGGCTCCTTACTGGCCCACCCGGGCCTGGTTCTCAGACCTCATACTCCTCGCGACAGCCCCTCCCTGGCAAATTCCCCTGAGGAAGGACCTTCTTTCTCAGGGACGGGGCACGCTCTGGTATCCGCACCCAGACCTCTAGAACCTCCACGTCTGGCCCTTGGACAGGACGTGGAAGATCTAGCTGGGCTACCACCCACGGTCGTAGCCATGATCAACCAAGCCAGAGCCCCATCTACCGGGCAACTCTACGCCCTGAAATGGCGTCTGTTCGTGAATTGGTGTTCTTCCCGGGCAGAAGACCCACAGAGGTGCGCAGTTAGGTCTGTGCTCCTGTTCCTACAGGAGAGGTTGGAGGGGAGGCTGTCCCCGTCCACCTTGAAGGTGTATGTTGCTGCTATCGCAGCTCACCACGACCCAGTAGACGGGAAGTCCCTGGGTAAGCACGTCTTAATCGTCAGGTTCCTAAGAGGTGCCCGGAGGTTAAATCCCTCCCGGCCAAACCTGTTCCCCTCCTGGGATCTCTCGGTGGTCCTCGCCGGTCTTTAGAGATCCCCCTTCGAGCCGCTAGGATCAGCTGGACTCAGGGCTCTCTCTTTAAAGACGGCCCTGCTGATCGCGCTCGCCTCCATCAAGAGGGTCGGGGACCTGCAAGCGTTCTCTACCAACGACACTTGCCTGGAGTTCGGTCTGGCAGACACTCATGTGATCCTAAGACCTCGACTGGGCTATGTGCCCAAGGTTCCTACCACGCCCTTCAGAGATCAGGTAGTGAACCTACAAGTGCTGCCCCGGGAGGAGGCAGACCCAGCCCTCTCACTGCTGTGTCCGGTACGTGCCTTGCGTGCCTACCTGGAACGCACCCAGAGCTTTAGGCGCTCTGAGCAGCTCTTTGTCTGCTTTGGAGGACAGCAGAAAGGGAACGCTGTCTCCAAAAAGAGGGTCTCACTGGGTGGTGGAGGCCATTCAGTTGGCCTATCACACCCAGGCCGTGCCACCCCCTTTGCGGGTTCGAGCCCACTCTACCAGGAGTGTGGCATCCTCATGGGCACTAGCTAGAGGCACCTCGCTAGCAGACATCTGTAGAGCTGCAGGCTGGGCAACACCTAACACCTTTACAAGGTTTTACAATCTCAGGGTTGAGTCAGTCTCGTCCCATGTTCTCTCAGGTCCGAGCCTGTAGAACTCGGTACACGCCGACGATCTGACCGGGTGAATCGCTTGTTTCCAGCGCCGTTTCCCTCTCCGAGGCAAAACAGTGCGCTTCTTTCCCAGAGGGCTTAGGTCCCTGGTTGATTCCTCCCTAGCCCTCTTGGGCCCGCAACAGTTCAGCGGAGGAACTTGCCGGCCCAGTCCACTACGGGTACCTCCGGCTACCCCTACTGGAATAGGTGCTCCACAGATCAGGCCTCCTACGGGACTCCTCCTGTGTGTATTTCCGCGGTACGGTCACCTTGCGAGCTGACCCACGTCTCCCTTAGGCAGCCCTTCGCTGCCCTCCGGTTGCCGTGTTGTAGCAACTCCCCCCTCCTCGAGGCTGGATCTACCACCGCGCCATTTCCTCCCACATGCCCAAAGTGGCCATGTGATGTATTTTGCCACCTTTACCTCCCCTGCTGGGCGGGTGTGGCCTCTGCAGGGTCTTTTCCCCCTGAAAGAATAGGAATTCGGGTAAGACCCCCTTCCCTCGATGCGGTAAGGGCCCCGGCTGCTCTTGCTCTATGCCGAGAAAACATAGAGAGAAAAGAGGCCCAGCCAGGCTTGGCCCGTTCCCTAGTTGGGAGCGTCACCTTGTTCCCCCCTAGGGTGACCAAAAGGATTCTGACGACTCTTTCGGGGCATTGGGGAAGAGTACGTGCAGTCTGAACACAGTTGGTCGCTGTGCACGTAGAAATATCTGCCTGCTTCTGTGTAAGCAGTGCATGTACACGGCTCAGCGCATGGCGAGTTTTGAAGTGGACCCCTAGTGTCGCTTCTTCGACACGACGTCGAAGTGAGTGACAGACGGGGAACGTCTAGGTTACTTATGTAACCTCCGTTCCCTGATGGAGGGAATGAGACGTCGTGTCTTCCCGGCCATGTCGCTGAGCCGAGCCGCTGAGGTGCCCGGTACACTCCCGGCTCCTCAGAAAAATCCTGAATGAACGAGCGTATTTCTCTCGCCTTTATATCCGTATCCGGAGGCGGAGTATGCAAATACTGTTCGCCAACTCTCATTGGCCTTTTTTCATAGATCAGAGGTATCTTTCGGCGCTCAAGAGAGACCCCTAGTGTCGCTTCTTCGACACGACGTCTCGTTCCCTCCATCAGGGAACGGAGGTTACATACGTAACCTAGACGATTTTAAACAGGCGAGGTAATCGTGCCATAGTATATGGAGCCTCCAAAAACAGCCTAGCCTTCAAAAGCAAGGCTCATTTGAGACTTGTCAATTTGCCAACAGATGCTTCAGCAAATAATCTAGCACTTTTGGAACAATGATTCCCAAAGACAAATTGGAAGGATTTTGGGCATTTCACCCTCTACAGTGTAGAATATAATTATAATATAATAAAAAAATGGCATTCATCTGTAATGGATCATGAACATGGGCTTGGGATTACTTTAGTAACCTTTGTTAGTCAACACCACTCGCATCCACAGAGGCAAATTAAGGCATTACTATGCAAAGCAGAAGCCAGACATCAACACTGTCCAGAAGCGCTGCCGACTTCTCTTGGCTTGGTCTCATCTTAGATGGAATGTAGAACAGTGGAACTGTGTTTTTTGGTCCAAAGTGTCCACATTTCAAAAAGTTTCTGTGCGTTATCTGGGCCAAAGTTGAAAAGGACCATCCTAGAAGTTATTAGCTTCAGGTCCATAAGCCAGTGTCTGTAGGGGCCAGGGGTGTGTCAGTGCCCATGGCATGGGTAATTCGCACATCTGTGAGAACACCATGAATACAGACAGATATGTAAAATTTTGGAGCAACAAATAATGCCACCCAGCACCATCTTTTCCAGAGTTGTCCCGGAATTTTCAGCAGGAGAATTTCAAACCACATACTGCCCAGATTACAAGTTCATGGCTGTGTAAGCAGAGTGTGTGGGTGCTAGATTAGCCTGCTGCTGTCTTGACCTGTCTCCAGTTGAGAATGTGTGGTGCATTATCAGGGTTGGGAGTAACAAAATACATGTTATGGGATTACATATTTCAAATACAAAATATAAGTAACTGTATTCCACTACAGTTACAATTTAAATAATTGGTATTTAGAATAGTTACATTCAAAAATTATTTTGATTACTGAAAAGATTACTTTGCATTTTATTGTCATTTGTTTAATTTAATATTTAGTTCTTTCAGATGGAAAACATATATACATATAAATTATGCGATCCAAAGTGCATTTGAACATCGTATGTAGAAGTATGTTTGAAGTAAGTTTGAGGCAGAAGAAATAGAAATAAACTGTGTGTAAATTGTTAGCTTTACGCTAAGCTAAAATTTTGTTTCTAGTCATTTTACATGCACGTTACCAGACACGATCAAATTTTTTAATCAAGAAAATTCAAGTTGGATCATAATTTGTTTTTTTCTAGTAAGACCTTTGATATTAGGGCAAAAATCATATTTTTGTTAATAATAATTTTATTCTTTTCCTGTAAAAATATCTAAAAATCATTAAAACATGATCAATTTGATTTATCTTGTTTTAGAAACAACACTGCATATGATATTTAGGTTTGTCAGAGAATGTATTTTTAACATGTATTTTGTCTTACTGTACTGACAGATTTTTTATAGTCAAAGCAAGTGAAAAAATCTACCAGTGCTGAATAAGTAATCCAAAGTATTTAGTATATGTTACTGACCTTGAGTAATCTAACAAAATACGTTACAAATTACATTTTACAGCATGTATTCTGTAATCTGTAGTAGAATACATTTCAAAAGTAACCTTCCCAACCCTGTGCATTATTTAGCACACTATATGGCAACAATTGTGCAGCTGAATACCTGCTTAATGGATGAATGGGGGAAAATTACACTTTTTAAACTTAAACTTGTGTCTTCAGTGCCTAAATGCTTAATAAGTGTTATTATAAGAAATAGTGATGTTTCACAATGATAAACACTTGACTGTCTCCAAATTATCATCTGATTTGAAAAAAAAACTCAGAAATTCACTGTATTATCATCTGATTTGAAAAAAAAACTCAGAAATTCACAGGTTAAAACATCATATAATGTGTAGTTGTGGTGCTTTCAATATAGCAAAGGGTGAATATAATTAAAAATTCACTCATTTTTATTTTTATTTGCATTTTTCATACTGTCCCAATTTTTTCGGAAATAGGGTTGTAATAAAATAATTTTGTAAACTGAGTAATAACTCAAATCAAAATTTTATTTCCCTGTATTTTTTTTATTTTTTAAGTAGTTATGTTATAAGTGGGTTATCACATGGTCATTGAGCATGTTTAAAAGTACAGCAATCCTCCCAAAAATCAGCTTATTTAAAAAATTTTTTTAAAAAAATCGAACGGCACATATAACACTATGGTTCCCTGAAGGAGGGAACGAGACATGTCAAATTAAGTGACACAAGGGGTCTTCTTTGGGAGCCTCGCATACCTCTGAACTTGAGAAAAGGCCAATGTGAAATTGCCAGACAGAATTTGCATGTCCCACCCCTGGACACACGGGTATAAAGGGAAGTGGGCGTGCCCCTTCTGTCACTCACTTGACGGACTCGGATGAGCTGGTCTCGACTACACACTGGTTAAATATAAAAATAATTATCTTTAAAAAACATGTGTTCCTGATTTATAGTCTAGTATATTAGTGCTGGATGGAGATGAATATTTCCCCTTGAACTTGCTGTATGTATTTGATGGGCTGTGCTTTAATGACCACATGTGTAGATCCACTCACTGTTGTGACAACAGCACACAGTCTTAGTCCAGATAACGGTTGTTAAATGAAAGACATGTTTACAGTGACAACAGTGCTTTAATAAACAGTAACAGCAGAAAGGGACAGATTTTTTTTAGGTTGCGAGACTTACTGTATACTAGATTAATAATTTTGGTAGGGACTTCTTTTCGGTTCCTTAAAAGCGAGAAGTCAGTAGTATGGCTAGCGTTCACAGCGTCTTGTTCCTTCCTTTCACGGAGACAAAGTTACAGTCGTGAACTAGATGTTCCCTTTCAAGTTGGCTACTTCGATGCTGTCAATGGCTGATGCTGTGGCAACCGTAAATCACTGCACCGTGCTACTAATTCACACACACAAGGCATTGCCTACTAGCGAATAGGATAGTCTTCCATTCATATTGAAAAATAGAGGGAAAAGAGATAACTTCAAAAACCACATATGGTTAGTGATGGGCATTCATCAGTAATTTGGTATTCGAATATTTATCTCATAAAAAATGTAGTCGAATATTCTATTATTTAAATGAAGGTAATTAATGAGACTTTGTAAAATAATTTTTTCTAACTATAATCGAAACAATTTTATATCATGTCCTGTTTTTTTTTTTTTAATTTAAACAATGTGTGAAAACAAAAAAAAGAATAAAATGAAAGCATTTAAGCTCACGCAAAGCCAAGAAAAAGAAACCGCTAATGAAGTAGACTGATGCAGTTAACATACAGGACGACTATAAACACTCAGCATATAATAGTTATCATGTTTATATTGTCTATTATTGTTTATATTTATATTGTCATGTCATGTTTTTGTTGAGAAAAACAAGCATATGAATGTTCTCCGTAAACTATATTCATTTATACACACCAGTTTAAATGGTGGACTGTCTCTTACCTTAGCTAGTATAGTCATTCTCGGATGCCATGTTTGTTGTTTACAGAAGCGTTGAGGGGATTATGTTGCTACGGGGACTCTGCTTTCTGACAAGCTGCACATATACGAGAGTAAAGTGTACATCGCTTATCCAGTACATTTAAACAGGAACCCAGCTGTCTCACAGAAAGCCACATTCTCACAATAACCCGCTTTTCTGGTGTCCATCTGAAAGTACTGAATGACTGAACCGTTTGCTCAACAAATGTGATCATCTTGTGTCCATACTCAACAGTGCCACCTATTGCATTCTGTTATGACTGCCAGTTCTCCGTCTGTCGCTCACTTCGACGTCATGTTGAAGAAGCGACACTAGGGGTCTCTCTTGTATGTCGAATATGCCTCTGATCTATGAAAAAAGGCCAATGAGAAGTTGGCAGACAGTATTTGCATACCCCGCCCCCAGACATACGGGTACAAAGGCGAGGAAATACTACAAGTTCATTCAGAAATTTTCTTCGGAGCCGATGGTTGTGTATGCAGCCAGCTGCGAGTGACACACCAGAATCCTGCTTCTGTTCCTCTGATGCTCTGTCTGCTGTTGGATCTACGGCACACTTCAGCGGCTGTCTCCTTCTCTGCACGGCAGTGCAGTTTGCCCCTGGGCAGCGCAGAGTATTTGAAAGAGTTTATTTAAGAGTAAAGAGTAATTTTCTCTATAAAAGAGTTTATTTCTCTAAAAGAGCAATACACAGTGGCGTTGAACGTCCTTTTCCTGCGTTTGACATCTAGATTGGTTCGCAGTGGTAGACCTAAAGGACTCGTACTTCCACGTCTCAATTTTGCCTCGACACCGCCCATTTCTGCGATTCGCGTTCGATGGCCAGGCGTATCAGTACAAAGTCCTCCCCTTCAGCATGTCTCTGTCCCCTCATGTCTTCACGAAAGTCGCAGAGGCAGCTCTTGCCCCGCTCCGAGTAGCCGGCATCTGCATACTCAATTACCTTGACGACTGGCTCATCCTGGCCCACTCATGAGAGTTACTATGCACTCACAGAGACCAGGTGCTCAGGCACCTCAGCCGTTTGGGGCTTCAGGTCAACTGGGAAAAGAGCAAGCTTACTCCAGTCCAGAGCATCTCTTTTCTCGGTATGGAGTTAGACTCGGTCTCAATGTCAGCATGTCTCACCAATGACCGTGCACAGTCAGTGTTGAGGTGCCTCGCCGCTTTCAGGCCAGGCACGATGGTCCCCTTAAAACTTTTCCAGCGGTGTATGGAAATACTGTCTGAGATGAGCATGGCGCCGCGGCACGCACCGTGTGACAATCACCTCCGCTTGCCGCCGAACACTCAAACCCTGGACAGACCTCTGTTTTCTTCGGGCAGGAGTAACCTTACAGCAGGTGTCCCGATGCGTCTTGGTCATGACCGACGCCTCCAGATCAGGTTGGGGCGCCTAGTGCAATGGGCACGCAGTAGCAGGCCATTGGAAAGGGGCCCCACTGCGTTGGCACATCAACTGCCTGGAGTTGTTGACTGTCTTTTTTTCCTGTGGAGTTTCTCCCGTTAGTTTGAGACAAACATGTCCTGGTCAGGTCAGACAGCACCACTGCGGTAGCGTACATAAATCGCCAAGGTGGCGTATGCTCCCGCCACATGTCACGACTCACCCGTCGTCTCCTCTGGAGCCAGCAGTAACTCAAGTCGCTGCGTGCCACTCACATCCCCGGCAACCTCAATGGTCTTGCCTGGCAGAGAGTGGAGGCTTCACCCCCACTCGGTCCAGCTGATCTGGGAACGGTTCGGCATGGCCCAGGTAGACCTGTTTGCCTACCGAGAAACCCGTTCAGAGGCTCCCCTTGGGGCAGACGCACTGGCACACAGCTGGCCAGTGGGGCTGCGCAAGTACGCATTTCCCCCAGTGAGCCTTCTTGCACAGGTGCTATGCAAGGTCAGGGAGGACAAGGAACAAGTCACTCTTGTGGCTCCTTATTGGCCCACCTGGGCCTGGTTCTTGGACCTCATACTCCTCGTGACAGCCCCTCCCTGGCGAATTCCCCTGAGGAAGGACCTTTTTTCTCAGGGACGGGGCATGCTCTGGCATCCGCACCCAGACCTTTGGAACCTCCACGTCTGGCCCCTGGACGTTGACGCGGAAGATCTAGCTGGTCTACCACCCACAGTCGTAGCCACGATCAACCAAGTCAGAGCCCCCTCTACCAGGCAACTTTATGCCCTGAAATGGTGTCTGTTCGTGGATTGGTGTTCTTCCCAGGCAGAAGACACAAAGAGGTGCGCAGTTAGGTTTTTTCCCCTGTGGAGTTTCTCCCGTTAGTTTGAGACAAACATGTCCTGGTCAGGTCAGACAGCACCACTGCGGTAGCGTACATAAATCGCCAAGGTGGCGTATGCTCCCGCCACATGTCATGACTTGCCTGTCGTCTCCTCCTTTGGAGCCAGCAGCAACTCAAGTCACTGTGTGCCACTCACATCCCCGGCAACCTCAGCTCCTGTTCCTACAGGAGAAGTTGGAGAGGAGGCTGTCCCCTTCCACCTTGATTAAGTCATGGGTAGGCATGACTTAATTATCAGGTTCCTAAGAGGCACCCGGAGGTCAAATCCCTCCCAGCCAAGCCTGTTCCCCTCCTGGGATCTCTTGGTGGTCCTCGCCGGTCTTCAGAGATCCCCCTTCGAGCCGCTAGAATCAGCTGGACTCAGGGCCCTCTCCCTAAAGACGCCCCTGCTGATCGTGCTCGCCTCCATCAAGAGGGTCGGGGAACTGCAAGCGTTCTCTGTTAGTGACATCTGCCTGGAGTTCGGTCCGGCAGACACATATGTGATCCTAAGACCCTGACCGGGCTATGTGCTCAAAGATCCTACCACGCCCTTCAGAGACCAGGTAGTGAACATGCAAGTGCTGCCCTGGGAGGAGGCAGACCAAGCCCTCTCACTGTTGTGTCCGGTACGTGCCTTGCGTGCCTACCTGGACCGCACTCAAAGCTTTAGGTGCTCTGAGCAGCTCTTTGTCTGCTTTGGGGGACAGTGGAAAGGGAACTCTGTCTCCAAACAGAGGCTTTCCCACTGGGTGGTGGATGCCATCCTGCTGGCCTATCACACCCAGGCCGTGCCACCCCCCCTCGGGTTCGGGCACACTCTACAAGGAGTGCGGCATCCTCGTGGGCACTGGCTAGGGGTGCCTCCCTAGCAGACATTTGTAGGGCAGTGGGTTGGGCAACACCTAACACCTTTACGAGATTTTACAATCTCAGGGTTGAGTCAGTCTCGTCCCGTGTTTTCTCAGGTCTGAGCCGGTAGAACTCGGTACACGCCGATGGTCTGACCGGGTGAATCGCTTGCATCCAGTGCCCTTTCCCTCGGCCGAGGTAAAACAGTGCACTTCTTTCCCAGGAGATCCCTCCAGGTCCCTGGTCGATTCCTCCCTAGCCCTTTTGGGTCCGCAGTTCAGCGGAGGAACTTGCCGACCCAGTCCACTATGGGTACCCTAGGCTACCCTGTACTGGCATAGGTGCTCCACAGGTCAGGCCTCCTACGCGGACTCCTCCTGTGTGTATTTCCACGGTACGGTCACGTTATGAGCTGACCCGCGTCTCCCTTAGGTAGGTTTGCGCTGCCCTCCTCGCTGTGTTGTAGCAACTCCCCCCTCCTCGAGGCTGGATTTACCACCACGCCATCCTTCCCACATGTGACTGAAGTGGCCATGTGATGTATTTCGCCACCTTTACCTCCCCTTTTCGGGCAGGTGTGGCCTCCGCAGGGTCTTTTCCCCCTGAAAGAATAGGAAACTGGTAAGACCCCCTTCCCACGATGCGGTAAGGGCCCCGACTGCTCTTGCTCTATGCCTAGAAACATAGAGAGAAAAGAGGCCCAGCCAGGCTTGGCCCGTTCCCAGGTTGGCAAGCGTCGTCTTGTTCCCCCCTGGTGTAACCAAAAGGATTCCAACGACTTTTTTGGGGCATTGGGGAAGGGTACGTGCAGTCTGAAACACAGTTGGTTGCTTGTGCACGTGAAATACCTGCCCGCTCCTGTGTCAGCAGTACACGTACATGCCTCAGCACATGACGTGATTTAAAGTGGAACCCTAGTGTCGCTTCTTCGACACGACGTCGAAGTGAGTGACAGATGGGGAACGTCTCGGTTACGTGTGTAACCTCCATTCCCTGATGGAGGGAATGAGACAGCGTGTCCTCCCGGCCACGTTGCTGAGCCGAGCCACTGAAGTGGCCGACCACTCCCGGCTCCTCAGAAAAATCCTGAATGAACTTGTAGTATTTCCTCACCTTTATACCCGTATTTCCGGGGGCGGGGTATGCAAATACTGTCTGCCAACTTCTCATTGGCCTTTTTTCATATATCAGAGGCATATTCAGCGCTCAAGAGAGACCCCTATTGTCGCTTCTTTGACACAACGTCTCGTTCCCTCCATCAGGGAATGGAGGTTACATACGTAACCGAGACGTTTTAGTTTGTGTGTTCAGGATTTAACATGCATCTTACTGTATATATGGCCAGCAAAGCAACACTTTGTGAAATTCGAATAGTATTTTTATTATTCTAATATTTATTGCAGAACAATTATTCAACTACTCGTGCACATCCCTAATGGTTAGGAAATATAACAATGTAAGTCCATGCAGGGTAGAGAAATATTGTACAGAAATACTCACCCACACAGGGGTGGGAAAAGAGTTCAGAATGTTCAGCAACCATCAGAATAATGTAATTCCACTAAGCAACAGGGTAACTATCATTAAAAACATTGTATCCAGAAGAGTCAAGGAATAACAGGTCATGAGACCAACGGCCAATACACTATGACACCAGCCTTCAGTCAGTGAACATAGAGAAAACAACTTGGCTTAGAGATGTTCTTAGTAGCCTGGGGTGCTAGATCAGTGGTGCATGTCTTTTGCAGGTTAGCCTGGTAGGCCTGTGCAACTGTCATTAAAAGTCACTGGCAGGGTACCCAGGTAGCTCAGTGGTAGACGCTGGCTTCCACCCCTGTCACTGGTTAGAACCCAGGGCGTGCTGAGTGACTCCAGCTGGGTATCCGGTATGCAACCAAATTGGCCCGGTTGCTAGGGAGGGTAGAGTCACATTAGGTAACCCCTTTGTTATCGCTATAAGTTGGTTTGCTCTCGGTGGGTGGCGTGAAGCCTCCACACGGGCTGTGCGAGTAGGCAACTGGGATCTGTCCTCTGCCACCAGGACTGAGGTAAGTCACTACGCCATCACAAGGACTTAGTGTGTACATTAGGAATTGGACATTCCAAATTGGGAGAAAAAAAGAAAAAAAAGTCACTGGCACATTTAACATGAACATAATCATCATTAGCAAATAAAATGGGTAAAGATGCCTGTAGTAGATGCGGGGAGAAATGCAAGATTGATAAAGCCTCCTTAAACTCTCTGCACTCGATATTCAGGCCTTGCACGCCTCCCTTATACAGATCTGCAGAGGGAGTATTGTGGGTTGTAGGGGGACTGGCATCGTCCTTCAGAATGAAGGCAAGGCACGACCGAAGCATCTTGAGTTTCATGCGTTCACAATTAACACAATCATTTTCACTGAGTGCCAATTCCTGGGGTTGGCCCAGGCATATATAACGCAGTGCTCGTGCCCATCAGGTCGAGGAATATAACGTTCACAAGGTGACATAAAAAACTCTCGAAAAAGAGTTTAGAGAAGAAAGATGTTGAAAATCTTGACATATATGTTATTATGCAAAAGGCTCTTTTATGTGCTTTACACGCTATACACATAACACCAATCACAATATCAGTAGCATTTCAAATGCGGCAGTCATTAAGGATACGCTGTTCATTGGAGCACAAGCCATTCACTGTAAAGGTATGCAAATTCAATGAAGAAGCAAAGATTCGGGCATTCAGAGCATGACAGATGTTATCGCGACAAGAGAAAAAATTTCTGATGAAATGGCGCTGTGCTCCATTTTAAATGCCTGAGAAGATGCCTGCATCAGGGGCAGAGCATCAAACGGCATCTATCAATAGATTGGCATGATTTTAATGGGCATCCGAGATTTGGAAAGGAAGAGTTCCCAGAGCTTCCACTTCTGAAGCAGCCTTAATGTGACCGACTTGAAAAGGAACTACTGTGATAGATACTTTGTAAACATTGCTTTTCATAATTAATGCTGCGAACTACAAGGTAATAATCATTGATGCCTGTAAAATTGCCAAACAAGAAATTTACTGGATTACTAATCAAATGTCATAATCATATTGTAAATCCTAATTAACCTTAATGAGATCAAATTAGTATCATCTAAGATCCAACTGAATAAACTGAAATTCTAGGAAAAATATATAAATAAACAGAAAAATTGGAATAATGGCTTATTCAATAGGGTCTAATGATTATGAAATTTCATTACAATCATTCCTTATTTTTTATAGGGTATACATTTATAGCCAACAATTTCAGTGGTAAGAAGCCTATCTTACTCAATTGGTCATTAAATTGTTTGCCATGGTTGCATGAACTATATTAATGCTGTTAAATCTACACAATGAACACCTCTGTATATTTATATTCCATATTTTTGCAACCATTCATTTTTCACTACAAGATACATAATGTTTACAAAATCCTCAGTTTGTTCGTCTCTCTTTTTCATTTTGTTTGAAGTTAGTGTATTTGTGAATTAGAGGAAAGATTGATGTCATAATGAGTGTGATGGCATGTTTTAGCCATTTAAACTGGCAGTATCATCTCAAATTATTTCATGGCTTTCTGCAATGATACATTCAGAGCAGGTCATGACAGGTGCAGAAATTTAAGAGGAAATTCGAGAGACAGCAGAAGCTGTACGTTACAGTGCCTGAAGGCCATGCCTGTGTCTGTGTCTGCATGAAGATCTCACTGTAGAAAACATCTGCAGAGACGTTTTAAACTGTGATCACTGGGGCCGCTGCTGTAGAATAAAAACATGCATTGAAAGTGCTTTTATGTTGTGTTTTCTCTCTTTATAACGTAATGATATTTACTTGGCTGAAAGCTTTAAAAAAGTTTTTTAACAGTTATATATGCCTGTGCTTTGAATTATTTTAATGCTATATAGCATACATTTCAGCAATATCACATGAGTAACAATGTTTGATGGGAGATGTAATGTAATGCATGTAAGTAAATCGGCATAATGGGGCCAAATTAAGGGTACTAAAACATTCTGAAGCAACATTCCGACTTCCCATATGATCATGTTGAAAATATAGTTGGTAAATGATGAGATAATGTAACTTTTAACTAACTTAGATTTTAGGTCAAATTTAAACATTTCCGTGATTCCCATGAAGCATAAGATCAAAAGGTAAAACCTGAATTCAATGACTGTATATAACCTCTATTTGTCAGAGTTCAGAGCAAGGTCAAAGATCATGCTTAGTGTTCCACAAGCTCAGCTGAATAAAAGGCATGTTAATGAATCAACTGGGACAAAAGACATAATGGATAAAAGATAATATCCTTTGTATTTTACCAAAAAGACAGAATCCCTGGTGATATAGCAATAATGATTATTAACCTGTAATCACAGATAGTCAGTTTCCCACAAACTAATTGCTTTGATGACACAATGAGTTTAAATGCTTTAGTTTGTGCAACAGCTTTGCAGTACAACAGCATCCAAAGACAACGTCAAACAGAGACAAATTTACTTGGAAAGGGTATTGTCTCCTTTAGGGTTTCTCCTGGCTTACAGAAGCAATCTCTGCCATTTGAGGGAGCTGATGGTGGTTTTAGCCGGTGTCAAAGAAGTCTTTTCAAGCTACGTCTCGGAGGGGAAAGAGTACACCAGCGCTGCTATCTTCCATTGTTAAGGGTGTCTTGGGAATAGAAAGTAGTGCATTGGCATTCTGTGCTGTAACTGGTGTCATAACCCTTCTTTGTAAATAACAGACTTTGTAAAGACTGGATCTCCCATTACATTAATGACAGAAGATGCCAGAAAGCCAGCGAGGACACAGAGGGAGGAGTCCAACAGCATCTGAATAGAGCTGTTGTAAGGAGATGTATATGGTGCCATAAAGACATTAATTAACCACAGGTGCTTCCTATAGAAAGACAAACTGAAACATTAGCAGGCCATTGTCTTTTAAGGCCATTGTATCAAGGTACACAGAGCACTAATGCAAGGCAGCACAACCTATCAAACTAGATTTTTTAAGTCTTTTTCACTGTTCTGTCCTCACTCAACAATGACTCAATTAAGGTAGCAGCTAAACTTCTGTGTAGTATTCTTTGATTTCTTTGAATGCATACTGGATTAAAAATTTCAATTACATCAGCAAAGATGGCGGAATACTTGTTCAATATGACATAAATATTATTACAGTTGAAGTCAGAAGTTTACATAAAACGTTTTTCTCAATTTTTCACAATTCCTGACATTTAATCATAGAAAACATTTCCTGTCTTAGATCAGTTAGGATCACTAATTTATTTTAAGAATGTGACATGTCAGAATAATAGTAGAGAGAATTATTTATTTCATCTTTTATTTCTTTCATCACATTACCTGTGGGTCAGAAGTTTACTTGCACTTTGTTAGTATTTGGTAGCATTGCCTTTAAATTGTTTAACTTGGGTCAAAATGTTTTGGGTAGTGTTCCAAAAGCTTCTCACAATAAGTTGCTGGAATTTTGGCCCATTCCTCCAGACAGAACTGGTGTAACTGTCAGATTTGCAGGCCTCCTTGCTCGTACACGCTTTATCAGTTCTGCCAACACATTTTTCTGTCGGATTGAAGTCAGGGCATTGTGATGGCCACTCCAATAACTTGACTTTGTTGACCTTAAGCCATTTTACCACAACTTTGGAGGTATGCTTGGGGTCATTGTCCATTTGGAAGACCCATTTGCGACCGAGCTTTAACTTCCTGACCTGTCTTGAGATGTTGCTTCAATATATCCACATAATTTTCCTTCCTCATGATTCCATCTATTTTGTGAAGTCCACCAGTCCCTCCAGCACCCCCACAACATGATGCTGCCACCCCCATGCTTCACAGTTGGGATGGTGTTCTTCAGCTTGCAAGCCTCACCCTTTTCCCTCCAAACATAACAATGGTCATTATGGCCAGACGAGAGGACATTTCTCCAAAAAGATCTTTGTCCCCATGTGCACTTGCAACCTGTAGTCTGGCTTTTTTAATGCTGGTTTTGAAGTGGCTTCTTCCTTACTGAGCAGCCTTTCAGGTTATGTTGATATAGGACTTGTTTTACTGTGTATATAGATATTGTCTACCTGTTTCCTCCAACTTCTTCACAAGGTCCTTTGCTGTTGTTCTGGGATTGATTTGCACTTTACGCACCAAACTACATTCATCTCTAGGAGACAGAATGCATATCCTTCCTGAGTGGTATGATGGCTGCCTTCAGGCATTTGGAAATTGCTCCCAAGCATGAATCAGACTTGGGGAGGTCCACAATTTGTTTTTTCTGAGGTCTTGGCTGATTTTCCCATTATGTCAAGCAACGAGGCACTGAGTTTGAAGGCAGGCCTGAAAATACATACACAGGTACACCTCCAATTCAGTACACCTCCTATCAGAAGCTAATTGGCTAATTGCCTAAACGCTTGACATCATTTTCTGGAATTTTCCAAGTTGCTTAAAGGCACAGTTAACTTAGTGTATGTAAACTTCTTACCCCTGGAATTGTGATATAGTCAATTAAAAGTGAAACAATCCGTCTGTAAACAATTGTTGGAAAAAAATACCTTGTGTCATGCAAAGTAGATGACCTAAATGACTTGCCAAAACTATAGTTCACTAATGTGAAATCTGTGGAGTGGTTAATAAAAATTAGGTTTAATGACTTCAACCTAAGTGTATGTAAATGTGAGGGGGTTAAAGGGATAAGAGGAGGCAAGAACTGGCTTAACAATATAAATACTATTTTAATGATCAACTTAACCTAAAACACACAAACATACCACACAAAGGGCAGCTGCCTGTAATTCTCCCTCTCTCGAACTCTCTTTAGCCTTCCTGTGCCCTATCAGGCTGATTGATCCTCCCGGCATTGCCTCAGGCCGGGGAGCCCCCAGCATGACGGCTGGCCATCCCCGCTTTCCTCGACCTGTAATAATCATTCTTTGAAGACTTGTGAAATTCACTTTTTCCCTATATTTTTCTGTTCATATTGTTGTGGTTGAGGAAAAATTATCCAGTTCCGATGAAAGATGCATGTCATCTTTCAACTTCATCAACTGATGTAGAGCGCAACTTGAACAAGCCAAGAGTCTCTAATAATAAGTGAACTTGGCAACATAGGTTGTCACTTGCAGAATCACTGTGAATGATCTGTGGCAGCTAAGTACACAATTGGCTGCTTCTGTTAATAATCACACGATCAGCCGTGGAAGTCAAGGACCTCATTTAAGCATTGGGTTAAAGTTGAGGCAGTTTGATATACAATCTTACATAACATTAGATCAAACTAGAATATACTTACATTTATATTTTATGCATTGGGAAAATAAATGCTGGGGTGGCTTTTTCTTAGGGTGTAGTTTCCACCCCATGTCACCCCGGTAGATCCACCCCTGGTTTATACTGTGTTTACATTATTATATCTACAGTTAGTATCCCACCAATAGTTTAAAGGGTGGAAAAATGCATACAATTTTGGATAACAGAGTTTGTTATATTCCATGTTTTAGTTATATATTTCAAATGTTTTTTTTTTTTATATATATAAATCAGAGTTTTTAAACAATCAAGTCAGAGTCCAAAAGTGGCAGAGTCGGACTCAAGAACAAGTTCAAAATAGATAGAGTCCGAGTCGAGTCCAAATTAATCTGTTCATGAATCTGAATTCAAATTGTAACTGTAAATTCAACTGCTGATACAAATGTTACAAAAACACCCCTATATTTTATTATTAGTTTCCTGCTGAACAAACTTCAAAGTGATTTCAGAATGAAAGCAAAAGGTGTATGAAAACAAAACTGTCCTTCAACACACTTCTTATTGAATTCTGTTGACATTTAAATTATTTGTTGCTGTTTCCCCTCCACTCAAACATAGACTATAGAAAGTGAAAGCTCAATCAACAGCATTTGTGGCATAATACTGAATATCACAAAAATGTATTTCGACTCATCCCTTCTTTTCAGAAATGATTTTATAAAAGCACTTGCATTAATTCCTCTGTTAAAACTTGTGTATTATTTGAGCTGTAAAGTTGTTTAAATTGTCATTTTTACAGTCATTTTAGGGTTTGTTGTCATTATATTGTCATGGCAAAGAAGTTGTAAAATTTTGTGATTTTATCACACTAAAATCATGTTTACACACAAATCCCCTGTATGTCTTGTGTCTATACTTTTGAAACATATATACTTTGAAATTTGCCACATTCACTTCCATTATAAGTGTCTCACTGTAAATCCAATTTTTGCTTTTTTTAAAAGAAAAAGGAGGGACGAGTGAAATTTATTTCTGTGGAAATCGACATTATGCCATGTATGAATGTATCGACAAATCAGCGTGCGACACAACTACATTGATTTTCTTCTCTGCAAACGATACCAGAGACAATAGCGAAAAAGACAATAAAGAGATTTAATTTAAGCAGAAAAAAAAAACAGTGCCCCAACAAAAAAACAGGACTGTCCTGTGTAATAAACCATAGCAACTATTTTCAACCCTACTGAGATGCAGGTGTGTGCTGACATGATGGCTCTGTTTTTTTTGCTTGCGAGTAAGTGTGTGTGTGTGTAATGCATAAACTGTATTAGTGATGTCCAGTTTGTGAACAAATCGTTCTTTTGAACCGGTTCTGAATTGCGTCTCAAGTCAACACTGATCCACAAGTTGCTCTGTCTACAGCTACGTTCACACTCCAGCTACTTTGTCACTGCATGTCGCCATTGGCTGGTGGTAACTAGTGGTGTGTATGGAGAGTCTAAATAGCACTGTTTCTTTACAATTAATATTATTAATAAAATATTAGGATCACATGAGCTCTATCATCTTCTCTCATATTGGATGTCGCTCCCGAAAGTTGCTCTTCATTTGCATAGTTACAAATTTCTCAACTTTGTTGAATTGCTGGACATGCCCATATCCGGTCACAGTTCTCGAGTCAACAGTACACTGATCCGGGGACAGCAGCTTTCGAGTCAACAGTAAATTGAGTCAAGTCAACAAGTCTAGTCAAGTGGTTTTTATTGTCATTTCAACCATATACAGTTAGTACAGTACACAGTGAAACGAGACAACGTTCCTCCAGGACCATGGTGCTACATAAAACAACATAGGACAAACACAGACCCACATGAGACCACACAGATAAAATTACATACCTTTATAAAGTGCACGTGCAAACATGTGCAAAAAGTATGGGACAGTACAATAGATTACAAAAAATGAACAGGACAATAGGCACAGCGAGAGACCAGTGTCGACCAGTACACAGTGCAAAAAGATGACAGCTTCTAAAAATGCCAATGTAAACATAACATACTATGAGATAGTGTTCAATGCACATAGCAGTTATTGAGGTAGCAGCCAGGGATAAAGTGACAGTAATTAAAGTGCAACTCAGGACACGTGTGTGTGTGTGTGTGTGTGTGTCAGAGTATTGAGGAGTCTGATGGCTTGGGGGAAGAAGCTGTTACACAGTCTGCCGTGAGGACCGAATGCTTCGGTACCTCTTGCCAGATGGCAGGAGGGTGAAGAGTTTGTGTGAGGGGTGTGTGGGGTCATCCACAATGCTGGTTGCTTTGTGGATGCAGTGTTTTTTGTAAATGTCTTTTGATGGAGGGAAGATAGACCCCGATGATCTTGTCAGCTGTCCTCACTATACTTTGCAGGGCTTTGAAACAGTGCAAGTCCAAAACCAGGCAGTGATGCAGCTGCTCAGGAAGCTCTCAATACTCCCTCTATAGAATGTAGTGAGGATGGGAGGTGGGAGATTTGCTTTCCTTAGCCTTCGAAGAAAGTAGAGGCTCTGCAGGGCTTTCTTGGTAATAGAGCTGATGTTGAGGGACCAGGTGAGGTTCTCCGCCAGGTGAACACCAAGGAATTTGGTGCTCTTGAAGATCTCCACAGAGGAGCCGTCAATGTTCAGCGGAGTGCGGTCAGGGTGAGCGTTCTGCAGTTCGCTCATAGCCCCATAAAGTTCACAGAGCGCTTCCTTAGCATTAGCGCTGCGGGTAATGTAAACTCCGGTTATAATAACAGTGGTGAATTCCCGTGGTAAATAAAAAGCTCCACCAGCGATGAGCAGTAACTAGAGACTAACATAGAGTTATTGCACCATTCCGTGTTGATGTAAACACACAAGCCACCACTGCGAGTCTTACTGCACAGAGCTGCATTTCTGTCAGCACGAAATGAGGCGAGCCCGTCTAGCTGAATGGCGGCGTCCAGAACTCTGTCGCTGAACCACGTCTCTGTGAAAACAAAGACGCAGGCAGCAGTCTCTAAGCTCACGCTGCGTAGTCTGCTGGAGTCGGATGTAGTCCAGTTTATTGTCCAGGGAGCAAACACTAGGGTTTGTTTTTAGCCTAGCATGGACCCCTGCCCTCTTGCCGTGCTTTCGCTTCCTCGCACACCGCTTACAATGTCCCCTCCCCCGGGCACCGGCATCAGGTGACGCCGAGGACTGGAGGCCTGGTCTCCACAGCAAGCAGAGTTCACGTAGCAAATCCTTCAGATCATCATACAGCTTAGTTGTTGCATGAATCTTATAATTTAACAGTGTCTGCCGATGGTAGACGCAAACACTGGTTGCTCTGATGTCCATGTGCTATAAAAGTCGGGCTAAGTGACAAAAATAGCACCATTTTGGATCCGGAGTGGCCGCTGCATGCTACCGTGCCGCCATCTTGGATCAAAACAATACACTGATCCGGGGACAGCAGCTCTCGAGTCAACAGTACATCGAGTCATTCACAGCAGTTCTCAAGTCAACAGTACACTGATCAGGGAACAGCAGCTCTCGAGTCAACAGTACATTGAGTTGTTCGTGGCAGCTCTTGAGTCAACAGTACATCGAGTCGTTTACGGAAGTTCTCGAGTCACTAGCGCACTGAACTAAGAATTGCCTCTTTTGGACATAATACTGAGAACTGCTAATCAGTGAGATGCTGATGAGCATGCGTGAACTGACGACTAGAATGGGGGGGCGAAACATTTCAATCGAGAGATGTAAATGAATTTTATTTTGAATACTATTGAGTATTGTGCATGCTGATAATATTTGAAGTTTTTATGAGCTGGGTCATAAAAAAGGGTGAGTTGATTAAGACTGGTTTAATCATTTTATATGCTTTAGAAATGTAGAACATCAGCGTTTGTATATTAGTGTCAGTAATGGGAGCTTTAGGTGCAAAACTTTAATGTAGGATGTATTGTAAGATCACTGAATGAAACACTGATCACAATAAACACCTTTATTATTAAAACTTAATTAAATACAGTTTTAAGATTAACATTTGTATTGATTCATAGAAATTACAAAGAAAAACTAAATATATATAAAATGAATCAACATTTAACTCCCACTACTACCCCTCCCCCTCCAAAATCAACAACCCCACCCCCCACCAACGAACATCCCTGTGGTCTCACAAAAGTACACACAGAAAAAATTTTAATAAAAATCATACACATCTAAAACTATGCCTCTCTCGACAAAATGTACCTCCAGAGAGTCCCCCAAAAACATCAAATAACTGCCCCATTTCCCATCAAAAGAATCCCAGATCCCCAGCCTTCTACATGACACCTCCTCGAAAGCTTCCACCCTCCCCATCTCCTCGCACCACTCCAAATTTGAGGGTGCTCCAGCTGACTTCCATCCCCTTAACAATATACCTATCATAACACTGGTCAGGACCCAATTTTTTATGTATTTATCCATCGCCCAAAACACAGAGTCTGGGGCAAAATGAAACTGGAAAATGTCAAATCTTGAATTGCATAAGGCGCACCCTTGCATCTCTAGATACAGACTTGACGTTTTTTAGAATCCTACCCCACACTCCCTCCTCCAATACAAAGTAAAAATCTTGATAGAAGTCCATCCCCCCAGACTCTGAATTAGCAGGGAGTAATACACTGATGCCTCATGACCTTTTCCAAAAGCAGTAATCACCACTCCCAGAGTGTCTGCCACATTAGGGGGGGGGGGGGGGGGCGGAGGGGGTGTATGCTACTCCCAAAAATAGTACAGAGCAGATGGCGCAGTAGTAAATACCTAAAAAACTGAGATCTGGGAATCCCAAAATGTTGAAACTAATTTTCAAAGGATCTCAACACTCTTATATATGTTTCCGAATGTAGTAACCCCCTCACAATCCACTCTGACCAGCAAAAAGGGGACTTATTTATACATAATTTTGGGTTCAGTCATATGCTCGAGGAAACATTTAAATAAATGTCAGAATTAAATACCAAGCGCAAATGCGAGATAACGGGGTGTAACTTAAATCTCTGGTTAGTTTGATAGAAAAGCTTTTGTAACTTATTGAAATGTAATCTGAGACATTTACCATTCCAAATGAAGGACTTCGCTATGCTATCAAATTGCTTGAAATAAGAGAGAGAGAGACATCTACTGGGAGCAATTGTAGCAATTGGAATACTATTAATTCTAATAACTTTAACCTTCACAATCATAGATACATGTAATGAAGCCCACCTGCCCACATCACTCGAAAAACTTTTTATTAAGGGGTCAAAATGAACTAACTAATTCACACAAATTTGCTGGGAATAAAATGCCCAAATATTTAATGCCCTGTTTGGGCCACTAGAAGGTACCCAGCTGAAAAGCAGTTACTTGGCAGTACGCTGTCAGAACCAAAGCTTCGGATTTAGACCAATTGACTCTGTATCCCAAGAACATAGAGAGGGAATTAATAATTCTGTGGAGTTAAGGCATAGATCTAGTAGGGTCGGAGACGAATAGTAAAATATAATCTGCATAAAGCAAAAGCTTATACGCCATACCTCCCGCCACTACCCCTGGAAAATCATCTTCCTTGGTTCCAAGGCAAGACTGATCCATAATGGGGAAAGAGGTAAACCCTGCTGGGTGCCCTTGTCCAGAGTAAAATATTCAGAAATTAATCCATTTGTTTATACTGCCACTACCGTGTGTCTATAAAGTAGTTTAATCCATCCAATAAAAGTATTCCCGAACCCATATATTTCCAAAATCTTAAAAAGATCATTACATTCTACCATATCAAATGCCTTTTCAGCATCAAGTGAGATGGCAGTGACCGGAGTCTGATCATTCGCCACTGACCACATGATATTGATGAGATGCCTGATGTTATCAGAAGAGCTGCGGCCCCGAATACACCCCACCTGATCTATATGTATAATAGATGTCATAACTTTACTTAATCGGTTAGCCAGAATTTTTGACAATATTTTTACATCTAGCTGGATCAGGGAAATTGGACGGTAACTTTTACACTCACTTGGATCTTTGTCTTCTTTAAGAATCAGACTGATCTGGGATTTTGTCATAGTTAGCAGAAGCTTACCATTAATTAATGATTCCATATAAACTCTAGCAAAAGTGGAGTCAGTTCTGTAGCATAAGATCTAAAAAATTCCATGGCAAAGCTGTCTGGCCCTGGAGACTTGCCTGTGGGCAAGGCTTTAATTACCTCACCAAGCTCCACCAAGTTTATCTTAGAATCAAGAGAATTTTTTTGCTCAGTCGTCAGTTTAGGGAGTTCTAATGGTTCAACAAAGTTTCTAATAGCTTCATCAGTAGATGAAGACGTGGCACTATAGAGATCAGGATAGAATACTTTAAAAGCATTATTAATATCAATGGCCATGATAAATATTTCACCACCAGCAGATTTTATTGAGGGAATGGTAGAAAAAGACTCTCTGCTTTATATATCTAGCCAAAAGTTTCCCTGCTTTTTTCCCTGACTCAAAGCATGACTCCACTTTCCGATATATAATAGTATTATATCTGTATTTCAATCGGGTCAATTCTGTGAGGCCATCAGACGACATTCAACGCTTCAGCTTCTCAGGCTTTTGCATTTTTTGGTAAATTAATTATACTGTATGATCCGACCCCTAAGATCTGACTTAAGTGCCTCCCAAGCCACGCCCACAGAAGATACTAAGGACCAGTTGGTCTCCATACAGTGATTTCAGTCTTTAACATTTGTTGGAAATCATGATTTTTTTCAAAAGGAATTCATTAAAGCGCAAACTGCATGATTTCTTTTTCTCTGTAAGTAGCAACATCTCTAAACTCACCAGGGTGTGATCTGAGACTAAGATGTTTCCAATTGAGAAATCCACAACAGATGAAATGAGGGAGTTGTATATATATATATATATATATATAAAATCTATTCTAGAATATATCTTATGGACTGATGAAAAAAATGTATAGTCCCTACCAGATGGGTTCAAAAGTCACCAAATATCTGCAAGAATTTTTACATATCCTGTCACTGTTGCTCTGGAGGGGTTACACACTTTTTCTTCACTATGATCAAGGACTTAGTCCATCAATAGATTAAAATCTCCTCCCAATATTACATAATGAAGGGTGCCAGCGGCTTGCAACATCCATTCAAGATCAATAAAAAGCCCTGATCATCAGCGTTAGGTGCGTAAATATTAGCCAAAACCAACCTTTGCCCCTGAATTTCTGCTAAAACAATAATGATTCTCCCTAATTTATCTTTAATCTGTTTGAGAGATTTGAATTGTAGATGTTTATCAATATAATGACTCCCCTGCTCTTACTTGAGCCAGCACTAAAGAAAACATGTTCATCCCATATCTTCCCAAATTTGGCAGCTTCCTGCGGGGAAAAATGTGTTTCTTGAAGAAACACTATATCACATTTCTTACGCTTAAGAAAATAAATTAACTTCCTTCTTTTTATGGGGTGCCCCAACCTCATACCATCCCAGATGTGTATGACTTACTTTCTTCTGCAGAACATAAATTAAGATTTTTAGAAGTATATCTAACCTCAGTAGGTCCATCCAATGCAAGTTAATGGGTGCCACAAATCTGACACTCCAAAAAGCACATAAAGGCAGCATAAAAGTAATCCATAAGACTCCAGTGGTTAAATCCATATCTTCAGAAGTGATATGATAGGTGAGGGTGAGAAATAGATCATTATTCAAGTCATTTTTGCTGTGAATTCTTCTCCCTGCCAATTAGGGGGCATATACTTGAAGAATATGAATCACCAAAAACATAAGAAGAAGAATGTGAAAGTTAAAAAGGAGATTGACAGAGAAGGAAGGACAATTTATAGTAAATATTTTCACATTGTGAGTTTCAGTGTCTTTTAATGTCTCCAGAGCCTGAGGATTTTTACTTTGCTATGTTTACCTCAAAGAACAAATATGTAGCTGGGTGTATCGAATTTCAACGAATTATAACATGAAAATAAATAAAAAAACTATCAAAGTGCGCAGAGCTCACCGTTTACATGTCTGCTCTTCACATGGCATCACATGACCTCCCTTTAAAAGGATTGTGAAGATTAGTAGACAGATGGTCAATTTATTAAGTGATGAGCTGTTTCCTCAGAACAGCAGTTTATCCAGCATACTGAAGCATTTCCTCCATTAATATCTATTAAAAAAAAGAACAGCCTCTGATCTCCTCACCAGTGTACCACCGCATTACGCTATGTTTTGCTAACCTTGAATGTTCCACCATGGTAGAGGAGTTCTGGTTAACCCGGATTTGCGTATTTCTATCAGCGGATGGTTTGTCCGTACTTCTGTTGACTAGTGCAGTTTCATCACACTTTAATAATGTTCCATTCAGTTCATAGTTGAATCAAACAGAATGTGCAAATACATTATGCCAACTCACTGGTAAGCACCACCTCCCATAAGATATTTTTGCATTGGCTCAAGCATGTTTAACTTTCCTTGTGTTGCATGACCGGAAGTGCATTGTATCAGCTATGATCACAAAAAAAACAACTAAACATGTTAATACATCTTCTAAGAGGCTGATCATGTTCTGCTTGGGAGCAGCATGAGAGGTCCCGGTTTGCATTGAAACCAGGAAGTAACCGCACTCGTATAATCAGTGACCTGTGCGATTCTGAGGTTTTTCCTCCTAACATTCCATTTTTATTCTACTGATGGTTTGGTGTAGGGTTTGGGGGTTCAGTTAGTAAAATATGCATTTCTATTCACTGTAACATATGCTGTACAGCTGAAAACAACTCGTTTTGCAATTTTGCGCCTCTTTGTGAATATTACACCCGGAAACTGAAGCAAACCAAGTAGGTATAGCTGCTGGCTGGAATCTACAAAAGAGGGCAAGGTTACTCCAAAAGGGGGTTGTGCCAACTCCAAAAGGTTTAAAGGGATAGTTCGCCCAAAAATGGAAATTCTGTCATCAGTTACTCACCCTCATCCATCCCAGATGTGTATGACTTACTTTCTTCTGCAGAACATAAATTAAGATTTTTAGAAGTATATCTAACCTCAGTAGATCCATCCAATGCAAGTTAATGGGTGCCACAAATCTGACACTCCAAAAAGCACATAAAGGCAGCATAAAAGTAATCCTTAAGACTCCAGTGGTTAAATCCATATCGTCAGAAGTGATATGATAGGTGAGGGAGAGAAATAGATCATTATTCAAGTCATTTTTGCTGTGAATTCTTCTCCCTGCCAATTAGGGGGCATATACTTGAAGAATATGAATCACCAAAAACATAAGAAGAAGAATGTGAAAGTTAAAAAGGAGATTGACAGAGCAGGAAGGACAATTTATAGTAAATATTTACTAAAATATTGATCTGTTTCTCACCCACAACTGTCAAATCACTTCTGAAGACATTGATTTAACCTCATATGCAGACCTATGAAATTTTTGGTGCTTCAAAATTTTGGCACCAATTCACTTGCATTGTACTGACATACAGAGCTGAAATATTCTTCAAAAAAATATTCATTTGTATTCTGCTGAAGAAAGAAATTCATACACATCTGTGGTGGCATAGAGGTGAGTAAATGATGAGAGAATTTTAATTTTTGGGTGAACTACTTTATGGTACGGGAAAGGGGTAGTTTATGGGCTCCCTATATATTTAATGGCGATTTGAAGCTGACATCACCTTTTGGAGCTATGCCTGCAGCTATACCCTATACCCTTCTCAAGCTCACACATGCACATTTTTTACACCAAAACATACAGAAATATCAGCATAAAAATATGCAATGCAAGTGAAAGATGACTGAGGTTAACATTCTGTATAAGATCTACCTAATTGTGTGTTCATTGTGTTCATGTCATGTATTTTTACAACATGGGGGTGAATAAATGAAAACGTAATTTTCATCTTTGATTTTTTTGAATTGAAAAAAAAAATTTACTTGACTCAAAACCACTTGAGTTGAACTATCACTGTAACAGAGGGTAGCCTATAAAGGTTGACATAGGCACGTGATCCATGCATGCAACAAGTTAATATTAGAAGTAACTAGTAACTTGCTACTTGAGGATTCTTTTAATAGGACACTTTCTTACTCTTACTGAATTCATTTTAAAGCTACACTATGTAACTTTTTTTTGTTAAAAAATACATTTTTTTTTTATTAATCATCCATCTTCCAAACCATGTATTTACTTTACCCAAATACACTTTGATAAACATATGTGGCATAGGGGGGTATGGTCATGTGTCTGTCTGCGGGAGAGGGAGAGTGGTAAGGCTGGTCACCTGAGTTGTGATTACTCTGACACAGGGGTGGGGAACCTTTTTTCCATTAAGTGCCATTAGAGTATTTCCGAAATTATTCGCGGGCCATATTATACTGTCTATTATACAATATTTTGTGTTGTTCAGTGGCGGGCCGTGCATTAAAAGTCTAAGCCTTTTTTGTTATTCATGCCATTAAGAAAACACAGTTGTCAAATATTCCCTGTAGTCTTTTGTTTGTGTACTTTTATTTTGAAATTCTTATGTTCCTGTTTCCCATGCTGCGTCCCAATTCGCATACTATCCGTCCTAAATAGTATTCGAAAATAGAATTAGTACGTCCCAAATCGTAGTATGTTGAAATGAGTGTTCCAAAGATACCCGGATGGTCTACTATTTCCGGTCAGAATCCGAAGTGCAGATCGATGCACACTCTAACGGCTAATATTGCCCACAACCCATTGCGCGCGGGAGGGAGGAGCTTTGAGATGATGCAAACATGGCGGCCGGATGCGGCAGCGGAGATGCGCCCTCAGCTTTTAAGTGTAAGAACTTAAACGTTTAGCGCTAATTAAAGTTACATTTTATTGTCTCATAATATTAATGGATTTGTGTTGTGCAAGAAAAGTACCGTGTTTATCTTGTAGGGTCCGATGAAGACACTGAGCGCCTCATTAACTGGCGCATTGCCAACGACGATGTTTTTTTAACTGTCGCGGTGTGCGTAACTAGGCAACCACGTTCTCTTCCATTGCATGACGTCTTCGTAGTATGTCCCAGAACGTGCATACTCTTTTGCTACACACTCAAAAGTATGTACTTTTTCTTCAAAAAAAGAGTACATACTTTTAGGTCGTAGTATAAGTAGGCGAATTGGGACGCAGCCCCAGTCTTGTCATGTCCTGTTTTCCCTCCATGTTCATGTGTCTGGTTTTCATTGGTTCATTGTTTGATTACTTTGTTATCAGTTCTAGTTTGTCATTGGTTTTAGTTAATTGCCTTATCTTGTTTAGAGTTCTGTTTGCCCATTGCTTATGTTTCCCCATGTCCATGTATTTAAGTCCTCATGTTTGCTTTGTCGCTTGTCGAGTATTGTTGTTATCCTGTTGTTAGCCTGTTGTTAGCTCACTGTTTGAAGTTAGTTTGTGTAGCAGTGCCCTGTTCCTAGTCTAGTTTCGTGTCTAGTTCCTGTATCACCACTGATTTGTTAATAAATCTGCACTTGGGTCCTTCATATAGTCTTTATCCTTGCCTTGACTGCTACACAACGTTACAACAGTTTCATAATGAATAAGACTCTCTATGACTTTGGGCATCATACATTATGTTGCAGCTAACAAATAATACTAACTGACATTTTAAAAACATGTCCACGCATGAAAGCCAGAACTTGAAACAACACTTAATGCTCAAGCAAGCCTAATTTTAACTGCAGCATGACAGTTAAATGTGAAATTAACTTCTCCTGAACAGACATTCAAAAATCATAATTTTTCAAATGAATCTACCAATCTTTAATACCTGGAAACATTTATCTAATAATATTTGCGATAAATTTCATTTCGTCAGGGTACACGGTTATGCTGCGTTCCATTCAATTTGGATGTGGGATATTCCTATTTGATATCTCTGACCATAAATGCATCCCATTCCCCAATATTTGGAACTTCAACACTCCCATTAGCTTAGCAGTGGTTTAAATCTCATTAGAGATGTCTCCTAGCAACCCAACTGATAAACAATGCTGCAGTGCTAGCATTTGTGCTACAGGTGTACTATTATCAAAAGAGATTATAATGTTTTATACACCTTTTTCTGCAGGCATTTGTTAGACAAGCTTTAATATCATGTAATGTGGAAACAAACACATTTATCAATATTACTTAATAAAGTGAATGTTTATCACTTACTTTGTATATCTCCCTGAATGTCGACATTTTTGTGTGACATCATGCCCCTGCATCTCTCTGAAATCAGAGTTGATAATTTCTGCAGGAGCCTACAAGTTGTAATTCTGACTTAAAGATGCATCCCATTGCTCTTTTCTTAGTAGGAAGTTGTAAAATCTGACTTTCCGAGTTGACTTGATGGTGTAGAGCTCAAACTCATGCGCTGCTTTGGGCATGTGATTTGTGAAACAGTTGTCTTACTTTGCTTGTAAGCATCAAGGAATAAATTCTGACTGGATAAACATTTTGTTTTTCTCTATTTGTTTGTAGATTAATTAAGAGTAGAAAGCGATCAAAAATACATAAAGCAAAAAGGTGATTGAGAATGAAAGGATGAAAAATATTTATATTTTGGCATGTTAGGCCAGCAGAGAAGGCTTTGCTGGCCTTGAGAATTTGCCACTGGTGTTATCATTTAAAATTATTTTTAAACATAATTTTTTCAGGTTAATTGAATCAAGGCCATTTTCTGCATTTCAAATTATTTCTCAAGTGTCCTCACGGGCTGGGTAAAATTGTCTTGAGGGCCTTATACGGCCCTGAGGCCTGATGTTCCCCACCCCTGCTCTAACATCTGTCTCTCATTATAGTGATGGTGGGGGGGAGACCCGATAAGGCACACCAAAGCATCAGTTTGGGAGAGAGAGACTGCATAGAGTGTTGTGGCTGCATGTGCCCGCCAGATTATCAAAGACTCATTTGTGTATATTTGGCCACTAAATGCCCTTTTTTGTTAAAGTTTCTGTGTGACACTGAAGAGTAATAGTATACTTATGCTGACAGTTCGTTGTCTCCTGACTCCTCCATTGCCCACAAACCTAAAGCTATCACAACCTATAATAATGATATTTATTTTAGAGCTGTCGGGATGGATGTTGTGGGAAATTGCATGCATACGTCATTCGCTCGTGCGTGTTGACTTCATATCCTAACACAGAGAAAATAAAATCCGGCTAATAGTGTGTGTGTGGGATTAACTAAAGCTGAAAGGTTGTTGTCAAAACGAATGAGAAAATTTTACCATGTATCATTCAAAATGGCAAACCTCCAGGGAATCACTTTGTAAAAACAATTAAACCCCGAACAGAGCAGAGTCTACAAGCAAAAGCGACAGAGTCCGTAATAAAACCTGAATCAATATCTGCTTGGATTTTCAGAGGTGGCGACAACTCCGAAATCTGAAAGGATTTAAAAGTGACCCGGAGATAGCTTTTTTCTTACTCAACATGTAAGATATTTTATTGATATGGTTTATGTATAGTTGTGTAATCATTGACGTGTGTGTGTGTGTGTGTGTGTGTGTGTGTGTGTATGTGTGTGTGTGTGTGTGAGTGTAGAAATACAATAATTATACTGTAATCGGTGCAGAAATTTTCACTTACTAGCAAACGTGTATTTTTCTTTATAAAAGTAATTTATATAAATAAACCCTTTTGTTCTAGGCTTGCCAAAACATGTGAGTCTTGAAATTATGTTGATTGTTATGATGGTAACAATGACAATCTGTAAATTAGTTACTACCGTGATCTATTTGGCCAGAATATCCTGCAGTTAATAAAAACAGTGTGTCTGTTCAGACAGATTTTTTCTTCGAAAACAATCGCTCAACAACCACTCGCAAACTTAATGTTTGACCTTATCAGTCTATCAATCGTTATGTCTAAAGTTAACAAACTTTTGTTACGTAATTTATTTAAAAACATCAATGTTTCAAATAAGTTCAAACGACAGCATACGATATGGCTCTTATCTGCTCAGATGACATGTTTTCAAGTCTTTTCCTTTCTTTCATTATTTATTTGTCCATTCACTCCGATAAGATGTCATCTGAGCAGAGGAGCAGAGCCGAAGCACGACTTGCGTCATTACCAAAACAATGTCCTTCCGCAAGGCGCATGCAGTTTTATTTTTTAACCACTAGAGGGCCAAAAAGGTACATGGTGTAGTTTTAACATGAGTACTTTTACTTCTTTCCTTTTTTAACTTTTTTTTTTAAGTATTAGTACTTTTTTTTTTAAGTATTAGTACTTTTACTTGAGTACAGTTTTGGATACCTCTGAACCAGGAGGATCTTTAATTCCTGAGATGTTTGAACATCACTCGTAACCATCATGTTTGGCAGTGTTTATGTCTTTCTCTTGAAAAAAGTATTGTGGTAGTACAGTATCATGGTACATTGATGGTTTTAGATGGAATATAATGTACTTTGATATATAGCATGGTACAAAATAATTACCATATTACCATTCTGTGGTATTCCAAGGTAAAGATTTTAAGAATACCATGATATTACCAAGGTAGATGTCCAACAAACATAGTTTTTATGTCCAAAACACCATAGTATTATTATTATTTCTTTATTTTAATACCACTGTATTTTTATGTAAGTGTAAAGAAGTTTTCATTGGTGCTGGTGTCATTGGTGAAGTTTTTGCTCAACAGGCACAGTACTATAAAGACGTTGGATATAGTGGTTCTTCTTATTACAACCGAAGTTGAAAACTCTACAAATAGCTTACAGATTACCATTAAACTCTTGTCTTTTGAGTGGATTCTCTAACGTACAAAGGAAAGAAACTCAAACTTGTCTGGCTCAGCACAGAGAGCTCGTCAGGCAGGTTTGCTGTAATTATGTGAGATATTGCTTTAGTCCCTGGAGGCTTCGAGCCCAACAGAGGCAGAGCGATGTGAACTAACATGCACTTCCAGTGTCATTGCTCATTTTACAGCCTCACTATCTTCATGAATGCTCTGGAACATCTACAGTACTCCAAATAAACAAACAAACAAAATGACATGAACAACAAAATGACATGCTGTGTTGAACATGTAGTGACCATAAATGGAGATTAATGGATATTACAATTATAATAAGTGTCATTTTTATGTTCTGGTAATTTTATTTTGAGTCATTTTGTAATCGAGTACTCTAACACATAACAAGCGAGTAATCGATTACTTGAAAGTTGGAATTTAAGTTCAGCTTAATTTTTCTTATGAAAAAATGAGAACTATTTATACGTTTGCACTCACACATAGAAATGTACATTCTGTCTTCTGAAGCAATACAATCACTTTAAATAATGGCAACATTTTCTTCATCAGGGAACGGAAGTCACGACAGTAACCGAGACGCTAACCTTCGGTCACTCACTCGAAGTTGTGTCGATATAGAAAATAGCAGGTGCATCAGACTGCACGTAACCTTACCCAACGCCACAAGAGACGTCATATAGTTCCTCACATCACTGAGGGAGGGAAGCGACGTAACTAGCCTGGGAGCAGGCTACCCAGAGGGAGCTCTGCCCAAGGGTAACACAGGTCCGCCGTCAGGGGGACCGTACCGCAGAAAATACATCACAGGAGATATTGGAATAATCAGAACCTGTGGAGCACCTAGTCCAGCACAGGCAAGTCGGTGCCTGCAAACTTCCTCCGCTGAGTTTGGAGCCAGAGGGCTAGGGAGGAAGGATGCCCAGGGGCCATGACTTGTGGACTCGACTGAGGGAGTAGAGCACACGTCTTCACCTCTGGGGAGGGGAAAGGAATTATGCGCAAGCGATACACCCGGTCAGTGGATGCTGCCTCCATAAAACCCTGAATTCTCTGAAATGACATCAGTGGCAATGTTTTACCTAGTTTGAACTGAGACAGACACCAAAGAATTGTCTGTATGTGCTCATTCGTGAGGTACAAGTGTGCATGCTTACGGAGTCAGGACAAACCCCTAAAAAGGAGAAATGTTGCTGGCTGGGGAAATGTGTGCTTTTTTACATTCAGACACAGATATTTCAGATGACAAAGCAGCAAGTCTCTGTGTTCACTCAGTAGTGCCTCTGATTGGGATAGTAATAACCAATCGTCGGTAATTCAAAACATGCACACCTTTAATTTTCAATGGGGCGGGTGCTGCATCTATACATTTTGTGCACATGCGGGGATCCAGAGACAGACAGTAAGGAAGGACTGAATTGATACGCAGTTCCCTTGAACACGAAACTCATAAACCACCTATGACGCGGTGCAATTGGTACATGAAAGTATGCGTCCTTCAGATCTACTGACATAAACCATTCATGAGGATGGATATTTTTGATGGAAGATCTGTTTCTGAGTTAACATTTTGAATGGGTGCTTCGCGAGCACACGATTCAAGCATCTCAGATCTAGAATGGGCCAAAGCACACCGTCTTTCTTCGGAACGAGAAATAATGTCTGTAAAACCCACTGTGTGTGTCGCAGTCTGGGACTGTCGCATTTTTTACAAGCAGACAGTGAATCTGAAGTGGTGTAAAACTGAATCATATAACCGTGCTCGATAATTTTTAACACCCAGTCTGACACAACTTGGGGGCTCACCATGCGTTCACACACCAGGCTTATTGATTCACTCGCTATAGGAGATAAAGCGGTGCTCACCATAGGGAAGCTGTTGAGTGTAATGTGTCTGGTGCATGATACGTTAAGAGGAAATAGCCCTTTTTCTTAGAATGTGTGAGTGTCTCATGTTTTGTACAATGGGTGCTTTTTATCTTTTTTTATTTTCTTTATCTATTTTAGGGTGCTTTCACACTAGCACTTTTGGTGTGCCCCGGGGTCGAATGATGTCAAAGTTTGATTCGTTTGAATAATGTGAACATTGCTTTCTGAACTCGGGTGTTGAACATTTAAAAACATATTTTATCCAATTAATTACAATATCTCTTGACATACTTGACAGTGCCCCCAATAGGTAATTGGTCATTGAAGTCACACTTAATATGTCTTAATGTTATTGCATTACATAACATATCAGAAGTGCAATCTACAAACAAATTATGTAAGAGCTTTTCTTCTTCTTTTATTATTAATTATTTTAGTAAGGAGTAGTCCGCGGAGAATGCCATATGCCCCAGGAGCCTCTGGAAATGTTTTAAAGGAACCGCTGCGCCCGGCCTGAAGGAGGCGAGGCATTTCAACACTGACTGAACACGTTCGTTGGTGAGTCGTGCTGACATTGAGACTGAGTGCCGAGAAAAGAGATGCTCTGAACCGGGGTGAGCCAGCTCTTTTCCCAGTTGACCTGAAGACCCAAACGGCTGAGGTGTCTGAGCACCTGGTCTCTGTGAGCACATAATAACACTCGGGAGTGGGCCAGGATGAGCCAGTCATCGAGGTAATTGAGTATGCGGATGCCGGCTTCTCTGCGACTTTCGTGAAGATGTGTGGGGACAGAGACATGCCGAAGTGGAGGACCTTGTACTGATACGCCTGGCCTTCGAACGCGAACCAAAGGAAGGGTCGGTGTCGACTATAATATTGAGACGTGGAAGTAAGCGTCCTTCAGGTATACCGCTGCGAACCAATCTAGATGCTGGACGCAAGTTAAGATGTGTTTTTGCGTGAGCATTTTGAAAGGGAGTTTGTGCAAAACCCGGTTGAAAACTCTCAAGTTCAAGATAGGTCGTAAGCCACCGCCTTTCTTGGGTACAATGAAGTAAGGGCTGTAGAGACCCTTCTAGTCCTCTGGACTCGTCCGAACCGGCCAGCCGGGGAACAGTCGTGGGGCTGATGGTGGAGGGTCCGCGTCCAGCATGCCAGGACTGTTGCGGTGTGGTGGCAGAGTGACTTGAGAATGGCATTTGTGGGCCAGGTGACCCAGAAACAAAGGAAATAGCTCTGTTATTGAGAATGTGGTTACTCGGGGCTGAGGCAAATTAAATAAATTCAACAAAGGATTCTCCTCAAAGTTCTCCACTGGGGAACGGAGTGGTCTGCTTACCAGTTCCGGAGCTAATGTCTTGGTCCCTGGGTTGTCCATCTCCAGAACGACTGGGAGCCTTCTGGGTCCTCGAGGGGGTCCTTGCGACGGGGGGCGTCTGCTTCCTGCGCGGCGCTCAACGCGTGGGCTGAGAGCTGGGCCCAGGTTGAGGCGGAGCAGCCTGGTGTTTCTTCGCAGGGGGACGCCCTTGGCGAGCAGACGGGCATGGCCCATGGTGGCAGGCTTGCGGCGGGGCAGGATGTGAGAGATCGCCTCCGTCTGTTTCTTCACCGCGGAGAACTGCTGGGTAAAGTCCTCGACGGTGTCACCGAAAAGGCCAAACTGGGAGACAGGGGCATTGAGAAAGCGAGTCTTGTTGGTTTCAAGCATCTCGACCAAGTTCAGCCATTGATGACGTTCCTGGACCACGAACGTGGCCATTGCCTGCCCGAGTGACCGCACTGTGACCTTCGTGGCCGAGGGGCGAGGTCGGTCGTTGAGCGCAGTTCCTGCAGCACGTTGGGATCAGGGCTATCCACGTGCAGATCTTTAAGCGCCTTGGCCTGGTGGACTTGCAGGAGGGCCATGGCGTGCAGGGCGGAAGTGGCGTGTCTGGCGGTGCTATAGGCTTTAGCAGTCAGTGTAGACGTCGTCCTACAGGCCTTGGAGCTCATAATGCACTTCCGGGAAAAATGGGACCGGTGTGGTGTTCCAAGGAACCAATCATCCAGCCGCGATGGCTGTGGGGAGGATGGAGGGTTCCAGTCCAGCCCCACGCTAGCGGCGGCCCGGGCAAGCATATCGGACATCTGCGCATCCGCCTCAGCCTGGGCATGCTGATGCCACGTGCTCTCTGATGCAGCGGCGAGCTCATCCACTTCTAGCTCTAGAGGATAGGCAGGCTAACCGTGAGGTGAGCCACCGTTGCCTCGAGCACGGACGGGAGTCAACAAGCATGCCAGGGGGCGGGTGGTCTGAGGGGGCGTACCCGGTGGAGCTGCAACCGCTGCCATCCCCAGATTGCCTCCAGTGCCATCGGCATCGTCCTCAATCCCGTGGGAAGAAGAGCGTTTCGGGGGCGGCTGGAGTGGCTCTGTTGAAAGCGAGCTGTGACCGCAACACTGACATGGTCATGCTCTTGCAGTGAGATCATGAGCCATCCACAAACGCTGCCTCAGTGTGATCGCAACCCAGAAACATGAGACAACGCCTGTGGTCATCTGAAGCGGAGAGCACTCTACCGCATCCAGGAACTACACAGGGGCGGAATGGCATCTTTATAAAGATGCATCCTGAAAAGGACGTTCAATGCCGCTGTGTATTGCTCTTTTAGAGGAAAGTACTCTTTTAAAGAGAAAATCACTCTTTTAAGAATTAAAACTCTTTTAATTTTGCGCTGTCGTAGCGCCCAGGGGCAAACTGCACTGCTGTGCAGAGAAGGAGAAAGCCGCTGATGTGCGCCGTAGATTCAACACCAAGCAAAGCGTCAGAGGTACAGGAACAGGTGTGTAACTCGCAGCTGACTGCATACACAACCAAGGCTCCGAAGAAAATTTCTGAATGAATAGTAGTTCCTCGCCTTTATACCCGTATGTCCGGGAGCGGGGTATGCAAATACTGTCTGCCAACATCTCACTGGCCTTTTTTCATGCATCAGAGGCATATTCGGGCGCTCAAGAGAGACCCCTAGTGTCGCTTCTTCGACACGACGTTGAAGTGAGAGTCAAACGGAGAACACAGCTGCACAGGTAGACATTATTCACAGAGAAGCTGAGCAATACTCATCCTACATGGAGAACAACCAATCCTGAAAAACAGAACGCATGTTACAGATATGAAGTATGCATCCCAAAAAGACACATCAATCTACTGAGAAAGGTGATCAAATTATCATATTTGCATAATTTAACTCAGAATGTCAGCAACCTACCAAAAACCAAATATGTTTAGAAAAAGGGTTAATTTAAGAAATATAATAAACAAGAAATTATACATACAGACAAATGTCTTGAAGCTCAAAGACATCACAAACTCCAAGAAGACAACAAAGAAAAGTAAATAGAAAGAAAAAAATATTTGTTTTCATTCAGCTTTGGAAAGTTTAATGACTGTATTTTATAGAACTATTAGAGTAGATTAATTAAACATGAAACATTAGGCTGTAATTCTTTCACCTCTGTTTTCTGTTTTGTTTTGTTTTTGTTGACGCATCCTTGAAGGCTGCAGTATACTGAGTGTCCTCATTTAAACATGTCTCATTTAAACGTGATGGCCTTCGTAGGACAAACGGAAACGGAATGTTACATGGTGGCTAAGACAGCACGCCACTCTTTAACAAGCGTGAGCACTTCGAGTGAGAATTTTAGGAGAGTTATAATGATGTAAAGAGAAAAGAAAATAGGTTTTACATGTGTACTTTTAGTCTAAGACATTCACTGAATTAAAGGGGAAACAAATACTTTTTAAGTTTAATTCAGAAAAAATTCACTGCAAAAAATGCTATTGTATATCATTAAGTGTTGTTTTTTTGTAAACATATCAAAATATCCTTAAAACACAATACATTTACTTGAGAAGCAACATATAAGATGTTAAGAATTGTTTTTGGGAATGAGTCTTGAATAAATGGGAATTTTGTATTTTTTCACTTGTTTATATTTCTGCCAATGCAGTAAAGAAATATTATACTTAATTCTCTGAAAGCAAGTCTAAATATTTTATATGCTGATTCTCATGTGAATGCATCTTTTTTTTCTTTTTTTTTTTTTTTTAAAGATTTTTAGATATTTAAAAATATCATTAATAATAATTAGATTATTATATTCAACATTCTCAGATTTAAAAAAAAATAGTCTGCAGTAAATGCACATTGTTTTCAGGGGCGTTGATTGCTGAGGGGTTGGGGGGGTCTGTATGTAAATGTACGTAGAAGGGGTTTAACTCCAAGTTGTTTCGACTTCAATGAGAGTAAATATTCATAAACCATACCTGACCAGCACTGGCTTGGCAAGGTCCCCATTTCCGACTATATTATAGGCCTACGTGTCATTTTTTTGATAAAGTTTACCACTTACTGGGTGTACAGTAAATGTAATTTAAAACACTTTGCAAACAGACGAAGCCTTGCACAATGGGACGGCAGTGTTTGGCTGTTCTGCAAGCTTCATATCGTATGTATTTAAACTTAATGAAGCTCAAAGCGGTGTCAAGTTACAACTCTGAAAAGGAGAGCCCATTCGGTTTCATCAGCTGCTCTGCCTCTTGCTATTTAGAGAACAAACGCCTCCAGGACACCTTCATTTGTCATATTTTTAACTGTTGTTGTATGTAAACATGCACTACATGGACATCTTTAACCATTTTGATGCGTTTCCAGCAATGTGATTTGGTATGTGTGTATGACTCTTCACCGTACTTTGTACTATGTATGTGCATTTATTTCCCATAGTGTCACAGAGCACGCCGCCACGCCTCTCACTAGCGTCACTCGCTCCCTTTCTCCTGAGTTCTAGAACTGCAATTCCCTTTGACCTTTGCTCTATATGTGCCTACCTGAAGTTGATGTCTATCTTCCCCTGTTTCATTACCTGTGTGAATAAAATACTGCAGATGGATCCGACCGCTTCCGCCTCTTCTTCACAGAAGACTTCACCAACACAGGATCCAGCAGACGTTCATCGGCTCGCCACCGAGGTTTCATCTCAAGCATCTGTGCTGGTCACACACCAACAACAGCTGGTCAAATTAACCTCTCTTACCGAGGAGCTTGTGAGGTCCGTTCGAGCCCTAACTCTGCAGAGCGCGGCTACTAATCAGGCTCAAGAGTCCGCTGCACCTGCCCCTTCGCAACCCAGCGTGAGTCCAACTTCAAACAATCCCTGATTATCATTACCTGAGAAATTTAATGGCTCGCCCACCACCTGTAAAGGATTTTTGTTGCAGTGCGACCTGTATATCAACCAGCAGACACAGTTTTACCCCACCGATGAGAGCCGCGTTTCATTCATCTGCTCGTTACTCACCGGAAAGGCGCTGGAATGGGCTACCGCACTTTGGTCGGGAGGACAGCTTTCCTCTCTCTTATATAATGTGTTTATCTCCCAATTCAGAGAGGTGTTCGAACATCCCGCGGGAGGAAAAGATCCCAGAGAACTTCTAATCTCATTGCGTCAAGGGAACGCCCCCGCGGCAGATTACACGCTCTCCTTTCAGACACTGGCTGCGCAAACGGGCTGGACGGATGAACCACTCAAGCTTCTGTACCGAAGGGGTCTTAACACAGATCTACAGGGAGAGCTGGCGTGTCGCGACGATGGGAGATCCCTCGGAGAAGTCATGGAGATCGCCATTCGGCTTGACAATCTCATCCGCTCTCGACGCGCACCCTTCAAATCCAGCTTCTTCGCGGATTCCTCCGCCAGCGCGGAGTTTGAACCTATGCAGATCGGTTACACCCACCTCACCAGTGCAGAGCGTGAGAGAAGGAGGCGGAATAATCTGTGTCTGTACTGTGCGCAAGCCGGTCATCTGAGAGCTTCCTGTCCCGTGAGACCCACATCCAGAGACCCCACTGCGGTGAGTCCTTATGTTCATTCTGCTAATTCTCTAACTCTAGAGATCTATTTAAATTTTTGTGGGGAGACTGTTAAGACTAAAGCTTTAATTGACTCCGGAGCCGCTGGGAATTTCATTGATCTCGCCTTTCTCTCATCTCTTGTGAATCCCGTGTGGCAGTGGCAGCTCTAGACGGACACCCCCTGGGGACAGGAAGAGTACAGTACACCATGCATCCTCTCAGTCTCAACATTGACTCGCTACACACGGAGAATATTCAGTTACTCACTATCAACTCACCTATGCATCCAGTGATCTTAGGATTCCCTTGGCTGGAGAGACACAACCCCCAAATTTCCTGGTCAGATAGGAGGATTTCTCGGTGGTCTCCCTTTTGTCAGATCAATTGCATGCCCGCTGTCCGAGGTCCTGAATCGAGCCACTCGCCACCTGAGAAATTGAAGCTCCAGGAGATACCCGCGGCTTATCATGATCTAGCCTTGGCATTCAGCGAGAGGGAGGCTTCACACTTACCTCCACATCGAGCTGGCGACTGTGCCATCGAACTCCTGCCTGGAGCCGTACCACCGCACGGACGAGTGTATCCACTATCGCAACCAGAAACTGAGGCCATGAAGTCATACATCGAGGAGCAGCTTGCCAAGGGTTTCATTACCACATCTACATCGCCCGCATCTGCCGGTTTCTTCTTCGTGAAGAAGAGAGATGGGGGTCTCCGGCCATGCATTGATTTCCGGGGTCTCAACGAGGTGACCGTGAAGTATCGTTATCCCCTGCCATTAGTCCCAGCTGCTTTAGAGATGCTTCGCTCTGCCCGGTACTTCACAAAGCTGGATTTGCGGAATGCATACAACCTCATTCGCATACGGAGGGGTGATGAGTGGAAGACGGCCTTTTCTACGACCTCCGGCCACTACGAATATCGGGTAATGCCGTTTGGACTGTCCAATAGTCCCTCCGTCTTCCAGGCTTTTGTTAACGAAATTTTCCGAGACATGCTTAATCAGAAAGTCATTGTCTACATCGAAGATATCTTAGTCTACTCCGAGACCCACGAAGCACACGTCAGGGATGTGCGAGCCGTCCTCAAGCGCTTAATTGAGAACCAGTTATATGCCAAGATTCAGAAGTGCGAGTTTCATCAGACTCGAATCACTTTCCTGGGATACATAATCTCTGCCGAGGGTGTCTTCATGGATGACAGCAAAGTCAAAGCCGTGGTTAACTGGCCCCAACCTACCTCGGTGAAAGAGTTACAGCGCTTTCTCGGCTTCACCAACTTTTATTGCAGGTTCATACGCAATTTCAGTCTCATCGTGGCCCCCCTCACATCCCTTCTCCAGGAGGGGGGAAGCGTTTCAGGTGGTCCCCCGAATGCACCTCGGCTTTGGAACGGCTGAAGGAGAGGTTCACCGCAGCTCCCATTCTCCATCACCCAGACCCCGAGAGGGAGTTTATCGTAGAGGTGGACGCTTCGAACACGGGAGTGGGTGCGATTCTGTCTCAACGCCACGGTAGTCCTGCAAAGAGCTTCCCCTGTGCCTTCTACTCTCGCAAGCTCAACCCGGCAAAACGCAACTATGATGTGGGCGATCGTGAACTTCTGGCCATGAAGGCAGCCTTGGAGGAGTGGAGGCACTGGTTGGAGGGTGCGCGTCAACAGTTCATCGTTCTCACTGACCACAGAAATCTAGAATATATCAGGTCCACCAAACGCTTGAATGCTCGTCAAGCTCGTTGGTCGTTGTTCTTTTCTAGATGTCATTTCAAGATCACCTACAGGCCGGGATCCAAGAACGGGAAGGCTGATGCTCTGTCCCGTCAGTTCGACAGTCCCAGCGAACCCACCAAGCCAGAACCTATTCTTCCCTCAACTCTGATTGTGGCACCCGTGCAGTGGGACATAGTTTCGGAGGTTACGGCAGCTCAGCTAGAACACCCAGCTCCGTCCGAGTGCCCAGTGGATCGCCTCTTTGTTCCCCTCGAACTCCGCAACCGGGTGCTTCAATGGGTTCACTGCACTCTCAGCACTGGGCACCCAGGTATCTCTGCCACCATCCAGCTTGTTACCAACCATTTCTGGTGGCCTACTCTTCAACCTGATGTCATTAAGTTCATCCATCAATGCACCATCTGTAACACGGTAAAATCTTCCCATCTAAAGCCTGCTGGTCTGTTGCTGCCACTGCCAGTGCCGCAACGTCCATGGTCCCACATAGCAGTGGATTTTGTGACGGATCTGCCACAGTCTCAGGGATTCACTACGGTTCTCTCAGTCGTCGATCGCTTCTCTAAATCCTGCCGCTTTATTCCGCTGGCAGGCCTGCCCACAGCTCTGCAGACAGCCGAAGCACTCCTCAATCAGGTATTCCATCTCTTTGGCCTCCCTGAGGACATCGTCTCCGACCGCGGTCCGCAGTTCACTTCCCGTGTCTGGAGAGAACTTTGCTCGAAACTCAACATTAACGTCAGCCTCACCTCTGGATACCATCCTCTGGCCAACAGGCAGGTTGAACGTCTAAATCAAGACCTCACTCGCTTCCTGCGGACGTACTGCCATCAAAATCAGCAGGACTGGAGCCGCTTCCTGGTCTGGGCGGAGTGCGCTCAAAATTCTCTGTTGAAAACTGCTACGGGTCTAACGCCCTTTCAGTGTGTTCTAGGTTTTCAACCCCCTCTCTTTCCGTGGGCTGGAGAGCCGTCTGAACTCCCTGCAGTGGACGCGTGGCTTCGACGCAGCGAGGCTACTTGGAACACCGCCCATGTTCACCTGCAACGGGCCATCTGCAACTACCAACGTCATGCGGATCGGAGGAGGCATCGGGGACCACTGTTTCGACCTGGCCAGTGGGTGTGGCTTTCCACCCGGGACTTTCGTCTTAAGCTCCCAAGCAAGAAATTATCTCCTCGTTTCATCGGGCCCTTCAAGATTCTGCGTCAGATTACTCCAGTCTCATTTCGTTTGGCACTCCCAGCACATTACCGAATTTCACCTACTTTTCATGTGTCTCTTTTCAGACCCGCTGCGGTTCCCAGGAGAGAGGAGGTCCAGGAGGAGGTCGCCACCAGGCAGGCTCCCCCCATTGAGGTCGGCGGCGAGGTGGCTTACCGGGTGTGAGAGGTCCTGGACTCCAGACGCCACGGCGGGGGGTTACAGTATCTGATTGACTGGGAGGGTTACGGTCCCGAGGAACGTTCTTGGGTCAGGGCTCAGGATATCCTGAATCCTACGTTGCTCACCACATTCCACCGCAAACACCCAGATCGACCCGCTCCCAGACCCCGGGGAAGACCCCGTCGTCGGCCGGGTCCTCGCTTCCGGAGCCGCTCGCAGGAGGAGGGCTCTGTCACAGAGCACGCCGCCACGCCTCTCACTAGCGTCACTCGCTCCCTTTCTCCTGAGTTCTAGAACTGCAATTCCCATCACTCCCCCCTGCTCTCATTAGTTTCCATCCCTGCCTGGTTTCCCTCATCACCGTTATCAGTGTCACCTGCGAACCCTTATCTACCCTTTATCTGAACTGCTCCTTCCATTCTCCCTTTGTGAAGTCTTGTTTCGCCACGCAGACATTTCCTAGTGTTTCCCTGGAATTTATCCTTGCTCTAAGATTCCCTGGACCTTTGCTCTATATGTGCCTACCTGAAGTTGATGTCTATCTTCCCCTGTTTCATTACCTGTGTGAATAAAATACTGCAGATGGATCCGACCGCTTCCGCCTCTTCTTCACACCTAGCTCATATCAAAGAGGATTTTTTTCAGCTCATGTCAGCATGGATTGCTTGTGAACCAGTCATAATACAATTCAAGATTTGCAAAGGAACTGTTATTGAAGAATGGGGCAGTTAAAAACCCTTGGACCTGATTGCAAAAACATAAGTAAACATTTTCATTCATGAATATTTCAAATGTCATGACTTTGATATTTTATGGTGCTAAATGTTAACAGATGTGATTGAGATGCAATATATTCTGATGCAATGTGTTGGATGTGTGTCATGTGTAAACCCTGAAATTAATTTTTTTAATTTTGTGGAGCTTGTTTATTGTCTTCTGACAGAGTGTCAAATATGGTTGGATTTTAGGGGCTGCATGATGTTAGCCAATCATAACAGTGGGCATTTACGCTGAAGTTTTAAGGAGGCCCTTAGGCAAAAACTGAGCGTTTTAGACAGAGGACCATAGACAGAGTAGAAAATGATCATATATTACTAATTTATGACTGTGTTGGTGCAAAAAAACCTTTTCTAACATTATTAGTGGACATCAGGGAAGATAATAAAATTATTTAAAAAAATAAGAGTATGCCATGGCCCCTTTCAAAATTTATGAGAAAGACACGGTTTTCGGGTGGAATTAAAGACCCTGTGAAATCAAATGAATGTTTTGCTGCTTCTAGTCCATATCTATTGTCCAAATATTATCTATCGGTCAAATGCTTTGATAATGGACCCTCCCCATACAACTGTTCAGAACATCTGGCTGTTTTCTAACTGGTACTGATCATGTGTTTGCGGGGCACTTTGAAGGGAGCACAATTCATGCTGTAGGGTCTTTCTACTTTCCAATAAGAATTTGTAAAAATGTGAGTTCTGTGCGTGTATGTGTGTGTGTAAACTAAAGCACTTTTTTTTTTAAGCAACATCTTTTTTTCCAGGGGTGGAAGTCAGCATCTTTTCTTGCTGAGCTACCCAGGCCCCTATAGGAGTGAAATAATTTAGAGAATAATACAGACCAGGGTTAATAGACTATTTGCAATTTTAATATGGGTCATTAGATATGGCCCGCCCCCACTTCCTAGTAAATAGGAAGGAAATTTCGGTAGGAAATAAGTCAAAACACCAAATCGATCTGCACTCGTCAAGTCACTTCAAAAACCTTTAAAAACCTGGTATTTTGGGTGACTTGTTCATCATATTAATTACAATTTTAAAGCAAAATAATTTAAAATACATCCACTTTATCAGCAACAAAACACAAGAACGAAGAAGAAGAAAAGCTTCACCGAGGCAGGGGCATTAAGAATTAATTGTGTCCGGTAAAAGCTGTTTATTTGCATGCACTGGTTAGCTCACTTTTCACTAAATTAATCATCCAGATCAGGCAACTGCGCAAACACATCCACAAAATCTGACTAAACACAATTTGCACGGTGCAAGTATGATCTTGCATCACTTTACCACACCTGAATAACCTTTTCATTATTCATTATTTGATGAATTTCTACTCCCATGGTTGATGGAAAATGTACATAAGCATTTAACCTCTTGCGTTACCAACTGACGGTCATAGCATGATGGAAATCGCTCGGTGCGCTTTCTGTAAATTAAGTGCAATCTATAACAAGCTTAGAGGCCTACTTACACCAAATTCATGATGAAATTGCAAGATGAACTGTGTACAAAAGGTCCATTCACACCGAGACCGAAACTAATAAAACTACAAATTATTTCATCCCTATAGGGGCTTGGGTAGCTCAGCAAGAAAAGATGCTGACTACCACTCCTGGAATCGCGAGTCCAGGGTGTGCTGAGTGATATCAGGTGGTTCTCTCTGTAAGTGGGGCACGTAGTGAGTTGTGCGTAGATGCCAGAGTGATTAGCGTGAGCCTCAACACATGTTAGGTCTCCGCGTTCACTCGCTCCGCAAGCCACTTGATAAGATGTGCAGGCTTACTCTCTCAGAAGCGGAATCAACTGGGATACATCCTCTGCCGCCTGTATTGAGGCAAGTCACTGTGCCACCATGAGGAATTAAAGCACATTGGGATTTGGGCATGACAAATTAGAGAGAAAAGGGGATAAAATACACAACAACAACAAAAAAACATGTACAGTTGGCAGCTCTTCTACAAGCATTTATTCTATTGCATCAATCTTTAAGCATTCATCTTTAAATGCATGAGCATAATATATTGTTTCATAGTGTCCATGTTTCTGATGCATTTAGAGGAATAAAGAATTTGTGTTTTTTGTGAGTGAGATGAGTAAAAAGCGCTGTTGCACTCTAGGGCTTTAACGATTCATCGATCTTGATCAATGCATCTATCCAATGACCAACGATCCAATGTTAACGATAAAATGCGTAACTATCGATATAGAATTTTTTTAAGATGTACATTTATTTTAAATAATCTCATGTCAGCCACGTCCATACGCATTTCCGTCAGGTGATGAAGCAAACCTTATTAAATTAATTTGACTTTATGAGCGCTAAATAAGGTTTTCATGTGGGACACGGATGTGCGTGTGGTCTTTGAGGCCAAATTGTGCTCTGTTATCCGGGCTATCATTGCGCATGTGACCCATTTGAATTTTACATGAGAATTTGCCATTTTAAAGTACCATGGAGCCGTTCAACCATCATGTGAAACATCATAACAACACTGACATTCTGAACAGTACTAATGTGGGAAAGAGAAATCACCTGCTCAGCTCCAGCATCAATTATAAGACTTTACTCATCTACACACCAAAACCCTTACATCCCAGTTAAATGTAACATAATTTTTCATTACAACTGTGGAAGTTGTAGCCAAGACAACCGCAGATATCACAGATAGTTGGAAACATGTAATGGGTATGTAAGTATTTTGAATTGGATTAAACTGAGAAATAAGCTGTAATCAAACGAGTGAATTACTTTTTTTTTTTTTTTTCATTATATTTTTCAACATCTGAAATACCTTTTTTTTTTTTTGGTGGGTTGCGTAAAATAGGCACATAATTTCGAAATATCTATCGTAGGGCACTGAATCGAATCCAATTGAAATCATATTGCAGCAGATTTCGAAGTATCAGCAAATATCAGATCGCAGGCCAAGAGAATCAATTTAAAATTGCATTGTGATGAAACATCCGTTCCCCGTCTGTTGCTCACTTCGACGTTGTGTCATGGCATGTCACCATGGCAACTTTGCGGTCACGGCTTTCCTTCAACAGAAGGAACGCCACTCCAGCTGCCCCCCACGTCGGTACTTCTTCCCATGTGATTGAGGATGATCCGGTAGGCGATGGAGGCAATCTGGGGATGGCAGCGTGCTTGGTTCCGCCAGGTACGCCCCTGCGAACCCCCCGCCCCCCTGCACGCTCATTGACTTCCGTCCGGGCTCGAGGCAACAGCAGCTTGCCTCACAGCCAGCCTGCTTATCCTCTTGATCCCCCCCGAGCTGGATGAGCTCGGCGCTGCATCGGAGAGCGGTCCGGCGTCTGACGCGGATGACTCGACTGGGCTGCCGCCTTCGGGCCAGCACGCCCAGTCTGAGGCTGATGCCCAGATGTCCAACATCCTTGCCCTCCGTCCTCCCCACACCCTTCGCGGCTGGATGATTGGTTCCTCGGGTCTGCACGCCGCTCACAGCCACACTCCCACCGGTTCCTTTCTTCCCAGAAGTGCATGATGAGCTGACGAGTTCATGGAGGACACCCTTCTCCACCTGTCACAAAGCCTCTCGCTCATCCGCTCTCACTACCCTCAATGGTGGAGCACGGTGGTCCCCAGGTGGACAGAGCGGTTGTAATCCACCTGTGCCCTGAGAACGCCTTCACCTGGCGGGGTCACCCTGTGCTCCCCTCCAAGGCCTGTAGGATGACGTCTTCACTGACCTCCAAAGCCTACAGCGCCGGACAGGCCGCTTCCACCATGCATGCCATGGCCCTCCTGCAAGTCCACCAGGCCAAGGCACTTAAAGATCTGCACTTTGGTAGTCCTGATCCCGATGTGCTGCAGGAACTGCGCTCAGCGACTGACCTCGCCCTCAGGGCCACAAAGGTCACAGTGCGGTCACTCGGGCAGGCGATGGCCACTCTCGTGGTTCTTGTGGCTGAACCTGGTCGAGATGCGCGAAGTGGACAAGACACGCCTCTTCAACGCACCTGTCTCCCAGTTCGGTCATTTCGGTGACACCGTCGAGGACTTCGCCCAGCAGTTCTCTGTGGTGAAGAAGCAGGCGGAGGCCATAATCACACATCCTGCCCCGCCACAAACCTGCCGCCACGGGCCACACTCCATCTGCTCACCGATGGTGTCATCCTGTGGCTAAGAAACGTGCAGCTCCACCTCAAACCAGGCCCAGCTCTCAGCCCCTGCGTTGAGTGCCCCGCAGGAAGCGCACGCCCCCCCTCTCGTAGACCCCTTCGAGGACCCCGAAGGCTCCCAAGCCGTCCTGAGACGCCCAACCCAGAGACCAAGACATTCACTCCGGAGCTGGTAAGAAGACCACTCCATCCCCCAGTGGAGGGCCGGGAGGAGAATCCTTTGTTGAATTTATTTCATTTGCCACATTCTCAATAAAAGAGCCATTTCCTTTGTAGCTGGGTCACCTGGCCTACTCTGTCACCACACCTCAACAGTCCCGGCACGCTGGACGCAGACCTCTCGCCTGTTCCCCAGCCGGCTGGTTCTGACAAGTCCAGAGGACGCCTCCACGGGACCTCCTCCTCAGTCACTAACCCGCCCCCTGCCTGGTGTGCAGAGCAAGGTAAGTGCTTTGAGTCTTCTTTCAGCACCAGAGCCTCGGGACGCACCCTTGCCTCCTGACGCCATATTACCTGCTCTGCACTGCCGGGTGGGTCAAAAATAATTGCCCCCTTAGTGCCCCTAGCTCGGAGTTTGGACGCGTGGCTCTCACTTTCCAATCCGTCATGTTGGCTGGCCAGGACCATTCGACTCGATTATGCAATTCAATTTGCCAGGACCCCCCCCGGAGCCGTCCGCTTTTCCACAGTACACGGCGAACATGCCAAATCCCTGCACGTGGAAATCGCGACTCTCTTACTCAAAGACCCAATAGATCCTGTCCCTCCAACTGACATGAAGAAGGGTTTCTACAGACCTTACTTCGTCATACCCAAGAAAGGCAGCCGAGTTTTCAACCGGGCCATCCACAAACTCACATTCAAAATGCTCACGCAATAACACATTTTAACTTGCGTCCGGCATCTAGATTGGTTCGCAGTGGTAGACCTGAAGGACGCGTACTTCCATGTCTCAATATTGCCTCGACATCAACCCTTCCTACAGTTCACGTTTGATGGCCAGGCGTATCAGTACAATGTCCTCCACTTCGGCAGCCCTTGCTCCGCTTCAGGAAGCATCCACATACTCAAATACCTCGATGACTGGCTCATCCTGGCCCACTCCCAAGAGTTAATATGCGCCCACAGGGTCCAGGTGCTCAGGAACATCAGCCGTTTAGGGCTTCAGGTTAACTGGGAAAAGAGCAAGCTCGCCCCGGTTCAGAGCATCTCTTTTCTCATGGAGAAAATGGGGTTAGACTCAGTCTCAATGTCAGCGCACCTCACCAACGAGCACATGCAGTCAGTGCTGGAATGCCTCGCGGCCTTCAGGCCAGGCACAGCGGTCCCTTTAAAACTTTTCCAAAGGCTCCTGGGGCATATGGCGTCCTCCGCAGCGGTTGCGCCGCTGTGGTTGATGCATATGATACCGCTTCAG